>OZ030027.1:49217339-49828356 GCA_964023405.1 Apodemus agrarius
TTCTTTTCATATATGTTTGGAATTCTGCCTTTGGACACACACACACACACACACACACACACACACACACATACACATACACACACACATATATATATATATGTATGTATATGTATATGTATATATATATGATGAATTTGACAGTTTAAGATACAATGTTGTGAAGGAAAAAATTGAAAGTTTTATTACATGTTAAAATATAGCAATGAACCATATGATTTTTTATAAGGAATGCAATATTTTCCTTGTTTTTTAATATTAGCAAGCCAAGGTTGGAAATTTATTCATTTTATTTTTAGTGTGTATGTGTATGTGTGTCCATGTGTCTGAGTGTCTGTGTGTGTTTGTGAAAGCATGAATGAACTACTGTGCAACACATGTATGCCTGTGATGTTTAAATGTCAAAAGATGGTCTTGTAACCCTAGAATTAGATGTACAGTTGATTATAAGCTGCCATTTGTACTGAGAACTAAAGACAAATCCTCTGAAAGAGCAGCCTGTACTCTTAAATACTGACCCATCTCTCTTCAAGTTATTCATTGGTTACAAAGCACAAAACAAAATGATGCTGACAAAAGGCAATGTGTCCACGTCATGCTGGATTTGAGTGGTTTGCAAATCTTACATTCCTGGCCAAGATCACTGTTTCAGGTACCAGTTAGCACTGAAGTATATTATCATGTCCACTATCATGATGTTGTGATCCATACTGTTTTAACTTTTCCTTGTTTTCTTTTGAAAATTAATGTATGTTGTGAGAGTATGATTGGTTTCTATTAGAATATAGTTTAATTTGCTTTAATATCATTAGTATAAATAAACCATTAGGCTGCATGAAAAATTGGGCCATTTTTGTATTTACATACTTCTCCTGAAACTGATTACTGCATGGTTATATTTTCTGCTGTACATTAAAATTCTGAGTGTTCATTGGGAATTGCTATTTCATCCTACAAAAAACAGGTACACAAACATGGAAAACACAACTACAAAAATTATACCACATCAGTAATTTTGAAAATGTAGGCTATATAATGCATATAAAATACATGGGGCTGTACAGATGAACATGAATGATTTTTTTTAGGTCGTTCTGGATCACAATAGACTACCTGTTAACTTTGTGCACTTAAAAGTCTTCACTTTCATCATTAATTAAGCATGGATGTATAAACACTTGAATTACATAAGCTTATCTTATTTTTCCTCATTGGCTTATCTAATGCTAGAGCAGCAGCTTCTGCTTAGATGTGAATAGTGACTTAGTGGTATACACTTTGTTCAAAACTAGGAATGATATGTTATACACTCTGCGATTATAATGAAGGTTTTTGAATCGCTGTAAATAATCAAGAAAGTTTTCTGCATATGCCTAATTATGAATATAGAATGTAGGATGTAATATATAATATGGAGAATGGAAGCCAGTGGCATTCTGATAAGTGTGATCTTATCACAGACTGCAGTTGGGATCCTGGGCAACTCCTTTTTACTCTACCATTATCTGATGCTTTACTTTGAGGGGTGCAAGTTAAAGTTCACAGACTGGATTCTGCAGCACTTGATTGTAGCCAACTTCTTAACTCTCCTGTGTAAAGGAGTTCCCCACACAGTGTCAGCTTTTGGGTTGAAAGACTTCCTCAATGACATTGGGTGCAAACTAAGCTTCTATCTTCACAGAGTTGGGAGGGGTGTGTCCATCAGCAGCACCTGCTTTCTGAGTGTCTTCCAGGCCCTCACTATCAGCCCAAAGACCTCCAAGTGGGCACAGATCAAAGTCAAGTCTCCCAGTTACATTTCTTCTTGTGTGTACATGAGCTGGGTCCTGTCGTTCATAGTAAACATAGCTTTTCCCATGTATATGACAGCAAGACCGAACAATGGGAACATCACACGCCTAAGGGTGTTTGTATACTGTTATACTGTTCATCATGACAAGGCCACTGACATTCTCAATGCAATATTTCTGCCTGTTCCTGATGCATTGCTCATGTTGCTGATGCTTTGGTCCAGCGGCTACATGGTTTGCATTCTCTACAGACATAAGCAGAGAATGAAGCACATTCACAGAAGCAACTTTTCCTTCAGGTCCTCTCCTGAGTTCAGAGCCACAAAGACCATTCTGCTCTTGGTGAGCACCTTTGTCTTCTTTTACACAATTTCTTGCCTCTTACAAATTAACATGTCTCTTGCACATAATCCAACCTCATTATGGGTGAACATGGCTTATGTAGTAGCTGCAGGTTTCCCATCTGTGTGTCCATTTCTGGTGACCCGCCATTAATTCTGTGAATTTTCACTCTGTTATGCATATACAGGAAACAGTATATCCTAACTATATCAGTAACATCAAGACTGTATGGTTTTAAACAATCTAGGTATTTCATTCAAGTACATATACATTCTCAATCATATCACAAAAGCAGGTGGTGGGCATTCATAAAATAACCTGTAAAAATACAAATAGTGAATATATTATAAAGTTTATTTTGCATATCCTATAGTTTGTCACGTAAACAATATTAATCAACTTTTATAATGTCATGCTTTGTAAAACAATGTTTTGGTTTACAATATTTTTGATATTTATTGTCCCTTTTTCTATAGCAACAGGCTTAAATTTCTTGGACAAGTTTTTTCTAAGTTACTTCTTTTGCCAGAAAAATTTACAAATGAACATAGTCGAATAGTTTAATTACCTATAACTCTGAACAAAAAGCATTCAGACATGATAGGATTTGCCTAATTAAAAAAAAGTCTGTAATCCCAGCACTTGGGAGGCAGAGGCAGGCGGATTTCTGAGTTCAAGGCCAGCCTGGTCTACAAAATGAGTTCCAGGACACCTGGGCTACACAGAGAAACCCTGCCTCTCTCGAAAAACTAATAATAATAATAATAATAATAATAATAATAATAATAATAGAAGAAGAAGAAGAAGAAAGAAAAGAAAGAAAGAAAGAAAGAAAGAAAGAAAGAAAGAAAAAGAAAATAAAAATGTCTGCATGTAAGTATAGTAATAAAGACACGGGGGAAGGTTTTTTTTTCTATATTCTTTGTTTACATTCTGGAGGCTTTCCCCTTTCCCAGTTCCCCCCTCACCATATGTTCCATAAGTCCTCTTCCCCCCACCCTGCCTATTCCCCAATCACCACCCCACCATTTCTCTGTTCTGTTCTGGTACTCTTCTACAAAACTGGATCCAGTCTTTTCAGGACCAAGGTCCTCTCCTTCCTTCTTCTTGGGAATCTTTTGACTTGCTAATTGTGCCTTGAGTATTCGGAGCTTCCAGGCTCATTAATATCCACTTATCAGTGATTCATTTCATGTGTATTCTTTTGTGATTGGGTTAACTCACTTAGGATGATATTTTCCAGATACAGGGGAAGGTTTTAGCAAGCAATGAACACTAAGGTTGACGTGAATTCTTGGGGGTTTTTTTTAGAGCCAATACTATTCCATATTTATTAAAGTATAATTGAAACTAAAATGTCATTTTTATATTATTACTTGTGATAATTTCCTACATATATATACTTATATGTTATACATATATATTATATATATTTATGTTCATATATTCAATGAAAATTTGATTACTATAATCAAATTATGTGACATTTTGTGCTGGAAAGTTTCATGTCAACAACACAGAGTAATTTGGAAAAGAGAACCTCAATTAAGAAAATACCACCAACAGTTTGCCCTATTCTCAGACTGTTATGCATTTTCTACATTCATGTGTAATGTGAGAGGATCCTTCTCTCAGTGAATGATGTAATCTATTAAGAGTTGGTATTCATGGATATAAGAAAGCAAGTTGTGCAAGCCAGGGGAAGAAAACCTGTAATCATCTTTCCTCTGTGGCTTCTGCTTCAGTCCTTGACTTTAGTTTCCTGCCTCGAGTGCCTACCCTTTCTTCCATCAGCAATAGACTATTGCTTGGAAGTGTAAGATAAATATGAATACTTTCCACCCCAAATTGTTTTTTGTCATGCTGTTTTATCATAGCTATAAAAAGTCTGAAACCCATAACTCTAAAACCAATTTTATGAGATACAAACTTCTAAGATGTGTACTTTTTTCAATACTATTTAAAAGTTTTTTACAGTCCAGATTTTATCCTCCTCTCAGTCCACCCTCTGAAGATTTCACATCCCATGTGTCCTATCCCCATCTCCATGATGATGTCCTGAACCCACAATCTCCAACCCAAGCAGATCTCTCCACACCCTGGGGCCTTCAATCTCTGGAAGATTATGTGTATATTCTCTGAGTTCAGATATGGCAGTCCTCTCTTGTGTATGTGTTGGGGGCCTCCTATCAGCTGTTGTATGCTTCCTGGTTGGTGGACAACTGTCTGAGAGATCTCAGGGGTTCACATTATTTGAGACTGTTAGTGCCCCTACAGGGATGCCCTCCTCCTCCTGAGATTCTTCCAGCTTTTCCCTAATTTAAACACAGGGGTCACCATCTTCTGTCCATTAGGTGGGTGTAAATATCTGAATCTGATTCTTTCCGCTGTTTTGGGGTCTTTCAGAGGATAGTCATGATAGGCAAATTTTTGTGAGCACACCATAGCATCAGTAATAGTGCCAGGCCTTGGGGCCTGTCCTTGAGCTGGATGCAAATTTGGGCCTGTCATTGCACCTCCTTATCTTCGGACTCTTTTCCATATTTGTCTCTGCAGTTCTTTCAGACAGGAACAATTCTGGGTCAAAGTTTAGACTGTGGGATGACAACCCCATTGTTCTTCTTGTTGCCATGCCTTTCTACTGTCTGTTGGCTCTACAAGTTCCCTATCACACTGTAGGACATTTCATCTAAGGTCCCTCCTGTTGAGTCCTGAGAGTCTTTCCCCTCCCAGGTCTCTGGTACATTTTGCAGGGTCTATCCACCTCCTACTTCCCAAGGTTACCCGTTTCCATTCTGTTTGCTGGTTCTCAGGGTTTCAGTCATGTTCCTCCCACCCAATACATGATAATTTTCCCTCTTCTCCTCCATTTCTTCTTTCCCACCCAGATCATTCTCCCATCACTCCTCTTGCGATTGTTTCTTCTCCCTCCCAAGTGGAACTGAGGTGACCTCACATGGACCCTTCAACTTTTTAACCATATTTATTTCTGTGGATTGTATCCAGGGCCTTCTGTATATTTATGACTAATGTCCACATATTAATGAGTATATACCATACATAACCTTTAGGGACCAAGTTATCTCACTCAGGATGATATTCTGTAGTTTATCTGCGAAATTCAGGATGTACTCATTTTTAATAGCTGAGTAGTATTCCGTTGGATACATGAACTACATATTCTGTGTACATACTTCTATTGTGGGACATATGGATTGTTTCTAGCTCCTGGATATCACAAACAAGATCTCTCTTAACATTGTTCACATGCAAAAAACAATAAGTATAGCCAGTACTATTACATTAGAGCCTCAGAGCTTGCACATCTTTGTGAGCATAAATGTCAGAGAACCTGAAACTCATGGGTTTAGCTAGACTGGCTAGTCAGACAGACTCAGAGATCCTATTCTATCTGCCTTTGTAACTACAGGTAGATGAAGCTTCAATTAGGATTTAAAGGTTTGAAGGTAAAAAATCTCAACGACATGAATTCTACAGTAAACATTTTTAGTACTTGAGACAACTTTTGTGACAGAAAATTGATACATATTATAACTGAAGACTTGTACATGTTGACAATCAATTAATTCCTAATATCTCTCATTCTTCTGCTCCTGAGTTATCCACTCTTCTATTGTGGTTGTATAAATTCAATTTTCCCAAATTCTGCATTTAAGAATAAATGTCTCATGGCATCTTGTTCATATTAATTCACACATTGAATATCAGATCCATCTGCGGCAGAACAATTATTTAAAGCTATATATAAAATATTAAATTGCAAGTATGTGAAAGGTTACAAGTGTGTACTTTTTTGGTTTTTTTTTTGTTTTGTTTTTGTTTGAGACAGGGTTTCTCTGTGTAGCCCTGGCTGTCCTGGAACTCACTCTGTAGACCAGGCTGGCCTCAAACTCAGAAATCTGCCTGCCTCTGCCTCCCAAGTGCTGGGATTAAAGATGTGCACCAACACCGCCCTGCTAAGTGTATACTTTCTTAAGGCACTGAAGACTAAATGACTTGTCTTATTAAACTCTTGAAAATTGGTCTCTATCATAAGCTATTACAATACCTTACTTGAAAGGGAAAAAATGAGAAAGACTTGGATTGAGTTTATCTCAGGCCTTTGACCAATAATGATTGGTCCATTGGAAAGAGATTCCAAGACATCAAAAATTCCTTAGGATGAAGGAAGAGTTCTAAATAACTTTCTTAATTAGATATTTACCTTATTTACATTTCAAATGGTATCCCTTTTCTCATTACCCCTCCTAAAACTTCCTATTCCATTCCCCTCCCCCTGCTCATCCCACCCCCCTCAATTTCCTGACTTGCATTCACCTGTTCTGGGGAATCAAGCCTTCACATGACCAATGGTCTCTCCTCACATTGATGTCTGAAATGATCATCTTCTGCTATATAGGTACCTGGAGCCATGGGTCCCTCCATGTGTACTCTTTGGTTGGTGGTTTGATCCCTGAGAGCTCCAGGGGTACTGGTGGTAACATATTATTGTTCCTCCTGCAGGGCTGCAAACATCTTCAGCTAAATGGGTCCTTTCTCTAGCTGCTCCATTGGGGACAGTATGTTCAGTCTACTGCTTGGTTATGAGCCATGGGTATTTTGATCCACCTTCCAGTAAGGATCAAAGTACCCACATTTTGGTCTTCCTCTTTTTGAGTTTCATGTAGTCCAGGAATTGTATCTTGGATATTCTGAACGTTTGGAGCTAAAATACACTTATCAGCAAATACATACCATGTGTGCTCTTTGGGATCGGGTTACCTCACTCAGGATGATATTTTCTAGCTCCATCCATTTGCCTAAGAATTTCATGAATTCATTGTTTTTAATAGTTGAGTAGTACTCCATTGTGTAAATGTACCATTTTCTGTATCCATTCCTCTGTTGAAGGACATCTGGGTTCTTTCCAGCTTCTGGCTATTATAAATAAAGCTGCTATGAACTTAATGGATCATGTGTCCTTATTACATGTTGGAGCATCTTCTGGGTATACACCCAAGAGAGGTATAGTTGGGCCTTCAGGTAGTAAAATGTGCAACTTTCTGAGGAGACACCAAACTGATTTCCAGAGTGGTTTTACCAGCTTGCAATCCCACCTGCAATGGAAGAGTATTCCTCTTTCTCCACATCCTCTCCAGCACTTGCTATCCCCTGAGTTCTGGATCTTGGTCATTCTAACTGCTGTGAGATGGAATCTCAGGGTTGCTTTGATTTGCATTGCCCTGATGATTAAGGATATCATTTCTTTAGGTGTTTCTCAGACATTCGTTATTCCTCAGTTGAGAATTCTTTGTTTAGGTGTGTACCCCATTTTTAATAGGGTTTTTTGGTTCTCTGGAGTCAAACTTCTTGACTTCAGTGTATGTATTGGATATATTAGTATATATTGTATATATTGGATATTAGCCCTCTATTGGATCTTCTGGCTTTCATAGTCTATGGCAAGAAGTCTGGTGTAATTCTGATAGGTCTGCCTTTATATGTTACTTGACCTTTTTTTCTTAATGCTTTTAAAATTCATTTCTTGTTTAGTGCACTTGGTGTTTTGATTATTATGTGAAGGGAGGAATTTCTTTCCTGGTCCAATCTATCAGGAGTTCTGTAGGCTTCTTCTATGTTCTATGTTCTATGTTACTTTAGGTTAGGGAAGCTTTCTTCTATAATTTGTTGAAGACACTTAGTAGGCAATTAATTTGAAAATTTTCTTTTTTTTAATGAATGCATTATTTGTTGAATAGACTAAGGCTAAAAGTATGAAAAACTGATTAAAAATAGCATAATGTTAAAAATTGAGGAGACTAATCAGTGAGTTGAATGTTGAACTGTGACGCTTACAATATGGTACATTTTTTATTAGCTGTATTCTTCATTTACAATTCAAATGATTTCCCCTTTCCTGCCCCTCCCCACGAAAGTCCCATAAGCCATCTCCCCTCCCCCTGTTCCCCAATCAACCTGTTCCTGCTTCCCTGTCCCGGTAATCCCCTACACTGCTGCATTGAGTCTTTCCAGGACTTATAATCCTTAGGTTTGGTCTCCTCATTTTGTGCTGGATTTCCTGGATATTTTGAGTTACGAGACTTTTGCATTTTGCATTTTCTTTGATTGTTGTGTTCATGTTTTCTATGGTATCTTCTGCATCTGAGATTCTCTCTTCTATCTCTTGCATTCTGTTGTTGATCGTCTATGACTCCTGACTTCTTTCCTAGGTCTTCTATGTCCAGAGTTGATTCCCTTTATGATTTCTGTACTGTTTCTACCTCTTTAGGTCTTAGATGGTTTTGTTCAATTACTTCACCTGTTTTGTTGTGCTTTCCTGTAATTCTTTAATGGCTTCAACCTGTTTACCTCAGTTCTCCAGCATTTCTTTAAGGGAGTTACTTATGTCCTTCTTGAAGCCCTCTATCAGCATCATGAGCTGTGGTTTTAAATCCAAATCGTGCTTTTCAGGTGTGTTAGGGTATCTAATACTTGCTGTTGTTAGATAATTGGGTTCTAGTGGTGGGATGTTGCTTTGATTTCTGTTGGTAACATTCCTGTTGGTAACATTTGCCTTTCACATCTGGTTATCTCTGGTGTTACTTGGTCCTGCTGTCTCTGGTTGGCACTTGTCCCTCCTGTGGGCCTGCAAGCCTATCTCAGCATCACTGGCTGACAAACTCTCCCCTGGCACAGAGTGTTTTGGTTCATCCCAGCTCCTGTGTGCAGATGGAGCCCAGAAGGACCCTGTCCCAGCTGCTCTGCCACTCCTGTGTTCCCTGTGCTCCTGGCTGTACCTGCCTGTTCAGTCACTGGAAAAAAAACTGGCTGAGTTCTAAAGATCTTACGCCTGTTCCAACGCCTTATAAACCAAACAGAACTGATGTTCTGTTCTTTGGATCTCATTGACAGAGTTAAAATATACAGTGGTACACAGTATTTATACACTTATTTTAAAACTTTCTCCTTTGGCAAAATGGGTCTGGTAGGGCAGGATGTAAACATTGCCCTGAAAATTGCAGGGATTTTTTTTATAATTTAGCTTTACTTGTGTTTCAGAATTCCACCACTCAACTTCCAATCTCTGTAGAATGCTTGCTCTTCCTTATGAGTTCCTCTCAAAATTATAACCCAGTGGTATAAATATAAAGCTTCCATCTGTGATTTTTTGGTACAACCACACAATAAATGTTACAATGTAGAAATCAAACAAAATCTCAATCAATGTGGCTACTGTAAATTCACTATAAGTAAGGGATTAATAGTTGGTAGCAATGATCAATAACCTGAAGCATGCACATCATGACCTCATCCACACTCAGCCCCAACTTTTCATTCTTTCCTTACATCTCCCAGAAGACAGAGATAGATGGTCCTTCTAGAATATCAAACTCAAGATGAAAGTTAACAACGGTTCAGCCAGACTTGTCTGCCTACATCCAGGTTTAGTACATGAAGAAGAAATGAATATGCCACAAAACTGTTTACCAAAACTCAATTGTTGACCTCAATTGTGGTCAATATAGACATAATTTGTGAAATAATATTTTTCCTATGAGATAAAACAATGAATAATTCCAACTAGGTTATATTTGACCAAAAAGGAGGGAAATGAAGATTAATTGGGGTGAATAAAATATATTCTCTAACATCAACTTAAGTCCAAGCTTTGTCACCTTTCTTCAATGACACATCCTAATGTTCCAATCATGCATTTGCCTTTTACTTTTTACCTCATACTGAACTTCCAAAATCCCTTCTACAACATTCAACAATAATATTACATCATCCACAACACATTTTCTGGTAAACAATATGAATGTCCTTCCTCTTCATTAACATTGAAATGAAGTTAGTAAACTACAAAGCACCTAAATGAACACTAAAGTCTATTCCTCAAAGCCCTTCTTTTTCTGTTGAACTATGCACACCATTGTGCCAATTCCAAAAGACCACTATACTGCATGACACCAAATACCCAACATTAATGTTTAAGTTGTTTGAATTTCATCATCCAAACACCAAATTATATCATGCAACAAATTAAGAATAAACCCTGTCAGATAAATTCCAGTTTGTCTTTCTATTTTCTTTTGAGATGATTTTTAAAGGTTTCTTTCTTATCTTAGACTATCTTAGACTTTTCTCTATACCTTATTTTACAAATGCTTTGAAAGTAGTAGATTTAGTTTTGAAATTTATAAAGTGCCATCTCCCTCCCTCTTTTTTCTTTTAATGAAGATGATCTTTCCTCATTCAATATATCCTGATTTATTTTTACCTCCTTCTAAACCTCCCAGTATTTTATCTCTCAGTATAAACTTAAAATTAGAGTAGTGTGCAGCTATTTATTGGTTATGGGTGTTTGTTGGCACTGGTGTTATTTTTGCTAACTTAACACAAGCTGAAATCATCATGAAAGAGAATACAAGATAGGTTGGGCCCAGCACCAAGAGCAAGCCAGTATAAATTGTTCTGCTATGTTCTCTGCTTCAAATCCTGCCTCTAGGTTCCTAGGCAGGCTTTCTTCAAGGATGGGCTGTAAGCTGCAAGATGAAAGAAAATCTTTCCTCCCAATGTTGATTTTGGTGATGATGCATGTTACAGAAACAGAAAATAAGGTTAGACAAACAGTTTTCATTAGTTCAATGTCTATTAGTGACATAGATTTCTGAGACATGCACACATGTCCAGAAAATCAAATCAAAACATATCTGCTAAAATCTTCAATAATATTTGGAGATATTTTAGCTTAGAGATTGTTGAGAGCTAGTTATCTCATAAGTAAATCTAACTCAAATATTTAACCTGAAACAAATTTAGATTTTAGGTCAAACACAGAGCTTACTGATAATAGAAATTAAGGAGACTACTGATAGCTTGAGAAAAAAATTGCTTTTGATCTCCATCAAGTGAATGACCCATAAGCATAAAATCCTAATCAGTCCATCAATCTTTACTTTCTTCAAAACATATATGATTGGTTGTAAAGAAACCCTTTTTACAATACTAAAGGCCTGGTTAGCACTTGTATAAACATTTTGGCTCCCAATTTCAATTGCCCCATCAAACCATATAAAGAATATTAGTCTTGCCTGAAGATCACTTCCCTAGAGTTTCCAATAATGTCTTACTAATCTTTGTTCTGGAGGGTCACTATCCCAGATAAATTCAGACACACACGTGATAATTTGCAACCATTGCTTTTTCCTGTTTTTAATATTTTCCATCGTACAAAAGAAGTACAAGTCAGATCTTGATGTCCTTACAGGGATGAGTAATTTTTCTCTACAAGAAAAGAGATGATTCTGTTATGTGTACAGATGGGTGCCTCCATGGAAGTGCTATTTTTAGCATAGACCTATATAAACCATACATATTTGATTATGGAACTATTATGGATCCTACTCTCTTACCAGACAGACTCTATAATATGTCAGATCTGTCTGTGTGTAGTCAATGTTCCAGGTTTATTTGATATCTATGACTCACAGAAGGAATGACAATTATTACTAGACAGCAGATTACTAATTAAATTTCAAGGGGTGTCAATTATCCTGCAACACTCAAAAATTTTCTGGTTCATAATTCCATCATTTGCCACAAGGTGGCTATTACAGGTTGTTTCTGGAAGCTCCACAGTGCTCATCTGTGTTTGCAGAACTGGCCCATAAAAGCTATCTTCCCCAGTTTTCCTCCTAATGTCATACTAAGTAAGGTAACCCAGTCTCAAAAGAACACTCATGTTATGCACTCACTGATAAGTGGATATTAGCCTAGAATCTTGGAATACCCAAGACACAATCCACATATCAAATGATGTCCAAGAAGAAGGAAGGAGTGGCCCCTGGTTCTGGAAAGGCTCAGTGCATCAGTGTAGGGGAATACCAGAAGAGGGAAGTGGGAAGGGGTGGATGGGGGAACAGAGGGAGGGAAAGGGGCATATGAGACTTTTGCGGAGCGGAGAGCCAGGAAAGGGGAAATCATTTGAAATATAAATAAAGAATATTTCCAATAAAAAAGTTATTTCTAAATAAAAAAAGTTAATTCTAGTGCATACCTCACTTGTAATCTCAGATTTGCACCCCTCTCCCCAGCCCAGGGTTGTGCCTGCCTCCTAGAAGGCCTGCTCCCAACTAGGACATATAGGTGAGACATCCATGTCTTGATCTCCTGCTTGTTGGGACCCCAACAAGCCCAGGAACTCTGAGGTCTTCCAGGTTCTTTTGAGGTCCATCTTCTTCCAGTCCACACCTCTACCTGCAATCTCAGATCAGCATCCCATGCCCAAGACCACAGTTCTGTTGATTTATTGGGAAGCATACTGCCATCTAAAACAACCAATCTCAGACACCGGTCACTAGCAGGGACCGGCAGGCCAACCAACTCCCCAAAATCCAGAAGGCTAAAGGGAAGTTCAAAACCACAATCAACAGAACCTAGTATAATATGACACCGACAGAACATAGCTCTCCTACTACAGCAATCCTGGCATATATTAACACACTTGAAGAGCTAGCTCGGGTTTTTTTTGTTTGTTTGTTTTTTTATATATATATAAGTTTTAGGAATTCTCTGGCACAATTTTAGGGACACTTATGTGTAATATTATATCATCCCCAAATATTGATTATTTGACTTCTTTTCAAATTGTATCCAGTTGATCGCATTTTTTTTTTTTGCCTTACTTCTCTAGCTAGTATTTTAGGATTAGTTTTTTTAAAGCCAATTTTAATAAGGGTTCTAAAATGCTTCACGGCCCCCTTGTATCCCACTGTCCAAATGTAGGAGGAAAAGATATTTCCATATAATAGTTAATTATTATATTTGTATACCTAAACTCTCTAAGAATTTTAACATGAAAGTGTATTGGATTGTTTCCTAGGAATTTTCTGCATCTAATGGCAAGATGATATTGCTCATTCAGCTAGTTTATATACTGGGTTATGTTGATAGATTTTTTTATATTGAACCAATCCTGCATCCCTAGGATGAAACCAGTTTGACCATGGTGAATGATGGTTTTATGTGTTCGTGGATTCAGTATGTGACAATTTTTGGAGTAGAATTTTTTCTATTTTCATAATCAAAAATGGTATGAAATATGTTTTCTTTGTTGAGTCTTTGTATGCTTTAGGTATCAGTGTGACTGCACCCTCATAGAATGAATTTGGCAGTGTTCCTCTGCATACAATCTTCAGTGGTTTGAGTAATAATGGTATTAGTTCTTATTTGCAAGTCTGGTAGAATTCTAATGCGGAAAAACATCTGGCCCATGGCTTTTTTTTGGGGGGGGGTGTTGGGAAACTTTTAATGGCAGTATTTCCATAAGAGTTATAGAATGTTTAGATAATACAGCTGAACACGATTTAACTTTAATAAGTGCTGTCTGTCTACAAAATCATTGATTTCTTTTTTCTTTTTTAAACTTATTTATTTAATTTTTGTACTCCATATTTTATCCACTCCTCACCCTATCCACCCTCCCACTGTTCCACATCACATACCTCCTCCCCACCCACTTGTCTCCACGAGGATGTCCTTATCCACCACTCCACCTGACCACTCAACTCTGGAATCTTCAGTCTCTTGAGGGTTAGGTGAATCATATCTGAATGAACACAGACCTAGCAGTCCTCTACTGTATGTGTGTTAGGGACCTCATGTCAGCTGGTGTATGCTGCCTGTTTGGTGGTCCAGGGTTTGAGGTATCTCATGGATGCAGATTAATTGAGACTGCTGTCCTGCTACAAGGGTGCCCTTGTCCTCGGCTTCTTTCAGCCTTCCCTAACTCAAAAAAAGAGATCAACTACTTCTGTCAATGGGTTTGGTGCAAATATCTGCATCTGACTCTTTCAGCCACTTGTTGGGTCTTCTAGAGTGTGATCACTAATAGTGTAAAGCCTTGGGACCTCCCCTTCAGCTGGACCCACTTTCGGTCTGTTGCTGGACCTTTCCCTCAGGCTCCTCTTCATTTCCATCCCTGTAATTCTTTCAGCAAGGAACAATTATAGGTCAGAGTTGTGACTGTGGGATGGTCCCCCTCTCCCTCATTTGATACCCTGTCTTCCTGTAGGAGGTGGACTCGATAAGTGCGTTCTCACTACTGTAAGGCATTACATCTAAGGTCCCTCCCTTTGAGTTCAGAGACTCTCTCACCTCTCAGGTCTCTGGTTCATTCTGGTGGGTCCCCCCAACCTCTTAACTCCAGAGGTTGCCTGTTTCCATTCTTGCTGCTGGCCCTCGGGGCTTCAATCCTTTCCCTAACCCAAGAGCAGATCAGGTTTCCCACTCCCCTCCACTACTCCACTCCTTCTACTTTTTCTCCCAGATCCCTCCCTTCTTCCCCACTTGTGATTGCTTTCTTCTCCCTCCCAAGTGGGATTGGGGTGTCCTTACTTGGGCACTTCAGTTTGTTGAACTTTTCAAGTTCTGTGGCTAATAACAATTTGTTAGTGAGTGCAAACCATACATGTCCTTTTGGGTCTGAGTTACCTCACTCATGAAGATATTTTCTATTTCCATTCATTTGCCTGCAAAACTCAGGATGTCCTTGTTCTTAATGGCTGATAGTATTCCATTGTTTAAATGAACCACATATTCTGTATCCATTCATCTGTCATGGGACATCTATGTTGTTTGCAGCATCTAGCTATGACATATAAGTCTACTATGAAAATATCGAACGTGTGACCCTGTGGCATGGTAGGACATCTTCTGGGTATTCTACCAAGAATGCTATTTCTGGGATTTCAGGTAGATCTATTTCCAATTTTCAAAGGAAGCTCCAGATTGATTTTCAGAGTGGTTCCAGTTTGCAATCCCTCCAGCAATGGAGGAGGGTTCATTTATCCACATCCTCTCCAACATGTGTTGTCACCTGAGATTTTGATCTTAGTGATTCTGATTGCTATAAGGTTAAATCTCAGGGTCATTTTGATTTGCATTTCTCTGATCACTAAGGACTTTGAACATTTCTTTAGATGCTTCTCAGCCATTCGAAATTCCTCAGTTGTGAAATCTCTGTTTAGCACTTTGCCTATCTTTTGATTGGGTTGTTTGGTTTTTGGGGGATTAGTTTCTTAATTTCTTTATAAATTTTGAATATTAGCCCTCTATTGGATATGGGTTTAGTGACTATATTTTCCTACTTAGTAGGTTGCCGATTTGCCTTATTGACTATGTCCTTTGCCTTACAAAAGCTTTCCAGTTTCATGAGGCCCCAGTTATCAATTCTTGATCTTGGAGCTTGAGCCACTGGGGTTCTGTTTAGGAAATTTCCTCCTGTACCAATGACTTCATTTTCTTTTCTATTAGATTCATGTGTCTGGTTTTATATTGAGGTCCTTGATCCACTTGGAATTGAGCTATGTGCAAGGTAACAAATATGGGTCTATTTTCATTTTTCTACATTCAGACAACCAGTTAGACCAGCACCATTTATTGATGAAATCAATGATTCTTGGGAACTTTTTCAAAGATTGATTTCATTTAGCTTTTCGGTTTTGTGGAGTATAGGCTTTTGAAGTAAGACATAAGGATTTTTTAATTCCCTCAGTTTCTGTTGTTATGGTTCCCTTTTCATCTCATTTTAATTTGGAGACTGTCTCTGTGTTTTTATTTAGTTTGGTTGAATGTTCTTAATTTTCTCAAAGAACAGGTTCTTGGCTTTGTTGATTCTGTGTAATGATCTCTTTGTTACTGATTGATTGGTTGAATGATAGATAGATAGATAGATAGATAGATAGATAGATTAGATGATAGATAGATAGATGATAGATAGATAGATAGATAGATAGATAGATAGATAGATAGATTTCAGCCCTGAAATTCACTATTTTCTACCATCTACTCCCTGGGGTGTGTTTGCTTCTTTTTCCTCTTAATCTTTTAGGCATGCTCTAAATGTGCTAGTATAAGATCTCCAATTTCTTTTGGAAAGCAATTACTGGTATAAACTTTCCTCTTAGCACTACTTTCATTGTTCCCCATGAGTTTAGGTATGTTGTGCATACATTTGCATTGAACTCGAGAAAGTCTTTAATTTATTGTTATTTCTTCCTTGAACAAGTGATCATTGAATAGGGAGATTTTCAGTTTCCATGAATATGTGGGCTTTCTGGTGTTTCTGTTGCTATTGAAATCCAGCTTAAACAAGTGGTGATCTGATAAGAGTCAAAGAGATAATTCAATCCTCTTGTATTGGTTTATGTTTGCTTTTTGCTTCATTCTATGGTAAATTGGGGGAAGGTCCAGTGAGGTGCTGAGAACAAGGTGTATTCTTTTGTGTTTGTCTGAAAGCTTCTATAGATATTTGTTAGATCAATTTTGTTCATAATGTCTTATTGTTTCCTTGTTTCTCTGATTAGGTTCTCTTTCATTGACCTGTGCATTGGTTAGAGTGAAGGGTTAAAATTACACCAAGAGTGGATGTGTAAATGTGTGATTTGGGCCTTAGTAATATGTCTCTTTTTTCTTGCACTTGGGTAATAGATGTTCAGAATTAAAAAAATCAATGTATCTTTCCTTTGAAGAGTATGCAGAATCCTTCCCAATCTGTTTTGAATATTTTGGGGGACATATCTATTGTGTTTGATATTATATTTGCTACTCAAGATTCTTACTGGGATACTTTTGCTTGGAACACCTTTCCCAGCCCTTCACTCTGAGGTAGTGTCTATATTTATTGCTGAGGTGCCTTGTATATATGCAGTAGAATGATGGATCCTGCTTACATATGTAGTCTGTTGGCCTGTGTCTTTTCATTGGTGAATTGAGTCCTTTGATATTGGCAGACAGTAATAAGCAGTGACTGTTATTTCCTGCTTTTTTTTTTTGATGTTGTTGGTTGTGATGGCTCTTTCAGGTTGCCAAATTTACTAGATTTGGAATGAGCCACAGTCCCAAAATGGAGAGACCATTTTTAGTACACCAGTCATTGTGGTGATGAAAAGCTTAGGCCTGGGAAAAGTAGTACATTCCTTTAACCCAGGAGAAAAAGAAAAACCTGGGACAGAGAAAGTCCCAAATCCAGGTGTGGTGGACACACCATTAATCTGGGTCACACCTTCTGCTAGAGGCCTAAATAAGAACAATAAAAGGAGAAAGTGTTCATTCTTCTTTGACTATTTGCACTAATTGCAGGACATCTGTTGGAACCTGCTTCAGGATTCCAGCATATACAGAAGACCATCTGAAACAACTAGCCTCATGGGAATGAGAAAGTAATAGATTCTTAAATGTCTACTTAACAGCTTCCCACTGTTTGGCTAGTTGGACTGCAAACTATCAGTTGTTCCATTAAAATACTTAAATATATACAAACATTCCATAAGTTCTGTGACTCTAGAGAACCCTGACTCAAACAATGATAACACTATGTCTTTGTATGTGTTTGTAATCCAAATCTTTTTATTTTGATATAAAGGATTAATTTCTTGTGTTTACTTGGATGTACTTACAATACTTGAGTTGGAATTCTTCTTGTTTAGGGCTGTATCTGTAGAAAAATATTTTATAAATCTGTTTTTTGCCATGAAATATCTTGGTGTCTTCATCTATGGTGATTGTGAGATTTTTGGGTATAGTAGTCTGTGCTGGGATCTGTGGTGTCTAAGAGTCTACAAGATATTTGTCCAGGATCTTCTGGATTTTATAATCTCTGTTGAGAAGCCAGGTGTAATTCCGATATGCCTAACTTTACATATTACTAGGGTATTTTCCTTTACAGCTTTTAATATTCTTTCTTTGTTCTGTGCATTTGCTGTTTTGATTATGTGTAAGGGGGCCTTTCTTATCTGGTTCAACACATTTGGGGTTCTATAAGCCTCCTGTAAGTTTATAGCCATGTCTCTGTTTAGGTTAGGGAAGTTGTCTTCTATGATTTTGTTAAGGATATTTTCTGGCCTTTTGAACAGGAAATCTTTACACTCTTCTATTACTACTACTCTTAGGCTAAGTCCTTTATCCAAATTGTTAGGTTTAGAAATTTATCCAAATTACCTGGATAATTCTTCTATTGTATCTTCTATGCCTGAGATTCTTTCTTCCATCTTCTGAATTCTGTGGGTGATACTTTTATCTGGAGTTCCTGTTCTGTTTCCTAGGTTTTCCATCTGCAAAGTTGCCTCCACTTGTATTTTTTTTATTGCTTCTCTTTGCATTTTTAGGTATTGAAACATTTTATTCATTTCTTTCACATTTGGTAGTATTTCCCTGTTCCTTATAAGTTTCTTTTTTTTATTCTTGCCAAACACCTCATATTTTACTCATTTTACAAAAGTACTAAGTGTCACACAACTACAGAAAAAACACAGAGCTTAGCTTACATCCCTTAAGTCAAAATGGTCACGTGGAAAGTCGGTCAGTGTGGAGGCTTATGTACATTTACTATAAAAGTTAGGGTCAAAAATATATACTAGGATTTGAACTGTTTTCTTCTTTCTAGAGATGTGACACACATGCTTTCTGGTTGGTGGCAGTCCACCAAGGATGACAAATGACCAGAAATCTGTGTCCTGCCCCTCCCCCCCAGCTTGAACTGGATCAGGGAGCACCAACTTAGCAGGAGAGATTGTACAAAAACAAACAGCAGAGTCCCTACCCCTCCTGCCCCCCAATAAAAAACCCAGTTCACTGGCCTACACGGAGGACTGCACACACGCACGCATGCACAAGCACACCCAGCATACTATTGTGATAGGACAGCACACAAACATGCACAAGCACACCAGCATGTCATCATGACAGCTGTGGCCCATTTCTAGCACACAGCCTGTTTGTACTGGTGCCCAGCAAGGGGCACCAATCGGAAAGCAGATCTGTACTTGCAGCACTAACAGCTAAAAAGCACACAGCATATAATACTTTGATCTTTAAGTGGTTGATCATGGGCGTCCCAAGCTCATACTCACTAGGTTAGCCTGAGTTTTCATCTATAAAAATACGTTTCTTAAAAATAATGCTTAGAGTCACAGAGAACAGTGGGACTGCATCAAAACCAACCAGCAGGATTCACTGTGAAAAGACTGCTAATGTAAGGTCAGAAGTTCATTTTCACCTGCGAGTAGAGGACAGCTCTCAGTGGATCCCTACAGCCGCTCAAGCTGTAATTGTAGGAGACTCAGAAACCAGGACAGGAGCTGGTTTGTAACTCCCTAGATCAACACACTCAAACAAAAGCCCCATTGAGGCTGAGGCCTGAGGCCTGAAATAGACCCAGGTGAAGACTGGGAGAACACTCACTAAAGCCAGCAGGATGTGGAGCTCACAATAGTGTGGCTTCCACATGGTCGGCACACTACACTACCATGTTACCGGGGAAGAGCCCCCAGGCGAGGTGGCCAAGCCGGACCTGCTCCAGAGGAGCCACTCAGAAGCACCTGGGAGAGGCGTCTGTATGGGGACGGGAGCGGGGAGCATGAAGGTTACTGACTACAGGACGGAGTTTCTGGTCAAGGGCCAGAAGGGTCAGTCATGTTTTCCAGGATTCATCAATACTTCACATGAACAAAGGGCTGTGGCACAGTGGGTCTTTGCAGGATGCATCTGTCATCATTAGCCCATGTTTCTCTGAGCCTGCTGGACTGGTGAGCTCATATCCATCACACCTGTTGTGTGAAGGTGGGACCTAGTGCCGCAGGTTGTTCTGGGAAGCGGGAGTAGACAATGACTTACACAGAGAATTCACGACCAAGCCGCTGCTTAAGTCCAGTCCTCGGCCTTCCTTCTCTGCTCTGTAGTCCAGGAACAACTCCTTGAAAGCCAGAAAATCCGTGAATGTGAGCAGCATGTCAAAGATGTCACCAGCCACTTCATCTTTATGGTGCTGCAGTGTGATTGTGAAGGACGCCATGTTGAAGCCTGGGATACGCTCCAGCAACTGCTCTTCAATGTACTTCTCTACCAGGGAAATATATTCATTAAAAATGGGAGTATAGGTGAGTTTATTCTCTTCTGTGTCTTCAAATTTCTGGTAGTACTTGTCCATGAAGTTTCTCTGCAATAACTGGAACTCGTCATCCATAATAATGTCCTCTAAACATCCAACCACAGCATCAAATTATGCCTCAGAGGCGGAGCTGAAGGACAGCGCGAAATTTTCTTCTTCTAGGGCATCCATCATGGGGGGCGCAGTCACCAGCCTGGGCCCGGGGCCTCGCCGCCTCCTACAGCACCCGCCAATCTCTCGCGGGGCCACCCTGTCAGTGTCCTACTTATACATTTCTTGTTTAATATTTTTTTTCTTTTTCTTTTTTTTTTTTTTTTTTTTGGTTTGGTTTTTTCTGAGACAAGGTTTCTCTGTTTAGCCCTGGCTGTCCTGGAATTCACTCTGTAGACCAGGCTGGCCTCGAACTCAGAAATCCGCCTGCCTCTGCCTCCCAGGTGCTGGGATTAAAGGCGTGCGCCACCACCGCCCGGCATTTAATAATTTTTAACGGCACAGTCTTCATTCCTCTCCAGTTCTGCTCCCTGGCTGCTTCACATCCCATACCTCCCACACACACACACCCTCCAAGATGATGAACACCCTCCCACTCCCATATCAAAAGACCTCCCACACCCTCATTCCTCAAGTCTCTTTAAGGGTGACCTGTATCTTCTCTCACTGAGGCCAGACAAGGCAGTCATCTGCTGTGTGTGTGTGTGTGTGTGTGTGTGTGTGTGTGTGTGTGTGTGTGTGTTAGAGACTTACCAGTTCATGTATGATGCCTAGATGGTGACTCAATGTCTGAGATATCTTAGGGGTTCAGGTCAGATAAGAATGCTAATCTTCCCATAGGACTGCCCTCCTCATCATCTTCTTTCAGCTTTTTCCCAATTCAGTCACAGAGGTCCCCTGGTTACCTTCCATTGGCAGTGTGCTAGTATCTGCACTCACTTTTTCAACTGCTTGTTGGGCCTCTCCCTTACCTTGAGCTGGATCCCAATTTGGAACTGTCATTGGACCTCCTTTTTCTCATCCTCTTCTCCATTTTTGTCCATGCAGTTCCTTCAGACTGCAACAATTCTGGGTCAGAACTTTGGAATGTAGGATGGCAACCCCATCCCTCCCATTGATGACCTGTCCCTCCACTGGAGGCAGACTCTACAAGTTGCCTCTCCCCACTGTAGGACATTTCATCTAAGGACCCTCAATTTGAATCTTTTTTTTTAATTTTTATTTTTTTTTAATTTTTATTTTCTATATTTTATGTTTACATTCCAAAGGCTTTCCCCTTTCCCAGTTCCCACCCACCATAGTTCCCATAGTTCCTCTCCCCCCCCAACTATTCCCCAATCATTCCCCCTCCCCCCTCGGTTTCTTTACTAAACTGGATGCAATCTTTACAGGCCCAGGGTCCTCTCCTTTCTTCTTCTTGGGAATCATTTGACTTGCTATTTGTGTCTTGAGTATTTAGGGCTTCTGGGCTCATTAATATCCACTTATCAGTGATTGCATTTCATGTGCATTCTTTTGTGATTGGGTTAATTCACTCAGGATGATATTTTCCAGGTCTAACCATTTACCTACAAATTGCATGAATTCATTATTTTTAATTGCTGAGTAGTATTCCATTGTATAAATATACCACATTTTCTGTATCCATTCCTCCTTTGAGGGATATTTAGGCTCCTTCCAATTTCTGGCTATTATAAACAAGGCTGCTATAAACATAGTGGAGCATGTGTCCTTATTGCATGCAGGGGAATCCTCTGGGTATATGCCCAGGAGTGGTATGCCAGGGTCCTCTGGAAGTGACATGCCCAATTTTCTGAGGAACCGCCAAACTGATTTCCAGAGCGGTTTTACCATTTTGCAATCCCACCAACAGTGGAGGAGTGTTCCTCTTTCTCCACATACTCACCAGCACTTGTTGTCTCTTGAGTTTTTAATCTTAGCCATTCTGACTGGTGTGAGGTGGAATCTCAGGGTTGTTTTGATTTGCATTTCCCTGATGACTAATGATGTTGAACATCTTTTTAGGTGTTTCTCGGCCATCCAAATTTCTTCTGGTGAAAATTCTCTGTTTAGCTCTGTGCCCCATTTTTTGATAGGGTTATTTGGTTCTTTGCGGTCTAACTTCTTGAGTTCTTTGTATATATTGGATATTAGCCCTCTGTCGGATGTGGAGTTGGTGAAGATCTTTTCCCACTTTGTTGGTTGCCATTTTGTCCTTCTGACAGTGTCCTTTGCTTTGCAGAAACTTTGTAATTTTATGAGGTCCCATTTGTCGATTCTTGATCTTAGAGCATAAGCTATTGGTGTTCTGTTCAGGAACTTTTCCCCTGTGCCCAAGTCCTCCAGAGTCTTCCCAAGTTTCTTTTCTAATAGTTTCAGTGTGTCTGGTTTTATGTGGAGGTCCTTGATCCACTTGGAGTTGATCTTAGTGCAAAGAGATAAGAGTGGGTCAATTCGCATTCTTCTGCATGTTGACCTCCAGTTGAACCAGCACCATTTGTTGAAAAGGCTATCTTTATTCCACCAGATGGTTGTGGCTCCTTTATCAAAGATCAAGTGACCATAAGTCTGTGGGTTAATTTCTGGGTCTTCAATCCTGTTCCATTGATCTGCTTGCCTGTTGCTATACCAATACCATGCAGTTTTTAACACAATTGCTCTGTAGTACTGCTTGAGGTCAGGGATATTGATTCCCCCAGAAGTCCTTTTATTGTTGAGAATAGTTTTAGCTATCCTGGGTTTTTTGTTGCTCCAGATGAATTTGAGAATTGCTCTTTCTAGATCTATGAAGAATTGAGTTGGGATTTTGATGGGGATCGCATTGAATCTGTATATTGCTTTTGGCAAGATGGCCATTTTTACTATATTGATCCTGCCAATCCAGGAGCAAGAAATATTTTTCCATATTCTGAGGTCTTCTTTGATTTCTTTCTTCAAGGACTTGAAGTTCCTGTTGTACAGATCTTTTTCTTGTTTGGTTAGAGTTATGCCAAGATACTTTATGTTGTTTGTGGCTATTGTGAAGGGTGTTATTTCCCTAATTTCTTTCTCAGCCTGCTTGTCCTTTGAGTACAAGAAGTCCACTGACTTGCTTGAGTTAATTTTATAACCTGCCACTTTGCTGAAGTTGTTTATCAGCTGTAGAAGTTCTCTGGTGGAGTTTTTTTGGGTCGCTTAGGTAAACTATCATATCTTCTGCAAATAATGATAGTTTGACTTCTTCCTTTCCAATTTGTATCCCTTTGACTTCCTTATGTTGTCTAATTGCTCTTGCTAGAACTTCAAGTACTATATTGAAAAGATATGGAGAGAGAGGGCAGCCTTGTCTAGTCCCTGATTTTAGTGGGAATGCTTCAAGTTTCTCTCCATTTATTTTGATGTTGGCTACTGGTTTGCTGTAGATTGCTTTTACTATGTTTAGGTAGGGGCCTTGAATTCCTGATCTTTCCAAGACTTTTAGCATGAAAGGATGCTGAATTTTGTCGAATGCTTTTTCAGCATCTAATGAGATGACCATGTGGTTTTTTTCTTTCAGTTTGTTTATGTAGTGGATTACATTGATGGATTTCTGTATATTGAACCATCCCTGCATCCCTGGGATGAAGCCTACTTGATCATGGTGGATGATCGTTTTGATGTGCTTTTGGATTTGGTTAGCAAGAATTTTATTTAGTATTTTTGCATCTATATTCATAAGAGAAATTGGCCTGTAGTTCTCTTTCTTTGTTGGATCTTTTTGTGGTTTAGGTATTAGCGTAATTGTGGCTTCGAAGAATGAGTTAGGCAGTGTCCCTTCTGTCTCTATTTTGTGGAATAGTTTGAGAAGTATTGGTGTTAAGTCTTCTTTGAAGGTCTGGTAGAATTCTGCACTAAAACCATCTGGTCCCGTACTTTTTTTGGTTGGGAGGCTTTCTATAACCCCTTCTATTTCTTTAGAGGTTATGGGACTATTTAGCTGATCTACTTGATGCTGATTTAATTTTGGTATTTGATATCTGTCTAGGAAATTGTCCATTTCCTCCAGATTCTCCAGTTGTTTTGAGTATAGACCTTTGTAGTAGGATCTGATGATCTTTTGAATTTCCTCAGTTTCTGTTGTTATGTCTCCCTTTTCATTTCTAATTTTGTTAATTTGTATACTGTCTCTGTGTCCTTTGGTTAGTCTGGCTAAGGGTTTATCTATCTTGTTGATTTTCTCAAAGAACCAGCTCCTGGTCTTGTTGATTCTTTGTATGGTTCTCTTTGTTTCTATTTGATTGATTTCAGCCCTGAGTTTGATGATTTCTTGTCTTCTACTCCTCCTGGGTGAATTAACTTGTTTTTCTTCCAGGGCTTTAAGGTGTGCCATTAAGCTGCTAGTGTATGCTCTCTCCAGTTTCTTTTTGGATGCACTTAGAGCTATGAGTTTTCCTCTTAGCACTGCTTTCATTGTGTCCCATAGATTTGGGTAGGTTGTACCTTCATTTTCATTGAATTCTAAAAGGTCTTTGATTTCTTTTTTTATTTCTTCCTTAACCAAGGTGTCATTGAGTAGAGTATCGTTCAGTTTCCATGTGTATGTGGGCTTTCTGTTGTTTTTGTTGCTATTGAAGACCACTCTTACTCCATGGTGATCTGATAGGAGGCATGGGATTAGCTTGATCTTCTTGTATTTGTTGACATCTGTCTTGTGACCAATTATATGGTCTATTTTGGAGAAGGTACCATGTGGAGCTGAGAAAAAGGTATATTCTTTAGCTTTAGGATGAAATGTTTTATATATATCTGTTAAATCCAATTGGTCCAGAGTTTCAATTAGTTTCACTGTGTCCCTGTTTAGTTTCTGCTTTCCTGACCGGTCCATTGAGGAGAGTGGAGTGTTGAAGTCACCCACAATTTTTGTGTTCGGTATAATGTGTGCTTTAAGCTTTAGTAAGGTTTCTTTTACGAATGAGGGTGCCCTTGCATTTGGAGCATAGATGTTCAGTATTGAGAGCTCTTCTTGGTGGATTTTCCCTTTGGCCAGCAAGAAGTGACCTTCTGAGTCTCTTTTGATGATTTTAGGTTGGAAGTCAATTTTATCTGATATTAGAATGGCTACTCCAGCTTGTTTCCTGAGACCATTTGCTTGTAAAATTGTCTTCCAGCCTTTTACTCTAAGGCAGTGTTTGTCTTTAACACTGAGATGTGTTTCCTGTATGCAGCAAAATGTAGGGTCCTGTTTTCGTATCCAGTCTGTTAATCTATGTCTTTTTATTGGGGAATTGAGTCCATTGATGTTAAGAGATATTAAGGAATAGTAATAATTACCTCCAGACATTTTTGAAATTATATTTATTTATTTTATTTATTTTTTATATTCGAGAGGTTACCTTCTTTTGGGTTTGATGAGAGGAGGTTTCTATCTTGCTTCTTCCCGGGTGTAGTTTCCGTCCTTGTCTTGGTGTTTTCCCCCTATTATCCTTTGTAGGGCTGGATTTGTGGAAAGATATCGTGCAAATTTGGTTTTGTCATGGAATACCTTGATGTCTCCATCTATGGTGATTGAGAGCTTTGCTGGGTAAAGTAGTTTTGGCTGAAGTTTGTGTTCTCTTAGAGTTTGCATTATATCTGCCCAGGATCTTCTAGCTTTCATGGTCTCAGGTGAGAAGTCTGGTGTTATTCTGATAGGTCTTCCTTTATAAGTTACTTGGCCTTTTTCTCTTGCTGCCTTTAATATTCTTTCTTTGTTTAGTACATTTGGAGTTTTCATTATTATGTGACGGGATGTATTTCTGTTCTGATCCAGTCTGTTTGGGGTTCTATATGCTTCTTGTATATTCATGGGCATCTCTCTCTTTAGGTTGGGGAAGTTTTCTTCCATAATTTTGTAGAAGATATTTGCTGGCCCTTTAACTTGTACATCTTCATTCTCGTCTATACCTATAATCCTTAGGTTTGGTCTTCTCATTGTGTCCTGGATTTCCTGGATGTTTTGGGTTACAGCCTTTTTGCATTTAGTATTTTCTTTGACTGTTGAATCAATGGTTCCTATGGTATCTTCGGCTTCTGATATTCTGTCTTCTATCTCTTGTATTCTATTGTTGATATTTGCATCTATGGCCCCTGATTTCTTCCCAAGGTTTTCTATCTCCAATGTTGTCTCCCTCTGCGATTTCTTAGTTGTTTCTACTTCTGTTTTTATTACCTGGATGGATATGCTCAGATCTTTTGCTTGCTTGATTGTGTTTTCATGTATTTCTTTAATAGATTTTTGTGTTTCCTCTTTCATAGCTTCTACTTGTTGGCCCACGTTCTTCTGTATTTCTTTAAGTGATTTTTGTCTTTCTTCCTTATTGTCTTCTTCTTTTTGATCCATCTTCTCCTGCATTTCTTGAAGTGATTTTTGTATTTGCCTTGTAAAGGCTTCTAACTTTTGATCCATTTTCTCCTCTATTTCTTTACGAGATTTTTCTATGTGTTCAGCTACCAGCATCCTGACCAGTGATTTTATATCCAAGTCTTGTTTTTCTGGTGTTTTGGGGTATCCAGGGCTTCCTGTTGTTGGCGAACTAGGTTCAGATGCTGTCATGTTGCCTTGATTTCTGTTAGTGACATTCCTTCGTTTACCTTTTGCCATCTGGTTATTTGTGGTGTTAGTTGACCTTGTTGTCACTGGCTGGTGTTTGAATCTCATGTGAGGCTGGGCTTACCTGTTGTTTCTCTACTGGTGGTTATGCGTGATTGCTGCTCAAGGGGATCACAAGCTGGCTGCCACCCACTGACTTTGTGCACGGCCTGAGGTCTCTGGGAAGTGTGGGGGAGTGCAGCAGAGCCTCGGCAGGAGCTGCTGGGCCTGCCTAGTAGCGAGAGCCTAGCAGGTCCCCCCACGTGGTAGCCCCTGATGGAATCTGTCTACCTGTGCCTTTCCAGCTGTGTTCTGGTTGCAATATGGAGGCCTGCTGCTATTGCTGGTCCCGGGTCCTGGGGAGCTGGGTGGCTCCGGCTGCCTTGGTACAGGGCCTAAGCTCGCAGGGTCGTGCAACAGAGCCTAGGCGCCTGGGCCAGCCTGGGGCCGAGAGCTTAGCAGCTCTCCCTGCTCTAGCCCCAGACGGAGTCTCTACCTGCACCTTTCCAGCTGTGTCCTGGTTGCAATATGGAGGCCTGCCGCTATCGCTTTTCCGGGGTCCTGGGGAGCTGGGTGGTTCAGGCTGCCTCAGTGCACGGCCTCCTCAATTTGAATCTTTTTCAACTCCTAGATCTTCAGTACAATCTACAGGGTTCTCCACCTCCTACTTAGTGAGGTTGACAGTTTCCATTCTTTTTTCTGGCCTTAGGGGCTTCAATCCTGTTCCCCCTCTCCCAATACCAGATTATATTCTTCCTTTCTCCCTCATTATCTCCTCTCCCAGACAGGTCCCTGACTGATTGGTGATTCTGCTTCTTTATTGACATCCCTTTATTCCTGTGGTAGCCATCATTCCTCATAAAGGGTGCCACCCCAAGCCACTTAGAGGAAAATTGATGTCATGATAACGTAAGTAAAGATTTTCCATGCTCAGGTGACTCAACTTAATTACATGACCTATCAATTGTTTCAGGCAACATGCACTGCCACTATGGCAATAAGGGACATGAACTAATATAATTCAAGCATATCTAGCTACAACCATATGGCTACCTCTATGTCTTATTTCACTGTGCAGCTTCTCAAAACAAGCATATCTTTGGTTCTTCTCAGCCTATCAAGATGCCAATTGTTGTTGCTAATAATACCTGGAACCATGCAAGTTATATTCACTGCAGATAAAATAATAATAATAAACAAAGAAAATAGCCTCATTCACATCTTGCTTGGTAGACCAATACAATCAGTGTGATATCTTACAAGAACTCAGACGAAGTGTTATCAGCTTATCCTGTTCCATCATCTTCGAAGGTGTCCTTTCAGAAAATTCTGTTTCTTGTGTGGAAAATGTTCTGTGATTCCCTCCTGTTATTGATATCAGCCAGTACTAATAAATGATGCCTTCTTCAGTTATAAAAGCAAAAGGCAAAAAAAACCAATTAGCTTAAAAGACAACACTTAATCTCAACCTTTTCCAAGGAGAATGAAAATTATCCACAAGCTGTTGTGAAAATTTTGAACATCACAAACAAGGCATTCCTTCTTTTTAGTTGAATATATTCTCTATTTACATTTCAAATGTTTTCCCTTTCCCAGATCCCACCTCCAAGAAAACCCCAAACCAATCCTCCCTCCCCCCATTTCTGTGAGGATGTCCCTCCACTCAACCCATTCCCATCTATCTTCCCTCGAACTCCCTAAGCTGGGACATCTACTGAACCTTCATAGAATGAAGGAACTCTCCTCCTGTTGATACCTGACAAGGCATTCCTCTACTACAAATGCAGCTGGAGCCCTATGTACCTCTTGGTTGATGGCTTGGTCCCTTGGAACTCAGGGAGTATTGATTGGTTGATATTGTTGTTCTTCTATGAGGTTACAAACTCCTTCAGCTCCCTCAAATCCTTTCTCTAATTTCTCCACTGGAGACCCCGTGCTCAATAATATGTTTGGAAGCTAGCCTCTACCTCTGTATTTGTAAGGCTCAGGCAGGGCCTCTCAGGAGACAGATATATCAGGCTCCTTTATTTGATTTCTTGTCTTATTTCTTCCTTGACCAAGGTATCATTGAGTAGAGCATTGTTCAGCTTCCATGTGTATGTGGGCTTTCTGTTGATTTTTTTTTTTTTGGCAATTGAAGATCAGCCTGAATTCACAGTGATCTGATAGGAAGCATGAGATTATTTCAGTCTTCTTAAATCTGTTGAGGTCTATTTTATGACCAATTATATGGTCAATTTTGTAAAGGTTACCTTGAAGTGCTGAGAAGAAGGTATATTCTTTTGATTTAGAATGAATTCTATCAATATGTGTTCAATCCCTTTGGTCCATAATTTCTCTGAGTTTCACTGTGTCTCTCTGTTTAGTTTGTGTTTCCCTGACCTGTCCATTGATGAGAGTGGGTTGTTGAAGTCCCCCATAATTATTGTGTGAGGCACGATGTGTGCTTTGAGCTTTAGTAAAATTTCTTTCGTGAATGTGGGTTTCATTGCATTTGGAGCATAGATGTTCAGAATTGAGGGTACTTCTTAGTAAATTTTTCCTTTGATGAGAATGAAGTGTCCTTCCTTATCTTTCTTGATGACTTTTGGTTGAAAGTCTATTTTATCTGATAGTAGAATGGATACTCCAGCTTGTATCCTGTGACCATTTACTTGGAAAATTGTTCTCAAGCCTTTTACTCTGAGGGAGTATTTGTCCTTGACATTGAGGTGCATTTCCTATATGCAGCAAATTTCTGGGTCCTGTTTATGTATCCAGTCTGTTAGGAATTGAGTCCATTAGTGTTAAGAGATATTAAGAAATGATGATTGTTGTTTCCTGTTATCTTTTATGTTATTTTTGTTTGTGTGGTTACCTTCTTTTGGGTTTATGGAAAGAAGATTAGTTAGTTTATTTCTATTTCTAGGGTGTAGTTTCCCTCCTTGTGTTGGCATTTTTCCATCTCTTATTCTTTGTATAGCTGGATCTGTGGAAAGGCATTTTGCAAATTTGGTTTTATCATGTTATATCTTGGTTTCTCCATTTATGGTAATGGAGAGTTTTGCTGGGTATAGTAGTCTGGGCTGGCATTTGTGTTCTTTTGGGGTCTGTATGAGATCTTCCCAAGCTCTTGTGGACTTCATGGTCTCAGATGAGAAATCTGGTGTAATTCCGATAGGTCTGCTTTATATGTTACTTGACCCTTTTCCTTACTGCTTTTAATATTTTTTCTCTGTTTAGTGTATTATTATGTGACTGGAGGAATTTTTTTCTGGTCCAACTTTTTTGGAATTCTGTAGGCTTCTTCTATGTTCATGGCCATCTCTTTCTTTAGGTTATGGAAGATCTCTTCTAGAATTTTATTGAAGACATTTAGTGGCCCTTTATGTTGGAAATCTTCACTCTCTTCTATAGATGTAATCCTTAGGTTTGGTCTTCTCATTTTGTTCAGGATTTCCTAGATGTTTTGAGTTAGGAGCTTTTTGCATTTTGCACTTTCATTGACTATTCAGTCTATGTTTTCTTTGGTTTTCAGCCCCTAAGATTTTCTCTTCTATCTCTTGTATTCTGTTGTTTATGCCTGTAACTATGAGTCTTGATTTCTGACCAAGGTTTTCTATTTCCAGAATTGTCTCCTTTTGTGATTACTTAATGGTTTCTATTTCTATATTTAGCTGCTGGGTAGTTTTGTCCAGATCCTTCACTTGTTTGTTTGTGTTTTCCTGTAATTATTTAAGGAATTTTTATGTTCATTCTTTTTCTTCTTATTCTTTTTGGTTTTTTTTCTATTTTCTTTGTTTGCATTCTGAAGGCTTTCCCCTTTCCCAGTACCCCTTCACCCTATGTCCCATAAGTCTTCTTCCACCACACCGCCCTTCCCCCTGCCTCCTGCCTATTCCCCCATTACCCCCCCTCCCGCCTTTTTTCTGTTATGATACTCTCCCAAAAAGCTGGATCCAGTCTTTTCAGGACCAGGGTCCTCTCCTTCCTTAATCTGGGAAATCTTTTCATTTGCCCAGAGTTTCTGGGCTCATTAGTATCCGCTTATCAGTGATTGCATTCATGTGTATTCTTTTGTGATTGGGTTAACTCACTTAGGATGACATTTTCCAGATCCAACCATTTGCCTACAAATTGCATGAATTCATTATTTTTAATTGTTGAGTAGTATTCCATTGTATAAATATACCACATTTTCTGTATCCATTAATCCTTTGAGGGACATCTGGGCTCCTTCCAATGTCTGGCTATTATAAATAAGGCTGCTATGAACATAGTGGAGCATGTGTCTTTATATTATGCAGGAGGATCCTCTGGGTATAGGCCCAGGAGTGGTATGACAGGATCCTCTGGAAGTGTCATGCCCAATTTTCTGTGGAACAGCCAGACCTCTTTCCAGAGTGGCTGTACCATCTTGCAATCCCACCAACAGTGGAGGAGTGTTCCTCTTTCTCCACATTCTTGCCAGCACCTGTTGTCTCTTGACTTTTTAATCTTAGCCATTCTGACTGGTGTGAGGTGGAATCTCAGGGTTGTTTTGATTTGCATTTCCCTGATGACGAATGATGTTGAACATCTCTTAAGGTGCTTCTCAGCCATCCGAAATTCTTCTGGTGAAAATTCTTTGTTTAGATCTGTACCCCATTTTTGATAGGGTTATTTGGTTCTTTTGGGTCTAACTTCTTGAGTTCTTTGTATATATTGGATATATGCCCTCTGTTGGATGTAGACTTGGTGAAGACCTTTTCCCAATTTGCTGATAGCTGTTTTGTCCTTCTGACAGTGTCCTTTGCCTTACAGAAACTTTGTAATTTTATGAGGTCCCATTTGTCAGTTCTTGAACTTAGGGCATAAACTATTGGTGTTCTGTTCAGAAACTTTCCCTCTGTGCCCATGTCCTCCAGGGTCTTCTCCAGTTTCTTTTCTATTAGTTTCAGTGTGTCTGGTTTTATGTGTAAGTCCTTGATTCACTTGGAGTTGATCTAAGTACAAGGAGATAAGAGTGGGTCAATTCGCATTCTTCTGCATGTTGACCTCCAGTTGAACCAGCACCATTTGTTGAAAAGGCTATCTTTTTTCCACTGGATGGTTGTAGCTCCTTTATCAAACATCAAGTAACCATAAGTCTGTGGATTCATTTCTGGGTCTTCAATTCTATTCCATTGATCTACTTGCCTGATGCTGTGCCAATACCATGCAGTTTTTAACACAATTGTTCTGTAGTACTCCTTGAGGTCAGGGATATTGATTCCCCCAGAAGTCCTTTTATTGTTGAGAATAGTTTTAGCTATCCTGGGTTTTTTGTTATTCTAGATGAATTTGAGAATTGCTCTTTCTAGATCTATGAAGAATTGATTTGGGATTTTGATGGGGATTGCATTGAATCTATAGATTGGTTTTGGCAAGATGGCCACTTTTACTATATTGATCTTGCCCATCCAAGAGCATGAAATATTTTTTCCATTTCCTGAGGTCTTCTTCGATTTCTTTCTTCAAGGACTTGAAGTTCCTGTCATACAGATCTTTCACGTCTTTGATTAGAGTCACGCCAAGATACTTTATATTGTTAGTGGCTATTATGAAGGGTGTTATTTCCCTAACTTCTTTCTCAGTATGCTTGTCCTTTGAGTACAGGAAGGCTACGGATTTGCTTGAGTTGATTTGATAACCAGCCAATTTGCTGAAGTTGTTTATCAGCTATAAGAGTTCTCTGGCGGAGTTTTTTGGGTCGCTTAAGTATTCTATCATATCATCTGCAAATAGCGATACTTTGACTTCTTCCTTTCCAATTTGTATCCCTTTGACCTCCTTTTGTTGTCTAATTGCTCTGGCTAGAACTTCAAGTACTATATTGAAAAGATATGGAGAGAGGGGGCAGCCTTGTCTAGTCCCTGATTTTAGTGGGATTGCTTCAAGTTTCTCTCCATTTATTTTGATGTTGGCTACTGTTTTGCTGATTATTGCTTTTGCTATGTTTAGGTATGGGCCTTGAATTCCTGTTCTTTCCAGGACGTTTAGCATGAAAGGATGTTGAATTTTGTCAAATGCTTTTTCAGCATCTAATGAGATGACCATGTGTTTTTTTCTTTTAGTTTGTTTATGTAGTGGATTACATTGATGGATTTCTGTATATTGAACGATCCCTGCATCCCTGGGATGAAGCCTACTTGATCATGATGAATGATCAATTTGATGTGCTCTTGGATTCGGTTGGCAAGAATTTTATTTAGTATTTTTGTATCAAAATTCATAAGGGAAATTGGGTGTAGTTCTCTTTCTTTGTAGGAACTTTGTGTGGTTTTGGTATCAGCATAATTGTGGCTTCGTAGAACGAGTTGGGCAGTGTTCCTTCTGTTTCTATTTTGTGGAATAGTTTGAAGATTATTGGTGTTAGGTCTTCTTTGAAGGTCTGATAGAATTCTGCACTAAAATCATCTGGTCCCATGCTTTTATTAGTTGGGAAACTTTCTATAACCCCTTCTATTTCTCTAGTGGTTCTGGGACTGTTTAGCTGATCTAATTGATCCTGATTTAATTTTGGTATTTTGTATCTGTCTAGGAAATTGTCCATTTCCTCCAGATTCTCCAGTTGTGTTGAGTATAGGCTTTTGTAGTAGGATCTGATGATTTTTTGAATTTTCTGTTTCTGTTGTTGTATCCCCCTTTTCATTTCTAATTTTGTTAATTTGGATACTTTCTCTGTGCCCTTTGGTTAGTCTGGCTAAGGGTTTATCTAGCTTGTTGATTTTCTCAAAGAACCAACTCTTGGTTTTGTGATTCTTTGTATGGTTCTCTTTGTTTCTACTTGATTGATTTCAGCCCTTAGTTTGATGATTTCCTGTCTTCTACTCCTCCTGGGTGAATAAGCTTCTAAAAAGCTTTCAGGTATGCTGATAAGCTGCTAGTGTATGCTCTCTCCAGTTTCTTTTTGGATGCACTCAGGGCTATGAGTTTTCCTCTTAGCACTGCTTTCATTGTGTCCCATAGATTTGGGTAGGTTGTACCTTCATTTTCAGTAAATTCTAAAAAGTCTTTGATTTCTTTCTTTATTTCTTCCTTGACTAAGGTGTCGTTGTGTAGATTATTGTTCAATTTCCATGTGTATGTAGGCTTTCTGTCATTCTTGCTGCTATTGAAGACCACTCTTATTCCATAGTGATGGGAGTAGTTCAATCTTTTTGTATTTGTTGACATCTGTCTTGTGACCATTATATGATCAATTTTGGAGAAGTACCATGCAGTGCTGAGAAAAATGTATATTCTTTTGCTTTAGGATGAAATGTTCTATATATATCTGTTAAGTCCAATTGGTCCAAAGTTTCAATTGGTTTCACTGTCTCCCTGTTTAGTTTCTGCTTTCCTGATCGGTCCATTGAGGAGAGTGGAGTGTTGAGGTCACTCACAATTATTATATTAGGTGCAATGTGTGCTTTAAGCTTTAGTAAAGTTTCTTTTATGAGGTTGCCCTTGCATTTGGAGCATAAATGTTCAGTATTGAGAGTTCTTCTTGGTGGATTTTCCCTTTGACCAGCAAGAAGTGACCTTCAGGGTCTCTTTTGATGACTTTAGGTTGAAAGTCAATTTTATCTGATATTAGAATGGCTACTCTGGCTTGTTTCCTGAGACCATTTGCTTATAAAATTGTCTTCCAGCCTTTTACCCTAAGGTAATGTTTGTCTTTGACATTGTGATGTGTTTCCTGTATGCAGCAAAATGTAGGATCCTGTTTCTGTATACAGACTTAGTCTATGTCTCTTTATTGGGGAATTGAGTCCATTGATGTTAAGAGATATTAAGGAATAGTAATTATTATCTCCTGACATTTTTGACATTTTTTTTTTATATTTGAGAGGTTATCTTCTTTTGGGTTTGATGAGAGGAGTTTTCTATCTTGCTTCTTCCTGGGTGTAGTTTCTGTCCTTCTGTTGTTGTTTTCCCCCTATTATCCCTTGTAGGGCTGGGTTTGTGGAAAGATATCATGCAAATTTGGTTTTGTCATGGAATGCCTTGGTTTCTCCATCTATGGCGATTGAGAGTTTTGCTGGGTAAAGTAGTCTTGGCTGACATTTGTGTTCTCTTAGAGTCTGCATGATATCTGCCCAGGATCTTCTAGCTTTCATGGTCTCAGGTGAGAAGTCTGGTGTAATTCTAATAGGTCTTCCTTTATATGTTACTTGGCCTTTTTCTGTTACTGCCCTTAATATTCTTTCTTTGTTTAGTATATTTGGGGTTTTGATTATTATGTGACGGGAGGTATTTCTGTTCTGGTCCAGTCTGTTTGGAGTTCTGTAAGCTTCTTGTATATTCATGGGCATCTCTCTCTTTAGTTTGAGAAAGTTTTCTTCCATAATTTTGTAGAATATTCTTGCTAGCCCTTTAAATTGTGAATCTTCACTCTCATCTATACCTATAATCCTTAGGTTTGGTCTTCTCATTTTGTCTTGGATTTCCTAGATGTTTTGGGTTACAAGCTTTTTGCATTTAGCATTGTCTTTGACTGTTGAATCAATGGTTCCAATGGTATCTTCAGCATCTGAAATTCTTTCTTCTATCTCTTGTATTCTATTGTTGATATTTGCATCTATGGCCCCTGATTTCTTCCCAAGGTTTTCTATCTCCAAAGTTGTCTCCCTTTGTGATTTCTTAGTTGTTTCTACTTCTGTTTTTAGATCCTGGATGGTTTTGCTCAGATCTTTTGTTTGCTTGTTTGTGTTTTCATGTAATTCTTTAAGAGATTTTTGTTTTTCCTCTTTTATAACTTCTACTTGTTGGCCACGTTCTCTTGTATTTCTTTAAATGATTTTTGTGTTTCCTTCTTATTGGCTACTACTTTTTGATCCATATTCCCCTGAATTTCTTTAAGTGATTTTTGTGTTTGCCTTGTAAGGGCTTCTAACTTTTGATCCATTTTCTCCTGTATTTTTTTTAAGATATTTATCTATGTGTTCCTCTATCAGCATCCTGACCAGTGATTTTAGATCCAAATCTTGTTTTTCTGGTGTGTTGGGGTATCCAGGACTTCCTGATGTTGGTGAACTAGGTTGGCATGCTGCCTTGATATCTGCTAGTATCATTCCTATGTTTGCCTTTTGCTATCTGGTTATCTCTGGTGTTAGTTGACCTTGTTTTCACTGGCTTGTGTTTGAACCTCCCGTGAGGCTGGGCCTGCCTGTTGTTTCTCTACTGATGACCAGGTGGCAAGATGGAGACTGCTGCTGAGAGTGCTGAGAGGACCTCAGAGTAGGCGGTTCCCAACTGAGTTGGTGCAAGGCCCTGTAGCAGTGGAGATGTCCTGCCGAGCCACCCAGGCACTGGCCACAGGCAAGAGACTGGCAGATTTCCACCCAAGTGATGGTAGTCACAGATTAAGTCTGTGTCTCTGGCCCTCTCTATTAGTGGCCTAGTGGCAAGATGGAAACTGTCAGTGTAGGGGCCTGGGAGAACCACTGGGCAAGCAGCTCCCAGCCGCACTGTGGAGATGTTCCGCCAAGCCGCCGCGGCTCTGGCTACTAGTACGAGCCTGGCAGGATCCCACCTGAGCGATGGTAGGCACAGATTAAGTCTGGATACCTGCACCTCTCTACCGGTGATGGAGCCGCAAGATGGAGACCAATGGTAAAGGGGTCTGGGAGAACCGTTTCTTCTTTAAGGGCTTCTATCTGTTGACCTATGCTCTTCTGTATTTCTTTAAGGGATATTTATATTTCCTCTTTAAGGGCTTCTACCTGTTGACCAAAATTGTCCTGTGTTTCTTAAAGGAGTTGTGTATGTCCTTCTTGAAGTCCTCTATCAGCACCCTAAAATGTGATTTTAAATCTAGATCTTGCTTTTCTGATGTGCCGAGGTATCCAGGACTTGCTGTTGTGGGAGAACTGGGTTCGGATGGTGCCATGTCACCTTGATTTCTGTTGATAACATTCTTGCATTTTCCTTTTGCCAGCTCCTGGGTGCAGATGAACCACAGAAGGATCCAGTCCTGGCTGCTCTGTCACTCCCGTGTTCCCTGTGCTCCTGGCCATACCCACCTGCGCCTATTGCTGATATTTTCCAAAAGGAAATATTATACGCCAAAAGTCTATATAGAAATTGAAAAAAATCCTGCAGCCTTCCTAGATTCCTAGAGAATATTAGGAATGTTATGTTCCCACCACTGTGATCATTTTCTAAAGACAAATAATATTGTGCTGGGAAAACCTTGAGCACACTGACCTCTGAAGCCGGCTTTTTGGTGAATGGTAAATACATAACTTTTATCAAAGGAGATGTAATAATAAAAATCAGACTTGTCCTATAAATTGCATTCAGTTTCTTATCTGTCTTTTGTACAAAGGCTTTTGTCTTTACTATTGACCTTAAACAACAGAGGCAAAATGACCAAGCTATCTCAATTAAGCCCTCTGAGTTTACACTTATTTCACATCATCCAATCATCTGCCTTACTGCAGAATGTTCCCATGGGTGTGGGGCCACTGCTTATCCCTCTATGCTTTGAAGATAGCTGTTACTGAGAAACACAGTTTAGCCAAAGGAAAGAGTATTCATGTATTACAGCATATTGAACTTGCTGCTACAGAAAGCTCATCAGTTACAGTAGGATATCTGTATTTCCCATACCATTTTAGTATATATGACTCAATTCATAACAAAACACAAACAAGCCTCAGAAGCTCCTTATCTTTCCTCATACCTCTCCTCCCTTAGGAATATATTACTCTCCTTTGTATTAATGGTCAGAATTAAGACGTATTTTCTATTACTTGTAAATTATTATCTGCATTGTTTCACTGATTTATCTCACTGGATTTCCAGGCTTTATTCCTTATGAGAGCTTTTTTACTCATGATATTATTTGCATTCTCGTTCTCTACTGTAGCACATGGGAATGGAGACTCACAGGTAGACATTAAAACAATGTGAGCCCTTGAAACACTCAGGCCTGAATGAAAGGTTTTCATGAAATCCCACTCATCAGGGTTGAGAACATTTTCTGGAAGACAAAGCAAAAATAGTGTAAGAGCCAAAGATGATGGAAGACACCAAGAAAACAAGCCCCTCAAAAGCAAAGTGATCAAAGCTCTTATGAACTCACAGACACTGAGGCAGCATGCACATGGCCTGCATGGGTCTGTAATAGGTGCTTAGCATTAATAGTGTGGCTTTCATTTTTGTGGTTTTATTTAATATTGAGTGTGTCAATGAGTGTATATTAGATTCTGTTCCTTTTCTTTTGCTTATATTCTTCTGTTTGCTTGCTTTGTTCAACTGCAATGTGTTAGTTTTCTATATAAATTATATTATATTTAATATTATATTTTATTGATAATTCCTTAAAACTCTTGTTTCCTAAACTGCAGACAGAAATAGAATCTCTCAGAATGGAAGTGGAAGTAGGGAAGAACTAGGAGGAGAAGAGAGAGTGAATCAAGATGCATTATCTGAGAAATAAATCTATTAGAAATAAAGGGAAAAAGAGAACTCAGAGAATCATTTCAATTAAAAGCAGTGATCTCATAGCTGATATATATAATAGATATTTACATTATTATTCATAACTGTAGCACCAGTACAATTATAAATGAGCAATGAAAATGAATTTATGGTTAGTGACACCACATGAAGAACTATAGTGAGGGAATGAAGCAATAGCAAGGTTGAAAGCCACCACTTTAAAGTTTTAACAAATTCTTCCTGTCACTGATGATTCTCCTAATAATTAATTATTTTACATACTTGAATATTTTAATCTTTGAATATTTTATGCATAACTCAGCACACTTTTATTAAATTCTTGGTTTTTTTTAACCAAACAAAAAAGAAACAAAAGAAAGGACAGTTCAATAAGCTCATTTATCATTGCATTTCTCATACTTTCCTGACAAGTCAGAGGCTCTTTCAGAAATTAGCACACAAGTCACCATTACCCATTGTAGTCACTTCATTCAGCATTCATGTTTTAAGGACAGCCATATGAGCTTCCTTTGTGTGTCCTATTATCCTCAAAAAAGTACATGTAATGGTCACCTAAAATTTCAATATGGTTCTTAAAGTGTTACTTTCAGGAACTCCACATGTACTTTAGTTAATCTGCCGCTTTGTTGACATCCCTTTATCCCTGTGGTAGCCACAATTCCTTGTAAAGGGTGCCATCCCAACCTGCTTAGAGGAAAATTGGTGTCATGATATGGTAACTAAAGATTTTCCATGCCCAGGTACCTCAGCTTAATTGCATGACATATAAGTTGTGTCAGGCAACATGCAACCACCATCACGGCAATAAGGGACACAATCCAATATAATTCAAACATATCTACCTACATCCATGTGGCTACATCTATGTCTTATCTCACCATACAGCTTCTCAAAACAAGCACATCTTTTCTTCTTCTCAACCTATCAAGATGCCAATTGTTGTTGCTAATAATTCCTGGAAACATGTAGCTTTATATTCACTGCAGATAGAGTATTGATAATAAATGAAGAAAATAGCCTCAGCCTTAGCAGACCAATGAGATCAGTGTGATTTCTTACAAGAACTCAGAAGAAGAGTTATCATTTTATCCTGCTCCATGTTGGAGAATGTCTTTCCAAACATTCTGTTTTCTTGTATGGAAAATGTTCTGTTTCCCTCCTGTTACTGATATCAGCTAGTACTGATCAACTGTGTCTTCTTCAGTTATACAAGCAAAATGAAAGCAATTAGCTTGAAAGGCAACACTATCTCAACCTTTTCCATGGTTAATAAAAATTGTCCACAGCCTGTTCTGAAAAAATTAAAAGACACAAACCATATACTTTCACTGAATTTTCCCTCTATAATTAATGAGGCAGAATTCTCATTTCAGAATGGGTAAACTGGATTTGTTCCCATGACATCTCAGGAAATCATGAAATGGGTTGATGAAAGCATGCTTTGGTGATGTATGCAAGACATCCCAAGGAATTTCATCATCCTTACTAGTCTGGAGGGAACTGAAAACATAATAGTCATAGCAAACTGTGACATTTCATTAAGAAGATATTATATTTGATTCCTGACACCTGGGGAAGAGAGGCTCAGAAAAGTTTCTCATTGCATCATGCAAAGCTGGACACCCACTACTGAAGGTAAAATTTTAATTGGATGTCTGAGGGGAAGTGAGGTCACAGAATTACATGCCTATATCTCAGATATGGCATTCTGCTACTATATGTGAGGATCCATAAGACCATGACACTAAGACCAGCATCCTGTTAAGAGAAACAGCACTTGAACTGCACCCACTGAGGTCTGTGAGTAAGAGTCCACAAGGAAATAACCATCAGAAGACTAGCTAAGCATGACCTCAAGAAAATTCAACTTGACATTGAACTATTTCACAGGACACTAGCAACTGGAAAAGCATCTGAAGCATGGGCTCAGGACACAGGCAAAATGAACATGAGGTAATACACACTTAAAACATTCTCGGACATTCTTACATTCATGATTCCTTCACTCACTGGAATTCTTGTGCTTTATTTCAAAGGATAATGAAACCTGGAATATAAGGTGTTGAAAACTTATTTTAAAATGAGTCTCCTGTTTATCCATGATCCTGAGATTCTTTCCTGTTGATTATTTGACTCTACAGTTTCACCAGCTGTTCTTCAGAGAAAGGATGTAAGATAATTGAACCATGAAATACCAACCTGACAGCATAGCCATATGTAGAGTGCTTAAATACAAAGACTTAAAGGTGTCACATGAGGCCCTTGGCAGAGACAGGGACTGAATCTACCCTGTAAAGAATGTAGTCTGAGATCATAATGAGGCTTGTTCCCACCTAATGTATGCTCAGAAAACTTTACATAAAAATGAGAACTATTGTTTACAAATCCAAACACTGACCATCAGATGTAGACCATCTTTTTTTCACATACCTTCTGAATTCTAAATTTGGACAGATATATAAATACTGGATGAATTTGACAGTTAATGATACAATTATGTGAAGGAGCAAATTGAAAGTTTCTTTACATATTAAAATATAGCTGTGAACCTAATGACTTTTTTAAGTAATGCTATATTTTATTGTTTTCTAATTTTAGAAAGCTGAAGGTGGAAATATATTCAGGTGTGTGTGTGTGTGTGTGTGTATGTGTGTGTGTGTGTGTGTGTGTGTAAGCATGAATGCAAAATCATGCCTCATGTGTGTGCCCTCAGGTTCAAAGGCCAGAGGACAGTCTTGGAATGCTAAAACTAGAGATACAGTTGTTTGAAAGCTACCATTTGTAGTGAGTACTAAACTCAGGTTCTCTGAAAGAGCAGCCAGTACTCTTAAACAATGAGCCATCTCTCTAGCCTCAAGTTCTTCATTGGTCACAAAGTGCAAAACATGATCCTGACAAAAGGCAGTGTGTTTACATCATGCTTGAGTTGGGTGGTTTGCAAAACTTTCAATCCTGTCCAGAGATCACTGTTTCAGGTACCATGTAACACTGAAGTATATCATCAGGTCCACAATTATAATGTTGTAATACACACCCTATTACCTTGTGCTTACTTTGTTTCTGAAAAATAATATGTGGCATGGGAGTATGACTGGTTTATATCATGCAATCATTTTATTTGTTTTATGAGCATAAGTATAAATATATTGTTAAGCAGCATCCAAAAATGGGCCATTTTTAAAATATATACATACTTCACCTGAGACTGGTTCCTGTAGGTTCATATTTTCCCAGATTTACAAGAAATTGATATTTCATTTGGAAAAAATCTGCTATACACATGGAAATTAAAAGTACAAAAATTATACATCAGTCATTTTGTAGATGTAAAATATATAATGCATATAAAACATATGAGACTATTCCATTTACAGATGGCCTTGGATGATTTTTCAAGTAGTGGTGGATCCCAGTAGCATAACTCTCAATTTTGTACACTTGAAAGTCGTCCCTCTCATCACTGAGCATGGATGTATAAGTGCTTGACTAACAGGATCTTATCTTATTTTTCCTTATCTGCTTACATAAAGCCAGAGCAGAGACTTCTCCTCAGATGTGAATATTGACTAAGTTGTATACACTTCCTATAAAACTAGGGATGGTGCATTTTATACACTCAGATTATAAAGAAGATTTTTGAATTACTATAGATAAATCAGGGAAGCATTCTACATAAGCCTTATTATGAATATAGAATATAGAAAGTAATATAATTCATACAGCCTATTATCTTATCCCATATCAGAATTCTAAAAACACAAGATTTGAGAGCATGGAAGCCAGTGGCATTGTGATAAGTGTGATCTTCTTATCACAAACTGCAGTTGGGATCCTGGGCAATTCCTTTTTACTCTTCCATTATCTGATGCTTTACTTTGAGGGGTGCAAGTTAAAGTTCACAGACTGGATTCTGCAGCACTTGATTGTGGCCAACTTCTTAACTCTCCTGAGTAAAGGAGTTCCCCACACAATGTCAGCTTTTGGAATGAAAGACTTCCTCAATGACATTGTGTGCAAACTGATCTTCTATCTTCACAGAATAGGGAGGGGTGTGTCCATCAGCAGCACCTGCTTTCTGAGTGTCTTCCAGGCCATCACCATCTGTCTAAAGGCCTCCAGGTGGGCACAACTTAAAATCAAGTCTCCGAGTTACATTTCTTCTTTTGTGTACATGAGCTGGGTCCTGCCATTCATAGTAAACATAGCTTTTCCCATGTACATAACAGCAAGACCGAACAATAGGAATATTACACGCCTAAGGGTGTATGAACTCTGTTATACTGTTCAATATGATGAGGTCACTGACATTCTCAATGCAATATTTCTCCCTGTTCCTGATGCATTGCTCATATTGTTGATGCTTTTGTCCAGTGGCTATATGGTTTGCATTCTCTACAGACATAAGCAGAGAATGAAGCACATTCACAGAAGCAACTTTTCCTTCAGGTCCTCTCCTGAGTTCCGAGCCACAAAGACCATTCTGCTTTTGGTGAGCACCTATGTCTTCATTTACACAATTTCTTGTGGCCAGCAAGTTGTAATCGCACATAATCCAAATTCATTTTCAGTTTACATGGCTTTAATATTTGATTCATGCTTCCCAGCTGTGTCTCCCTTTCTTGTGATCAGATATTAACTTTGTGAGCCTTCAATCTGTTCTTCCTGTGCAGGGAACAGAATATCCTAACCATATCAGTAACATCCAGATCATATTATTTTGAATAATGTGTGTATTTCATTCAATTATGTGTACATACTCAATCATGTTACAAAAGCAGGGGGTGGGTAGTCATAAACTATCCTATAAAATGCAAATACTGTATATATTATAAAATACATATTTGTATGTCATATTTTGTCCATAAACAATATTAATCAATTTGTATAAATAATGTCAAACTTTATAAAAATATGATTTAGTTTACAATATATTTTCTTGATATTTATCTTCTGTTTTTCTTTTTTTTTTTTTTTTTTTTTTTTTTTTTTTTTTTTTTTTTTTTTTTTTTTTTTTGCTTTTTTTTTTTTTTTTTTTTTTTTAATTTTATTTTCTATATTCTATGTTTACATTCCAAAGGCTTTCCCCTTTCCCAGTTCCCACCCACCATAGTTCCCATAGTTCCTCTCCCCCCCATCTGTTCCCCAATAATTCCCCCTCCCCCCTCGGTTTCTTTACTAAACTGGAAGCAATCTTTACAGGCCCAGGGTCCTCTCCTTTCTTCTTCTTGGGAATCATTTGACTTGCTATTTGTGTCTTGAGTATTTAGGGCTTCTGGGCTCATTAATATCCACTTATCAGTGATTGCATTTCAGGTGCATTCTTTTGTGATTGGGTTAATTCACTCAGGATGATATTTTCCAGGTCTAACCATTTACCTACAAATTGCATGAATTCATTATTTTTAATTGCTGTGTAGTATTCCATTGTATAAATATACCACATTTTCTGTATCCATTCCTCCTTTGAGGGATATTTGGGCTGCTTCCAATTTCTGGCTATTATAAACAAGGCTGCTATAAACATAGTGGAGCATGTGTCCTTATTGCATGCAGGGGAATCCTCTGGGTATATGCCCAGGAGTGGTATGCCAGGGTCCTCTGGAAGTAACATGCCCAATTTTCTGAGGAACCGCCAAACTGATTTCCAGAGCGGTTTTACCATTTTGCAATCCCACCAACAGTGGAGGAGTGTTCCTCTTTCTCCACATCCTCGCCAGCACTTGTTGTCTCTTGAGTTTTTAATCTTAGCCATTCTGACTGGTGTGAGGTGGAATCTCAGGGTTGTTTTGATTTGCATTTCCCTGATGACTAATGATGTTGAACATCTTTTAAGGTGTTTCTCGGCCATCCGAATTTCTTCTGGTGAGAATTCTTTGTTTAGCTCTGTGCCCCATTTTTTGATAGGGTTATTTGGTTCTTTGCGGTCTAACTTCTTGAGTTCTTTGTATATATTGGATATTAGCCCTCTGTCGGATGTGGGGTTGGTGAAGATCTTTTCCCACTTTGTTGGTTGCCGTTTTGTCCTTCTGACAGTGTCCTTTGCTTTGCAGAAACTTTGTAATTTTATGAGGTCCCATTTGTCGATTCTTGATCTTAGAGCATAAGCTATTGGTGTTCTGTTCAGGAACTTTTCCCCTGTGCCCAAGTCCTCCAGGGTCTTCCCAAGTTTCTTTTCTAATAGTTTCAGTGTGTCTGGTTTTATGTGGAGGTCCTTGATCCACTTGGAGTTGATCTTAGTACAAGGAGATAAGAGTGGGTCAATTCGCATTCTTCTGCATGTTGACCTCCAGTTGAACCAGCACCATTTGTTGAAAAGGCTATCTTTTTTCCACCGGATGGTTGTGGCTCCTTTATCAAAGATCAAGTGACCATAAGTCTGTGGGTTAATTTCTGGGTCTTCAATCCTATTCCATTGATCTACCTGCCTGTTGCTGTACCAATACCATGCAGTTTTTAACACAATTGCTCTGTAGTACTGCTTGAGGTCAGGGATATTGATTCCCCCAGAAGTCCTTTTATTGTTGAGAATAGTTTTAGCTATCCTGGGTTTTTTGTTGCTCCAGATGAATTTGAGAATTGCTCTTTCTAGATCTATGAAGAATTGATTTGGGATTTTGATGGGGATTGCATTGAATCTGTAGATTGCTTTTGGCAAGATGGCCATTTTTACTATATTGATCCTGCCAATCCAGGAGCAAGAAATATTTTTCCATCTCCTGAGGTCTTCTTCGATTTCTTTCTTCAGGGACTTGAAGTTCCTGTCATACAGATCTTTCACTTGTTTGGTTAGAGTTACGCCAAGGTACTTTATGTTGTTTGTGGCTATTGTGAAGGGTGTTATTTCCCTAACTTCTTTCTCAGCCTGCTTGTCCTTTGAGTACAAGAAGGCTACTGATTTGCTTGAGTTAATTTTATAACCAGCCACGTTGCTGAAGTTGTTTATCAGCTGTAGAAGTTCTCTGGTGGAGTTTTTTGGATCGCTTAAGTAGACTATCATATCATCTGCAAATAATGATACTTTGACTTCTTCCTTTCCAATTTGTATCCCTTTGACTTCCTTATGTTGTCTGATTGCTCTCGCTAGAACTTCAAGTACTATATTGAAAAGATATGGAGAGAGAGGACAGCCTTGTCTAGTCCCTGATTTTAGTGGAATTGCTTCAAGTTTCTCTCCATTTATTTTGATGTTGGCTACTGGTTTGCTGTAGATTGCTTTTACTATGTTTAGGTATGGGCCTTGAATTCCTGCTCTTTCCAAGACTTTTAGCATGAAAGGATGCTGAATTTTGTCAAATGCTTTTTCAGCATCTAATGAGATGACCATGTGGTTTTTTTCTTTTAGTTTGTTTATGTAGTGGATTACATTGATGGATTTCCGTATATTGAACCATCCCTGCATTCCTGGAATGAAGCCTACTTGATCATGGTGAATGATCGTTTTGATATGCTCTTGGATTCGGTTGGCAAGGATTTTATTTAGTATTTTTGCATCTATATTCATAAGAGAAATTGGCCTGTAGTTCTCTTTCTTTGTTGGATCTTTTTGTGGTTTAGGTATCAGCGTAATTGTGGTTTCGAAGAATGAGTTGGGCAGTGTCCCTTCTGTCTCTATTTTGTGGAATAGTTTGAAGAGTATTGGTGTTAAGTCTTCTTTGAAGGTCTGGTAGAATTCTGCACTAAAACCATCTGGTCCCGTACTTTTTTTGGTTGGGAGGCTTTCTATAACCCCTTCTATTTCTTTAAGGGTTATGGGACTGTTTAGCTGGTCTACTTGATGCTGATTTAATTTTGGTATTTGGTATCTGTCTAGGAAATTGTCCATTTCCTCCAGATTCTCCAGTTGTTTTGAGTATAGGCCTTTGTAGTAGGATCTGATGATCTTTTGAATTTCCTCTGTTTCTGTTGTTATATCCCCCTTTTCATTTTTAATTTTGTTAATTTGGATATTATCTCTGTGCCCTTTGGTTAGTCTAGCTAAGGGCTTACCTATCTTGTTGATTTTCTCGAAGAACCAGCTCTTGGTTTTGTTGATTCTTTGTATGGTTCTCTTTGTTTCTGCTTGATTGATTTCAGCCCTTAGTTTGATGATTTCCTCTCTTCTACTCCTCCTGGGTGAGTTAGCTTCTTTTTGTTCCAGCGCCTTCAGGTGTGCTGTTAAGTTGCTAGTGTATGCTCTTTCCAGTTTCTTTTTGGAGGCACTCAGGGCTATGAGTTTTCCTCTTAGCACTGCTTTCATTGTATCCCAGAGATTTGGGTAGGTCGTACCTTCATTTTCATTGAAGTCTAAAAAGTCTTTGATTTCTTTCTTTATTTCTTCCTTGACCAGGGTGTCATTGAGTAGAGTATTGTTCAGTTTCCATGTGTATGTGGGCTTTCTGTAGTTCTTCTTGCTATTGAAGACCACTTTTACTCCATAGTGATCCGATAGGAGACATGGGATTAGTTCGGTCTTCTTGTATTTGTTGAGGTCTGTCTTGTGACCAATTATATGATCAATTTTTGAGAAGGTACCGTGCGGTGCTGAGAAAAAGGTATACTCTTTTGTTTTAGGATGGAATGTTCTATATATATCTGTTAAATCCAATTGGTCCAAAGCTTCAATTAGTTTCACTGTGTCCCTGTTTAGTTTCTGCTTTCCTGATCGGTCCATTGAGGAGAGTGGAGTGTTGAAGTCACCTACAATCATTGTGTTAGGTGCGATGTGTGCTTTAAGCTTTAGTAAAGTTTCTTTTACGAATGAGGGTGCCCTTGCATTTGGTGCATAGATGTTCAGTATTGAGAATTCTTCTTGGTGGATTTTCCCTTTGACAAGCAGGAAGTGACCTTCTGTGTCTCTTTTGATGACTTTAGGTTGAAAGTCGATTTTATCTGATATTAGAATGGCTACTCCAGCTTGTTTCCTGGGACCATTTGCTTGTAGAACTGTCTTCCAGCCTTTTACTCTAAGGAGGTGTTTGTCTTTGACACTGAGATGTGTTTCCTGTATGCAGCAAAATGTAGGGTCCTGTTTCCGTATCCAGTCTGTTAGTCTGTGTCTTTTGATTGGGGAATTGAGTCCATTGATATTAAGAGATATTAAGGAATAGTAATTATTACTTCCTGACATTTTGGGAATTGTTATTATTATTTGTATTTGAGTGGTTCTCTTCTTTTGGGTTGGATGAGATGGGGTTTCTATCTTGTTTCTTCTGGGGTGTTGTTTCCCCCCTTGTGTTGGTATTTTTCCCCTATTATCCTTTGTAGGGCTGGGTTTGTAGATAAGTATCTTGCAAATTTGGTTTTGTCGTGGAATATCTTGGTTTCCCCATCTATGGCAATTGAGAGTTTCGCTGGGTATAGTAGTCTTGGCTGAAGTTTGTGTTCTCTTAGGGTCTGCATAAGGTCTGCCCAGGATCTTCTAGCTTTCATGGTCTCAGGTGAGAAGTCTGGTGTAATTCTGATAGGTCTTCCTTTATATGTTACTTGTCCTTTTTCTCTTACTGCCTTTAATATTCTTTCTTTGTTTAGTACATTTGGGGTTTTGACTATTATGTGACGGGAAGTATTTCTGTTCTGGTCCAGTCTATTTGGGGTTCTAAAGGCTTCTTGTATATTCATGGGCATCTCTCTCTTTAGGTTGGGGAAATTTTCTTCCATAATTTTGTAGAAGATATTTGCTGGCCCTTTAAGTTGTAGATCTTCATTCTCATCTATCCCTATAATCCTTAGGTTTGGTCTTCTCATTGTGTCCTGGATTTCCTGAATGTTTTGGGTTACCAGCTTTTTGCATTTTGCATTTTCTTTAATTGTTGAATCCATGGTTCCTATGGTATCTTCAGCATCTGAGATTCTGTCTTCTATCTCTTGTATTCTATTGTTGATATTTGCATCTATGACTCCTGATTTCTTCCCAAGGTTTTCTATTTCCAACATTGTCTCCCTTTGCGATTGCTTAGTTGTTTCTACTTCTGTTTTTAGATTTTGTATGGTTTTGCTCAGATCTTTCAGTTGCTTGTTTGTGTTTTCCTGTAATTCTTTAAGGGATTTTTGTGTTTCCTCCTTTATGACTTCTACTCGTTGACCCATGTTCTCTTGTATTTCTTTGGGTGATTTTTGTTTCTCCCCCTTATTGGGATTCACTTTTTGCTCTATATTCTCCTGGATTTCTTTAAGTGATTTTTGTGTCTGCCTTGTATGGGCTTCTAGTTTTTGATCTATTTTCTCCTCTATTACTTTAAGAAATTTATCTAAGTGATCCTCAATCTGCATCTTTACCAGTGATTTTAGATCTGAGTCTTGTTTTTCTGGTGTGTTGAGATATCTGGGATTTAATTGTGTTTGTCTTGCAATGGCTTCTAGCTTTTGATCTATTTTCTCATGTATTACTTTAAGAGATTTATCTAAGTGTTCCTCTATCAGCATCCTGACCAGTGATTTTAGATCTGAGTCTTGTTTTTCTGGTGTTTCGGGGTATCCAATATTTATTGCTGTTGGGGAACTGGGTTCGGATGCCGCCATATTGCCTTGATTTTTGTTAGTAGCGATCTTACGTTTGCCTTTTGCCATCTGGTTAACTCTGGTGTTAGTTGGTCCTGTAGATACTAGCTGGTGCTTGAGCCTCCTGTGGGGTTGTAAGGCTATTTCCCAGTGACTGGGATACCTGAATCACTGTCCTGCGGGGCTCTTGCTCACAGATTGCTGACAGGTGGCCTGAGTCCCCCGAGGTCTTAACCTCAGGATATCCCAGGTATTTGGTTCCGCCTGTTGGGCGGCTGCTCTGCACTGCTCCTGCTCAGGGTTCGCTGTCTGATATCCTGTTTCCCCAGGGGTCTTAAAGTTGGGATATCTCAGTTATCTGGTTCTGCCTGCTGGTCCCAAGCTGCTGGGAAGCTGGCTGGGTCCGGTTTCCAGCTTCCCTGCCACTGGCTGGATGGGAGGCTGGTTCGGCCTCCGGCTGGGTCTGGGTACCTGGCACACTGGCTGACTCTGGCTTCCTCACCACCAGCTGGACGGGAAGCTGCAGGCAATATGGCAGCTGCCTGCAGGGAGCTCAGGGTCCGCCCCGCGCGCGAGTGCAGAGTGCACCCGCTATTCTGTGCCCAATTCCCACTCCAGGCCTGAGTCCCCGAAGGTCTTAAGCTCGGGCTGTGTCGGGTACCTGGTTCTGCCGCCGCCGCCGGATGGTTCTGAGCACCTGGGACGCTGGGTGACCCTCCGGCTTCCCCACCGCCAGCTGGGCGGGAAGCTGCAGGCAATATGGCAGCTGCCTGCAGGGAGCTCGGGGTCCGCCCCGCGCGTGAGTGCAGAGTGCACCCGCTATTCTGTGCCCAATTCCCACTCCAGGCCTGAGTCCCCGAAGGTCTTAAGCTCGGGCTGTGTCGGGTACCTGGTTCTGCCGCCGCCGCCGGATGGTTCTGAGCACCTGGGACGCTGGGTGACCCTCCGGCTTCCCCACCACCAGCTGGGCGGGAAGCTGCAGGCAATATGGCAGCTGCCTGCAGGGAGCTCGGGGTCCGCCGCGCGAGTGCAGAGTGCACCCGCTATTCTGTGCCCAACTCCCACTCCAGGCCTGAGTCCCCGAAGGTCTTAAGCTTGGGCTGTGTCGGGTACCTGGTTCTGCCGCCGCCGCCGGATGGTTCTGAGCACCTGGGACGCTGGGTGACCCTCCGGCTTCCCCACCGCCAGCTGGGCGGGAAGCTGCAGGCAATATGGCAGCTGCCTGCAGGGAGCTCAGGGTCCGCCCCGCGCGCGAGTGCAGAGTGCACCCGCTATTCTGTGCCCAATTCCCACTCCAGGCCTGAGTCCCCGAAGGTCTTAAGCTCGGGCTGTGTCGGGTACCTGGTTCTGCCGCCGCCGCCGGATGGTTCTGAGCACCTGGGACGCTGGGTGACCCTCCGGCTTCCCCACCGCCAGCTGGGCGGGAAGCTGCAGGCAATAATATCTATCTTCTGTTTTTCTATAGCAACAGACTGAAATATATTGGGCCATGTTTTTAGCTACTTCTCTTGCCAAAAAAATTCCAAATGAATATAATCAAATAGTTTAATTACCCATATGCTCTAAACAGAAAATATTCAGAACCACGATAGTACTCAAATAATAAAGAACATTCTGCATGAGAGTATAGTAATAAACACACTTGATAAGGTTATAGCAAGCAATGGACATTTAGGCTGACTGCTGTGAATTCTTGGGTTATTTTTAATAATTTTTAATATTGTTTGATTCAAGAATTGCTATACATGTGTGAGCAGGTTTCTGTGTATTCATCTGTTTTTCATTTTTAGTGGTTTTAAAAGTAATTTTATTTTTACATTTCATGTTATCCCACTTCCCTGCTTCCCCTCAACAAACCCCTTATCCCATCTTTCCTCCCTGAAAACTGTCCCCCAGCCCCCCAATTTCTTGGTTTTTTTTTAAGAGCCAACACCACTCCAGATTTATTGAAGTATAATTGAAACTGAAATTTCATTTTTATATTATAACTTGTGATAGATTCTTACATATATATGCTTATATATTACATATCCTATTAGATATATGGTCATACATTCAATGAATTGAGTCTCTGCCCTTCCTTCTATCAGTGATAGACTGTTGCTTGGAAGTATAGCATAAACATAAATCCTTTCCTCCCTAAATTCTCTTTTGTTATGGTGGATTATCACAACAATAGAAACTTTGAAGTACATAACTATAAAACCATTTTTTTGAAGTGTAAGCTTTTAAGGTCTGTCTTAACATCTTCCACTTGCAAGAATAAATAACTATAGACAACATTGTTACTTTAGAGCGGCAGAGCTTCCCCATCTTTGTGACTGTATGTGTCAGAGAACCTAAAGCTCATGATTTTACTTAGAATGACTGGTCAGTCAGGCTCAGAGATCCAACTGTATATGCCCCTGTAACTACAGGTGGATAAAGCTTCACTTGGGGTTAGAAAAGCTTGGAGGTAAAACATTCTTCATGGATTCCACAGTAAGCACTTTAGCACTTGAATCATCTCTCCAGACAGAACATTGATTCATATTGTCATTGAAGCCTTGTACATGTTGGGAAGCATTTCCTTTTTAATGTCTCTCATTCCTCTGCTTCTGAGTTTTCCAATCTTCTACTGTGGATCTATAAATTAAGCTTTCCAATATTCTGCATGTTATTATAAATGGCCCAGTACATCTTGCTTCATACAGTGCCAATCAGATCAATCTAGGGTTTTCTGATTATGGTAGAAAATTTATTCAAAACTAAATATAATATTAAATTGTAAGTATGAAAAAGGTTACAAATGTGAACTTTCTTCAAGTAGAGATTAATTGACCTGCCTGATTAAAACTCTGAAAATTTTTCTTTATCATAAGACATTACAATTCCTGTCTTGAGAGAGAGAAAATCAGAAAGACTTGGGCTGTGTTTATCTGAAACCTCTGACCAATAATGGTTGGTCCTCTGGGAGGAGATTACAAGACATTATTTGAAATTCCTTAGGATAAAAGGAAGAAAGAGTTCTAAGCATCTTATTACTGTTCCCAAGTCTTATAAACCTCACAGAACTGACCGTCCACTTGGTCCTCTGTGCCTCTTTGAAAGAATTCAGCAATACAGTGTTACACAGGACTTATACACTTATTTGAAAACTTTCTCCTTGGGCAAAATGGGTCTAGTAAGCTAAGATGTAAAAATTTCCCTGAAAACTGCCCAGTTTGTTTTTTAGAATTTACCTCTTCTTGTGTTCTGTACTTCCACCACTGAACTTCTAATATACATAGATTTCTCCCCCCCCCTCTCTCTCTCTAGCTTCTATCAAAAGTAAAACCCAGTGGTATAAATATAAAGCTTCCTTCTATCATTGTGTGATGTGACTTCACCTATGTTACAATTTAGAAAGCAAACAAAATATCAGTCAATGTGGCTACTGCCTATTCACTGTAAGGAAATGGATTAATGGATGGCAGCAATGATCAATAACTTAAAGCATTCACAACATGGCCTCATCTATGCTCAGCCCCATCTTTTCGTTCTATTCTTATACCTCCCAGAGGACAGAGGTAAAGGGTCCTTCTAAAATATCAAACACAAGATGAAAGTAAACCACCTTTCAGCCAGATGAGTCTGCCTACATCCAGGTTTAGTACATAAAAAAGAAATGAATGTGCCACCAAACTGTACCCAAACACAATTGTCTACATCAACTGTGCTCCATACAGAGATCACTTATAAAACAATATTTTTTGCTACTAAAATAAAATAGGGAATCATTCCAAGTAGATTATATTTGACCATAAAAGATGGAAATGGAGGTTAGTGGGAATGATTTAAATCTAGTTTTTGCCATCGACATAATTCTAAGCCTTATTTGTCACCTTTCTCAAATGAAACATCCTGATGTGTCCATCATGCCTTTTAGCTTTTCCCTCATACTGAACTTCTAAAAACCCTTCTATAGCATTGTACAATAAAATTACTTCATCCACAATACAATTTTATAACCAGTATAAATGCCCTTCCTCTTTATTAACTTCAAAATGAAGTTAATAAAATACAAAGCACCTAAATGACCCCTAAAGCCTCTTCCTCAAGACCCTTCTCTCTTGATCTATGCACACCATTGTGCCTATTCCTAAAGACCACCATGCTACATGCAACCAAATTCATACTAACATTGAAGTCCTCTCAATCTCCTGATCCAAATTCTAAATTATGTCATACAGTAAATTAAGAACATACTTTGGATCTTGCCACCAGGCCACCAGTCAGCATGCAGAAGAATGCAAATTGACCCACTCTTATCTCCTTGTACTAGGATCAACTCCAAGTGGATCAAGGACCTCCACATAAAACCAGACACACTGAAACTAATAGAAAAGAAACTGGGGAAGACCCTGGAGGACATGGACAAAGGGGGAAAGTTTCTGAACAGAACACCAATAGCTTATGCTCTAAGATTAAGAATTGACAAATGGGACCTCATAAAATTACAAAGTTTCTGTAAGGCAAAGGACACTGTCAGAAGGTCAAAACAGCAACCAGCAAATTGGGAAAAGATCTTCACCAACCCCACATCTAACAGAGGGCTAATATCCAATATATACAAAGAACTCAAGAAGTTAGACCCCAAAGAACCAAATAACCCTATTAAAAATGGGGTACAGCTGGTCGTGGTGGCGCATGCCTGTAATCCCAGCACTTGGGAGGCAGAGGCAGGTGGATTTCTGAGTTGGAGGCCATCCTGGTCTACAGAGTGAGTTCCAGGACAGCCAGGACCACACAGAGAAACCCTGTCTCGAAAAAAATAAAATAAAATAAAATAAAAATGGGGTACAAGCCAGGCGGTGGTGGCACACGCCTATAATTCCAGCACTTGGGAGGCGGAGGCAGGCAGATTTCTGAGTTCGAGGCCAGCCTGGTCTACACAGAGAAACCCTGTCTCCCCCAAAAAAGAACAAAAAAAAATGGGGTACAGAGCTAAACAAAGAATTTTCACCAGAAGAAATTCAGATGGCTGAGAAGCACCTTAAGAGATGTTCAACATCATTAGCCATCAGGGAAATGCAAATTAAAACAACCCTGAGATTCCACCTCACACCAGTCAGAATGGCTAAGATTAAAAACTCAAGAGACAACAGGTGCTGGCTAGGATGTGGAGAAAGAGGAACACTCCTCCACTCTTGGTGGGATTGCAAGATGGTACAACTGCTCTGGAAATCAGTCTGGTGGTTCCTCAGAAAATTGGGCATGTCACTTCCAGAGGACCCTGTCATACCACTCCTGGGCATATACCCAGATGATTCCCCTGCATGCAATAAAGACACATGCTCCACTATGTTCATAGCAGCCTTATTTACAATATCCAGAAGTTTGAAGGAGTCCAAATGTCCCTCAAAGGATTAATGAATACAGAAAATGTGGTATATTTATACAATGGAATACTACTCAGCAATTACAAGTAATGAATTAATGCAAATTGTAGGCAAATGGTTGGATCTGGAAAATATCATCCTAAGTGAGCTAACCCAATCACAAAAGAATACAGATGAAATGCAATCACTGATAAGTGGATGTTAATGAGCCCAGAAGCTCTGAATATTCAAGGCACAATTAGCAAATCAAAACATTCCCAAGAAGAAGGAAGGAGAGGACCCTGGTCCCAAAAAGACTGGATCCAGTTTGGTAGGAGAGTACCAGAACAGAGAAATGGTGGGTGGGTGATTGGGGAATGGGCAGGTGGAAGAGGACGAATGTGACATATGGTGAGGGGGAACTGGGAAAGGAGAAAGCCTTTGGAATGTAAACAAAGAATATGGAAAATAAATAAATAAAACACAAAAAAGCGTTTTAAAGCCATTCACAAACATTAGTTACTTTTAAAAAGTAGTTTTGTAGCTGGGCGTGGTGGCACACGCCTGTAGTCCCAGCACTTGGGAGGCAGAGCCAGGCAGATTTCTGAGTTCGAGGCCAGCCTGGTCTACAGAGTGAGTTCCAGGACAGCCAGGACTACACAGAGAAACCATGTCTCAAAAAAAAAAGTAGTTTTGTGTGGTTTCTGCAATAAAGGGGGGCTTTAGATAAAGTATTTTAATCCTGTTCAAATTTTGCAGCACAGAAGTTTTATCTTTGGCATGATAGAAGCTAAACTCTATTGCTACTTAGTCTATCCTGGTGTACTCTTGCCAAAATGGTAAACTACAATAATTCATGTTGCCAGGGAGTAAAATACCTTTCTCCTAGATATCCCCCATGCTTCATCTCTTCATTCAACACTGTCTTCAACTCTGTGGTGACAGAATTGACCATTAGTCTTTTAGAACTTGACTTACTTGTTAAGAGTTATGACAGCATGCACTAGAACTGTAGAACCTCATGCCAGAAATAATTCCTGCATGAAGTGGGAAGGAAATGAAGTCCTGACACTGAATGATAGTTATTTGAAATGTATTATTGCTGGCAGGGAAAAAGCCAGTTTTGCTTAAGAATGTTGCCCTCCTGTAAGTCAATAATACTTGAGTGGACTACCACATTTCAGAAGAATGTTGCTCCTAGCAGCATGTTGTAATTCCTGTTTTGCTATTGCTACCACTTTACAATTGATATTTGTCATGGATTTACTGAATTACCATGTAGAACGTTTGTCATCATGAAGTTTTCCATTGGTTGACCAGGCATTCTTACAATGGTTCTCCCCCAAAACAGAGGGCTTATGAGAGGCAAGTGTTGGAATGCTTAGATGCTAAGAGTCTTTGAAAAAGTTAAATGTACTGAATAGGGGTTACATTCTCCACAAAAGTCAAAAAAGGAGACAAAGGCTTTTTTACATTGCTAAGATTTGGAATAAAAGAGGAATGGATGAGAGAAGTCAGGAGTTGTTCCTTGACAGTGTCTCTTTTCTTCCTTTCCATAATTTATTTTTTATTCATATTACATCCCAATTACAGTGCCACCTCTATCCTCTCCTCTCAGTCACTCCCTTAGAAGTCCCTCCTCTCGTTACCCACTCCCTTCTCCTCAGAAGAAGCTCCCTTTTGGATGCCACTCCACCCTTGGACATTTATTCCCACCTCCTCTCCAACTGAGGTTCAACAAGGCAGCACAGGTAGGGGAAGGAGATCCAATGTCAATCAACCTCTGCTCCAATTGCTAGGGGACCGACATGAAGACCAAACTGCACATTTGCTGTATATAAAAAAATGTAGGGGCCTAGTGTCAGCCCCTGCAGGCTCATTAGTTGGTGCTTCATTCTCTGAGAACCCCCATGGAATCAGGTTAGTTTACTCTATAGATCTTCTTGTAGTGTCCTGGACCCTGATCACTCAATTCTATCCCTCACTAATGCACAAGTCTCCTGAGTTCTGCCTTATGTTCAGCTGTGGATCTTTGCATCTGTTTCCATCCACTGCTGGATGAAGCTTCTCAGGAGACAATCATGCTATGTTCCTGTCTACAAGCAAAACACATTATCATTAGTAGTCTCAGGGGTTGACTCTGGCGCATGGGATGGGTCTCATGTTGGGCCAGTCATTGGTTTGATGTTCCCTCATTCTACCTCAATCTTTATCCCTGCATGTCTTGTAGGCAGGTTTTATGGGTGAGTTGATATCCCTTTCCTTCTACCTGAAGACATGCCAGTCAACATCAGATACCACTTCAGTTTCTATATCTCAACATTGGTAGAATTCTCAACTAGAGTCACTCCCATAGCCTCTTTGAAGCCTCCCCCATTCCAGGTCTACAGCTGATCCTAGAGATTCCCCCTCACCAATTTCCATTCTCTCTCCCAGCACTCTACCTACTTTCCTCCATTCCTAATCACCATCCACATACTCCTCCTCATGACACACCCCCAAATTCCCTTTCTCCTTCCATCTCCAATCACTATTTTGTTTCCCTTTCTGAGTGATATTCACACATCCTCCCTTGGTCCCTCTTTATAATGCAGTTCCTTTGAGTCTGTGGATTGTATCATGGTTATCCTACACTTTATATCTACTGCCCAACTATAAATGAGTGTCTGCCATTTGTGTCTTCAGGGTTGGGTTACTTTGCTCAGGATATTTTTAAAGTCCACCCATTTTTCTGAAAATTTCATGATACCTTTGTTTTCAATATCTGACAAGTATTCCATTGTGTAGATGTACTACATTTACTTTATTCCTCAGTTGACATCTAGGTTACTTCAGTTTCTGGCTATAATGAATAAACCTGCTGTGAGTATAGTTAAGTTTTCACTCCTACCAGCAGTAAAGAAGTGTTTCCACTGAACCACATCCTCACCAGCATGTGCTGTCACTTTAGGTTTTATCTTAGCCATTCTGATTTGTGTAAGATGGAATGTCAAAATCTTTACGGTTTGTATTTCTGCAAAGACTAAGAATGTTGAACATTTCTTTAAGTGCTTGTTGGCCTTTTGAGATTTCTCTCTGGAGAATTCTTTGTTTATTTCTATACCTCACTTTTAAATTGGATTATTTTGGTTGTTGGTGTCTAGCTTCTTTAGTTCTTTATATATTCTGGATATTAGTCCACTGTCAATGTAGAGTTGGTGAAGATCACTTCCAAATCTGTAGGCTGCTGTTTTGTCCTTTTGATGGTGTTTTTAGTCTTGCAAAAGCTTTCCAGTTTCATGAAGTCTGATCTATCAGTTTTGATCTTAGTGTCTAAACCATTGGTCTTCTGTGTAGTTGTCTTCTATACCAATACATTCAAAGATATTTCCCCTTTTCTTTTTTACATTTACTTTTATCAGTTTTATGTTGCGATCTTAGATCCACTTGAACTTAACTTTTGTGTGGAGTAATAGATATGGGCCAATTTGCATTCTTCTACATGCACACATCCATTAGAACAGCAGCATGTGCTGAAGATGCCTTTTTCTTTACAGTGTATATTTTTTTTGCTTTTGTCAAAACCAAGTGTCCATATATGTGTGGGGTTTCTTCAGGGTCTTCAATTTCATTCCATTGATCACCGTGTCTATTTTATACAAATACCTAGGCAGTTTTTATTACTATTACTGTGTAACACAGCTTGAAATTAGGGAAGGTGATACCACCATAATATTTTTTATTATATTGCTTAGTTTTGGGCTTTTGGTTTTTCCATATGAAATTGAGAATTGTGCTTTCAATACCTGTAAAGAATTATGTTGGAATTTTGATGGGAATTGCCTTGACTCTACAGATTGATTTTGGTATGATAGCCATTTTTACTATGTTAATGCTACCAATCCATGAACATGAGAGATCTTTCCATTTTCTGGTATCTCCCTCAATTTCTTTCTTTCAGATACTCAAAGTTCTTATCATATAAGATTTTGAGTTGATTGATTAGAATTACACCAAGATATTATTTATGTATGGTGATTGTGAAGACTGTTGCTTTCCTTATTTATTTCTCAGCCTGGTTGTCATTTGTATAAAGGAGGGCTATGGATTTTTTGAGTTAATTTTGTAACTAGCCATTTTGCTGAAGGTGTTTATCAGCTGTGGGAGTTCTCTGATAGAATTTTCAGGGTCACTGATGTATTATATAATCTGTGAAGAGTGATACTTATTTCCTTTCCAATTTGTATCCCATTGATCTCTTTTAGTTGTCTTATTGCTTTTGCTAAAACTTCATGTACTGTATTGAAGACATATGGAGAGACTGGGCAGCCTTGTCTTGTCCATGATTTTAGTGTAATTGCTTTAAGTTTCGTTCTATTTAATTTGATGTTGGTTATTGGCTGGCTATATAAATATAATGCCTTTTACTGTGTTTAGGCATGTGCCTTGTATCCCTGATCTATCCAAGGATTTTGTCAAAAACTGTTTCAGTGTCAATGAAATGATCATGTGTTAATTTATATAGTAGATTATATTGATAGATTTTTGTGAACTGGACCATTCTAGAATCCCTAGGATGGTGGGTGAGTTTTTTATATCTTCTTGGATTCCATTTGTGAGTACTTAATTGAATATTTATGTACCAAAGTTCATAAGGGAAATTGAACTGAATTTTGCCTTTTGTGTTGAGTCTTAGAGTGATTTAGGTATCAGGGTGACTGTGGTCTCACAGAAGCGGTTTAGCAGTGATTCTTTTGTTTCTACTTTGTGAAATAGTTTGAGGTGTATTCGTATTGGCTCTTTGAATTTCTCATAGAATTCTGCAGTAAAATCTTCTTATATTGGGCTTTTTGTTGTTATTGTTATTAGATTTTTTTATTACTGCTTACATTTGTTTGCTTAGGGGTTATAGAACTGTTTATAAATTTACATATTCCTGATTTCACTTTGGGAAGTATTATCTATCTAGAAAACCATCCATTTCAATTAGAATTTCCAACTTTGTGGAATCCAGGCTTTTGAAGTAAAAACTAATACTTCTTTGAATATCCTCAATGTATTTTGTTATGTCTCACTTTTCATTTCTGAATTTGGTAATTTGGGTTCTCTCTCTCTCTCTCTCTCTCTCTCTCTCTCTCTCTCTCTCTCTCTCTGCCTTTTATTTAGTTTGGCTAAGGATTTTTCTACCTTTTTTATTTTTCTCCAAGACACAGCTTTTGATTTAGATGATGTTTTTGTATTGTTCTCTTTCTCTCTAATTGATTGATTTCAGACCTGAGTTTGATTATTTCCTGCTCACTAATCCTCTTGGGTCTATTTGCTTCTTTTATTTCTAGAGCTTTCAGCTGTACATTTACATTGCAAGTATAAGAAAACTCTATTTTCTCTATGGAAGCACTTAGTACTGCTTTCATTGGGTCCCATAAGTTTAAAGATGTTGTATCTTTGTTTTCCTTGCTGTTTGTTGATAATGGTTCTTAATTCACAAAAGCAAAACCAACTGATTAAGTCTTGTGTTTATACCTCAAGTTTCTCATGCCTTGGCTTAGAAATAATACTGTTTTCCCTTATAATTATGAACATTCTTCACTGCTGTGCACATAAGCTGCCTACATAAATGTGATTGTTGATCTTTCACATAGCAAATGAACTATAGCTTTAGCAAGACACATACAGGTCTTCATTAGGCAATTGTTTTGGTATGAATGTAGAATATTCCCACATGGTCATGTGTTTGAAGTGTTGGTCTTATATTAATGATATTGTTTGTGGATGTTATTTAAGTTTCAGAAAGTGGGGCTTACAGAATGGCTATTCTGACTGTATAAAAATTCACTGAGATGTACATTTTAGGCTGGTAAATTTGGGTCCATGTTGCTTTTTATGCCTTAAAGAATTTTTGCAATAAAGCATTTAAGAAAAAGTAGGTGGAGTTTTGCTGTAGGAAGTATGTCACTGTAGGTAGACTTTGTATCCTCTGCTATGCCTCTGTATGAATTAAAGTTCACAGTTCCAGAGGACATACAGAACATCCTTGAAGGTAAAATATGACAGCAGGAATATGAGTTCATCTCGATGTCATAAAACAGGAAGATCAGAAAGTATTCCAGGTCATAAAAGCTTGAAGTTTTCATCTAGTAATGTACTTCCTCCAACAAGCCTTTATGTCCTAAAGGATCCAAAATCTCCCCACACAGCACCACCAGATGGGGACCAACTCTTCAATCACATGAGCCCATAGTGAACATTTCTCATGCAAGCAGAGAAATATATGTAATTTAATATTATTTCCAGAAAGCAAATAGACAATTTCAGTTTGGTACACTGGTCTTTATTAAGTGAACCTCAATTCTCTGTTTGTTTGGAGCTTTTAATATAAATTTTAAGTCATTTTTGCTTCTATATTAAAACATGGATAAATGTAACCGACTTAAGTGAAAATTATTTGCATTGGTTCATATTTTCAGATTTAAGTTCATATTTACTGGGTCTGTTGCTTTGGTGTAAGGCATAACTTAACACCATGTAGGAGATAAGTGGTTAAGCTAAGAAGTTTCTGCACGTGTGTTTGTGTATGTGTGTGTGCATGTTTACATATGCATGTTTATGAATTTCTATTCACTTGTTTATGCAAATGAATGTAGAGGATAGAAGCTGCTTCACATATTCTTCAGTCATGTCTTGTATTTTTAAGGTAAGAGCTTTCATGGAAGTGTACCATTCTGGCTATATTAGCTGGCCAAAGAGATGCAGTCTACCAGTCCCCTCCTCTGGCACTGAGATTGTAAACAGATACCATCATCACTGTCTTTGATACAGGTGCTGAGGATCTTCACTGAGGTACTCATGTTTGTATAACTACTGAGCCACACTACTAACTACAGAAATGCCAATCTCTTGACAGAACTTGTAGAAAAACTGTCCCACATATGTGATGAATAACACATTTTTTCATGTAATAAAAGAAATCTGTTAGAAGGATAAGTGTATCAAACTTAATAGATCTAAGAAACCTACTAATACCACTTCTTATGAGAAATTTATGTACTTTACAGACATCAAAATGAATTTTATGACTGAAATAATATTTGACACTCATTTCATACATTATCTCTACATCAAATTTCTTAATATTATACTAGAACTATTTAATTTTTTCATAGAATACAGTATAATTGTGGTCATTAGCATGAAAAAAGGTGACCCATTTAATCTAAGACAGTCTGGCATCCAGAGTTTCACATTCAACCAGCAGGAAAAATCCCAACATCAGTGTCTGTCTTTAAAAACTTGCATATTTCTCCTTAAGTTGCACATTGTTCTTTGGATAAACCTAAAGTTTGTTTGTAAAAAAGACAAACTTGGCATGTGTCAGACATATAATCTGAATTTGGTCCAGAGTCTTGTGACGGTGGGTTCATGGTTCACCAAAACCAAAGGACTGATGGTTGGGAAACATGTAGAAATTAAGGCAGAGGTGTTCATTAGCCACTTACTAGAAATATTAAAGACAGCAATATAAGCATAAATAGTGGATGAGAGTGTATAAAAAGACACAAAGGTGCACACCAAGGTCAGGATGTTTTGGGTAGCTATGGCCTCAGGTGAGGCTCTAGAAGAAAGCCTTGTCTTATGCATGTACTGCATCTGTTTTCTGTGCCTGTGTAGGATGCAAATCATAGTACTGCTAGACCAGAGCATGAAACCTGAGCATGAAACTTCAGGTAGTAATACCAGGACTATATACAATGAACGTTCAATTCCACCATTAACCTCTGCAAAGCAGTACCCAGAATCTCTTTTCCACGTGATATTTTTGAAATTCAATTTGCTGCTGGTGTACACAGGGAAAATTAAGTTTATCCACATATATATAGCCCAACAAAGTAAAATAGAGACACCAACATACTTGGGAGCTTTTATTTTAAGCCCCTTGCAGTTCAAGTCCATGGTGCTCATCTTAATAGCCTGAAAGACACTGAGTATGCAGGTTGTTCCAATTGACACACCTCTGGCCACTCTGTAAACATACAGAATGGCTATACATGCAAACTTAGGAAGGAAATGCTTTACTCCAAATGCTATCACTGTCTGTGGGATTCCTTTGGAGAGCATGATAAGGGAGTTAGCTATGGTCAGGTGCTGAATTATTATGTCTGTGGACTTGAACCTAAATCCAGTGAAACGCAGATAGACATAATGATAAAGAAAAGAAAAATTTGCTAAAATTCCACATGAAGTTTGCAATGAAAACAAGGTTCCTGCTAAAGTATGAGAGATCATTGTGTCATAGGAATGTGTTAGTGATTTCCTTGTCCTAAGGCAATATAACCATTGACAATGTTTAACAAAATTTATATTTGCTTATATGGTTTATGGACTTTCAGGAGGTTTCAGTAGTCTGAAACAAATGTAAAGGTAATCAAATGATCTGCTCTAGTCTTGAGACTGTGTGAATCAATGACAAGAGTAAGTGATGAGGGATCACATCTCATGTCCCATGGTATCATCAGGGTTCTGGATTTATGTCCTCCTGTAAAAGAGCAAAAGTCAGGGTGTTCATATTTCTTCTGTAAAACAACACCGTCTTTCAATTTTACTTATAAACACCCTTATTATACTTTATTTTGTTGTGTGTGAGAGAGAATGTGGTATTATGTGACTATAGGTACACATGCTATAGAAAGTGTTTTGGAGTCACAAGGAAATCTTAAGTATTTCCCTTCATTTTCAAGACAAGGTCATTTGTCACTATGCATGCCAGGCTAGTTGTTAATGCACTTCTTTCTCCAGTTTTGACTTGCTTTAGCAGTGTTGTGACTACAGATACATGCTACCATGCATGTGGGTTCCAAGAACTCAACCTCAGGTCCCTTAGATTGCAGAGCAAGGACTTTTACTCAGTAGGTAATCTCTTCAGCTTTAAATCAGCCCCAGATTATTTATTTATAATACACAAATCAATTTAAATATTTATTTTTAAATGTAAATATTCATTATGCTCTCTTATTTAGGGGATAATGGCAAGAGATGTCAGTTTGGTACACACATTTTTCAAGTGCTTACCATCTGCAGTTCTATTAACACATGAACAATGAACTTATGTACAGAAACTTTGGGATAAATTTTAATTTATGAACTACGTTGGAAAAATGTTTTCATTTATTATGTAGTATACCACACCAATTTCTCACTAATAGAATGCTAATCAGAATGTAAAGCTGGGTACTAGAGATAAGGTTGATAGAGAAGTTGATAATACTTACTGTTCTTTCAGAGAACCCAACTTTAATTTCCACCACTCATGTTGAGCAGCTCACAGCCATCTCTAACTTCAACTCTAGAAAATACAAGAGAACACCATCTTCTGTACTTCATAGGAACTGCATTCACAAGTGTATACATACAGAGAGATACACATACATAAATACGTAATTTAAAAATAATAAAAGTCTCGAAAATTAACGATAGTCATATGGTCTGTGTGTTTATGTAATGTACATCCATCTGCAAGCATGTAGATGTGATCATACGTGTGTGTGTGTGTGTGTGAGAGAGAGAGAGAGAGAGAGAGAGAGAGAGAGCACGTGCACCCATATAGAAGACAATCACAGGCCAATTTGGGTTATCATCTTCTATTGTTCTGCATTGTGGATTGTTGTGATGTTGTTGGTTTTATTTCTTTTTCTCTAAGACAAATTCTATCACTGAATCTACAGCTTATTGTTTCAGCTAAATGGCTATACAGTGAGCGACAGAATTCCTCTATCTTCTCTCCCAGATCGACAGCATTGAGAATACAGTTATGCACTGAACCATCTCTCTTGCTCGCAATTTTTAAGTTTTTCTTTTCACACAGCAATTCTCTCTGTAGCACTGGCTTTCTCTGTTGGCTAGGCTTGCCTTGAACTCACCTGCATCTGCATTCTAGGTGCTGGGATTAAAGGTGTGCTCCACTGTGCTTGACTGAAAACATTTCTTTAAATGTGGATAGATCCCTAATGGCCTGTACCTTCTGCTGGGGCACATGATCAACGTATCTGTACCTCTGATCAGAGTCTTAAGGTCTCCCAGGAGATCTGCTGTATCCAGGGCAATGAGAAAAGGACACCCCTAAATAACTGCAGCAGCCAGGAGGCCTGAGCAGTCCAGCAAATTCAGAACCCATCTTCTCTAATCAAACTCTACCTCCTTTCCAGCCTGGGCCTTCTGCTGGAGCAGTTCATCAGGGTGTCTGCCCCTCTGAAGACCACACAGGCTGAAGGTCTCCTAGGGAGATACCAGGGCCACAGGTCTCCTAGATGACCTTTAGCAACCCAGGAACACAGAAGGCAGGATCCAGAAGAGACAACAAGGCCATTTGAAGCAGAGTAACCAGATGACAAGAGCCAAGTCCAAATCCATAAGCATGATAAGCCAATATACTTTGGCATCATGAAAACCCAGTTCTCTCACCACAGCAAGCCCACGATATGCCAACACACCTGAAAATGAGGATGCTGGCCTAAAATCCTATCTCATGAAGAAAATGGAGTCCTTTAAGGAGGATATAAATAACTCACTGAAAGAAATACAGGTAAACAGGTAGAAACCCATAAAGAGGAAACAAATAAATTCCTTAAAGAAATAGAGGAAAACATAATCAAACAGGTGAAGGAATTGAACAAAGCAGTATGAGACATAGAAATGGAAGTAGAAGCAATAAAGATATTAGAATTGGTGTCACCACTGGAAATGAAAAATTCTAGAAAAGAAGAAAGGAGCTACAGATGAATTGTCAAGAACAGAACATAAAAGATAGAAGAGAAAATCTCAGGTGTTTGAAGATACCATAGAAGATAATGACACAATTGTCAAAGGAAAAACAAAACATAAAAACCCCCTAACCAAAAGCATCCAGAAAATCTAGAACACACACAAAAAAGTTAAACATAAGAATAATAGGAATAGAAAAGAGAGAAGATTCTTAGCTCAAAGGACCAGAAAACATTTTCTATGGAATCATAGAACAAAACTTATCAAACCTAAAGAAAGAGATGGCCATAAATGTACATGAAGCCTACAGAACACCAAAAAGATAGGACCAGAGAAGAAAATCCTCTCATCACATAATAATTAAAACACTAAATACAAAGAACAACAAAAAAAAGAATTTTAAAAGCTGTAACAAGAAAGGTCAAGTATAAAGGCAGAATTACACCAGACTTCTCAATAGATACCCTAAAATCCAGAAGAGCCTTGACAGAGATCATGCACACCCTCTGAAACTTCAAATGCTAACCCATGCTATTATATCCTGCAAAACTCTCAATCATCTTATATGGAGAAACCAAAATATTATAGTATGAAACAAAATTTAAATAATATCTATGTACAAAATCTATGTACAAAATACAAAAGAAAATAATCATCTCACAACAAAACAAAAAGGAGGGAATCATACACATAAAGCCACCTATAAGAAACATAACATGAACTAACATCTGTCTTTAATATCTCTCAATATCAACTAACTCAGGTCCCTCCCCACCCAAAAAAAGACATAAACTAGGAGACTGGATATGCGAGTAGGATTCAGCATTTTGCTGCATACATGAAACACACATTAATGACAAAAACAGACACAACATAAGAGTAAAAGTCTGGGAGAAAAGTCTTGCAAGCTAATGGTTCCAAGGAAAAAGCTGGAGTTGCCATTCTAATATCCAAAAAAATAGACTTTCAACCAAAAGTTATCAAGTAAGATGGAGAAGGACACTTAATTTTCATCAAAGGAAAAATCCAAAAAGGAAAAGTCTCAATTCTGAACATCTATGCCCCAAAGGCAAGGGTACCCATATTCATTAGAGAAACTTTACTAAAGCTCAAGCACACATTAAAACACACACAATAATAGTGGGATACATCAACACCACACTCTCACCAATAGGTGAGTCATTGACACAGAGACTAAACAGAGACACAGTAAAACTAATAAAGTTTATGAACCAAATGGATTTAACAGATATATACAGAATATTTCACCTTAAAGCAAATTATAGATAGATAGATAGATAGATAGATAGATAGATAGATAGATAGATAGATATCTTCTATTTGTACAAGAAGATTAGATAGATAGATAGATAGATAGATAGATAGGTAGACAGACAGACCTTCTTCTTGGCACCTCATAGAACCAAAGTTGACAATAAAATCAGTCACAAAACAAGCCTCAACAGATACAAGGAGATTGAAATAATCCCATGCATTTCATCAGATCACCATGGATTAGTGCTAGACTTCAATCAAGCAAATAGAAACAGAGATAGATATAAAGAATCGACAAAACCAAAAGAGGGTTCTTTGAGAAAATGAAGAAGATAGATAAGACCCCTAGCCAAACTAATTAACAAAATTAACAAATTAAGAAAATAAGAAATGAAAAGGGAGACATAGGCCTGGACCAGCTCTCTGAGCAGACTAGCAGCGAGGGGCCACTGGGCCGCCTCGGGGCACAGCTCGGCACTCTAGCAGCTGGAGTCAGGGGCCTGGACTCAGAACGAGCATAGTCCAGCACAGACAACGCAGTCAGAAGGGAGCAGCAGAGCCGGGTACGAACAGCTCAGCCAAGGCCACGCTGTGCTTTCAGCAGGGGCAGCCATCTTGCCCCAGACCCCCGCGCGCAAACAGCGGGCACACTGGACGCAGTGAGCAGCTGGAATCAGGTGCGTGGCCAGAGTTATAGCTTAGCTTAGCTCTGCAGGAGATCCGGGCACAGAAAGCTCAGCTGCGGGTGCAGACTACCGGCCGGGACCAGCTCTCTGAGCGGACTAGCAGCGAGGGGCCACCGGGCCGCCTCGGGGCACAGCTCGGAACTCTAGCAGCTGGAGTCAGGGACCTGGACTCAGAGCGAGCATAGTCCAGCACAGACAAGCTGCCAGAAGGGATCTGTCTCCTGGGGACAGGCGTGCTGTGCTTTCAGCAGGGCGCCATCTACAATAAGACCAACTAACGCCAGAGATAAAGAGATGGCAAAAGGCAAACATAGGAACGTTATTAACAGAAATCAAGGCAATATGGCACCATCTGAACCCAATTCGCCAACCACAGCAAGTCCAGGATACCCCAGCACACCAGAAAAACAAGAGTTAGATATAAAAGCACAGGTCATGATGCTCCTAGAGGAACACAAAAAAGACATAAACAAATCTCTTAAAGAAATGCAGGGGAACATCAATAGAGTAGAAGCTCTTAAAATCCAAACACAAAAAACACTTAAAGAACTCCAGGAGAATATGGGCCATCAGACAGAAACCAATAAAGAGGAAGTGAGAAAATCAGTTAAAGAAATGCAGGAGAACTTGAAACAACAGGCAGAAGTCATGAAAGAGGGAGCACAAAAATATATTAAAGAATTACATGAAAACACAAACAAACAAATGATGGAACTGAGCAAAACCATCCAAGATCTGAACACAGAGGTAGAAACAACTAAGAAATCACAAAAGGAGGCAACCTTGGAGATAGAAAACCTTGGGAAGAAAACAGGGGTCGCAGATGCAAACATAAACAACAGAATACAAGAGATAGAAATAAGAATCTCCGATGCTGAAGATAACATAGTAACCATTGACTCCACAGTCAAAGAAAACGCAAAATCCAAAAGGCTTGTAACCCAAAACATCCAGGAAATCCAGGACACAATGAGAAGACCAAACCTAAGGATTATAGGTATAGATGAGAGTGAAGATCTACAACTTAAAGGGCCAGCAAATATCTTTAACAAAATTATGGAAGAAAACTTTCCTAACTTAAAGAGAGAGATGCCCATGAATATACAAGAAGACTACAGAACTCCAAACAGACTGGACCAGAACAGAAACACCTCCCGTCACATAATAATCAAAACCCCAAATGTACTAAACAAAGAAAGAATATTAAAGGCAGTAAGAGAAAAGGGCCAAGTAACATATAAAGGAAGACCTATCAGAATCACACCAGACTTCTCTCCAGAAACCATGAAAGCTAGAAGATCCTGGGCAGACCTCATGAAGACCCTAAGAGAAAACAAATGTCAGCCAAGACTACTATACCCAGCAAAACTCTCAATCAACATAGATGGAGAAATCAAAATATTCCATGACAGGACCAAATTTACACAATATCTTTCCACTAACCCAGCTCTACAAAGGATAATAGGAGGAAAACTCCAACACAAGGAAGGAAATGGCACCCAAGAAAAAGCAAGACAGTAAACTTCTTCCATCAAACTCAAAGGAAGATAACTACTCAAAAACAAAAATAACATCAAAAATGTCAGGAAGTAATAATCTCTATTCCTTAATATCTCTTAACATCAATGGACTCAACTCCCCAATAAAAAGACAGACTAACAGACTGGATATGGAAACAGGACCCTACATTTTGCTGCTTACAGGAAACACACCTCAGAGTCAAAGACAAACACTACCTTAGAGTAAAAGGATGGAAGACAATTTTGCAAGCAAATGGTCACAGGAAGCAAGCTGGAGTAGCCATTTTAATATCAGATAAAATTGACTTTCAACCCAAAGTCATCAAAAGAGACACAGAAGGTCACTTCCTGCTAGTCAAAGGAAGAATCCACCAAGAGGAACTCACAATTCTAAACATCTATGCTCCAAATGTAAGGGCACCCTCATTTGTAAAAGAAACCTTACTAAAGCTCAAAGCACACATTGCACCTAACACAATGATTGTGGGGGACCTCAATACTCCACTATCTACAGTGGACCGACCAGGAAAACAGAAACTAAACAGAGACACGGAGAAACTCATCGAAACTTTGGAGCAATTGGATTTAACAGATATATATAGAACATTTCACCCTAAAGCAAAAGACTATACCTTTTTCTCAGCCCCTCATGGTACCTTCTCCAAAATCGACCATATAATTGGACACAAGACAGATCTCAACAAATATAAAAAGATCGAACTAATCCCATGCCTCTTATCAGATCACCATGGAGTAAGAGTGTTCTTCAATAGCAACAAAAACAACAGAAAATCCCCATACGCTTGGAGGCTGAACAATATTCTACTCAATGATACCTTAGTCCAGGAAGAAATAAAGAAAGAAATCAAAGAATTCTTAGAACTTAATGAAAATGAAGGCACAACATACCCAAATCTATGGGACACAATGAAAGCAGTGCTTAGAGGAAAACTCATAGCCTTGAGTGTCTCCAAAAAGAAACAGGAGAGAGCATATACTAGCAACTTAATGGCGCACTTGAAAGCTCTGGAACAAAAAGAAGCAATTTCACCCAGGAGGAGTAGAAGACAGGAAATCATCAAACTCAGGGCTGAAATCAATCAAGTTGAAACAAAGAGAACCATACAAAGAATCAACAAAACCAGGAGCTGGTTCTTTGAGAAGATCAACAAGATAGATAAACCCCTAGCCAGACTTACTAAAGGGCACAGAGACAGTATTCAAATTAACAAAATTAGAAATGAAAAGGGAGATATAACAACAGAAACTGAGGAAATTCAAAAAATCATCAGATCCTACTACAAAAACCTATACTCAACACAACTGGAGAATCTGGAGGAAATGGACAATTTCCTCGACAGTTACCAAATACCAAAATTAAACCAGGATCAAATAGATCGTCTAAACAGACCCATAACCCCCAAAGAAATAGAAGGGGTCATAGACAGTCTTCCAACCAAAAAGAGCACAGGACCAGACAGTTTTAGTGCAGAATTCTATCAGACCTTCAAAGAAGTCCTGATACCGATACTTTTCAAATTATTCCACAAAATAGAAACAGAAGGAACACTACCCAACTCATTCTATGAAGCCACAATTACCCTGATACCAAAGCCACACAAAGATCCAACTAAGAAAGAGAACTACAGGCCAATTTCTCTTATGAATATCGATGCAAAAATACTAAACAAAATACTTGCCAACCGAATCCAAGAACACATCAAAACGATCATTCACCATGATCAAGTTGGCTTCATCCCAGGGATGCAGGGATGGTTCAATATACGGAAATCCATCAACCTAATCCACTACATAAACAAACTCAAAGAAAAAAACCACATGGTCATCTCATTGGATGCTGAAAAAGCATTTGACAAAATTCAGCATCCTTTCATGCTAAAGGTCCTAGAAAGAACAGGAATTCAAGGCCCATATCTAAACATAGTAAAAGCAATATACAGCAGACCAGTAGCCAACATCAAGGTAAACAGAGAAAAACTTGAAGCAATCTTACTAAAATCAGGGACTAGACAAGGCTGTCCCCTCTCGCCATATCTCTTCAATATAGTACTTGAGGTACTAGCTAGAGCAATTCGACAACAGAGGGAAGTCAAAGGGATACAAATCGGAAAGGAAGAAGTCAAACTATCACTATTTGCAGATGATATGATAGTTTACTTAAGTGACCCAAAAACCTCCACCAGAGAACTCCTGCAACTGATAAACAACTTCAGCAAAGTGGCTGGCTATAAAATCAACTCAAGTAAATCAGTAGCCTTCCTATATGCGAAGGATAAGCAGGCCGAGAAAGAAATTAGGGAAATGACACCCTTCACAATAGCCACAAATGATATGAAGTATCTTGGAGTGACGCTAACCAAACATGTGAAAGATTTATACGACAAAAACTTCAGGTCTCTGAAGAGGGAAATTGAAGAAGACATCAGAAAATGGGAAAATCTTCCATGCTCGTGGGTTGGCAGGACTAATATAGTCAAAATGGCAATCTTGCCCAAAGCAATATACAGATTCAATGCAATTCCCATCAAAATCCCAACTCAGTTCTTCATAGAGCTAGAAAGAGCAATTCTCAAATTCATCTGGAATAACAAAAAACCCAGGATAGCTAAAACTATCATCAACAGCAAAAGAACTTCTGGGGGAATCAATATCCCGGACCTCAAGCAATATTACAGAGCAGTGGTATTAAAAACTGCATGGTATTGGTTCAGTGACAGGGAAGCGGATCAATGGAATAGGATCGAAGACCCAGAATTGAACCCACACATCTATGGCCAATTGATCTTCGACAAAGGAGCTGAAAACATCCAGTGGAAAGAAGATAGCCTTTTCAACAGATGGTGCTGGCTCAACTGGAGGTCAACATGCAGAAGAATGAGAATTGATCCACTCTTATCTCCTTGCACTAAGCTCAACTCCAAGTGGATCAAAGACCTCCACATAAAACCAGACACACTAAAACTAATAGAAAAGAAACTGGGGAAGACCCTTGAGGACATTGGCTCAGGGGAAAAATTCCTGAACAGAACACCAATTGCTTATGCTCTAAGAGCAAGAATAGACAAATGGGACCTCATAAAACTACAAAGTTTCTGTAAGGCAAAAGACACTGTCAAAAGGATAAATCGGCAACCAACAAATTGGGAAAAAATCTTCACCAACCCCACATCCGACAGAGGGCTAATTTCCAATGTATACAACGAACTCAAGAGGTTAGACCCCAGAAAACCAAATAACCCTATCCAAAAATGGGGTACAGAGCTAAACAGAGACTTTTCACCTGAAGAAATTCGGATGGCTGAGAAACACCTTAAAAAATGTTCAACATCACTAGTCATTAGGGAAATGCAAATTAAAACAACCCTGAGATTTCACCTCACACCAGTCAGAATGGCTAAGATTAAAAACTCAGAAGACATCAGGTGTTGGCGAGGATGTGGAGAAAGAGGAACACTCCTCCACTGCTGGTGGGAATGCAAGCTGGTACAACCACTCTGGAAATCAGTATGGCGGTTCCTCAGAAAACTGGGCGTGATACTTCCGGAGGACCCAGCCATACCACTCCTGGGAATATACCCAGAAGATTCACCAGCATGCACTAAGGATACATGCTCCACTATGTTCATAGCAGTCTTATATATAATAGCCAGAAGCTGGAAAGAACCCAGATGTCCCTCAACAGAGGAATGGATACAAAAAATGTGGTATATATACACAATGGAGTACTATTCAGCCATTAGAAACAATGAATTCATGAAATTCTTAGAGAAATGGATTGAGCTGGAGAATGTCATACTAAGTGAGGTGACCCAGTCTCAAAAGAATACCCATGGTATACAGTCACTGATAAGTGGATATTAGCCTAAAAGCTTGGAACACCAAAGACACAAATCACATATCAAGTGATGTCTCACAAGAAGAAAGGAGTGGACACTGGTGCTAGAATGGACCAAAACATCATTGTGGGAGAGTACAAGAACAGTAAAGTGGGAGGGGGTGGATGCGGGAGCAGGGGGAGGAAAAAGGACATGTGGGACATTTGGGGGTGGGGAACCAGAAAAAGGGAAATGAATTGTAAATATAGAATATATACAATAAAAAAAATAAAAAAAACATTAATCACTTTAAAAAATCAAAGGGTTACCCTTTTTTGCATATGTACTTTGTTTTATAATCTCTCTCTCTCTCTCTCTCTCTCTCTCTCTCTCTCTCCATCTATTTATCATGGATCAACTTATCATTTGTTGCTACCATTTTTACTCAATCTTAATTTACATCAGAGATGATATTTTATATTTTAACTAAGTTATAACATGAATTATTTATGTACTAACTTGTTTTATATGAACATTATATGCACAAAAAAAATAAAAAAAAAAGAAAAGGGAGACATAACAAAAGAAACTGGGGAAATTCAAAAAATCAGATCCTACTACAACTAAACTAGAAAATCTATATGAAATAGATGATAGATGATAAAATGAACCAAAGTTAAATCAAGAGCAAGTAAACTTAATCCCATATCCACTAAGGAAATTTTTAAAAAGTAATTTTAAAAAATCTTCTAAACAAAAAAAGCCCAGAGCCGGATATCTTTAGCATTGAATTCTACCAGAGCTTCAAAGTCCTAATACTGAAATTCCACAAACTATTCCATGAAATACAAACATAAGGAACAATACCTATTCATACTAAGAAGTCACAATTACTCTGATACATAAACCACAAAGGCTCAACAAAGAAAAAGAACTTCAGTTGAACTTATGATTATTGATGTGTATTGTATAAATACACAATAAAATTCTACCAAACCTATCCTTTATGCTGAGGCAGGCTCTTGCAGGGTCTGCCACAGTGAAGACACCATCTCCTGACACATCCTAGAGAAACCACTGCACTTAGGACATTCAGTAGGAACCCCCTTCCACAACTGGAGACCATACTGCTGCTGGGGGCCCAGCAGGACTTGCTACCCAGCAACCACCAAAACCCCACCCTCCCATTTATCTCTCCCCTTCTGTTCCTTCTGCCTTTTCTGCCATAACTCCTTCCACAGCTGTGTGGAGAGGCCTGGAAGCACAGGTAAGAACAACCCTGCTGCTCAGAGAAACCCATCCAGAACCCTCAGCCAGGAGCCTTCAGGTTTCTGGCTGGCTGAAGATCATCCTCTGTCACAGTGCACCATATCCAGGTGGCACAGGGAGATAGCTAACCACCCAGGACTGTGGAGAGGCCTGAGAGTGTGAAGCTGAACCTGAGCCACAGAGCTATATACAAAAATACCACCACAGGAGAGCTGGTCTCCCAGAAGTGCCTACATGCCTGTGTGCACAGAGAACTGGAATCCCAGGAGTACAGATACAAAGTCTTGCAGGACAGATAAGCCACAGTCAGAAACAAGACCAGCTAACACCAGAGATAACCAGATGGCAAAAGACAAATGCAAGAACATTACCAACAGAAACAAAGTCAACATGGCATCACCTGAACTCAGTTCTCCCACAAGAGCAAATCCTGGATACCCCAACATTCCAAAAAAGCAAGATCTGGATTTAAAATTACATCTCATGATGTTGACAGAGAACTTCAAGAAGGACACAAATAAGACCCTTAAAGAAATACAGGAGAACATGGGTTAACAGGTAGAAGCCCTTACAGAAGAAACACAAAAATCCCTTAAAGAATTACAGGAAAACACAAACAATGAAGTTAAGGAACTGAACAAAAACATCTAGAATCTAAAAATGGAAGTAGAAACAATGAAGAAATCACAAAAGGAAACAACTCTAGAGATAGAAAACCTTGGAAAGAAATCAGGAGTCAAAGATGCAAGCATCAGCAAGAGAATACAAAAGATAGAAGAAAGAATCTCAGTTGCCAAAGATACTATAGAAAACATTGACTCAACAGTCAATGAAAAGAAAATATAAAATGCAAAAAGCTTGTCACCGAAAACATCCAGGAAATCCAGGACACAATGAGAAGACCAAACCTAAGGATTATAGGTATGGAAGGGAGCAAAGATTTACAACTTAAAGGGCCAGTAAATAATTTCAGCAAAATTATAGAAGAAAACTTACCTAACCTAAAGAAAGAGATGTCCATGTGTCAGGAGCCATAATGCAACAAGCTAATATACTAGCAGGAGATCATCCTGAAATGGCCTGCTTGGGATTATTACATAATCTGCAACAGGTGAGCTCTCATTAAACAAGGCTGTGAGGGACTGATTTTAGGAAAGATTCCTGCTATTAATATGCTTTTCCTGTTATTATTAAACATATATAATATTCAATAAGTAATAGCACACCCCTTTGGAGAAAATCTCTGCAGATCCACAAAGATGTACTGTTTAATAATGATGCTATATCGACAAATAAATGACTTAAGTTTTAATGATGTTCCTATAATAATTCCTAAAGTTTTATCTGTGATTATTAAGATCTTGTATAATGGGACTGTGATTAGGTCCTTTTCTGATAGTCGAACTGCAATGAGATCTCTGCCAGTCTCTCCCAAGTGTCACAAGTTAATTGCTCTTAGATGGTAACCAGACTTTCTTCTCCTCATAGCACATTCCAAGAGCTTGTAGAACAATTAACCTAAGGTCATAAAAGGGAACTAATGATTTATCATAGGTGCTAGGACAGAAGATAAAATATTGACTGGGTTTATCTATACAAAACTTCACTAATAACTTAGTTATGGTTTTAAACTTTCAATGAACCTGTAGAGCCAGACAGGTGATAAATGTTTACCTAGATAATTACTCCTAATGGATATGAATGTAAATGTTCTCTGATGTAAACTTCTATTTCAATTTATGGTTTGATTTTTGTGTGAAATTGTGATGAACTTTGTAACATGTGATCATGTATTCTGAAAGATGTGTAAGTACTGAGAATAAAGAAATGAAGAGGAATTGGAGTAGAAATTTTTCCCCTTCCCCAGTTAGAGAAGACTTTTTGCATTTTCTCTCTTAGAATTTTTACCTTTCTCCAATTAGAATCTTTCCACTTTTCCCTCTTAGATAGCTTTCATAGGAAACTTTTTACGACTTAGTAATAAACTACAAACATTTCTCTGAGTGTCACATTTTCTTCCCAGGACTTCCAACTAGCAGGCCGAAAGAGCTCAGCAGTTCCTGCAGAGACAGTAGGAAGACAATTTATTTAATCCTTTCCTATTTGAGGAAGAAGTGCTAAATGCCAGAAACTTCAGTTTCTGGTCTCAGAGGATCATAGAAGAAAGATCAGCTACAGTAGCATAGTGACCTAGATTTAGATAAGTAAACTTTTTATTATACAGCAACCCTAAAAATCTCTTAAAAAAAAGTCTTACCCCAAATTTCATATGACCAAGTCTTACCCCTCCCCTGCCCCTGTGCCAACATTCTTCCCCAACTCCGCTGCCTCAAAAAGAAGCCAAAAGAAAGAAGAAAGAACACCTTTCAGCCAAGGCTAGCTCTTGGAACCCAGAAACATAAAAGAAGCCTATAGAACTCCAAACAGACTGGACCAGAACAGAAACTCTTCCCGACACATAATAATCAAAACACCAAAAGCACTAAACAAAGAAAGAATATTAAAAGCAGTAAGGGAGAAAAGTCAAGTAACATAAAAAGGCAGACCTATCAGAATTACACCAGACTTCTCAGTAGAAATTATGAAAGCTAGAATATCCTAGGTAGATGTCATACAGACACTAACAGAACATAAATGTCAGCCCAGGCTGCTATACCCAGCAAAACGCTCAATTACCATAGATGGAAAAATAAGACATTCCATGACAAAACCAAATTTACACAATATCTTTCCACAAACCTAGCTCTATAAAAGATAATAGAAGGAAAATACCAACAAAAGGAGGGAAACTATATCTTAGAATAAGCAATAAAATAATCATATTTCAACAAACCCAAAAGAAGATAGCCACACAAACAGAATTCTACTTGTAACAATGAAAATAACAGGGAGTAACAATCACTTTTCCTTAATATCTCTTAACATCAATGGACTCAATTCCCCAATAAAAAGACAAAGACTAACATAGTGGATACGCAAACAGGACCCAGCATTTTTCTGCATACAAGAATCCCACCTCAGTGACAAAGACAGTTAGTACCTCAGAGTCAAAGGTTGGAAAACAATTTTCCAAGCAAATGGTCCCAAGAAACAAGTGGGAGTGGCCATTCTTATATTGGATAAAATCCACTTTCAACCAAAAGTTGTCAAAAAAAGAGGAAAGACAGTTCATACAGGTCAAAGGAAAATCTACCAAGATGAACTCTCAATTCTGAATATCTATGCTCCAAATGCAAGGGCACACATTCTTAAAAGAAATTTTACTACAGTTCAAAGCACACATTGTACCCCACACAATAATAGTGGGATACTTCAACACCCCACCCAGCAGTGGACAAATCATGGAAACAGAAACTAAACAGAGACACAGTGAAACTAACAGAAATTATGGATCTAACAGATCCATATGGATCTAACAGATATTTATAGAACATTCCATCCTAAAGTAAAAGAAGATATGTTCTTCTCAGCACATCATGGTACCTTCTCCAAAATTGACCATATAATTGGTCACAAAATAGACCTCAACAGATATAAGAAGACTAAGATAATCCCATGTCTTCTATCGGATCACTATGGATTAATAGTCTTCAATAGTAAAACAACCAACAGAGAGTCCACATACACATGGAAGCTGAACAATGCTCTACTCAATGATAACTTGGTCAAGGAAGAAATAAAGAAATTAAAAACTTTTTAGAATTTAATGAAAATGAGGACACATCATACCAAAACTTATGGCACACAATGAAAGCAGGGCTAAGAGAAAAACTCATAGCTCTAAGGGCCTACAAAAAAGAAACTGGAGAGCGCTTACACTAGCAGCTTGACAGCACACCTGAAAGCTCTAGAACAAAAAGATGCAAATACAAGCAAGAGGAATAGAAGGCAGGAAATAATCAAACTCAGGACCGAAATCAACCAAATAGAAAAAAAGAACTGTACAAAGAATCAACAAAACCAGGAGCTGCTTCTTTGAGAAAATCAACAAGATAGGTAAACGCTTAACCAGACTAACCAGAGGGCACAGAGGCGCTACCCAAATTAATAAAATCAGAAATGAAAAGGGAGACATAATAAAAGAAACTGTGGAAATTCAAAAAAATCATCAGATCCTAGTACAAGAGCTTATACTCAACAAATTGGAACATCTGGATGAAATGGACAATTTTCTAGACATACACCAGGTGCCAATGTTAAAACAGGACCAGTTAAGCCATCTAAATAGTACCATAAGTCCTAAGGAAATAGAAGCAGTCATTAATAGTATCCCAATCAAAAAAGCACAGGACCAGATGGGTTTTGTGGAGAATTCTAACAGATCTTCAAAGAAGACATAATACCAAATACTCTTCAAATTATTCCACAAAATAGAAACACAAGGAACAGTACTCAATCCATCCTGTGAAGCCATAATTATGGTTATAACTAAACCAAACAAAGACTAAACAAGGAAAGAGAACTTCAGACCAATTTCCCTTATGAACATTGATGCAAAAATATTCAATAAAATTCTTGCAAACCAAGTCCAAGAATACATCAAAATAATAATTCACCACAATCAAGTAGGCTTCGTCCCAGGGATGCAGGGGTGGTTCAATATGTGGAAATCCATTAATGTAATCCACTACATAAACAAACTCAAAAAAAAACCCACATGGTCATTTCATTAAATGCCAAAAAAGCAATTGACAAAATTCAGCATCCCTTCATGTTAAAAGTCTTAGAGAGATCTGGAACTCAAGGCTCATACATAAACATAGTGAAAGCAATATATAGCAAACCAGTAGCCAACATCAAACTAAATGGAGAGAAACTTGAAGCAATCCCACTAAAATCAGAGACCAGACAAAGTTGCCCCCTCTCTCCCTATCTATTCAATATAGTACTTGAAATCCTAGCCAGAGCAACTAGACAACAAAGTAGGTCAAAGGTATACAAATTGGAAAGGAAGAAGTCAAATATCACTCACTATTTGCAGATGATATATATGATCGTATACTTAAACAACACAAAAAAATTTCAACCAGAGAACACCTAAAGCTGATAAACAACTTTATCAAAGTGGCTGGATATAAAATTAACTCAAACAAATCAGTAGCCTCCCTCTACTCAAAGTATAAGCAAGCTGAAAAAGAAATTAGGGAACTGACACCCTGCACAGTAGTCACAAATAATATAAAATATCTTGGTGACTCTAATCAAGGAAGTTAAAGATCTGTATGACAAGAAATGTAAGTCTCTGAAGAAAGAAATTGAAGATCTCAAAAGATGGAAAGATCTCTCATGCTCATGGGTTGGCAGGATTAATATAGCAAAAATGGCCATTTGCCAAAAGCAATCTTCAGATTCAATGTGATCCCCATCAAAATTCCAAAACAATTCTTCATAAAGCTAGAAAGAGCAATCTGCAAATTCATTTGGAATAACAAAAAAAAAACCCAAGATATTGAAATCTATTCTCCACAACAAAAGATCTTCTGGGGAAATCACCATCCCTGACCTCAAACTCTACTACAGAGCAATAGTGATAAAAACTGTATGGTACTGGCACAGAAACAGGGAGGAAGATCAGTGGAATAGAATTGAAAACCCTAAAATGAGCCCAAACATCTATGGTCATTTGATATTTGACAAAGGAGCTAAAAACATCTAGTGGAAAAAAGAGCATTTTTAATAAATGGTGCTGGATCAACTGTGGTTCAACATGTAGAAAAATGCAGATTTACCCATTCTTATCCCCTTGTACAAAGCTCAAGTTCAAGTGGATCAAGGACCTTCACATAAACCTAGAATACACTGAGGCTTATAGAGGAGAAAGTGGGGAAGAGCCTTGAACACATGGACAAGGGGATATTTTCCTGAAAAAAAAAACCTCTGGATTATGCACTAAGAACAAGAATCAACAAATGGGACCTCATTAAACTGCAAAGTTTCTGTAAGGCAAAGGACATTGTCAATTGGACAAAATGGCAACCAACAGATTGGGAAAAGATATTTACTAATCCTACATCTGATAGAGGGCTAATATCCAATGTATACAAAGAACTCAATAAGATAGACTCCAGAGAAACAAATAACCCTATTAAAAATGGAGTACAGAGCTAAACAGGGAATTCTCAACTGAGGAAACTTGAATGTCTATGAAGCACCTAAAGAAATCTTCACTGGTGGAGTTTTTTGGGTTGCTTAAGTAAACTACCATATCGTCTGCAAATAATGATAGTTTGACTTCTTCCTTTCCAATTTGTATCCCTTTGACTTCCTTATGTTGTCTAATTGCTCTCACTAGAACTTCAAGTACTATATTGAAAAGATATGGAGAGAGAGGGCAGCCTTGTCTAGTCCCTGATTTTAGTGGGATTGCTTCAAGTTTCTCTCCATTTATTTTGATATTGGCTACTGGTTTGCTGTAGATTGCTTTTACTATGTTTAGGTATGGGTCTTGAATTCCTGTTCTTTCCAAGACTTTTAGCATGAAAGGATGCTGAATTTTGTCAAATGCTTTTTCATCATCTAATGAGATGACCATGTGGTTTTTTTCTTTCAGTTTGTTTATGTAGTGGATTACATTGATGGATTTCCGTATATTGAACCATCCCTGCATCCCTGGGATGAAGCCTACTTGATCATGGTGAATGATCGTTTTGATATGCTCTTGGATTCGGTTGGCAAGAATTTTATTTAGTGTTTTTGCATCGATATTCATAAGAGAAATTGGCCTGTAGTTCTTTCTTTGTTGGATCTTTTTGTGGTTTAGGTATCAGCATAATTGTGGCTTCGAAGAATGAGTTGGGCAGTGTCCCTTCTGTCTATTTTGTGGAATAGTTTGAAAAGTATTGGTGTTAAGTCTTCTTTGAAGGTCTGGTAGAATTCTGCACTAAAACCATCTGGTCCCGTACTTTTTTTGGTTGGGAGGCTTTCTATAACCCCTTCTATTTCTTTAGAGGTTATGGGACTATTTGGCTGATCTACTTGATGCTGATTTAATTTTGGTATTTGGTATCTGTCTAGGAAATTGTCCATTTCCTCCAGATTCTCCAGTTGTTTTGAGTATAGACCTTTGTAGTAGGATACAATATTCATTATGAGTTACCTACTTAGATTTTTATAGTTCCATTTTATAAATATTTTTCAGTGATTAAATCTAAAATAAACCAATTGCTGGGCAGTGGTAGTACATGCCTATAATCCCAGCACTCTGGAGGCAGAGGCAGGCAGAGTTCTGAGTTTGAGGTCAGCCTGGTCTACAGGGTGAGTTCCAGGACAGCCAGGGCTACACAGAGAAACCCTATCTCAAAAACAACAAAAAGAAAAATCTAAAATAAACCAAGGGCATGATTACTTAATAATTTAATTTCTGTTTTACAAATCTAATGTTTTCTTGTAAGATTTTTTTCTCATCAGATCAAATTTACAATAAATAGATTTTATCTTTGGAAGAATATTAACTTTTTAAACTTGATGCTAAAATTTGTTAGAAATTAAAATCCATTTTTATAAAAAAAAGAAATCTTCAGCATCCTTAGTTATCAGGGAAATGCAAATCAAAACAACCCTGAGATTCCACCTCACACCAGTCAGAATGGCTAAGATGAAAAACTCAGGAGACAACAGATGTTGAAGAGGATATGGAGAAAGAGGAACACTTCTCCATTGCTGGTGGGATTGCAAGTTGGTAAAACCACTCTAGAAATCAGTTTGATGGTTCCTCAGAAAATTGGACATAGTACTACCTGAGGAACTAGCAATACAACTCCTGGGCATATACCCAGAAGATACTCTAACATGCTCTAAGGACACATGCTCCACTATGTCATAGCAGCCTTATTTATAATAGCCTGAACCTTGAAAGAACCTAGATGCCCTTCAACAGAGGAATGGATACAGAAACTGTGATATATCTACACAATGGAGTACTATTCAGCTATTAAAAACAATGAATTCATGAAATTCTTAGGCAAATGAATGGAACTAGAAAGTGTTGTCCTGAGTGAGGTAACCCAGTCACAAAAGAACACACATGGTATGCACTCACTTATAAGTGGATATTAGCCCAAAATCTCAGGATAAACAAGATACAATTCACAGACCACAGGAAGCTCAAGAAGAAGGAAGACCAAAGTGTGGGTGCTTTGGTTTTTCTGAGAAAGGAAACAAAATACTCACAGGAGCAATTATGGAGACAAAATGTGGAGCAGTGACTGAAGGAAAGGCCTCCCAGAGACTGTCCTACCAGGGGATTCATCCTATAAACAGTCAACAAACCCCAACACTATTATGAATAACAAGAATTGCATGCTGAAAGGAGGCCATTATGGTTGTCTCCAGAGTGGCCTGCCAGGGCCTTACACATACAGAGGCAGATGCTCACATCCAACCACTGGACAGAGTGTGGGGTCTGCAATGGAGGAGTTGGAGGGAGGACTGGAGGAGCTGAAAGGATTTGCAGCCCCGTGGGAATAAACAATGATGTCAGCCAATCAGAGACCCCAGGGCTCCCAGGGACTAAGCTATCAAGTAAGGGGTACAACATGGTTCCATCCACAAGTGTGGCAGAAGAATGCCTTGTTGGTTATCAGTGGGAGAAGAGGTCCTTGGCCCTATGAAGGCTCGATAAACGCCCCAGTGTGGGGAAATTGAGGGCGTGTAGGTGGGAATGGGTTGGATGGAAGGGGTCGGTGGGTGGGTTGGAGGTTTTCTGGGATGGGGAAAACTGGGAAAGGGATAACATTTGAAATACAAATGAAGAATATATTCAATAAAAAAATTTTTTAAATTCTAGCAAAGCAATTCCAAGAACACTTCAAAACCATCATTCACTATGAAAATGGAGGCTTCATTCCAGGGATGCAAAGGTGGTTCAGCATATGAAAATTCATTAACTTAATCCACTATATAAAGAAACTCAAAGAAAATAAACACATGATCATCGTATTAGATGCTGAAAAAGCATTTGGTGAAATACAACATCTCTTTATGTAAAAGGTGTTGGAGACATCAGGAATTCAAGGCCCATGTATAAAAATAATAAAAGCAATTTACAGCAAACCAACATCCAATATCAAGTTAAATAGATACTTGAAGCAATCCCACTAAAATCAGGCACAAGAAAGGCTGTATCAAATCATTCCCAAGAAGAAGGAAGGAGAGGGTCCTGGTCCTGGAAAGGTTTGATGCAGCAATGTAGGGGATTACAAAGGCAGAGAAGTGGGAGAGGGTTGATTCAGGAATGGGCAGAGAGAAGAGGGCTTATGGGACTTATGGGGAAGGGGGAACCAGAAAAGGGGAAATCATTTGGAATGTAAACAAATATAGAAAATTGAAAAAAAAATTCTGATCTGCACTAAATCCAATAGTATGAACTGAACAATAATATAAATACTAGAAAATAGACATTTTTTAAAGATTCATTTTATTTATGTAATTTAAATGTAGCTGTATTCAGATGCATCAGATGAGGGTATTAGATCCTATTATACATGGTTGTGATCCACTATGTGGTTACTGGGAATTGAACTCAGGACCTCTGGAAGAGCAGTCAGTGCTATTAAATACTGGGCGATCTCTCCAGCCCAAAACAAACAATAAAAAAAAGAAAAGGCTGCCCACTCTCCCCATATCTATTCAATATAGTATTCAAGATTCTAGCTAGAGCAATAAGAAAATAAAAAGAGATCAAGGGAATGCAAACTGGCAGATTAGAAGTCAACGTATCACTATGCAGATGTTATGTTAGTATACATAAGCAACCACAAAAGTTCTACCAGAGAACTTCTATAGCTGATAAGCAACTTCAGCAAAGTGACTGGATATAAAATTAACTCAAATAAATCAGTAGCCTTCCTTTATACAAATGACAAATGAGCAGAGAAAGAAAGTAGGGAAACAACACCCTTCATAATAGTCACAAATAATATAAAATATCTTGGTGAAACTCTAAGCAAACAAGGAAAAATCTGTATGACAAGATCTTCAGGTCTCTCAGGAAAGAAACTGAAGAAGACCTCAGAAAATGGAATGATCTCCCATACTCATGGATTGATTGACACAGAAAAAAATGGTCATCCTACCAAAATCATCTATGGAGTCAACTCAATAGCCATTAAAAATCCAACATAGTTCTTCAGAGACATGAAAGAACAATTCTCAATTTCATCTGGAAAACAAAAACAAAAAAATTCTCAATAGAGAAAACAATTCTTAGCAATAAAAGAACTTCTGGGGTTTTCAACATCCCTGAACACAAAGCATTCTACAAAGCAATTGTGGTAAAAAAAAAAAAAAGTACATGGTATTTGTATAGAGACAAACAGGTTGATCAATGGAATAGAATTGAAAATCCAGGAATAAACCCACACCGTAATGGACACTTGATCTTTTACAAAAAGTCCAAAACTATACAATGAGAAAAAAGCATTTTCAATAAGTGGTGCTGGCCCAACTAACAGTTGATATGTTGAAAAATGAAAATAGATCCATATTTGTCACCTTGCACAAAGCTCAAGTCCAAGTGGACCAAGGACCTCAACATATAACCAGATATACTGAATCTAATAGAAGAAAAAGTGGGAAATAACCTCAAATTCATTGGCACCAAGGGTGTTGGGTATTTCTTAAACAGAACTCAAATGGCTCAGGCTCTGACATCAAGAATTAATGAACAGAACTTCATGAAACTGAAAAAACATCTATAAGACAAAGGACTTAATCAAGAGGGCAAATTGGCAACCCATATATTGGGAAAAAATTCTTCAGTTAGTACCACATTCAATAGAGGGCTAATATCCAAAATATATAAAGAAGTCAAGAAGCTAACCTCTGAAGAACAAACAACACAATCAAAAATGGGATGTAGAACTAAACAGAGAATTCCCAGCAAAGGAATCTCAAATGGCTAAGAAGCACTTAAAGAACTGTTCAAATTCCTTAGTGATCAGGGAAATGCAAATCAAAAGGACCCTGAGATTTTACCTTTCACCAATCAGAATGGCTAAGATCAAAATTTCAGGTGAAAGCACATGAGGTAAAGATATAGCAAAAGGGGAAGACTCCTCCATTGTTGGTGGAATTGCAAACTGGTAGAAGCACTCTGGAAATCTATCTGGAGGTTCCTCAGAAAACTGGAAATAAATCTGCCTGAAGACCCAGTTATACCACTCCTGGGCATATGTTCAAAAGATGCTACAACATGTAGCAAGAACACATGCTCCCCAATATTCATAGCAGCCTTATTTATAATAACCAGAAGCTGGAAACAACCCAGATGTCACACCACAGAATTGATAAAAAAGAATGTGGTTTGGATAAAGAATGAATTACAATTCAGTTGTTAAGAAGGAGGACATATTCAGCAAATGGATGGAACAAGAACTTATCATCCTGAGTGAGGCAACTCAGACACTAAATAACATGGATGATATTTACTCACTAATAAGTAGATATTAGCAAAAAATGTATAGAATACCTAGAATATAATCCACAGAACTCGATAAGATTAATAAGCAGAAGGGCCCAAGTAAAGATGTTTCAATCCCATTTGGGAGGGAAAAGAAAATAATCATGGGAGGCAGAGGGAGAGAGGGACCTGATTGGAAGAGGGGTAGGAGAGGGGAAAACAGGAAAATGATCAGGTATCCTGAGGGCCAGCAGAATGAACAAAAATATGTAACCTCCAGGTAGTGGGAGTTGGGGAGACCCTCTGGAAAATACAAGAGATGGGATGTGAGACTCTCAGGACTCTAAAGGAGGGACCACAGATGGGCCAAAGAGTGGGAAGAACTGACTTGTAGAGTCCACCTCAAGTAGAAAAAGAGGGTATCAAGTGGAGGGATTGGGTTGCCATTCCACAATCAAAATCTCTGACCCAGAATTGTTCCTGTCTAAAATAACTGCAGGGACAAAAATGGAGACAAGACTGAGGGAAAGGAGGTTCAGTGACCAGCCCAACTTAGCATCCATCTCAAGGGGAGGCTCCAAGGCCTAATACTATTACTGATGCTTTGGTGTGCTTACAGACAGGAGCCTAGTATGGAGGCCCTCCAAGAGGTCCAACAAGCAGCTAACTGAGAGAGGCACAGGCCCCTCTGTTTGAATGAGGGAAAGGCTGGAAGAATTTGAGGATGAGGGGAACACCATAGGAAGACCAGCAATCTAAACTAACCTGAACCCACACGATCTTTCACACACTGTGCCATCAACCAGGCAATATACACTAGCTGGTAAGAGGTCCCCAGCACATATAAAGCAGTGGACTGCCTGGTATGGCCTCAGTGAGAGAAGCACCTAGCTCTCAAGAGACTTGAGGCCCTAGGGAGTGGGGTGGTCTAGTGAGGTAGGAGTGGAGGGTGGTTGTGGAAGGGTGAAGACATCCTCTTTGAGAAATGGAAGAGGAGGAATGGGATGAAAAACTGTCAGAGGATGAACTGGGAGTGGGATAACTACTGGACTGTAAAAAAAAAGTTTAAAGATAATTTTAAAAAAAGGTGCACCCTGACCTGGAACACTTTAAGTGCAGAAATGCATGATGCCAGTAGTCTGAAACTCTGAAACTAAGATGTAAAAAGAGATACTTCGTCCCTTCCTAAGATCCCTTATTTAGCTGCCCCTGTAAAGAATAAATATATAGATATTAATACAAGGACTGGCATTACAATCCTTGTAATGCCATTGTAATCCTAGCATTACAATCTGTAAAATATGTGTAGAAAAATCATAATTTCACAAATAAGACTATGAAATTAAAATGTTAAAAACAAGTCATAGCCGGGCAGTGATGGTGCATGCCTTTAATCCCAGCACTTGGGAGGCAGAGGCAGGCAGATTTCTGAGTTCGAGGCCAGCCTGGACTATAGAGTGAGTCCAGGACAGCCAGGACTACACAGAGAAACCCTGTCTCGAAAAAACCAAACCAAAACAAAACAAAAACAAAACAAAAACAAAAACAGAAAACAAGTCACACTAATATAAAAATGTCTTAGAAGATTGGACATGAGCTTTAGAGAATTACAACATAAAAGACCTGTTCCTAGCAATGACCAAAAATAGTAAGAAAAAGACAAACATCACAATAGAAAATGTGTCAAAATAAAATATAGTGCATTAATACAAAAGGGAACCCAGCCACTAAGCATAAATTTCATAACAATGGAAAACACTAGGAGAAAGCAAAACAGTGAGTTTTAAATATGCCAATCAGAGAGCTCAACTAAGATAAGAGATGATAACAGGCATGTAATAGATCAATAGCAAAGTGAAATTGTGGAATGTGAGACTTACCTACACAAATACATCAGAAAAGTTAGGACAAAAGGAGAAAAAGTCAGACCAGAATAATAAGGAATATAACATAAATTGGTAAATTTAAACCTGGTATACCCTTCATAAAGCTAAACTAATATAACTATTCTGGTTAAGATCAGTGATGGATAACATTTATAAGGAATTTTTTTGTATTGTTACCAGTACAACAGTATTTAAATTGATATATATTATTTAATGTCTATTATAATATATAATATGTAATATATGTTATTTGTATTAATATATTGATATTTTTAAGTCCATGGAACTAGAACCAGGCAGTTGGTAGCATCACACTATAAATATACAGACAGACTTTAAAGAAATTTGTTTGGTGTACAGAGAGTCATTAATAATTTTCTTTTTGTTTTCTGGCAAGGCAAGTACTCTACCACTCACATATATTCCCAGTTCTAGTGTTATTTCAGAATGTATACTTTTTCAACATTATATTTTGATACATAACATAATCTGTGTGTATAAGCATACACATAGAAGTACAGACATTTACTTTTGTCTTTTTTTTTTTACTATTTTATCTTTATTTTTCTTTATTCTTTTTTTGTTTTTTGTTTGTTTGTTTGCTTGCTTGCTTGTTTTTTCGAGACAGGGTTTCTCTGTGTAGCCCTGGCTGTCCTGGAACTCACTCTGTAGACCAGGCTGGCCTCGAACTAAGAAATCCACCTGCCTCTGTCTCCCAAGTGCTGGGATTAAAGGCATGCGCCACCACCGCCCGGCTCTTATTTATTTTTAACACTCCAGAAATTTATTCCTCTCCCAGTTCACCCTCCAACTGTTCCACATCCCATACCTCCTCCCCATCACCCCGTCTCCACAAGGATGTCCCACCTCTCAACCCCCACCTCACTAGACCTCTAAACCCCCTGGGGCCTTCAGTCTCTTGCGGGTTAGATGCATCTTCTCTGACTAAACCCAGACCCAGCAGTCCTCTGCTGTACATGTGTTGGGGTCCTCATATCAGCAGGTGTATGCTGCCTGGTTGGTAGTCCAGTGTCTGAGAGATCTCGGGGATCAGGTTAATTGAGACTCCTGGTCCTCCTGTAGGGTCACCCTCCTTCTCCTCAGCTTCTTCCAGCTTTCCCCTAATTGAACCACAATTAATTAATTAACTAATTAATTATTAATTAATTAATTGGGTCAGCAGCTTCTATCCATTGATTGGGTGCAAATATCTACATCTGACTCTTTCAGCTGCTTGTTGGGTCTTTCAGAGGGCAGTCATGACAGGTCCTTTTTGTGAGCACTCCATAGCCTCAGCAATAGTGTCAGGTCTTGGGGCCTCCTCTTGAGCCAGACATTTACTCTTACACACACATACACATAAGCAAGCTCATATATAAATATTTATAGAGACATGAGAATTTCATCTATGTGAAATACATTAAACTATTGACTAGGTATTAGAACATAAAGCAAAATGGAAATGTGTGTGTGTGTGTGTGTGTGTGTGTGTGTATCTAATAAACCTACATATGCATATTTATGTCTTTTGAATACAAACATACCGATTTTTAGCAAAATTCCATATCAATAATTTTATGCCTCATTCACTCTGAAAGTAAGCATACCTGTATTTTGTTAAACCTGTTAATACTGGCCACCATTTTTGCTCCTGTGACTAAGCAGTCAGCTCAGCCAGGTTCGCAGGGAACACCAAAGTTAAAGATCGCTCTGGACACAGCTTGCCGGGGCTCCACCCACACCTAGGAGCTGGGCAGCCCCACAGCTGTTTGGGCACATATCCTACTAGGGAGCATCTGACCTGCAGGGAGTCCCACAGTTAGAGGGAGTCCTGCTTTCAGAGGTAAGGCTGCTACCAACTTTGCTCCTATGACAGTGGGGATGAGCAGACTGGTAGGCAGGGATCAACGTAGTAGAAGATTGCTTGGGACACACCTCATCTATGTGAAATACATTAAACTATTGACTAGGTATTAGAACATAAAGCAAAATGGAAATGTGTGTGTGTGTATCTAATAAACCTACATATGCGTATTTATGTCTTTTGAATACAAACATACCGATTTTTAGCAAAATTCCATATCAATAATCTGCATCCAGGAGCTCTGTAGCACCACAGCACTCTGTGCCAGGGGAAAGCAGGTCACCCAGGATTGCCGAGATAGGCTTGCAGGCAAACACAGGGGCAAGCACCAGCCAGTGACAGCAGGACCAACTAAGACCAGAGATAACTAAATGGCAAAAGGCAAATGTAGGAGTGTTGTTAACAGAAATCAAGGTGATATGGCACCACCAGAACCCAATTCTCCCACAACAGCAAGTCCTGGATATCCCAACACACCAGGAAAGCAAGACTTGGATTACAGGTCATGAAGCTGATGGAGGGCTTCATGGAGGGCTCCAAAAAGGACATAATAATGGTGCTGGTTCAACTGGAGGTCAGCATGCAGAAGAATGCAAATTGACCCACTCTTATCTCCTTGTACTAAGCTCAACTCCAAGTGGATCAAGGACCTCCACATAAAACCAGACACACTGAAACTAATAGAAAAGAATCGGGAAGCCTCTTGAGGACATTGGCGCAGGAGAAAAGTTCCTGAACAGAACACCAATAGCTTATGCTCTAAGATCAAGAATTGACAAATGGGACCTCATAAAATTACAACGTTTCTGTAAGGCAAAGGACACTGTCAAAAAAATGGCAACCAACAAATTGGGAAAAGATCTTTACCAACCCCATATCTGACAGAGGACTAATATCCAATATATACAAAGAACTCAAGAAGGTAGACTCCAGAGAACCAAATCACCCTATTAAAAAATGGGGTACAGAGCTAAACAAAGAATTTTCACCTGAGGAATATCGAATGGCTGAGAAACACCTAACGAAATGTTCAACATCATAGTCATTAGGGAAATGTAAATCAGAACAACTCTGAGATTTAACCTCACACCAGTCAGAATGGCTAAGATCAAAAACTCAGGATAAAACAGATGCTGGTGAGGATGTGGAGAAAGAGGAACACTCCTCCACTGCTGGTGGGGTTGCAAGCTGGTAAAAACCACTCTGAAAATCAGTATAGTGGTTCCTCAGAAAATTGGGCATAATATTGCCGGGGTCCAGCCTCAACACAGGATAGGAGTTCTCAACTGGAAGCAGGGATATCTGGAAGGCGCATAATAAATATACACAGACTACTTTTTGGGTACAAGCTGATAGGCAATTTTTCAAGGCTTAAAGTTTCTTTTCTCTCTCATTCTCTGCTCTCCTTCTCTCTTGCTCATTCGCTCACAGCTTGAGGCTGCACACACTCTGCATCCTCCTGCACACTCTGCTTTTCTCCTGTGCGCTTTTCTTTTCTTGCACTTTCTCATTCATACACACTTCTGTGTGTTCCCCTTTCACTCACACACACACTCTTCACACACATTACACACACACACACCACATGCACTCTCCTTTCACTCACACACCCACTCTTCACACACACCTCACATTCTCTCTTCACTCACTCTTCAAAAGCTCTTCTCATGCTCTCTGCATTCACTCTCACTCTTCACATGCTCACTACTCACTCTCTACATTCTCTCTGCATTCTCTCTGCATGCTCTTCTCATTCACTCTACATTCTCTCTAAAGTCTCTTCTCATTCACTCTACATTCTCTCTACAGTCTCTTCTCATTCACTCTACATTCTCTCTCTCTTCTCTCTCTCTCTCTCTCTCTCTCTCTCTCTCTCTCTCTCTCTCTCTCTCCCCATTCTCTCTTGCCTTCTTCTTGCCCCAGTCTTTTACTCCAAAAGCAGGTTAAAAAAAAAAAGACAATGTATAATAGTTGCCAAATCAAATTCAAAAGAATAACCGGGTCCCACAAAAAATCAAGAATTACAGTTGTTCCCCAAAGTTTCAAGCTTCCCTATTCCCAGGCCTATACCCAAAATAATAATAATTGCAAACTTATCATTATTTAAACTTTAACTTAGTTTTACCAATGTAAGATTTTACATATTCTATACGTGCTTATCCAGGAAACACTCTCAAATGCTGTGCAGAACTTATTTCATAACTTTGATAGTTTTTTCTTTCTTTGGGGTCTCAATGTTGGCTCTAATTCATATTCTAATAATTTCATCAATCTTTCTTTGCAAGTCAAGCATTAATCTGGAACTACCATTTTGCAGTTATTGCATTGTTTCTAAGATGAGAGCACACAGCATGCACCTGGGCCATTAGGACTGTGCTGTACTGTGCTGTGGCCTATACCTCAATTTTTAATTGTTTAAGAATCATTACATCAGGGATCATCTGGTTTCACAGAACTCACCAGAGCAGAAGGAGAAAGAAATAAGAAAGTCAGATATAATAGAATAATTATGCACACCAAGCCAACTGAAAAACAGTCATGCACAAATGAAATCTATACAGCCATTGTCAAGGGCTAAGGTTAGGAGAAATGGGAACAACCGTTGTTATAAAGAGCTGCCGTGGGCTACTGAAGATGTCTCCATCCAGGCCTACTGCAGGCAGTTCCTTATTTCGGATGGCGGGTCCCCTGGAGGGATGTGTGTCCTGCTTCTCAGGGTCCCAAACACCATCCTTTTCTACAAGGAGCTGCTGCGGGCTTCTGAGATGTCTCCATCCCAGCCTACTGCAGGCAGTCCCTGTCATTGTTTGCTGTCCCCAGCATAATATTACCAGAGGACCCAGACATAACACTTTTGGGCATATACCCAGAGGATTCTCCAGCATGTAATAAGGATACATGCTCTACTATGTTCATAGCAACCCTATTTATAATAGCCAGAAGCTGGAAAGAACACAGATATCCCTCAACAGAAATGGATACAGAAAATATGGTATATTTGCACTATAGAATAATACTCAGCTATTAAAAACAATGAATTAATGAAATTCTTAGGCAAATGGGTGGAACTGGAGAATGTCATCCTGAGTGAGGTGGCCCAATCACAAAAGAAGCCACATGCTATGCACTCACTGATAAGTGGATATTAGCCCAGAAGCTTTGAATACCCAGGAAGTAATTCACATATCAAATGATGCCCAAGAAGAAGGAAGGAGAGGACCCTGGTCCTAGAAAACCTCAGTGCAACAGTGTAGGGGAATACCAAGATAAGGAAGCAGGAAGGGATTGATTGTGAAACAGGGGGAGGGACCAGGGCTTATGGAACTTTTGGGATTTCCCCTGGAAAAGGAAAATCATTTGAAATGTAAATAAAGAATATATCGAATAACAAACCAAAAAAAAAAAAACCGTTAGATGAGCAGTGGTGGCCCATGCCTTTAATCCCAGCACTTGGGAGGCAGAGGCAGGCAGATTTCTGAGTTCAAGGCCAGCCTGGTCTACAGAGTAAGCTCCAGGACAGCCAGAGCTACACAGAGAAACCCTATCTAGGAAGAAATACTGTTAATATTATATGTTCATCTAACTGACACCTTCCTAAATTTTCAGTCCTAATAACTTCTGTCAGACTTATAATATAGTTAAAGAAGTTTTAAGTTCATTCCTATTACTAATAGCATTTTGTTTGGTTTTTTTTTGAAGTCCACAAATTTCATAAAGAAAATAAATTGAACCTTTTTTCCTTTGCTGTTCTGAATTTAATGAATAAAACTACTATAAAGTCATTTCCTCACTTTAGAGATAAAGAAATCTATTAGAAAACTTTGGTTTTGCTGACCTGCCCAATTATTATCCCTAAATCCTCCTTTGAAACTGTTCATAAAACCACTCTATTTCATCAAAAAGTCATATCTTTTAAATTTGACAATGAACATTTTCTTGAAGCTCTACCAAACACTTTGAATCATATTCTATATTCACAGAATACCCTGCATTCTTTTCTTTGTTTTACTTTAAAACATACTCACAGGCCATACAACCTATTTTAGTGATTTTCATCACTCTAAGGTGTTTCATTAACAAGCACTTAGCTTGCCTGATATTTCTATCCTAATTAAAGTTATTGAATAATTCACAGAAAGGTGTGAATATAGGAAGGAAACTTGTTGAAACTATGGTTCCATTGGGAGAGGAGCAGAATGGAAAAAAGGAATGATATGTGAAAATTGCTAACATTCATTTTGTAAATACATGAAATTGCCCGGCAATAAAAAAGTAAAATAATGAAAATAAAATATTATATCTGAAACTAGTTTCTCTCCAGCTTTAACATGGGATATTTTATTTTAAAAATCCAGTGTTATGAATGGTTATTTCATATATGCACCATATTCTTTGTCATTTTTTCAAAAACTCCCTGCAATTCATTGGAAATCTTTAACCTGAAAGAATGAAATTTATGTACTCAAAGATTTCTCAACAGCCCCCAGCTTATTCCTAAACCTTTGCATTATTTAATACATTTAAAATTCCTTCAATAAAGTTATATCATAAAAGTATTTACATCACGTTAAATAACCTAATATTATTTTATTTACATTATTTGATGTTTTATTATTTGTTTTTGTCATCACCTCTTGCATATAATGTGTGTACCTTTATTATTTTGGTGAATGTTGAAGGGAGAACTAGGTACAAAAATGGACTGTGTATAACGTGTTATTTCTGCATTCTTGTATATCAGAAATTTTTCTTTTTGAGAAATTGACAGGCAATATTTTCCCTCTTTGTGGCTCACAAAAACTAAGGAATTCGTGAAAATCAAAGCAATTGGAGGTTCTCACAAAATATGATCAGTAAATTTAGAGAGAACAGACACAAGTGAAAAGTTATCAGTGACACTCCCAATGACAATGTCATTCTGAGAAGCCTCTGACTCGGAAGTGCATCTGTGGGAGACTCTGCAAGTGTGGGTGTGTTTGACCTGTGGGTTCTAGTAGCTCAGCTTGAGCCCTTCACCAAGGATCTGAGCCCTAAAGTAATTATCAAGATTATTAACAGTAATCATGACTGTGGGTGGTACTATTTTCTCTTGAACTGCATTAGGAAAATTCCACAAGCATTTTTCTTTGTAAATTTTCTCCTTTTGTCAATCACACATAAAAGTAAAATGAAATTTGACAGATCTGAACCTAGTTTATGAGGTTTTATGTACCTGGACCCTGTCCTTCCCTTTCTCCCCCTCTTTCTCCGTGGCTTTTTCTCCCCCTTCTTCCCTCTTCTTCCCTCTTAACCCTCTTTATATCCCTCTCTTCTTCTCTTTCATCCCTTCCTCTTCCTCTCCTGCCTTCTTCATTCTTCTCTCCCTCTTTCTCCCTCTCCTCACACTACCCTACAGAACTACCCAAGCTTATGCCAACAAACCTAGAGAGAAAAGGAAGACACTTCTCTTTGAATTAGAGTTACAGTTCATTTGAAGTGTTTTTGTGGTCCTGGGACTTTAAACCATGTCCTCTGCAAGAGGAGGAACTGTTTAACTCATGACCCTACTCTTGAGCCTCCCTGTTATTCACTTTATTATTACTACTGAAAAGTAAGAGGCAAGCTTATAACAACCTTGAAATTTTGTTTCGTTTCCTAAAATAACGTCTGAACAAGAGAGTGGTTTTATAGCCCACAAACATGTGAAAATGTAGCCTAATTATTTTCAACCAAATATCAAAAATAATTTTCTTAAATAAAATAATAGTCACATCAGGATTAGCATTAGCTCAGATGTTCTTCAATTACCTTACTCACTCAGTTATCTCATGTCTTGGAATTCATTTCTTCATGACTGTTCTACTGTATTTGTCCTTTCCTAAAGTCATCATTTACTACAGTTAAAACTCAAGGCTTACATCCCTTACAGACTACCATAAGATTAAAATGCTCACCTGAATTGCTCCTGATGTTAGGTTGATGGCATCCATGTGATGCTCACCACAATCTATTTTGAATATATAGGATGTACACAGAAAGGCTTAGAAAAAGGCTGAGAGCACCATAACTTTAGCTCCAAGAGAATAGGAATTTTCACTTCATGTCCATTTTAGAAGAAATGACAACACAAGCTTGGGGAATGAGCAGTATCTCTAATTAATTTTCCCTCACTTGATAATTTAAGACAATCACAAGTCATGAGTAATTATCTGTTGTAACTTTCTGTGTCTCCTCTACTATTTCTGGAAACTGAAGTTCTGCTCTCAGATTCTCTAAGATTAACTCTTTTACTTTTTTTTTGATTTTTTTTATTGTATATATTCTATATTTACAATTCATTTCCCTTTTTCTGGTTCCCCACCCCCAAAGGTCCCACATGTCCTTTTCCCTCCCCCTGCTCCCGCATCCACCCCCTCCCACTTTACTGTTCTTGTACTCTCCCACAATGATGTTTTGGTCCATTCTAGCACCAGTGTCCACTCCTTTCTTCTTGTGAGACATCACTTGATATGTGATTTGTGTCTTTGGTGTTCTAAGCTTCTAGGCTAATATCCACTTATCAGTGACTGTATACCATGGGTATTCTTTTGAGACTGGGTCACCTCACTTAGTATGACATTCTCCAGCTCCATCCATTTCTCTAAGAATTTCATGAATTCATTGTTTCTAATGGCTGTATAGTACTCCATTGTGTATATATACCACATTTTTTGTATCCATTCTTCTGTTGAGGGACATCTGGGTTCTTTCCAGCTTCTGGCTATTATATATAAAGCTGCTATGAACATAGTGGAGCATGTATCCTTATTGCATGCTGGTGAATCTTCTGGGTATATTCCCAGGAGTGGTATGGCTGGGTCCTCCGGAAGTATCACACCCAGTTTTCTGAGGAACCGCCATAAATATAAGTGATGCTATGTATGTGCTCCTCTCTACATCTACTTTATTGGTTAAATGCAATGATTTCTTTTTTTCCATCTGTGTTGTTAAAAACCACAGGAGTATTATATATTTTATTTAAATTTTAGTTTGTAAGTTTCACACATAAATACATATACTGATTATATTCACACAAATTACACTCTTTTGTTCTTTTCTTTCCATCTGAAGTCCTTCATTATCCAAATTTTTCAATACTACATTATGGAAGAAAATGGTCCCCTCTCCTCTAGTAGGCATTGATAGTCATTAGATCCTCATGGCATTATGTGAGTTATGTGTACCTCCACTATCTATGATAGAATATCAGAGGGTTTAATCTTGTATATCCATAGCTGCTGAATGTTGGCATTTCCATAACCATGTTGTAGCTGCATGGTAAACCATCCCTGTTCTACTGCTCTAAAATTATTTACATCTTTTCTTCTGTGAGCTACCCTGAGCCTTGGAGAAGATGCTGTAAATACCCCCCTTCAATTAAGCAAAATCCCTTTAAAATGTACCACTCCAATTTTGAACTTTATTTAATTCCAGATATATAGATTGATAGATGATAGATAGATAGATAGATAGATAGATAGATAGATAGATGATAGATAGATGACAGATAGAAATACAGCATATAAAGATATATATAATATATAAAGTATAGATATATAAATATGTAAAGACAATTTATTAGAATGACTTATAGGCTCTGATCCAACACAACAACTTATAGGTTCTAACACAACAGTGGCTACCTATGAATGGAAAGACTAAAACTCCAGAAGTTATTCAGTCTACAAGTCTTGAACTTGATTCAGCTTGTCTTTGGTATATACTAGAATCTCTAGTATATACTAAACTAGATTCTATTTTCAGTGAAGGAATGTACTTGCTAGCTAGATAACTACAAGAAGGCAAAATGTAAATGCTTTCTTGATGTTCTTATATAGGATTTCAACAGAAAGTGTGACCCAGAGTATAGTTGGGTTTTCTCACCTCAAAATACATAGATTACCTTACAGTCTGCTCCACCCAAGCATCACCAACAGAATACAAAAAATAGAAAAGAGAATCTCAGACATAGAAGACACTGTAGAAAATACTGACATGTACATCAAAAAATATGAAGTGTAAAAAGCTCATAACCCAAAACATCCAGGAAATTCTCTATTCAATGAAAAGATCAAAACTTAGAATGATTAGAAATAGAAGAGGGTGAAGATTCTCAGCTCAAATGGCCAAAAAACATCTTCAACAAAATTATAGAAGAAAACTTACCTATCCTAAAATAAAATACCCATAAATGTACTAGAAGCCTATAGGACACGAATAGATTAGACCAGAAAAATAATGTTCCCAGCGAATAATAATCAAAACACTTAATGCACAGAACAAAGAATATTAACAGGTCTAAGGGCAAAAGCCAAGTAAAATATAAAGGCCAAACTATCAGAATTACACCTGACTTCTCAACAAAGACTGTAAAACCCAGAAGGTCCTGGATAGATGTCATGCAGACCCTAAGAGAACAAAAATTCCAGTCCAGTCTACTATACCCAGCAAAACTCTCAATCACCATAGATGGGGAAAACAGTATATTCCATGACAAAACCTAATTTGAAAAAAAACTTTCTACTAATGTGGCCCTACAGAGGATACTGGAAGGAAAACTCCAACACATGAAGTATAAATACATAAAAGATTGAAAATCTAACAACCCCCAAAAAATATAATCCCACACAAACACAGACGCACATACACACACACAAACACACAAACACATACACATGCACATAAACACACACACACATATATATGTATAAAATACCACATGCAAAAACAAAAATAACAGGAAATAACAATCACCTGTCTTTCATATCTCTGAATATCAATGAACTCAGATCCTCAATAAAAAGAAATAAGCTAACATATTGGATACACAAGCAGGATCCAGCATTTTACTCCATAAGAGAAACACACCTCATGAACAAAGACACACTACCTCAGAGTAAAGGGCTGGAAAAAACTTTTCCATGCAAATGGTTCCAAGAAACAAGCTGGAGTAGCCATTCTAATATCCAATAAAATAGATATTCAAAAGAGTTATCAAACAAAATGGTGAATGACACTTCATATTTATAGAGAAAATAAAATCCACAAAAAGGAAGTGGATTCTGAACATATATACCCCAAATGCAAGGGGACCCAAATGTGTAAAAGAAAATTTATTAAACCTCAAAATTCATATTATTCCTCACACATTAATAGGAGGAGACTTCATCACCCTACTCTCACCAAAGGACAAGTCATTTAAAGAGAAACAAAACATAGAAATCGTAAAATTAACAGGAGTTATGAACCAAATAAATTTAACCAACATCTACAGAACATTTCACCTCAAAATAGAATATACCTTCTTCTCAGCACATCATAGAACCTCCTTCAAAACTGACTATATAATCAGTCACAAAACAAGACTCAACAGATCCAAGAAGAATGAAATAAACCCATGAATTCTGTCAGATAACCACATTATAAGGCTGGTGTTTAATAACAACAAAAACAGTAGAAAGCCTACATACTCATGGAAACTGAAAAAAATCTCAACTCCATAATAACTTGGTCAGAGAAGAAATAAAGAAAGAAATTAAAGACTTTAAAGAATTTAACAAAAATAAAGGCACTCCATACCCAAACTTCTGGGACACACTGAAAGAAATGCTAGGAGAAAAACTAATAGCAGTATGTGCCTTCATAAAGAAATTAGAGAAATCTAATACAAGCAACTTAATAACACAACTGAAAGTTCTAGGAGAGAAAGAAGCAAATACACAGTAAACAGTAGAAAAATATTCAAACTCCAGGCTAAAATAAATTGATTAGAATCACTGACAACAGTTAGAAACAAAGAAGCAATAAAACTAAGAGCTGGTTCTTTGAAAAAAATCAACAAGATAGATAAACCCTTAGCCAAACTAGCTAAAGGGCACAGAGACATATCCAAATTAAGAAAATTGAAAATGGCCGGGTGGTGGTGGCACACGTCTTTAATCCAAGCACTTGGGAGGCAGAGGCAGGCGGATTTCTGAGTTCGAGGCCAGCCTGGTCTACAGAGTGAGTTCCAGGACAGTCAGGGCTACACAGAGAAACCCTGTCTCGAAAAAAAAAAAAAAAGAAAAAAGAAAAAAGAAAAGAAAAGGAAAGAAAAAAAGGAAAGAAAATTGAAAATGAAAAGGGAGACATAACAACAACAACAAAGGGGAAAATCAAAAAATCCTCAGAACATATTACAAAATGCTATACTTAACAAAACTAGAAAATCTAGATAAAATAGATGATTTTCTAGATAGATAATACCTACCAAAGTTAAATCAACATCAGATCAACTATCTAAACATTCCCATCACCCCTAAAGAAATAGAAATAGTCACTACAAACCTCCAAATGGAAAAAAAGCCCAGAGCCAGATCATTTTAGTACAGGATTCTACCAGAACTTAAAAAAAGGTCTAATACCAATATTCCTCAATTTTTTCCACAAAATAGAAGCAGAAGCAACTGTTCTATCTAATTCATTCTATGCAGCCACAATTGCCCTGATACCTAATTCACACATAGACCCAAAAAAGTAAAAGAACTACAGACAAGTTTCACTCATGAATATCTATGAAAATATACTCAAGAACGTTCTGGCAAACCAAATCCAAAAACACATCAAAACGATCATTCACCACAATCAAGTAGGCTTTATCTGAGGCAGGAATGGTTAAATATACCAAAATCCATCAATATAATACACTATGTAAACAAAACCAAAAATAGGCACATGATCATCTCACAAGATGCAAAAAGGTTTTCAGAAAAATCAACAACCCTTCTTGTTAAAAGTCCTGGAGAGCAAAATGGCTGAGAAGCACCTAAAAAATATTCAAAGTCCTTAGTGATCAGAGAAATGCAAATCAAAATGACTCTGTGTTTCCACCTTACACCAATCAGAATGGCTAAGATCAAAAACTCAGGTGACAACACACGTTGGTGAGAATGTGGAAAAAGAGGAACACTCCTCTATTACAGGTGGGATTTCAAATTGATAAAACCACTCTAGAAATCAATCTGAAGGTTCTTCAGAAAATTGGAAATAGAACTACCTGAAAACCAAGCTACACCACTCTTGTGTATATACCGAAAAAATACCCCAACATGCCACAGGCACAAATCCTCTACTTTGTTCATATCAGCCTTATTTGTGATAGCCAGAAGCTGGAACAACCCAGCTATCCCACAACAAAATAGATACAGGACATGTGGTTCATTTACACAATGAAATACTATTCAGGTATTAAGAATGAGGGCATCATAAGTTTTGCAGTCAAATGGATGAAACTAGAAAATATCCTGAGTCAGGTAACTCAGATCCAAAAAGACATGCATGGTATTTACTCACTAATTAAAGGATATTAGCAACAACAACAAAAATACAGAATACTCAGGATACAATCCACAGAACCCAAGAAGTTTAACAAGTTGAAGGACCCAAGTAAGGATGCCTCAGTCCTACTTGAGAGGAAGAAGAAAGCAATCACAAGGGGGTTGGGAGGGAAAAACCTGGGTGTTCTGGTAAATCTCCAACCCAAAAAGGCCCAGTTAAAGAAATCACAACTCAATTAATCTCGGTACACACCGAGATTGGGCAAATGTACCACTACCCTACTGTATTCCCATCTATGAGATCCCATATAACTTGTGGTTTCTCCAAGCCACTAATTTCTCTCCATTCTCCTCCCACCTCCTCCTCCATCATCTTTCTCTCCTCCTCCCTTCCTTCTCCCTCAAAAACTTTTCAGCTCCACTTTCCCTCCTACTGCCCAATCATTGGCTCTAGCCTTTATTTGAAAAGTTAAGTGGGGAAAAGGTTCACAAGACACTTGTATGAGTGAATAACTCCTCATCTGCAGCCCCTCCCAAGAGCAGAATTAGCATCAAAATACAAGACCAGGGCTATCTACAACACTTCCCCCTTTCTGCCCAATTAAAAGAGTTTTATCTCAGATATAAATTGAACACAACTATTACTGTTTTGTAATTTATAAAGTACAAGATAGACCTAACACCCAGTCCATCATTTTTGTCAATTAAATAGAACCTCTGTCTTCTATTCTAACTTTAAAAACTTATAATTCTACACCTGACTCATGTCCTGTTTTTAGATTGTAAGCCATCTGAAACCCATCCTCTCAAATCTATATCATCTTGCTCAATGCTAAACAACTTGGGCTGGCTATGAGACTATCAGTCTTTAACCCCATCAGAAATCCAAGAACAACTAATATTACCTGAAAATATGAGAAGCACAAGTTCTAAAACTTAGCCAATTTATAGAGACCACTGATCACCTGACCAGGCCCTATACTTCAAAATACTGGATCATCAGTCTTTAGCCTTCTGGCCCAGGATGGTCTGACAGAGCTTTGTAATGTAGAATTTTGAAGGGCTGATTACCCTATCTTGGCAGATTATCAGTTGACTGTTCTGTGTAGTATGTCCTTTTTTCTGAACAGTATTTTGTATGTAGATGAAATGAGGCAATTCTTACCTAGTGGCTGTCTCACCACAACTGGAACAACTCCATTGATGCTCAATTTCTTCTTTGAAGCCAAGAAGTGCTGTCAGGAGCAGATAGGTCTCTAATCAAATGATCGTTAATAAAGAAATGTCCATAAACATCATATTCTGTGGACTTCTGACACCTTTAAAGACAGACTATTTATCCAAAGTATTTCTTAACTGTAAAGCCTTGACTACTCTCATCCATTTCTAATTGAAATATCTCAGAAACACCTTTTTAATTAACTCACAACTATGAGTTTGCAATCTGGTCCTTAACTCGTATTGCTTAATCATCTAAAAGCAGTTTATAATAGTAGTTATATAAGGACTGGGTCTACGCCTTGTATTCTTAAATGTGTTATATAGGCATAAGGCCTATATGAGAATAACAAAATTAATCCCAATTTTATATCAATAAGAAATTCATATAAATGAAAACCTTAAATTTATATCAAATAAATTCTGAACCAATATAGGAGATTATAAATTCAACATTGTATCAATTATTAAGATTTCTACCAATGTAAGATCTAGCTATGTAATGTTTTGCTTAAGAGTAAATTTGCTAACCTATATATATTTGTCTATTTCTATAATTTCTATGATATTACTATATCTCCCCTTTCTTTTCTATCTGCTTCCCTTTTACCTAAGAAGGAAGGATAAAGAAGAGAAAAGGAAAGGTAGAAATACATGAGTTTAAGCTCTCTGGTTCCTTCCCTGTCCAAAGTTACATTTGTAAAGTATCGCTTAAATGACAACATATCTATAATGCCTAAAATAACTAGAACCACCCACCCCAACATAAGGAACCTGCATGTGTCTAAAAAAATATCAATGGAATGATGCTTTAATTAAATTCTGCTGTACTCATACATCATGCCTTATCCTGACATCATCAGAGAGGCTTTTTCCTGAAGCAGATGAGAAAATATGCAAAGACACACAGCCAGACATTATACAGAGTATCTAAATTGAGATGTCCTTTGGACTCTTCCCCTCAGGGCTCAGGGAATCCTGCAGAAGAGAAATCAAAAGAAAGCTAAAGGAGATGAAGGACACCAGCAGATAAAGGCCCTTTAAATAAACAAAACAAACCACCTATAAGCTCACAGACAGTGAAGCAGCAAGCACAGCACAGGGCCTACACGGGTTTTCACCTGATACTCTTCATTTTCATATATATATGTATATATGTGTGTATGTATAAATATATATTCATACATATGTATAGATGTATGTATATACACATATATGTGTGTATATATCTATATATAGACATATATGTGTGTATGTATGTATACACATATTACTTATTCACTTTACATCCCACTCACTATCACCTCCCAGTCACCCCCTCACACAATTCTTCCCCCGTCACCACTCCCCTTCTCCTCTGAGTAGGGGGGCACCCCTGGGTATCTCAAACACACCCTGGCACTGCAAGCCTCTGTGAGGCTAGGACTTCCTCTCCCACAGAGGCCAGACAAGGCAACCCAGCTGAACCACCAACCAAAGAACATACACAAGTTTGACTTAGGTCTCCACACTCATATATAGTAGATGTACAGCTTGAGCTGTATGTGGATCCTGAACAACTGAAATGGAGGATACCCCAAAAGCTGTTGCCTATATGTAGGATTTGTCCTTTTCTTATATATTATAGTTATTATCTTAACATGTGTGTGGAACTCTTGACATTGAAAACAATTGAATATTCAATTTTGATATCATAATTTTCCTTCATCTTATTGTATGTAATTTAGTCATTTGGTTTTTGACTCTTGGAAGCATTTCTTTTCTAAGGAGACACTGAAAAGTGGTGGAACTGGTGGGGAGGGAAGGTAAGGAATAGAGGAGTACTTGGAAGAGTTAAGAGAGGAGCAAATAGAATCAAAATGTGTTTTATGAGAAAAGAACCTGTTTCCAATAAAAGGACAAAATTTAAATTTTTAAATATTTAGAAAATAAAATATTGTCAAGAAAAAAGAAAAAATTCACAGGGAGAGGAAGAGAGGAAAGGCTCCAAGGATCAAGGGGTCTGTCACAAGAAAACTAGGAAGAGAGAAGCAGAAAGGAAGTTGAGTAAGATGCATACAGCAGGTGCAGCTCAGGCTCCCAATATCTGAGGGTATGGAGACTTGAATGAGACATGCCCCCATAGATTCAGGTATTTGGATACTTGGTCTCCAGCTAAGAAATCTTTTGTGGAACATATGGAACATTTAAAAGATGGAGTCGTAATGTAGGAAGTATGTCACTGGGTACAAGCTTTGAGGGAGCAATGTTCCTCCCCACTTACAGTTTGTTTTCTTTGCTTTGTATTTTCAGTTAAGGGTGTGCTCCTGTGCAAGCTTCCTGCTGCCATGACTCCTCCATGATTGTGGATTCCATTTCTGCAACCATAAGCCAAAAACTAAAGCTTCATTCTATTAACAAAAACCTGCTTTAGGTACATATTCCTTCTCATCACTACAAATATACATAAAGCGTGCTTTATTATTCTTACTGAAGTTTTTGGGTAAACTGCTTAGCAGTATTGAATTGTTATTTTAGAGATAGATATGTGGTTTACTACATGAACTTCGTGATATTTGTGATGAAATATATATTTCTTCTCTTTGCAATTCATAGTAAACTTGTTTTCTATAATTACATCATGTTACAATAGAATATTTCCATTGTGGTCTTTACATTAGTGCCATGGAATTCACTGTACATAATGAATTTTATGATTCCTGACTAAGTTGATATCTAACTCCATTCCAGCAAATGTGAAACTATTTTTCAATGAAAGTTTGAGACAAGGTTATTTCTATTGATCTAATCTACTTGTAGTCCTCTTTGATCATTTTTTAAATATATCTCCATATAATTTTTCCAGGGGGAACAATGTTGATTGTCTTCTTATAACATTTACCCTTTTGTTTTGAAAATATAACTTATGCTATATAAAACTCTCTTATAGTAAAATGTTGTATATAGTAAAATAAAAGAAACTGACCCTTGCTATAGTTACACAAGAGTGGGCCTGATTTGTTTCAAAGTATGACAAGAATTCTGATCTCTTGAACAAAGGCCATGCTCTGTTTATTAACTAGAAGAGCAAATAGAGTATTGAAAAACAAAATATTAACTCTTGTGTTAAACAATCTTTTACAAGAGTTTCACATGGGATGAAATTATTTTGTAGCCCCATTAACTTATAAGAGTTCAAAAGTCACAATCGTGTTATCAGTGGTGTGGTGGGGGCAGTGTACACATGTGTGCACATGTGTTAATTCCCATGTTTTGAGGCATTTAGGACATTGCTTTCATTGACTCACTATTATTTGCTAATGGACATTGATCTAGTCACCACATCCATACATTGCTCTGAGTCAGAGACATAAATATGTCATAAAGAATATAATATAGTAATTAGGTATCGAAAACATAGTGATATTGGTTGCATTATTTTCTTTAAAGGTACATTGATTTTAAGCAGGCTGAGTCAACAGTATGTTAGGAGAATGATTATTTAGTTCTAAATGATCCAAAAAGGCATTTTAAATTTGACTCCAAGTTAAGCAAATAATTTGTAAAGGCAAACTTCAAACAGCATTTCTCAGAAAATTCACTCCCACACTCTTCCATTATAGAATATAATTGATTACATAATTTAGGCACATAGGCTATGCTTTGTATGTCCCTATTTAATCCTCTTATATCTTAATGATACAAAATCTTTTCTATTCATAATATATACCTCAAATGTATGTACAATATGTATACATAGATATATTCCTATATGCATATGATTTTCAATAGCTGTACATATGTCTACATAGTTGTATATATGAAATATATATTTCCATATGTATGCACCTTCCTGCATTCCAATTTGAACTTTAAAAACTATTCTGATTTATCACCTTTACTTTCCATGGTAAACTACCTTTACAGATGTCTCCAGTGAAGTATTAAGTCATTAAGAGAATGTGTGTTCACAGTCTTTCCACAATTTAGAATTACTCCCTGGAAATTCATTTTACAAATCATTTGTATAGATGTGCCTAAACATTCTGTAACAGATTTGATTAATACTCCTGGGTACAATGTTCATAATTGTCCATGAGGTTCCATATCTCTAATTACAGCCCTGTTAATGGTGCAATTTGAAATTCAGATGAGAAAGTCTACAGTACAAAAACTTTCTCAAAAGTGCACATAATCCAATGGGACTATGTCCCTGATCAATAACAATGTTCTATAATTTGAGCCCTTCAAGCCACAGACCTTCAAATTCTGTGTTGTTTACAGACAGAACATTCTCTACCCCAGAGATTTAGGAAACACTTATGCCTCAGTCATATATTTATAGCTCTGCAGAGATGCTTGACGTAAGTCAGAAACTTTTAATTACTTGAATTTTAAATTGTGAAGAACTTTCAGAAATACAACACAAACATTTCAGTGTCATTAATGCCACCAGGAAATAATCATTTATGTGTTATAGGAAGGTAAGGTCAAATACAATTAATGTTTATCTTTGTGCTCTCTCTGTGGGCTACCTCCATTCCACATACATATGGCCTGTGTACCTGATACCCTAAGAGAATAATCCTCAGAGAATTGAGGGGGAAGGCAGATGAGTGTTCTCTCTGTCAATCTGACAGATAGTTCCAGAAAGACACAACAGGGTTCTGAGAAATAAGTCTTACTTAGAAATGGCATTGTTGTGTTTTTCAATAAAGCCACACAGATAGAAGAAGTGATAGCTCTAGATATGGCAGAGCTAGGTATAGGAATAGGGTCTTTTATTCTAGGTTGATAGTAGCAATGCTAAGATGTCCCAATGTAACTCTCTTAAAGATGATTATAGCTAGGTCTAAGAAGTAGTAAAATCTAAAGGCCATGATGTGCACATATAAATCTGTGTCTCAATATTTTTTAATGTGACATTATGAAATACCAGGCATGTTTGTACTTGGTACTGTTCTTGTTATAACCTCCATGTATATCACAATGAATACAATAAAGCTCACTTAACCATACTACTCCTTCCATGGTGCTGGATAAAATAAAGTCATTGGTTTCTACATTGGATGGCAAAGCTTGAGTCAGTAATCAAATTTCTAAAGAAAACAATGTGTATTAAGACATCACAATTTGCTCACTTTGATGTGACATTTCCTTCTCTGGTTTTATATTTCTGGATTTTCTGGACCCACCAGTGTTTAACTAATGACACAGAGACTTATTAATTTTTATTATAGTTAGGCTTCAAGCTATCTCCTCTAACTTAGCTAATGCAACTTTTCTAGGTCATGACCTGCTATGAGGCTTGTTACCTCTCATTCAGTCTTAGTATGTTTGAAGTCCTTATATCTCTGACAAATTCTGTGCCTCTCTTATTCTTATACCAGAAGTTGTACATTTCCTCTCCTGTAACTGTGAGCTTTCCAGCATTGCCAAAGTTTATGAAAATAATGACCCTGAGATTGAATTAGATATGAATAAATATTTAGGTCATATACTTGGGCCTGCTCCCTGACTAGCTCATATCTACATATTTGTTTTATTTTATCAGTGGCACATGGCTTGTTACCTCTAGTCAGAGTTCATGGTGCCATCTTCCTCAGAGTTCCATGAAAAATCTCCTATGCCTGACTTTGTCCCAGAAATGCTTTCTGTGTACCAGAACTTCCACCTCTGAATTTTCTGCCAAAGCACATAGGCGAACAGCCTGTTATTGATAGGTGAAGCTTGAACACATTGAATGAAAGATTCCCTCTACATATTTCCCCTTTATGTCCAATAAAATGTCCTTTCCAATGTCCAATAATATATTTAATGTCCAATATTATATTTACAATAATAATTATGAAACCTATCATGTAAGCTTTGCGTTAACAAGATCCAGTTTTATTTGGCTCCAATGTATTTAACAAGCTTGCAGAAAGTATTCTACTGTCTATCCTGTCTTGGTGAGTTCAAAGTTTTGTACTTAAAACAATTTCTATAGTAATTTCCATAACCAACCTACCTAAACCATCTTCTTAGACTTAAATACATTTTCTTCAATGTGAAATGCTTGAATTTATATGCAAGACTCTACCTAGTCTTTAATGGCACCAGATACTTGAGAAGGCATAACCTGAGTATGTAGGAAGTGCACAGCAATAGGAATAACAAAATCTGGCTGTTTGGACAGTCTTCCAAAACACGTCTATAATATTGGAGTATCCATCTTCAGCCTTTTGGCCCAGTATATCTGACAGACCTTTTGTAAAGCAAGAAATATTAAGGACTGCTTACTCTGTCTTGGCAAAGTTTGGCAGTCAATCTCCCTATGTCTTGTTTCACCAGTTTGGAAAGCATATTGTCAGCAATTAAAGCAAGCGCAGTTTCTTCCACAGTGGCTAGCTTGACATATATGAAGAAAATTAGATATAGAAGATCTTTGGCGCTCATCATCTTCATTGAAGTGGAATGGGATGTGGTCAGGAGCAGACCTGTCTCATTGTCAAAAAAGGCCTTTTGTCAATAAAATATCTTTGAATGTCATATTCTGTAGGTCACTGAGAGTTTTGAAAAACGTGTATCTAACTATAGTATATCTGCATTGTTTATTTCTAGCTATTTACTATCTGGTCAATCTTGGAAACATATTTCTGTTATAAACTAGAGACTAGTATCTAACATGACCATGAGTTTGATTGTCTGACTGCTAACTTGAATTCCTTCATTATCCTAAACAATTTTTAATAGTAGTTTTGAAAGAACTAGAATGTAACATTGCAATTTGGGTTTTTTAAAGCTTTTTTATTAAATTATTCTATTTGTTCATATTCCAAATGTTGCCCCTCCCCAGTACCCTCTCTCCCTCTTCCAGAGTTCTTTACCACACTCTCCTCCCTTTTACCTTTACAAGGGGTTTTCTCACCCACCTACCCACCCTCCTCACCCTCACAGCATGCCCCTTCCCTGGGGCATCAAGTCTCTACAGGATTAGGCAGATCATCTCCCACTGAGGCCAGACAAGGCAGTACTCTGCTACATAGGTCCCAGGAGCCACAGACCAGCCCATTTATGCTCTTTGGTTGGTGGCTTAGTCTTTGGGGAATCCCAGGGGTCCAGGTTAGTTGATACTGTTGGTCTTCCTATTAGACTGTCATCCCCTTGGGCTCCTTTGATCCTTCCCCTAACTCTTCCATAGGGGTCACCAACCCAAGTCCAATGGTTGCCTGTTGAGTAACTGCATCTATCTCAGTCAGCAGCTACTAGAGCCTCTCAGAGGACAGCCATGCTATCTGCTCATGTCTGCAAGCATAGTAAGGCATTAGTAGTAGTGTCAGGGTTTGGTGCCTATGCAGGTTATGGATTCGAAGTTGGGCAGGTCACTGGATTCTCTTTCCTTCAGTCTCTGCTCCATTTTTGTCCCTGAATGTTTTTTAGACAGGAAAAATTCTGAGTTAAAATTTTTGAAGATAGGCGGGTGATCCTATACTTCCACTGGGGGCCCTGTCATCTACTGGTGGTCTCCAGATTCTCTCTCCAAACTGTTGCACATTTCGGCTAACATTGCATTTTCAAGAATTACATAAGTACAATGCCTTTAAAGGAGTTTATACATAATATAGTTTAACCAAATATAACCTTAATTTTGTATGAACATATAAAGATTTATACCAATGTAAGACTTTTGGCTAGTAGTATATCAATAATTAAAGAGTAGATGCCATAATGTAACCTTTATTCTTTTTTTTTTTTTTTTTTGATTTCTCGAGACAGGGTTTCTCTGTGTAGCCCTGGCTGTCCTGGAACTCACTCTGTAGACCAGGCTGACCTTGAACTCAGAAATCCTCCTGCCTCTGCCTCCCAAGTGCTGGGATTAAAGGCAAGCGCCACCACCGCCCGGCACCCTTTATTCTTATTATTCCTATATTCCCTGTTTTTCTTTTCATCTCTTCTCACCCCTTCCCCATAACACTAAAAATGATAGAAAAAATAATAGAAGAAAGAGATAAATTTTGAGTCTAACTTTCTATACTTCACTTCTTCCCAGATCCAAGACCACTAAACTTGTAACTACCCTCCCCCCCCCAGCTTAAACAGCAACAAACATTCATTATCCATTCAATGGTCAATAACCATCCACCTTACCTTTTCGGAATGGAGCATGACTCTCTTAAAATTGCTTCCTCCCCCCTCCCCAAAAAAACTGAAATATTGGTAAGTCTTAAGAAAGGTAGCTATAGCATTTATTGTCCAGTCTCTGAATGTTGAGAATGGAAAGGGATTAACTGAAGTTCTGACTGAAACATTCTGTGGTGCTAGACCAGTTGATGTCAGCAGCTTTCTTTGAAGCTTTTCTGTGTGCATAATTTTTAGGAAACAGAGGTAAAACCCTGCAGGATGCTGAAAAAAAAATGAGCCTCAGCATCTCAGTATCCCTGAAGGTGAATCTTGTCAGGGCTGCTTTAAGTTCATTGGTATGTATGAGCATATAAACTTTCACAGGTAATGTACATTTCTGCATTAACATATCCATGGAATTGCAATGTGGAAAATTCAGTTAAAGATGATTCCCTGCTCTCTTTTTGAGCAGGTAAGACATCTGTCTTTCTCTATAAATTAGTTTGGATTAATTTAAACCAAAGTTTAATATAAGCCTTTGCAATGCCATTTGAAAGAATGGCATAATACACCCTGGCGATATTGTAGCCAACAATATTTATTGGCTATGCATAACTAAAGTTCTGGCTAGAGACATTTTTATATCTTGGCCAAGCTGTTCCCATGTAGAAGGATCAGCAGTATGTGTTACCCGTTGTGTTTGGACTTCTTGATTTATCTTTCTGTCAAATCTAATTTTTATCAATTTGGAAGGAATCCACAGCATTTCATCTCCGGTTGAAACAAATACAAAGCCAATCCCCCAATGTAACATATTTCTTTCCCTCAATTTTGAAGTCAAGTCATTCTTAAGACTGATTTAGTTCATTAGTTGTTTTCATAATCTAATGTCTCTCAGCAGCTGTTTTGTTGTTGCTGTTGTTCATTAGCATTTAATAAATTTAAAGCTTATAAAGCACTATGTAATCTATCTCTGGAAGTCTTTGTTATCTCTATATATTTGTTAAGCATTCCCTTTAAAGCACAATTAATCACTATACAATTGTTTGTCCTATAGCAATTTAAACTATATCTGTAATAGGTTTTATGCAATAATATCTAAAAATAAATCATAGCATTCTAATGGATATGTACACTGAAGCATCATCAGCTTCAAGACAGCCATTATCTCCAATAAATGAGGACTCTCAGAATCATATTTTTCAGAATTCAAGGTAAAAGCCATTTGGAATTCTGAGCATGTATCAGTTGCATGGTATATCAATAATTGTACATATCTTAATTACATTATATAAAATAAAACATATATATTTTCTTATATTGTTCCAAGGTAGCATTAAACAATCTATAATCTTTTTTAATTTTTTATTTATTCATTTTGCATCCCACTCACTGCCCCCTTCCCCATCACACCCTCTAAGAATAGCCCCCATTTCCCCTCCCCTTCTCCTCTGAGTGGGTGGGCCCCGTGGGTGTCCCTTCATCTTGGTACTTCAAATCTCTGCAAGAATAGGTGCTTCTCCCACTGAGACCAGACAAGGCAATCCAGCTAGAAGAACATATCTCACATATAGGAAACAGATTTTGGGATAGGCCCCATTGAGTTGTTCAGGACCCACATGAAAGTCAAGCTGCACATCTGCTATATATATACAAGGAGACCTAGTTACAGCCCATGTATGTTCCTAATATGTGGTTCAGACTCTGAGGACCCCAAGGATCCAGGTTAGTTGACTCTGTTAGTCTCCCTGTGGAGTTCCTATCACCTCCTGGGCCTGCAATCCTTCCTTTTATTCTCCCATAAGAATCCCCAAGCTCCATTCACTGTTTGGCTGTATTTGCATCTGTCTGAGTCAGTTGCTGGGTGGAGCTTCTCCCTCAAAAGAGGAATGGATACAGAAAATGTGGTATATTTATACAATGGAGTACTACTCACCAATTAAAAATAATGAACTCATGCAATTTGTAGGTAAATGGTTAGATCTGGAAACTATCATCCTAAGTGAGCTAACCCTATCACAAAAGAATACACATGAAATGCAATCACTGATAAGTGGATATTAATGAGCCCAGAAGCTCTAAATACTCAAGGCACAATTAGCAAGTCAAATGACTCCCAGGAAGAAGAAAGGAGAGGACCCTGGGCCTGTAAAGATTGGATCCAGTATTGTAGACCCAGAACAGAGAAATCGTGGGGGGGGGGGAAATGAGTGGGGAATAGCAGGGAGGGAGAGGAATTATGGGACATATGGTGGGGGGTAACTGGGAAAGGGGAAAGCCTTTGGAATGTAAACATAGAATATAGAAAATAAAAATTTAAAAAAAAAAGAAGACAATATACTCCTGTCTCAGGTGTTAACTGGTCTTTCTATCTCTGACTGGATCCTGTCCCACCGGTGAGCCTGGTTATGATGGAATTCCTAAGAGTCAAGCTGTCTCTTCATATGGGTGGGGGTCTTGAGCACTGGCACTGCCCTAGGCCTAGTTGTGGGCTGGAAGGGAGATATTTCTCCAGCAGGGCAGGACAGATAGAGCCTGTCTCCATTGGGCCCCACAGGGGTCCCTGTTAGACCAGATATTGGAGCAGGGATGTCTCACCTATAAGCCTGATTGTCACACAGCTTCTGGGAGTTTGTTTCATTTGATACAGGGTCTCTCTGTGTATTTCCTGGTGTCTGAACGCACTATACAGAAGAGGCTAGCACTGAACTTGGAGTTCCCTTGCTTCTGCCTCCTGAGTGCTGGAGTTGAAGGTTTACATGACTTTTGCTCCACTACACATAAATTTTTCTTATCATAGCTTGACAATTTCCCAAGGTATAATAACCTAATGGAGAGACATGAGTAATGAAGTGGTTCTTCTTTCTACAATTCCACTTAGTTGGAAATTCTAATTGAAATACATTATTTTCCAGGTGCAAACAGAATATTACGTTTGGAAAACGTAAAATAAATAATGTAAACAGAAAATCAAGTAGCAATGAGGCTGAAGCAGTAAACAAAAGCCCCTGTGCTACCATCACATAAGACAAACCCAGGACCAGATTTACAGGATTCTAGCAAAACTTCAGAGAAACACTAATAGTACAGCTACTTAAAATCCTTCTTGATGCAGAAAAGGAAGACTTCTTGACACTTAGTTTGACCTGACATTAAACCATAAAATGATACAATAGGAAAGAAATTATGGATTAATATAGTCATTTAAAAACTTTTTTATTGGCTATTTACCTCTACACACACACACACACACACACACACACACACACGTGCCTGAAATTCTGCCCACTCACTTCTACCTCTCCACTATCCTGGTCCACAATACCAACAGTCACTCTACTGTGGCCATATGCATTCATATTTCCTGGGACCCATTGAGATGAACCAGAGCCGTTTGTGAGACTGTGAGTTTGGAGCTATGTGCTGGATGGAGCCTGATGTGCTCAGAGGAGGATAACAACTAAAGGCAGTGATTCTTCTCCTAGAGTCTATCCATAGTCAACACCTGAGAGGTAAAGTGAGCTGTTCCCTTACCTAGACTGACTGTGGTCTTGTGTGGGGCCAGTGCAGGTAAAGACAGTTGCTGTTGGCTACTGATTACAGTAGTTGTGTGGAGTCTAGGGAGTGGTATGTCTTAGCCCTTCCCCCTCTTTCCTGTTTTATTTCCTAATGACCCCCTTCTTCCTTGGTGTTCCCAGAGCTACAGATGGGAATGTGTAACTGACTATTTTGGGAGCTGAGACCACATACCTTACCATTTTCTGCATCTGGAACAGCCAAAATCTCTGCATCCACCAGAATCTGTTTCCCTTCACATCATCGACTTTAGCAGGAGTCACAGAGCTCTAACTTATTTCTGAGTTAGTAAAATAGCAAGCGCCCCATCTAGTGGTAAAATCAGTACAGCGCGGGATGAATTCGGCCCTGGTCTGGTGCGGGGGCTGATCACTGATTTCCGCCCATTTCTTTTCAAAATCTGAAATACTGAAATGTCTCTTCAAATCACAGTTGCGGTATTTGGTTTAGGCTTTTCATTTTTGTGTTGGGGACGGGACTCTGGCTTCCGGATTTATCCTATTATTGTTCGGTGAAAGTATATAGCTCATAGGCTAGTAGTCCAGTTGAAGTGTTAGAATTCCTGTCTTCCCACCCCCTCCCCCCCAAGGGTTCAGAACTCACTATAGGGATCAGATATGGGGTGAAGCCCCCTACTAGATCCAATTCTGGTCTAGGGTGGCAGCAAGCATGTAGGGAGGCTGAGCACAGCTGGTCCAGGACAGCCTGACAGAGTGGGAGGAGCCGGTCAGCCCAGAGCAGGGCACTCACCCTTTAACAGAGACTGGACAATAGATGGGTTTAGAAAGCGTTTAAAGTGGGAGGAGTTAGAAGAGTGATGTGAAAGGAAGCTGGGAGTGAGTACGCTAGGCAGGGTGGGGGGAGGGGAATTGTACTAAAAACCAAAGCCGGAAGAGGCTAAGGCCCATTTCCAGAAGCTCCTTGGGGAGCAGACTGTGCAGTGCAAACAGGCCTTGCAGGACAGGTACCAGCCTTGCATCCTTGCAGAGTCACCAGTGAGCAGTGTCCTGCCATGTCGCCCCGGAACCTCCCAGGTCAGAGGAGCTGCGGGGGATGGGAAGTAGTCAAGAAGGGACAAGGGTCTGCTCTGAAGCAGCTCTGAAACCCTGTTGTATATGTCTTCCCCGGTCCATAAATTTTAGATCATATGATCTAAACTATTCCTGATTTTTTTTCCATAGATCCTCTTGTTGCAAAATGTTCTTATTAGACTACTCTAGTAGAATATTTTAATTTGTTGATAGTCGCAAACACAGTTCTCTTGGTTGGAGTGAAAACTCTTGAAATTTACATTGATCCAGCTAACTCTCATGTTCCACATAGGGACAAACGTGGCGACTTGGCTTGCTCCAAGAACTTTTAGATATTACTCATAGAAGGAGTGGCTGTAAATGTAATTGAATTCAAAAGTATATTTTTGCGAGTTTTGCATGTACAGTTGTACATATTAACATTTAAAAGTAAACATTTTACCCATCATTAATTTTTCACTTGAGGCATATGCACTCTGATATAAATACTGCTATCTGAAAAGTGTCTTAGCCAGACCTGGTGGCACAGTCCTTAAATTCTAGAACTCTAGAGGCAGAGGCAGGTGAAACTCAGTGAGTTTCAGACCAGTCTAGTGGGTGAGTCCAGGACACCCATAACTACACCTTGAGACCCTGTCTCAAAACAAAATAAACAGGAAAAAAACAAAAAGGGAAAGGAAGGAAGGAAGGAAGGAAGGGAGGGAGGGAGGGAGGGAGGGAGGGAGGGAGGGAGGGAGGAAGGAAGGAAGGAAGGAAAAGAAAAAGGAAATATCTCTCAGCACTGGGGAGGTAGAAGCAGGTGGATTTCTGAGTTTGATGCCAGCCTGATCTACACAGCAAGTTTCAGGACAGCCAGGACTACCTGAATTCATCTTAAGGATGGAAGCCATTTTGTTATAAGGTCAGAAAAAAGTTGATTTATGTTTGCTGCAAATTTCAAATTGACCATGCTTTAACCTCTCTGGAATTTGACTTGTTTCCCACCCTATGGAGTTTGACTCACAGCTTGAACATACCTTGATAAGACTAAATGTTCTGCCAAGTAGTTTTGAAATAATCAGCCAAGTTCCTACTTAACCAAAATTCCTCTGGAAATTCCCCAACCATTGAACCCCCCCCAAAAAAAATCCTCCAGTTTGGGGTAATATATAAGCCCACTTTCTCCTATGTTCAATGCTATATATTCAAAGTTCACTTTATGGATATACTCCTGTTGGACAGAAAATAAAACTTGCTTAATTTGACGAAAGAATTTGGGTCTTTGCTCTCATTGGGTAAGAGTATACTACATAGAGAAACCCTGTCTCCAAACAACCAAGATGATAAGAAAAGGCGTTATTGTGTAGGACAATATGATAAAGCATCATTTCAATGACTATGATGACTCATATCTATGGGGAAAATGTTTGCAATCTTTTTTTTCTCCTGGTTCAAGAAACACACTCTACTCATAGACACATGACAAACTGTTATTTTTGGATGCATCTGTTTCCTTTATTTGAGACCTGAACTCACTGTGTTGTTCTGTGTAGCCCATAGTTCACAATGTACAGAAGACTACACTGGAACGCACACAATTCTGCCCACCTCCTTCTTCCAAAGGCTGAGATTAAATGTCTGCACCAACACAACTGTTTACACTATTGTTTTATTTTGTGATCTGTTGACAGCCAGTGCTGTGACTGTGGACTTCTCCCAGGAAGAGGGCAATGTGAGGACCCTGCTGGGAGGGCTTTGTACAGAGACTGGATGCTTCAGAATTACAACAGTCTGCTTTCTGTGGGTGAGAATACTTTGCTTGCTGTCTCCATGGTTCCTTTTCAGGGTTCTTAAGGAAACAAGTCTTCATATGTGTGACCCATGCATGACTGTGTCTCACATATCACAGAGTAAACTGAGATCCTCAGAGGAACAAAGAAAATCTTCATGAAATATTCTCTCATCTTAAGAGTTCCTTTAAGAGTCTAAGGTTTCCATCAATTTTGGTCCATGATAATTTCAGAACCTCAATAATGTATACCCAATCAGTAATTCCCAATCAGTCATTCAGTTCCATTTCTACCCTTCGATTTTGACTGAGCTGTGATTGGAAGTGAGGTTCTATTTATGCTAACTGAAAATGCTTTCTAAATATTTTTAGCATTCTGACACAGCATGACAATTGGGAGATCATTATACAGTCCTCTCTTTATCTGCTGAGCACAGTACTGTGTTAGAAATCCAAGTTCTTTCTGAAGGATCTCTCTCTCATGTGCAGGGCTCACTGATCACCCAGACCTGGAAGATAAAGAGAGGGGAGACAGTAAGTAGGTATGCTGGAGGACTGGTGAAGGGATGGCAAGGGGCTCAAGTGAATGGAGAAGATAATCTGGAGAGTTCCACTGAGAAAACTCTCTTCAGGATTATCCTACTGTAGAGATGTTAAGGCTTTCTACAAAAGAATTGATACAAAGAGGCCAATAAACTTTTTCCACTTAATTTATTCATTTTGAATCCTGATGGCTATCCCCTACCCCTGGTTTTCCCCTCACACAGTTCCTCCTCCTATGCTCCTCCCCTTCTCCTCTGAGAGGGCAGAAACCACTAGATAGCCCCTGACCCTGTCAAATCAAGTCTCGGCAGGGCTGGGTGTACCCTCTCCTACTGAGGCCAGACAAGGCAGCCCAGTTGAAGGAACTGATTCCACAGACAGGCAATAGCTTTAGTGACAGACCCACTTCAGGGGAATCTGCATGAAGACTAATCTGCTCATATGCTACATATGTGTAGGGGGCCTAGGTCCAGCCTGTGCATGCTCTTTGGTTGGGGTTCTGTCTCTGAGAAGCCCCCCAAAGGTTCAGGTTAGTTCAGTCTGTTGGTTTTCCTGTGGAGTTCCTATCCCCTTAGGTGACCTCAACCCTTCCACCCAACTCTTCCATTAGAGTGCTCGAGTCAATCCAGTGTTTGGCTGTGGGTCTCTACATCTGTTTTAGTCAGCTGCTGGGTGGCTCCTGTGTGCAAGCATAACAGAGTATCATTAGTAGTTTGAGGCACTGGTGCTGGCCCATGGGATAGGTCCCAGTTATTGGTTGGCCATGCCCTGAGTCTCTGCTCCTTCTTTGTCCCTGCATTTCTTGTGGACAGGGTAGGTCAACATTTTGTAAGTGGGTTGGTGTCCTTATCCCTCCACTGGGAGTCCTGCCTGGCTACATGAGGTGGTCTTTTTGGATTCCATATCCCTGCTACAATGGGTCTCTGCTAATGTCACCCCCATAGACTCTTGGGAACCTCCCCCATCATAGATCTCTAGCACGTCCTAGAGATGCTCCCATCTGACTCCCCCACCAGCTGCAGATTTCCATTCATTCTCCTAGCCCTCTGTCCTCACACCTAATCCTTAATGCCCCCCATTCCTCTCTTTATCCCCTCTCCTACCCAGTTCCCTCCCTCCATCTGCCTCCTATGACTATTTTATTACCCCTTCTAAGTGAAAGTCAAACATCCTCTCTTGGGCCTTTCTTCTTGACTAGCTTCTTTGAATCTGTAGAATGTATCATGGGTATCTTGTACTTTATGAACAATATACACTCAAAAGTGAGTACATGGCATGCATGTCCTTTAGGGTCTGAGATACCTCACTCAGGATAATATTTTCTAGTTCTATCTATTGAGGCAAATACATTTTTACTTAACTATGCATGTAAGTGATGCTGCCCTTATTCCATGCACATCATTAATCAGGTCTATATATCAATATTAAATGGTTTTCATTTCAGTGATTTTAATGTATTACAAAATGATGAAAACTAATACCTCCAGGTGTATATATTGTATTCAGAATGTTTTAGCTTTTGGTATTCTAGTACATTTTCTACCTTTTATTGTTAATTTCTCCATTCCTAAAAATAATGCCAACAAAGTTTTGATGAGAATCAGTAACTATACTTGCAGATACTGTCTATCCTGTCTTCGCAGGGATGTCTCCTATTGTCTGCTGTCATGACAATTCCAAGTGGTTTCCTTTGCTGTAATTGTAATACACTGAGATCACCTCTAGGTGTGATCCTCTTAATATTTTCCAGCTCTGTGCTGTTCCTTGGTACTTTCAGGATTACTGTCTGTGAAATATGAAAATAGGATTTTAATAGGAATTCCTTGGAGTCTTAGAGAAGACAAAACTCCTTGTTGATTGTCTTATGTTTGAGAAGCACATGAGGTAGTATGGCAGTTTTCACATTTTATGTAGTCTCCTATTTTCTGTCTGCTGTGGATGTCTGCATTCTGGGTTTTGTGACATACACATGTGTTGACCAAGGACTTTCTATCTAATGCATCATTTTATTGTTTAGTAGTACTCTTTATTTTGTATTTTGATACTATTGCCTTGGTTGTTTTTGTCACTAATATAATTGTGATCATGAGTATTTACTACTGTCCATAATAATGGTGTTTAAAGAAAATTCCTTCTTTCTCAGTATTTTGTATCTTTAGATATGAAAATTTTTTGTAGAAAATATGTTTTAAACTGTCTTTTTTCTTTTCTTTCTTATTTTAAAGTACTGTAGTCTGCTTATATCATTTGTTTCAGAAATATTATCCAATGACATGTCAGAAAATTCTGAAAGAAATGCAGCTGTTATTGTTTATATAGTACCTTAATTGTGGACACTTTCTATGCAGAATTTGAATCTCTGTATACTAAAATTTGCATTATCTTATGACCTATAATGTAGAGCTTTTTAATATGTACATATTGGCTATTTCAGCTGCTATTGAGCATACTGTATTCAATTCATTTGCTTATTTATTAGTTATATTATCACTTGCTTCCCTTGCAATATTTCATAGATTTTGAGGTTTTATCCACTGTACTATAAATAGATAATAAATGTATCTGCTATGTAGGATATCATTTCATACTTTTAATTAATGCTATTTCCATGAATGTTTTGAACTTTTGTCAAATTTCTGCTGCAGAATTCTGTCAAAACACTATACTTGTATCAAATGATGCCCCCTTGTGTTACTCTGCAGGATTCACTGTTTCAAATCATACATGAAGGTCTGTGATCCCTTTTATGGAAAGAGAGGCTTAGTCTCATGCTCATGTTTTTATATGAAGATATTTACTTTTCCCAGAACCCCTGTTTAAAGAGGCTGTCTAGTCTGCAACCTAGGTTTGTGGTAGTTTGATTGCATTCACATGGTCATTGCTGCTGGGCAGGTTTGCATCTGGTGCTCCACTGAATTGGGCTGATCTGGAATCACAGTGGGATAGCTCTAGCACTTCAATATTTTCCTGGGGTTGTCCTGCTCCCTGGGAATTTGTGTGTCAGTGTAAATTCTAGGTTCGTTTTTTTTTTTTTCAGTTTTTGTGAAGCATGTTGTGGGGAATTAAATGTCATAGTTTCATTTGACGATAGAAACCAACTTCATGAGCACTATATATTTCACAGTATTATCTCCCTCCCTTTTGTCTGTGTAAAGCATCTTTCCGTGATCTGGTTCACATCTCCTTCAGCTCCTTCAGCAGTTTTTCATTTTACATACCTTCTTCTTCACTTCTTTCAATCACATTTTCATTGTAGAGACTTTTCATCTGCTTATTAAATTCACTCAAGTTTATTTTTTATCTATCTATAATCTATCAATGTATCTATATCTGTTTTAATTTTATTTATTATTTATATTTTTAATTTATATTTACATATTTTATGTATACAAGTGATTTGATTGCATGAATAACTATATATCCTTGGCATCCTAACATTATACTTGTAAAGAATTGATATACACAGTGTAGGTTCTGGGAATGGAACCTTGGTCTTCAAAACAAAAGGTATTCATAACCATTGAGCCACCTCACTATCCCCCTAGCAAGTTTAATTATAAATTTATAAATCCATTCTAGTCATTTATTTTTTAATGTAGATGGTACTAAACCTTGCCATTACAAAGGAATATATTGTTGTTGTTGTTTGCTTGTTTGTTTGTTTGTTTGTTTGTTTTACAAGATAGAATTTTTTCTGCATATCCATGGTTTCCCTGGAAATTACTCTGTAGGCCACACTGGCCTCAAACTCAAAAGTCCACCTGTCTCTGACAAGAGTACTGGGAATAAGGGCATGCACAAACACCACCTGGCTCATTTAATACTGTTCAGAGCTTTTCTCTTTTACAGTTGTATGTTTGCATATATTTCTAATCATAAAAATACAACCTACTCTATAAATATAAAATACAACTATAAAATACAACTATATACTCTAAAAATATAAAAATACAACTATTTGGTGTACTATTATCTGAAAAAACTTTCTCCAGCTCTCAGAATTCCTTAGTGTTTGACAAGGGGTGAGGCCAGTGAGCTTTCTTCCTTCCAGGTTAGCTCCTCTGCGGGTGCTGGGGGCTTTCCAGGAGATGACCAGCTCCCTCTCTAAGCAACAATAGTCCCACCAAATTATAATGCCTATTCCTAACTAATCAGGTCTATATGTCAATATTAAATGGTTTTCATTTTAGTGATTTTAATGTATTACAAAATGATGAAAACTAATACCTCCAGGTGTATACATTGTACTCAGAATGTTTTAGCTTTTGGTATTCTAGTACAGTTCCTACCTTTTAGTGTTAATTTCTCCATTCCTGAAAATAATGCCAACAGAAAGAACAAGCGGATTGGATTGGCTGGACAAAAACACTTATATTCTATGCCAGTTGACAATGATGGAACACTTAGGAAAGCCTCTAATCATGAGTCTTGATTAGCTTAACTGTAACTCGGCCTATGTGCATGGGGTTTTTGTGCTTATATACCCTGCTTTAGCACCTGCTTGGTACTGCCAGAAGAAGCAAGGCTCCAGTGTTCTTGTCTGGAGGTATCGGTTGATCCACAACTCTGTAGACGTGGTGTTAGTAATAAAACATTTTGCACCCTGCGACCTCAGGCCGTGCACTGAGGCAGCTGGTGGCAGCCAGCTCCCGGGACCCTGGACCAGCAGTAGGGGCAGGCCTCCATATTGCAAACCAGGACACAGCTGGAGAGGCCCAGGTAGACAGATTTCATCCAGGGCTACCGCGCGGGGGGGATCTGCTAGGCTATCACTGCCAGGCAGGCCCAGCTCCGCCCACAGAGGCTCTGCTGGACTTCCCCGAGACCTCAGGCCCTGCACCTAGGGAGCTGGTGGCAGCCAACTCCCGGGACCCTGGACCAGCGGTAGCAGCAGGCCTCCATATTGCAACCAGGACACAGCTGGAGAGGCCCAGGTAGACAGATTCCATCCAGGGCTACTGCGCGGGGGGATCTGCTAGGCTATCACTGCCAGGCAGGCCCATCTCCACCCGCTGAGGCTCTACTGGACTTCCCTGCGACCTCAGGACGTGCACCAAGGCAGACTTTGGCAGCCAGCTTGTGATCCCTTTGAGCAGCAGTCACGCATAACCACCAGTACAGAAACAACAGGTGAGCCCAGCCTCAAGGGAGATTCAAATACCAGCCAGAGACAACAAGGCCAACTAACACCAGAAATAACCAGATGGCAAAAGGAAAAAGAAGGAATGTTATTAACAGAAATCAAGGCAACATGACAGCATCTGAACCCAGTTCGCCAACAACAGGAAGCCCTGGATACTCCAAAACACCAGAAAAACAAGACTTGGATATAAAATCACTGGTCAGGATGCTGGTAGCTGAACACATAGAAAAATCTCGTAAAGAAATAGAGGAGAAAATGGATCAAAAGTTAGAAGCCTTTACAAGGCAAATACAAAAGTCACTTCAAGAAATGCAGGAGAAGATGGATCAAAAAGAAGAAGGCAATAAGGAAGAAAGACAAAAATCACTTAAAGAAATACAGAAGAACGTGGGCCAACAAGTAGAAGCTATGAAAGAGGAAACACAAAAATCTATTAAAGAAATACACGAAAACACAATCAAGCAAGCGAACGATCTGAGCATATCCATCCAGGTTCTAAAAACAGAAGTAGAAACAACTAAGAAATCGCAGAGGGAGACAACATTGGAGATAGAAAACCTTGGGAAGAAATCAGGGGCCATAGATGCAAATATCAACAATAGAATACAAAAGATAGAAGACAGAATCTCAGAAGCTGAAGATACCATAGGAACCATTGATTCAACAGTCAAAAAAAATACTAAATGCATAAAGGTTGTAACCCAAAACATCCAGGAAATCCAGGACACAATGAGAAGACCAAACCTAAGGATTATAGGTATAGACGAGAGTGAAGATTTAGAAGTTAAAGGGCCAGCAAATATCTTCTACAAAATTATGGAAGAAAACTTCCCCAACCTAAAGAGAGAGATGCCCATGAATATACAAGAAGCATATAGAACCCCAAACAGACTGGTTCAGAACAGAAACACATCCCGTCACATAATAATGAAAACTCCAAATGTACTAAACAAAGAAAGAATATTAAAGGCAACAAGAGAAAAAGGCCAAGTAACATATAATGGAAGACCTATCAGAATAACACCAGACTTCTCACCTGAGACCATGAAAGCTAGAAGATCCTAGGAAGATATAATGCAAACTCTAAGAGAACACAAACTTCAACCAAAACTACTTTACCCAGCAAAACTGTCAATCACCATAGATGGAGACATCAAGGTATTCCATGACAAAACCAAATTTGCACGATACCTTTCCGCAAATCCAGCCCTACAAAGGATAATAGGGGGAAAACACCAAGAAAAGGACGGAAACTACACCCGGGAAGAAGCAAGATAGAAACCTCCTCTCATCAAACCCAAAAGAAGATAAACTCTCAAATATAAAAAATAAATAAATAAAATAAATAAATAAATATAATTTCAAAAATGTCTGGAGGTAATAATTACTATTCCTTAATATCTCTTAACATCAATGGACTCAATTCCCCAATAAAAAGACATAGATTAACAGACTGGATACGGAAACAGGACCCTACATTTTGCTGTATACAGGAAACACATCTCAGTGTTAAAGACAAACACTGCCTTAGAGTAAAAGGATGGAAGACAATTTTACAAGCAAATAGTCTCAGGAAACAAGCTGGAGTAGCCATTCTAATATCAGATAAAATTGACTTCCAACCTAAAATCATCAAAAGAGACTAAGAAGGTCACTTCTTGCTGGCCAAAGGGAAAATCCACCAAGAAGAGCTCTCAATACTGAACATCTATGCTCCAAATGCAAGGGCACCCTCATTCGTAAAAGAAACCTTACTAAAGCTTAAAGCACACATTACACCTAACACAATAATTGTGGGTGACTTCAACACTCCACTCTCCTCAATGGACTGATCAGGAAAGCAGAAACTAAACAGGGACACAGTGAAACTAATTGAAACTCTGGACCAATTGGATTTAGCAGATATATATAGAACATTTCATCCTAAAGCTAAAGAATATACCTTTTTCTCAGCACCGCATGGTACCTTCTCCAAAATAGATCATATAATTGGTCACAAGACAGATGTCAACAAATACAAGAAGATCGAGCTAATCCCATGCCTCCTATCAGATCACAATGGAGTAAGAGTGGTCTTCAATAGCAACAAAAACAACAGAAAGCCCACATACACATGGAAACTGAACAATACTCTACTCAATGACACCTTGGTCAAAGAAGAAATAAAAAAAGAAATCAAAGACTTTTTAGAATTCAATGAAAATGAAGATACAACCTACCCAAATCTATGGGACACAATGAAAGCAGTGCTAAGAGGAAAACTCATAGCTCTAAGTGCATCCAAAAAGAAACTGGAGAGAGCATACACTAGCAGCTTAATGGCACACCTTAAAGCCCTGGAAGAAAAAGAAGTTAATTCACCCAGGAGGAGTAGAAGACAGGAAATCATCAAACTCAGGGCTGAAATCAATCAAGTAGAAACAAAGAGAACCATACAAAGAATCAACAAGAACAGGAGCTGGTTCTTTGAGAAAATCAACAAGATAGATAAACCCTTACCCAGACTAACCAAAGGACACAGAGACAGTATACAAATTAACAAAATTAGAAATGAAAAGGGAGACATAACAACAGAAACTGAGGAAATTCAAAAGATCATCAGATCCTACTACAAAGGTCTATACTCAAAACAGCTGGAGAATCTGGAGGAAATGGACCATTTCCTAGACAGATACCAAATACCAAAATTAAATCAGCATCAAATAGATCAGCTAAATAGTCCCATAGCCCCTAAAGAAATAGAAGGGGTTATAGAAAGCCTCCCAACCAAGAAAAGTATGGGACCAGATGGTTTTAGTGCAGAATTCTACCAGACCTTCAAAGAAGACTTAACACCAATACTTTTCAAACTATTCCACAAAATAGAGACAGAAGGGATACTGCCCAACTCATTCTTTGAAGCCACAATTACGCTAATACCTAAACCACAAAAAGATCCAACAAAGAAAGAGAACTACAGGCCAATTTCTCTTATGATTATCGATGCAAAAATACTAAATAAAATTCTTGCCAACCGAACCCAAGAGCACATCAAAATGATCATTCACCATGATCAAGTAGGCTTCATCCCAGGGATGCAGGGATGGTTCAATATATGGAAATCCATCAATGTAATCCACTACATAAACAAACTAAAAGAAAAAAACCACATGGTCATCTCATTAGATGCTGAAAAAGCATTCGACAAAATTCAGCATCCTTTCATGCTAAAAGTCTTGGAAAGAGCAGGAACTCAAGGCCCACACCTAAACATAGTAAAAGCAATCTACAGCAAACCAGTAGCCAACATCAAAATAAATGGAGAGAAACTTGAAGCAATCCCACTAAAATCAGGGACTAGACAAAGCTGCCCTCTCTCTCCATATCTTTTCAATATAGTACTTGAAGTTCTAGCGAGAGCAATTAGACAACATAAGGAAGTCAAAGGGATACAAATTGGAAAGGAAGAAGTCAAAGTATCATTATTTGCAGACGATATGATAGTCTACTTAAGCAATCCAAAAAACTCCACCAGAGAACTTCTACAGCTGATAAACAACTTCAGCAAAGTGGCTGGTTATAAAATTAACTCAAGCAAATCAGTAGCCTTCTTGTACTCAAAGGTCAAGCAGGATGAGAAAAATTTAGGGAAATAACACCCTTCACAATAGCCACAAACAACATAAACAAACCCAAGTACCTTGGCGTAACTCTAACCAAACAAGCGAAAGATCTGTACGACAGGAACTTCAAGTCCTTGAAGAAAGAAATCGAAGAAGACCTCAGAAGATGGAAAAATATTTCTTGCTCCTGGATTGGCAGGATCAATATAGTAAAAATGGCCATCTTGCCAAAAGCAATCTACAGATTCAATGCAATCCCCACCAAAATCCCAAATCAATTCTTCATAGAGCTAGAAAGAGCAATTCTCAAATTCATCTGGAGCAACAAAAAACCCAGGATAGCTAAAACTATTCTCAACAATAAAAGGACTTCTGGGGGAATCAATATCCCTGACCTTAAACAGTACTACAGAGCAATTGTGTTAAAAACTGCATGGTATTGGTACAGCAACAGGCAAGTGGATCAATGGAATAGGATTGAAGACCCAGAAATGAACCCACAGACTTATGGTCACTTGATCTTTGATAAAGGAGCCACAACCATCCAGTGGAATAAAGATAGCCTCTTCAACAAATGGTGCTGGTTCAACTGGAGGTCAACATGCAGAAGAATGCGAATTGACCCACTCTTATCTCTTTGCACTAAGATCAACTCCAAGTGGATCAAGGACCTCCACATAAAACCAGACACACTGAAACTATTAGAAAAGAAACTTGGGAAGACCCTGAAGGACATAGGCACGGGGGAAAGTTCCTGAACAGAACACCAATAGCTTTCGCACTAAGATCAAGAATTGACAAATGGGACCTCATAAAATTACAAAGTTTCTGCAAGGCAAAGGACACTGTCAGTAGGACAAAACGACAACCAACAAAGTGGGAAAAGATCTTCACCAACCCCACATCTGACAGAGGGCTAATATCCAATATATACAAAGAACTTAAGAAGTTTGACCGCAAAGAACCAAATAACCCTATCAAAAAATGGGGTACAGAGCTAAACAAAGAATTTTCACCAGAAGAAATTCGGATGGCCGAGAAACACCTTAAGAGATGTTCAACATCATTAGTCATCAGGGAAATGCAAATCAAAACAACCCTGATATTCCACCTCACACCAGTCAGAATGGCTAAGATTAAAAACTCAAGAGACAGCAAGTGCTGGCGAGGATGTGGAGAAAGAGGAACACTCCTCCACTGTTGGTGGGATTGCAAAATGGTAAAACCACTCTGGAAATCAGTTTGGCGGTTCCTCAGAAATTTGGGCATGTCACTTCCAGAGGACCCTGGCATACCACTCCTGGGCATATACCCAGAGGATTCCCCTGCATACAATAAAGACACATGCTCCACTATGTTTATAGCAGCCTTGTTTATAATAGCCAGAAATTGGAAGGAGCCCAAATATCCCTCCAAGGAGGAATGGATACAGAAAATGTGGTATATTTATACAATGGAATACTACTCAGCAATTAAAAATAATGAATTCATGCAATTTGTAGGTAAATGGTTAGACCTGGAAAATATCATCCTGAGTGAGTTAACCCAATCACAAAAGAATACACATGAAATGCCATCACTGATAAGTGGATATTAATGAGCCCAGAAGCCCTAAATACTCAAGGCACAATTCGCAAGTCAAATGATTCCCAAGAAGAAGAAAGGAGAGGACCCTGGGCCTGTAAAGATTGGATCCAGTTTTGTAGAGAAACCGTGGGGGGAGGGGGAATGATTGGGGAATAGTTGGGGGGGGGAGAGTAATTATGGGACGAATGGTGGGGGGGAACTGGGAAAGGGGAAAGCCTTTGGAATGTAAACATAGAATATAGAAAATAAAAATTAAAAATAAAAAACATTTTGCAGTTTCAAAGGCCCACTCGTGCGTGTATTCTCTCCCCTACCTCTTGGCGCACAAGGGACCCAGTCGGTGTAAAATTTGGGGCCCCACATAGCTGCCTCGTTGAGGGACAGGATCCAGACCATCGCATAAACCGTGTCAGGGAGTCAAGCCGTGTCAGGGAGTCCTCCGGAGGCTAGTAAGGTTTTGGCACCAAAGGGTTAGGGCTCAATAAAGGCACCACTTGTCCATTTGCATATCTGTGTGCCTGTTGTCTTCTGGTCCCTCCATCCCCTTCTCTTTCTCTACATTCTCATAATAGCCAGCCTTTCCCTGCTTGCTTGCTTCCTTTCCCTTAGAAATGGGAAACTCCAAGTCCAATCTGCCGCGCCTCTCCTTTAACTGCATTTCAAAGTTTGCAAAGCCCACATTTCCCTATAAAGGTTCTCTTTGAATCCAGAGAAACTCCACACTTTCTGTTTCTGGAATGGCCCACGTTCCGTATTAGATGGCCACCAGAGGACGCTCTTAGCATGTCACTTGGACCAAACCTGGACACCCAGAACAGATCCCCTACATTCTGGCGTGGGAAAGCCTCCTGGAGAAACCTTCCCCTCTCTATTGGTTGTACTCACCATGCAGGTTTGTGTCTGCCCCGTTTGTGTCTGTGGTTTCATTTAATTTGATTGTCATTCTGTTTCATATTCGGGGAAATGAGCAAACTCCATCTGCCGTTTTCCCCCTTGACCCATTCAAGGATTTTTTTTTTTTCTTTTTTCCCTAAAGCAGCTGAATCAGGAAAAACAAAAACTGATACCCAGGCACGGCTCTTGGAGCTTTGAACCTAAAACTGCTGGTATATAGCTGATCAAGCTGATACGAAAAACAGGACAGCCAGGTCTGCATAAGCTGCTTTTTTTTTTTTTTTTTTTTTTTTTTTTTTTGGTTTTTGGTTTTTGGTTTTTCGAGACAGGGTTTCTCTGTATAGCCCTGGCTGTCCTGGAACTAGCTCTGTAGACCAGGCTGGCCTCAAACTCAGAAATCCACCTGCCTCTGCCTCCCAAGTGCTGGGATTAAAGGCGTGCGCCACCACCGCCCGGCATGCATAAGCTGCTCTTAAACAGGGCACACCAGCTCTGCCCTCTGGTAGGCACGCCAGGGGCTAGTCCCACTAGGAAATCATTGGGCCAGTGAGAACTGGATTCAGCTGATAGCAAGGCACTCCTACCTGAACTTACACCTGAGTGAATAAAGGATTTTTGTTTGTCTAAATATCTAAATGCATGTGGCCACTACATGTTTGTTTTTTGACTGGACGTTCCTGGGTTTTTTGTTTTGTTTTGTTTTGTTTTGTTTTGTTTTGTTTTGTTTTGTTTTGTTTTTTAATGTCCTGGTTATTGACTTGTAAGTTACTGGATATGATTTAAAAATTTGTAATAAAAAAAATCAACTTAAAACTCACAACTCAGACTTCAAACCGCTCTGGACAGCAACACATGGGGTGAGCCAACGAAGGAAAAAGATCTCCAAAGATACTTTTAAATGGGGGGGGGAATTGCATATAATTCTTGTCTTAAAAGACGGGTTTATAAAAGATAGGATTTAAACAGTGCTTGTTTAATGAGATATTAAACCTGCATCTTTATGTATTCATAGAGAGACTAAATTGTTCACACTGTTCAAACTTGGTTTCACTTCCTAAAATTTTTGGTTGTGCTCTGTTGTCACTCTTCTAAAAGGTACTTTATGTTTGTATTACAAAACACACAATTGAGAGATTTTAAACTTGCTTAAAGAAAGTTTTGGAGTTTTACAGGAAATTAAAAACTAGATATCTTAAAGAAACAGCTTTTAAAAGTATTTAAGTTTATAAGGCTAAGGGACATTTAAGAGTTTGTCAGATATTTTATTATAAAGTCTTTACTAATAATTATCTTGATGAATAGATAAATAAAAGACCAAAAATTAGGGCCAGAGCTAAACACCAGAGAGTGAAGAATTGCTATTTTATGCTGCAATAAGACAAAGAACTTGGGACAGTTTCTCAACCTATGAATCACAACCCTATTTACAAGGGCAGCCTAAGGTTGCCTGAATATTGGAGTAATTAGAGTCACCACAACATTTTTTTAAAGATTTATTATTTATTATATGTGAGTATACTGTTGCTGTCTTCAGACACACCAGAAGAGGGCATCCGTTCTCATTACAGATGGTTGTGAGCCACCATGTGGTTGCTGGGATTTGAACTCAGGACCTTCAGAAAAGCAGTCAGTGCTCTTAACCTCTAAGCCATCTCTCCAGCCCCCACCACAACATTTTTTTAAAAAACTGTGTTGAAGGTTTACAACATTTTTTTAAAAAATGAGAATCACTGATTTGAATGTCTCTCCTTACCTAAGATCTAGTCATGCTAACAGAGAAAAACAGGACAGCCAGGTCTGTATAAGCTGCTCTTAAACAGGGCACCTGGTATGGATGCCAGTAGCTAGTCCCACTAGGAATATATACATCTAACCTCCTTGTTTCTACTAGCATTGCTAGGCGGTAGCTATTTTTTGATAAACTGAGTCATACAGAAAATTGTTATGGTCTATAATGATATACCATGCAAGGACCAAAAAATGTTCCCAATCTCAATGCTTTAAAGTCTTAACTTGATATTGAAAGAACCTCAATTCAGAAATTCTCAATTTTATTGTAAACTTTTAAGGATAATTAAGAAATGCAAGTTAATAGTCACCCTATAAATGATCAAATTCTTTATATGTTCAGGACTACATTTGTAGTCATACTAAATGCTAAGGTAATTAATTACAGGAATAAACTTATTTAGCCTCCTATTTTATAAACAAATAACTAAAAACAGACAAGAATTGTTTAATTCAAATATGCTTTGTAGATACTAGCCCTCTTACCTGTCAGAGATCTTCTGAATATGGCATTTAAGATATTTAAACTTACTATGGCAGACAAAGACACCCGAATCCTGTTAATGACTCCCAAGGTCTCCAAGAAAACAAAGGACACAGCAACAAAGGACTCCCTCTAGATTGTGGTAACATTAACATTAACCACTGGGCAAGACCATCCCAATGCCTTGTTCACTGCTAGGGCCTAGACTGAACTGAAGAGTTGATTGCCCCACTTTGCCCAGAGAAGATGAGGTTACTCCCGCCCATGTCCCTCCTCCATAGGAATGTAGACCTCTGCCCCCATCAACATGGAGACCTCGGGAGCCTGGGGTGATTGTCTAGGTAATGGACTATGGACTAAGTCTGTCATTTTAATTGACATATACGTCATTTAGATTATCATTTCTCCTCAGATCTCTGATCTCATAGATGGCTGTCTTATTTAGGGTTTCCATTGCTATGAAGAGACATTCAATAGGTGATTGGGTGGTCAAATTATACATCCATGCTATAATGAACTAACAGTTTAGCAAAATAAGAACTTTTATGTTTCCTTTTTTTAGTTATTAATCTTATTTTTTTACATTTTGAATTTTATCCCCCTTCCTGCTCTCCCCTCCATGAAGCCCCTACCCCCATCTCCTTCCCTTTGCCTCTAAGAGAGTGCTCCCCAATCTACCCACCCACTCCTGTACTCCTCTAGCATCCCCCTTCTCTGGGGTATTAAGCCTCCAGGACCAAGCGCTGCCCCTCCCACTGATGCCACATGAGGCAGTCCTCTGCTACATATGTAGCAGGAGCAACAGACCATGCCATATATACTCATTGGTTGGTGGTTTAGTCTCTGGGAGCTCTTAGGGGGTCCAGTTAATTGATACTGTTATTCTTCCTATGGGCTTGCAATCCCCTTCAGCTCCTTCAGTCCTTTGCCTAATTCTTCCATTGGGGTCCCTGGGTCAGTCCAATGGTTGGCTGTGAGTATCTGCATCTGTCTTAGTCAGGTGATGGCACAGCCTCTCACAGGACAGCCTTATCAGGCTGCAAGCACATCTTGGCATCAGCAATAGTGTGAGGGTTTGATGTCTCTGGATGTAATGGATTGCACAGTGGGTCAGTTTCTGGATGACCTTTTCTTTAGCCTCTGCTCCATTTTTGTCCCTGCATTACAGGGACAAAATAGAGACAATTCTAGTTTTAAAATATTTAGATGTGTGGATGGCTCCATCCCTTCACTGGGGTGCCATGTCTATCTCCTGGAGGTTGTATCTTCTGGTTCTGTCTCCCTGCTGTTGAGTATTTCAGCCAATGTCTTCTCCATTAGGTCCTGAGAACCTTTCTCATCCCTGGAGTTTGAGACTTTCTAGTGGTTCCCCAAGTTACCCAACACCCACTGCCATTTATTTCTAGTCATTCTCCTGGCCCCCCTGGAATTCTCTCCTGTCTCTTCTCATACCTGGTCCTGTCCCTCTTCATTTTTTCTTCCCCTCCCCTCTCCCACCCAAGTCCCTAACTTCCTCTGCCCACCATTTATGATTATTTTATAACCCCTTCTAAGTGGGTTTGAAGCATCCACACTTTCTACTTCCTTCTTGTCAAGCTTCCTATGGTCTGTAAGTTATATTGTGGGTATTCTAAAAGTTTGGACTAATATCTACTTATCAGTGAGCATATACCATGTATGTACTTTTGGATATGAGTTACATCACTCAAAATGATATTTTCTAGTTCCATTCATTTTTTACAAACTTCGTGAAGGTTTCAGCATATCTGGTTTTATGTGGTCCTTGATCCACTTGGACTTGAACTTCCTACAGGGAGATAAGAATGTATCAATTCACATTCTTCTACATGGTGACCACCAGTTAAGCCAGCACCATTTATTGAAAATACTGTCTTTTTTCCACTGGATGGTTTTGGCTTCTTTGTCAAAGATCAAGTGACCACAGCTGTCTGAGTTTATTTCTGGGTCTGCAGTTCTATTCCATTGGTCTACCAGTCTGTCTCTTTATCAATACCATGTGATTTTTATCACTATTGCTCTGTGGTACTACTTGAGTTCAGGGATGGTGATTCCCCCAGTTCTTTTTGTTGTTGTTGTTTTGTTTTGTTTTGTTTTGTTTTTTGTTTTTCGAGACAGGGTTTCTCTGTGTAGCTCCGACTGTCCTGGAACTCACTCTGTAGACCAGGCTGGTCTCGAACTCAGAAATCCGCCTGCCTCTGGCTCCCAAGTGCTGGGATTAAAGGCATGTGCCACTACCGCCCAGCCACAGTGACTCTTAATTTGTTTTTTTTAAACTCCTTTATATAAAAGGGCAGGAAGCCAGATATTCATCTTTACTGAAGGACAAACTCAAAGAAGAAAAACAGCAAAAAGTGCCTGATTCCCCAGGAAATATGTCCCAGGTCAATGGTCATATCCACTATTTTTATGGAAATGTTATGCCTTAAGACAATGAAAGCATTTAATTTTCTGCTTCTGAAAATTCTTTCACTTCAAACAAACATATACTGAAATTAACCACCCCAGAGACTATAAGACTCAATGCACTTTCTGCAGTTACAACAGTCATTGGGACCAGAAACTCTGAAGCCTCAGATGTAATTTGATGTTTACACTATTGAGTATATCTTTGTGAACTGATCCACAACTGTTTTGGGATTTTACTGCTGTGAACAGACATTATGACCAAGGCAACTCGTATAAAGAACATTTAATTGGGGCTGGTTTACAGGTTCAGAGGTTTAGTCCATTTTCATCAAGGCGGGAGCATAGCAGCATCCAGGCAGGCATGGTACAGGCAGAGCAGAGAGTCAACATCTTCATCTGAAGGCTGCTAGCAGATTACTAGCTCCCAGGCAGTTAGGATGAGGGTCTTAAATCCCACACCTATAGTGACACACCTACTCCAACAGTGCCACATGTTCTAATAGTGCCACTCCCTGGGCCAAGCATATACAAACCATAACAACCTACACCCAAAAAAAACCCTTGTGACAGAATTAAAGCTAAAAAAAATCAGTAAGCAATTATGAAAATATCCTTTTTATAAATGGTGCTCATTACCTGCATTCAGATATAATTCAACCCCTGATTTTTAACTTTTTTATTCTCTTTTTCCATGTTCTACTGTGCTCACGTGTACTTTACATTTACATATATTATTGGCTAGATTATACATATGAGCAGGAAATGTGATTTCTTCTTTCTAACAATCTATGATCTCACTTGCTATTATACATTCTAAGTCCATCCATTTTTCTGCAAATTTTATGACATTTTTCTCCTCAGCTGAATAGTATTGCATTTTATATGTATACCATTTTCATTATATACTCATGTGTTTATAGACAATTAAGTTGATGCCAGTACTTTGCTCTGGTAAATAAAAAAAGCAAAAAACATGAGGTATGAATATATCTAGCGTGGGGTATGGTGTTCCCTAAAAACATGGCCAGGAATGAACGAGCTGGGTCATATGTTGGTTCTATCTTCAATTTTGTAATAATTAGCCGGGTGGTGGTGGCACACACCTTTAATCCCAGCACTTGGGAGGCAGAGGCAGGAAGATTTCTGAGTTCGAGGCCAGCCTGGTCCACAGAGTGAGTTCCAGGAGTATTTATCTTTCTGTGCTTCAAAAGTGTTTGTTCAGGTTTCTTATCCAATGCTAATAGGCGGGTTTATTTCCTTGGAATTTAATGTCTGTAATTGTTGGTAAATTCTAGATATGAACCCCTATCCAGAGCATCGCTTGTACAGATTTTCTCCCATTATGTGGGTGTCTGTGTGCCCTGCTGATTATTTCCTTTGATGAACGGAAACTTTATGTTCATGTAGTTCCATCTGTTGATATTTGGGGTTGGATCATATGCTGTTGCTATACTTTCTACTCAGTAAGTCCTCACCCATCCATATCCTTCAGGGTGTTCACTACATTCTCTAAATTTTTATGCTATTGATTGTTAATAAAGTTTTTATCTATATTAACATTATATACAGGTGTGGAATTTTAAACCACATTTGCTCATGATGAGTTTTCCTTCTGAGTCATGTGCATTGTGATACTGTGGGACAGACATAAACAAAGTATCAATACAAGAACGATAACTGTGTCCAGATATTTAATGTATGTCCTGTTTCATGGACATGCTTATGAGACTATTGTGTCATCCTGTTTTCACAGTTAGAACATTTATTATGGAGTGTAACTACGTTAGAAATCAACTTTTTTATTTAATTTTTATTTTCTATATTCTATGTTTACATTCCAAAGGCTTTCCCCTTTCCCAGTTCCCCCCCACCATATGTCCCATAATTCCTCTCCCCCCAGCTATTCCCCAATCATCCCCCCCCCACGATTTCTCTGTTCTGGGTCTACAAAACTGGATCCAATCTTTACAGGCCCAGGGTCCTCTACTTTCTTCTTCTTGGGAGTCATTTGACTTAGAAATCAATTTTTTGAGTGATTCTCATTGCTCATCTAGATCCCTAATTTCCTCAAGTCTCCTTGTATCCTGAAAAGCACGGTCCTTGGAATCACATGGCAAAACTGCACCTTTTTCTGTTTCAGGGTCTGTTGACATTTTGGGATGTGGCTGTGGACTGCTCTCAGGAGGAGTAGGAATGCCTGGACTCTGCTCAAAGGGATTTGTACATTGGTGTGATGTTGGAGAACTATAACAACCTGGTCTCTGTAGGTAAGAGAATTTTGTTATAGACTTGTTAACTTGTTCCTTGTATGTGCTGACTGAATGTGTTGTATCTGTTAAGGTGTCTTGGAAACAACAGGACACTAAGGCAAGTTTAGTAGTAGAAAAGGACTTTTCATGGTTGTTTAGCATTTTTCCTTCCATTTTTCATTTACAGGTGTCATGCACCCCTCCTTTAGGTTCCAAGATGCACTCAGGAACTCAGTAGCTTGTAATATTGCCACACATACCATAATATTTCATTTTTTCTTTTTATTAAAATGAGTTGTTTTCTCATACAATATATCCTGGCTATACTTCCCCCTCTCTCTACTCTTCTCAGTTCCTATTTAAAAGATTCTAGTCTCAAGACATCTAGAGCCTTGTATATCTGGCAGAATACTTGTTTTCTATCCATTCCTTCTAAAGGCTTAATGTGGTTTGGTTTCTTCTTTTGTTTCATTTGTTTTTTTGAAAAAAAAGTTATACTCTTTCATGCTTTGACTTACAACCTTTCCTCTTCTGTCTTCTAAACAGTATTCTTTATTTTCATTACTAAGTACAAATTTTGTGAATATAATATTAGTTTAGACTCCTCATCATCTTTATCTGAGAAATATATTTAAACATAGAGACATGTATTCTATATACAATCAGTTAGTGAGCTCTTTCCCAAAGCTAGTTACTAATTCCTCAATTATATGCTTCATTTTCCTTGAAGGATGTCAATGGCTTTGTGATAATCTGTTTAATTATAATTAAAGAAGAGGGTAGTCTAGTGTGAGTTTAGTCTGAATAATTGCTGTTTGACTTATCTTAAGAGATATCATAGGGAGACAGTCATTAATCAAATATGACAAGCCCAAATAATCTGAAATGTATTCATTTTTCAGAGACCTACTTCACATTTGATACTCTCCATAAACATGTAAAGACTGAAAAACAATCTTGTCAATGCAGTGTTCTTGGGGAAATGCTTCATGAACCCTCCAACTGTGCATGTTATAAAACGAGTAAAACTCCAGGAAACACTAATAACTACAGATGCTATAATGACAAGGATGCCTCTATTAACTCATCAAACCCAAATAGACATATAAACATTCACACTGGAGAAGAACCTTGCAAATCTGAAGACTGTGAGACGTCTTTAAATTTGTTGTCCAACATTGTTCAAGATCAGAGACTCGACACTGCAAAGAAAGAACACAAACAAGAAGAATATGATGACATTTTTTGGGCTCAAAATGTAGTCCTTTGAAAAAAAAAACAATCTACATTGTAGAGAAACCAATACAATGTGGGGAATATAGGAAATGCTTCAGTACCACCTCAAGCCTCACTATATACCAAAGAATTCATAATGGAAAGACAAACCACAAGTGCAACCTTTGTGACAAATCTTTTAACCAGTTGACACAACTTAAAATACACCAAAGACTTCATACCTTTTGTATGTATGAAGAGAAACCTTGCAGATGTATTGAATGTGGCAAATCCTTTACTGTGAAGTCAGCTCTCACAAAACATCAGGGAATTCATACTGGACAGAAACCCTACAAGTGCAATACTTGTGATAAATCCTTTACCCAGTGCCCAAGTCTTAAAACACATCAAAGACTTCATTACTGGGGAGAAACCTTACAAATGCAAAGAATGTGGAGTCATTTCCACAGCTATCAGCCCTTAAAAACCATGAAAAAATTCATACTAACAAAAGACATTCTGGAGAAAAGCTTTACAAATGCAATTAATGTGACAGAACCTGTAGACACTATTTATCATTTAGAAGGCATCAGAAAATTCATTCTCCAGAGAAATTACACAAATGCAAAGAATATGGTAAGTCCTTTCATGAATTATCACATCTTAAAACACATTCCAGAATCCATACTGGTGAGAAGCCTTACAAATGTGAGGTATGTGACAAGTCCTTTACAACAAACTCAACTCTTAGAACATATCAAAAAATTCATACTGGAGAGAAACCTTACAAATGCATGGAATGTGAAAAAGCCTTTACCCGGGTTCACATCTCAGAAGACACCACAGAGTTCACACTGGAGAAAAACCTTTGGTATGCAAGGAATGTGATACATTTTTCTAAATGCTCAACTCTTAGAGAACATCAGGAAATTCATTCTGGAGAGAAAAGTTACAAATGCAAAGACTGTGACAAATCCTTTACCCAGTATTCAAATCTGAGAAAACATCAGAGAGTTCATACTGAAGTAATTCATCACTTCTGTAAGAAATGTGCAAATCTTTTACTAGAAGCTCATATCTTAGAATACATCATGTTGTGGATAGCCCTGGGCTCGTACTTTGATGTTAATTCCACTCCTCAGAGGGGCTGCAGATGAGGAGTTGCCTTGTGAACCGTCTCCCCACCTTAACTTTTCAAATAAAGGCTTGAGCCAATGATTGGGCAGGAGGAAAGTGGGGGGAGCAGAGAGTCTAGGGGAGGAGCTACGGGGTATAAAACAGGAGGAGGAGGAGCAACCGGTGAGAGAAGAAGAGAAGAAACTGGGGAGAGAGAAACAGAGAGGTGGCAGGGAAAGAAGCTCAGGGCTTAGAGAAACTGCAATTTGTATGGGATAAAATAGATTGAAACAGAGTAGTGGAGTGGGAGGCCTGTCCAGTCTAGGCTTGTAGCTTGTTTTGTTAACCGCTGAGTTGAGCTTTCTTTCACTGGGGAACTGGGTTGGAAACTTAGTAGCAACAAAAACATCAGAAAATTCATATACTGGAGAGAAACCTTACAAATGCAAAAACTGTGGCAAATCCTTTATTCAGCTTTCAAATCTTAGAGCGCATTACAGAGTTCATATTAAAGAGAGACATTGCATATGTAAGGAACGTGGTGAATGTTTTACTAAGTACTCAACTCTTCAAGCACATCAGAAATTTCATAATAGAGAGAAAAATGCTATTATAAATAATGTGACATAGCATTTATCTGACATTCTCTGCTTACCAATCACATTATATATAATATAAACCAAAAGATAAAGGAATTTGTGAAAAACTTTAAAAGATGGTTAAATGTTTGAAGAGCATCATAGAATTTGTATTAAGACAACTTTCTGCAAATGTAACCATGTAAAAAGCTTTATTTATGTATTGCTTTAGTGTGTGGGGGTAATTTGACTATATATTTATTTGTATACTACATGCATACCTACAACCTGTGGAAGCCAGAAGAGAGTATCAGATTCCCTGAAGTTGTAGTTATAAGGAGTTGTAAGCTGCTATGTATGTGTTGGGAACTGATCCACTGTTCTCTGGAAGAGCAACCAGTGCTCTTAACCACTAAGTCATTTCTCTAGCCTCTGGCAAAAGGTATATTAGCCATCTCCCTCACATGGTTATACAGCTATCATTGAATTTTTGTGCTTCAATCAATAAGCCCTAAATCACCCTTGTAAACCAACACAATAAAACTCACTAGTCTACTGGGCTTTAGAAATGACTCAGAGGTTAGAAGTACTGTCTGCTGTTTCAAAAGGCTCACTTTGAAATCTCAGAAGCCTTGTAAACGCATTTAATCTGAAATCTCAACTCCAAGGCATCCATTTCTCTCTTCTGGTCACTGCAGGCACCCAGACACACATGGTACAAAGACATACATGCACAGAAAACATCCAGTAAAAGAAAAACAAACAGAGCCAGGCGGTGGTGGTGCTGGCCTTTAATCCCAGCACTTGAGAGGCAAAGGCAGGCGAATTTCTGAGTTTGAGGCCAGCCTGGTCTACATAGTGAGTTCCAGGACAGCCAGGGCTATACAGAGAACCCCTGTCTTGAAAAAAAAACAAAAAACAAAAAAGAGAGAGAGAGAGAGAGAGAGAGAGAGAGAGAGAGAGAAGAAAGAAAGAAAGAAAGAAAGAAAGAAAGAAAGAAAGAAAGAAAAGAAGGAAAGAAAAACAAACAGAAACTACATTGGAACGCCAAGTTAGAATTTGTTACTTCACAACTTTGGGTTTTTTTTGGTTCTGTACCTGTGATAAATAGATGTTTGTCATCTTTTCCACATGAATAGCATCACACATCCCTGCTGAAATTGGGTCACACAGTAGTTTTCATTTTTTCATATATTCCTAATTTTAGAACATCTATAGTGATTTCAAAATTTGATTCTCTAGTTCCTTCTTTCTCAGCAGTGTATGACCTCCTTTCCCCATATTTATATCAACATTAGTTATCATATCTACTCATGATGGTGACCATTCTGCCTATGGTAAGATGGTAGCTTACTAAAGTGTTGGTTTTCTTTTCCCCAAAAATCTATAGAACCTTTTCTTTGTTTCAGTTTTCATTGGATTTTTTTGTTGGTGCTTGTTTATTTCCTTTATTTTTGTTTTGCTTTGGTCAGTTTTCTGGTTTTTTGTTTGTTTTGTTTTATTGTTTTAATTTTAAGATTATAATATAATTAGATTTCTCCATTTCTGTTCCTCCCTGCCAAATTCTCCAATCTACTCATCCCTGCTCTCCTTCAATTAATGGCTATTTATTTCATTATATGATATTACACATATGTATGTATATGCATATAACTTTTTGTGTTCCTAAGTATAACCTAATCAGTCAATATCATAATATTTATATTATGTCATTAAGGCTGGTCATTTCTTATTGGATAAATAATTAGAATACTCATTGTTTGGAGATATTCCTCCTCCAGTATTCCTAAGTTGTCTGAAGTTCTATGTGTAGGACTGAGCCCTTGTGGATATCTCCCCATCCACATGGGGATGTCCACTGTTGTTCTTTATAAGCTCTCATTTTGACATTCATGTCAGTGAGATTTTATGATTGTATCTTCTGGCATCACTAGGAAAAACAATCTCATAGCAAACTCCCTGATATTTCTATCCCCCTTCAGAAACCTGGACCTTAGGTGCAGGAGTATTTTAAAGGTATATCCACTGGACGAGGCCTCTGCATTTTGAGTAGTTGTGAGTTTTTTCTAGTGCTCTCTGTCTATTGTAAACAGAAGTTTCATTTGAGGTGTGAGGACAATGCTTATTTGAAGATACAAGGAACAATGCTTAGATTTTTGTAAGGCATTCCACAGGTTTAGTAAAGTGGTTTTAGGTTCTCCTCCAAGATTCATGACTTCAACAGTATTGAGTAGGTAGTGAGGTTTCCAGGACCAGCCATGGTTTTTCCTTTTCTTAAGAGTATCTTAAGACCAATTAGAGAGCAGTTGGTAACCACTAAGGTGTGCTTTCCACTACTGCACCCTTAGAGTTATTCTGCCCTGGTGCCATGGGGATCTTTGATGTAGAGTACAGGCATCATACCTGTATAAACCTGTTCTTGGCTCCTTTGGCTGGAAGTTTGAATATGCTTCTGATATCATAAAAGGAGGAATTTGCTTTATTTTGGGACAGAATCTTTCTGTATATTGCCACCTGTCTGAACTAACTATGTAGACCAGGATGACCTTGACCTTTGCCTTGAGTTCCCCTTGCTTCTGCCTCCTGAGTGCTAGGTTTGAAAGCTTACATGACCTTGCCCGGCTCTACATAACTTTTTATTATCATGTCTTGACAATTTCCCAAGATAACTGTGCAACTAATTGATAGGCATGAGTAAAGAAATGTATCTTAATTCTACTATTCCACTTATATGGAAACAGAACTATAAGTAGCAATGAGACTGAAGAGACTGAAGCTGTAACAAAAATTCCTCCTCCTTCTCCTCCTCCTCCACCACCACCACCACCACAACCACCACCACCACCACCACCACCACCACCACCACCACCACCACCACCACCACCACATAAGATGACCCCAGGAACAAACTGACAGGAGTCTAGCAAAACTTCAAAGAAGATCTAACCACAAAGCTAGTGTGTATGTGTGTGTGTGTGTGTGTGTGTGTGTGCGCGTGCATGTGTGAAATACTGCTCACTCTCATCTACCACTCTGCTATTCTGGTCCACAATTCCAACAATTCTGTGTTCATTTCCAGTAATATTGCCTGGGACCCACTGAGATGAACCAGAGCCATTGTGAGTCTGTGGGTTTGGAGCTATGTACTGGAACCTGATGTGCTCAACAGAGGATAAAAACTAAAGGCAGTGATTCTTCTCCTACCATCTATCTATACCTGTGAATGTATTTTTTTATGCACCACAGTGATTGGTCTCTCCCAGGCTTACTACTTCCATCTACTAACCTAGGCCTAGACCTGGATATTTCTAGCCTCCACACAATCCAGTCTAGGCCTAGAATATTTTCGACTTCTGAGATTTGCTGCTGAATAATCTCACCCATTCTTAGTTCTTCTGATCTCTTGCTGGCTGGTTCTACTCCAGCTGTTCTGGCTCAAGCCCTTCTCCAAGCTCACTGATTTAATCTAGCTTCTCTCTTTCTTGGTCTCTACTGATTGCCTCTGCTTGGCTTCATACTAATTTTTGGAATATGTTCTGATATTCTGGCTCCTTCTCATTCTCTGGCTTGTTCTGTCTTCACCTGTGTATAACTTGTTCTCTCTTCAACCTGTCTCTGTAAAACTCCCCCAGTATAAAACTGCCTCCTGCACTCACTGCCCCTTACATATCTTCCCTTTCCTCCCTCTTCTCATGAGAGTTGGGCAAATCCTATTCTGTCAGATCTTTCTCTAATTACTCATTTTGTCTTCCCATCAATTAGACATCACATTCAGATATGGGTGCTTCCTTCTACAAACTAACTTTACCTTCATTGTTTGGCATTAAAGGCACTGGTGTACTAAAGGTGTGTGTGTATTCCAACCAGAGGGATTAGTGTGTGTAAAGAGCAGTTCACATTATGGCACAATCCCAGATTGAAATATCCTGCAACATGTGGCCGACATCAGAGGTGTGCCTTTTCCCTTTCCTAGACTGACTGTGGTCTTGTGTGAAGCTGGTATGTGTACGTATAGTTGTTGGTTACTGATTACAATCATATGGAGTCTAGAGAATGGTGTGTTTTAGCCTTTCCTTCTCTTTCCCTATTTCTTAACCACCTCTTCTTCCTCAGTATTCCCAAAGCTATCCATCAGCTGGTTTAACGTCTTTTTTAGGACTAGAGCTATCTATACCTTATTTATTTTCTGCATCTGGGACAAGGAAAGTCTCTGGATCCACCAGAAATCTGTTTTACCTCACAGCACCTTTAGCATAAGTCACAGAAGACTAAGTTGTTTCTGAATCAGTACTGACAAGACCACCATCTAGTGGAGAAAGCAGTACATTGCGGGATGAATTCAGCTCTGGGCTAGCAGCAAAGGACTGACCACCGACTTCTCTCAGTCTTCAAAATCTAAGATACTGAAATGACCCTCCCTAAGGCAAAATTGCGTAAGGAAAGACAGCCTAGGCTGGGGTGGGAGGGACCAGCTTCCGCGGGGCGGGGGGCCACTCACCCGGAAATAGAAGGTGTATGTCCATTACTTGGTTGTTGCGGAAGTGTGTAGAGTGGGCGTGATTAGAGATGTGAAGTAAAAAGAAGCTAGTACACTGAGTGAGGCCAGACAAGTTGTGCTTAAAAGACTAAGTCCGAATGGCAAGGGCCCAATCCCGGGACAAGCTGCAGTTCTGCTTCGTGTGAGATCGCATGGTGCAGACCTGGGTATAGAAGACACAGGTTGGGGTCCGGTGGGGACCCAAACACTCCCCTATGCTGCAGGTGCCGCGTTGAACATCCTAGGAGAGGCAGCAGTCTGTGGCCCAGCAGGAAAATCGCAGCCCGGCGGCCCTGGAACCTCCCAGGTCAGAGGAGCTGAGGGGCTGGGAAAGGAGGGTCGGGGTGGTGGTGATCCGCAGGGCAGGGATTCTCGCCTGACCCGGTGAGAGGCAGAAAAGAGGAAAGCTGAGTGGACTCTACAAAAGTAATTAAGAGAAAGAAAGCCCCATCCTTGAAAGAGTTTATGGGCACCACGTGACCAGAACCGGGTGTAGTGGGCAGGCTTAGAAGAGCTTTTCTAAAGATCAGAGCCCCAGTGAGAAAAAAAATCCACTATTCCCATCCTAACTGGGCGAGCCACCTGGCCCCTAATCAGTTTGCTGACTGCAGCCTAGAATCTGCAGTGAAGCACAGGGAGCCACAGCCAAGCGAACCGGGATCTTCCCAAATGTTCTTATTAAAATAACCTAGAATATTTGAATTTATCTGTTGATATTTCAAATGCAGTTCACTTTTTTTTAGGTGAAAAGGACAAAGCTCGTGAAATTTACATTCATCCATCCTAACTCTCCTGTTACAACCAGGGACTGACTTGGTGACTTGGTGACTTGGCGCCTTGGCATCCCTGGAGAGCTTTTAGAGACTAGTCATAAATGCAGTGGCTGCAAATGTAATAGAATCCAAAAGTGTGCACAAACACAACTGTTCAAACTGTAGTGGTTTTTTTGGTTGGTTGGTTGGTTGGTTGGTTGGTTGGTTGGTTGGTTGGTTTTGTTGTTACTTGACAGTGATGTGACTGTAAGCTTCTCCCAGGAAGAGGTGGAATCCCTGCACCCTCCTCAGAAGGTTTTGCATAGAGACTGGATATTGCAGAATTAAAGCAATTTAGTTATTATGTGTGAGACTACTTTGCTTGCTCTCTCCTTTTTTCCTCTTCAGGGTCCCGGGAAAACAAGTGTGCATCCGTGTGACCCCTGAGTGATAAAGTCTTGCTTGGTTCATGCTATATTAAGAACCTCAGAAGTATATAGTGCTGTCATCACAATCATTCAGTTCCATTTCTTCCCGTCAGTTTAAACTGAGCTGTGATTGGATGTGGGCGTCCGGTTATGCTAAATGGAAATGAATTCCAAATATTTCCAGTATTGGGGGATCGCGGTACAATCCTCTATCTACTAAGCACAGTACTGTGCTAGAAATCCATGAGCTTTCTGGAGAATCTCATTCTCATGTGCAGGGCTCACTGATGACCCACATCTGCTCACCTGTGAAGCAGAACAAGTGCCCTAGAACATAGAGAGACGGGAAACTGGCTAAGGATCCAGGTATGTTGGAGGACTGGTGAAGGAAAGGTAAGGGGTTCAGGTAAATGTGGCAGTGGCACATAAAATCAGTTTTGCCACATTCTGTTTCACTAGAAATAATTCTGGAGACTTCCACTGACAGAAATCTCAGGATTATCCTATTGTAGAGATGAGAAGACTGTCTAGAGAAGAACTGATCCTAGAAGTCAATAAACTTTTACCTGACTGTGCACGTGGGTGATGCTGTCCATGGGCATCACTGATCAGGTCTACATTCATCAGTATTAAATGGTTTTCACTTCATTGATTTTAATGTATTATACAATGACGAAAAGTAATACTTCTAGGTGTATTTCTTGTTTTGAGATTGGGGGGGCTTTTGTTATTCTAGCACATTCTCTACCTTTTAGTGTTAATTTTTTTCCATTCCTGGAAATAATACAAACAATTTTGATAAGAATCAAGAACTATATTTGCAGACAGGTGAACTCTGTCTATTCTGTCTTCCCAGGGATATCTCCTATTCTCTGTTTTCATGACAATTCCAAGTGGTTTCCATTGCTGTGATTGTAATACACTGTGAGATCACCTCTACGTGTGATCCTCTTCCTGTTTTCCAGCTCTGTGCTGCTCCTTGGTACCTTCAGGATCACTTCCTGTAAAATACCCAAATAAGATTTTACTGCTGTCCATAGTCAGGGCATTTAAAGGAAATTCATTCTTTTGCAGTATCTTGTGTCTTTGGATATAAAATCAATTTATAGAAGAAAATTTATATTTTAAAGTCATTTTAATTTTTTAGAGCTGTGTTCTGTTTACATTATTTGCTTTAAGAATATCCGTTTACATTTAAAATATACTGAAATTAATTTGTTATTGTTTAGGGTCTTAAGTGTGGACACTTTCTAAGCAGAATTGGAATCTCTTATGCCCTACTATGAAGATATTTTTTCATATGTACATATTGGCCATTTCAACTGCTGTTGAGCATGGTGTGTTCAATTTAGTTGCTTATTTATTATTTTATAATTTGCTTCCTTTGTGTATTTTGATAGATCTTGTGTTTTTAACAATTATAAACATATAGCTAAGAACTGTACCTGCCATGTACGGTGTCTCTTCATACTTTTAATTATTGCTATTCCCATGGATTTTTTGGATTTTACAGTTTCGGCTGTTGATATCAAAGACTTTCAGAAATACGACATATTTCACATTATGTCCCCCTTTAATGTTTGTAAAACATTTCTGTGTTCTAGTTCACAACTTCCTGAGTTCCTTCAGCAATTTTTCATCTTACCGACCTTCCTCACTTCCTTCAATCACATTGTCACTGTAGAGACTTTTCATCTGCCTAGTAAATTCATTCAAGGGGATTGTGCTGTGTGTGTTACTTTCTGTCTGTCTATCTATTTGTCTATCTATTGATTGATTGATTTATCTACCTATCTGCCTATTAATCTATTTCTTTCTCTTTTCTAATTTTTATTTAATATTCAGGGTTTTTATTTATATTTACATATTATATATATAATACCCATATATATATATATATATATATATATATATATATATATGGATAACTATATATCCTTTGCATCCTAGAATTGTGGTTGTAGACTACTGGGATCCATAGTGTGGGTTCTAGGAATGAAACCTGTATCTCTGCAAGAACAACAGGCACTCTTAACCATTGAGCCATCTCTGTCTCTTTCTTACTGCCTATTAAGTATTTTTGTGAGAGACAATAGTCCAATAGATATAAAAAACATTCTGGTCATTTTTTATGTACATGATGGAAAATCTTCTCTTTACATTATTATTTCTTAATACCTTTTTCTTTCATTGTTGTTGTATGTTAGTGTTAATTCTGAAACAAATGTACAACCTACTTAGTCTGTATGTGTTCAGTGATGAGCACTTGGTATAAGCACACAGAGTACTATTCTATGGGGAAGTCTATTTCTCTACCTCTCAGAATTCTTTGGCATTTGAATTCAAGCCTTAGTATTCGTCTTGAAGATGAGTGAGCTTGCTCCCTTCCACATTAGCATATCCCTTGTTCAGTTCCTGTGAAGGCAGACATGTTTGTAAGATTTCATGCATGTAGCTTCTTTGACATTTCCAGGAGACACAATGTCACAACAAAACTCCTGTTCCTCTGACTCTTACAATATCCCTGTCCCTCTTTCTCAGTGATCCCTGAGCCTTAGTGCAGGAGTTGTGTTGTTTATGTATCAGTTGGGACTGAGCATACTCACAACTCTGCATTTTGACTAATGTGTTCTGTAATAATCTTCATGATTGCAAAATGATCTTTCCTTGATGAGGAGTGACAACTACATTTATCTGTTGGATTGAGGATAAATATTTAGAATATAGTAAGGGATTATGCTGATTGAGTAAACTAGTGGTTATAGGTTCTTTTGCAAGATCCTTGACTTCACCAACTCTAGTGAAACTAGCTATTTTCCCAGTACCAAGGATGACTTCCCTCTTGTCAAGAGGGTCCTATGTCTAAGTAGAAAGCTGTTAGTTGCCACCAAGGTATGTATGCTGTAATTGCATGTAAAGGATTATGCTTCAGTACAAATTATTGTGGTGCTTAATAAGTGTCAGAGCTGGGTAGGATGTTGGTTGGCTCCCTTCTTTGGAAGCTTGAATATTGCCTTATGATACCATGAAAGCTAGTCCCCAGGAGGTTTTAAGGTCAGATCCATCTTGTGTCCTCTGGAATCTCTGTCCAAAGTGCACAGCTTTTTCCATAACAGGCACTCACCTAGCTCATAATCATGTGCAACAGCCCTAGCCTATAATGTTTTGGGAGTCTTCTTGGACAACTGTGACCAACAACTTCAAAGCAGGACTCTCACCCCTGGTCTTGGTTGTTTTGTTAGATAATTATGGCTCTTGTGAGGAGCATCGTAAGCCCAGATGTGAAGTTTTCATTTACATCTTAAATGTGTATGCATACACAGAAATATATGCATCTTTGGCTTTTCTGCTATATGTATAAAGATGATTCCTTATGACTATATTAAACATCTTTCCTGTCCCTTCTTCCTAATTAAATCCCTTCTATGTTCTTTTCATTTCCTTATTCAAATTGCTTCTTCACACTTATTCTCTGTATTACTTCCCCGCATGCCTCAGTGGTTTTTTGTTGTTGTTGTTTTTGTTTGTTCATTTGTTTTTTTTTCTTTCCTGGGTTACTGTATTTACTTTAGGTGTACTCACGTCTGAAGATTTAAAGCTAAGAACTTCATATGATAGTGAACATGACAATGTCTGCCTTTCTGTGACTGGATTATGTCACTCATATGATCTTTTCTGGGTGTATCCCTTTGCTTGTAAAGCTCATGATTCCAATTCTCTTTACAACAGAATAATGTTGCATGGTGGATATGTACCACACTTTCACTATACACTTGTCAGTTGAAGTGTGCTATTTTTTTGAAGCTATTTTAATCTGTCTGCAGTGAACTTGGGTGAACACATATCTGTGTAGTAGAATGATGAACCCTTCAGTCATATGCTAAGATGCGGTATTTCTGTTTTATGTGCTCGATTTATTTAACTTGAGATTTGTTTATTAATTGAAGATTCTCCATTTTGATTTCCAGACTGGCTACATGTTTTGTTCATTGGGTTTTTATTCCATATGTATGTTTTTATGCCATTCTGATTTGTGTAAGGTGGAATCTCAGAGTCATTTTGATTTTCATTTCCCTGATGACTAAAGACTTTGAATGTTTCTTTTAGTGCATCTGGACCATTAGAGATTCTTCTGTGGAGAATTCTGTTTAGCTCTGTACCCCATTTATTAATTGGGTTATTTGTTTTGCAATGTCTAATTTCTTGAGTGTTTTTATATGTGTATATGGCTTTTTTACTAGATGGATAAAGTGTAATTTCTTATAACTGTTACAAACATCTTTACTATTATTTTACTGTTATTCTGTGTTTATGTCTGTCACTTCTCCAATTAAATTCTTTCTCTGTTTTTCCATTTCCTTCTTCAAATATCTTGTACTCTGTAATTCTCCCTTTATTACTCCCCCTACATGCCACAATGGTTTCTTTTTTCTTTCCTGGGTTACTGTATTTACTCCAGGATATGAATTCACATCTGAAGATTTGGAGCTAGGACCTTCCTGCATGAGAGAACATGTAATGTCTGACTTTCTGGGTTTGGGTTATGCTATTCAGTATGAACCTCTTCTAGGTTCATTCATTTACCAGCAAATCTCATTATTTCAATTTCAACTTTCTTTATAGCTGAATAATATTACATAGTGTGTATGTGTGTGTGTGTGTGTGTGTGTGTGTGTGTGTTTTAATTTTCCTTATTTATTAGATGAAGGATGTTCAGGTTATTTCCCTTTTGTTGCTATTTTGAATATAGCAGCAATGAACATGGGTGAGTGGAGTAGAATGTTGAACCCTTTCAGCATGTACCTGTGCTGCCTGGTTCCACTTATCCTCTCCAGTTGTCCAGAATCTGCTGCCTGACCATACACTGGTACACCACTTCTGGGCCGCCTTCTGGCAGAGGGCAGGGCAAAGTCGTTGTGTGTGGGGTCTGAAGTTTGCCTCTTCCCTCTTGGGCATTAGATGCTATGGCCAGCCTGGCCAGGAGGGGGTGAAGCAGAGCCAGGAAATGCAGGATCAAGGTCCAATTTGGAGTTAGTGGGAGTTGGGGGAGAGGCCTTTTTTGAGAATCTTAGTGGTACATCTCCTTTAGGTGAAGGCCTTCTCCAACAATCAATAATGAAGCAGCTCTTGGAGATGATCTTAACTTGTTCGCATTTCTTTATTGGGGGTGGATTTGAACATATACACTTTTTCAGTGTGAAATAAGTATTATATAGTTTTTAAGGTTTGAATATTCAGGATGGAAAAAAGCCATTTGCTGAAAACTGAAGTACTGAGATTGTCATTAACATGGAGAAATATTCCAGGTGCTGTGCTAGTGATTGACTAGTTGTGACCACCTGGTTGGGCTAGGTGTTCTGAGACAGGCATAGGAACAGGGAGGGAGTTAGCCCAACTCCAGCTAGTCTCAAGATGAGTTTCTAATCTCAATTTTTTAGATTTCCGGGGAATGGGCATGCTCCACCTCCACCATTCCCTACCAATTCCTCTGGTAATATGGTCCACTTGCCCCACATATGCCAAGGAGTAGAACTTCTGCCCATGGGCTAGATTTGATTCACTTGAGGGTTTACTTATAGAGGATTCTCCATTTTGATTTTCAAAGTGGCAAGATTTTTTTTTGTTCACACTGTTTTTATTCCATATAATTGTTTTGTTGTTATTGTTGTTGTTTCTGGTTGGATTAATGGTAGCATTCTTCTTTACTGTGAGAATTAGTGGTTTACTCTTTTTTAGCAAGGATGATTATTTACTGTTTCTCCTGAATCTTTCTATTCTTCACATGAAATGTGTTATTTGTCGTATTCTTGTGCATAAGTCCTCAGATTCTCCTGTTATAATTTGCCTCTAGTTTATTATACAGTTTACCACTTTAGTGAATTGAGTTGTGTCAGTTCATGACTATCTTCAAATGCACTTATGGTCCCATCAATTCTAAAATAGTTTTTCCCAGTACTTTTCTGTCCAGGCTTTAAATGTTATTTCATGCTCTCCTGTCTAGATCATTAACTGGACAGGACACCTGGTAGGATTCTGTGCTTTCATGAGCCTTTTTATGCATTTGACATTGTTCATAAGAGCATTCATTATGTTTTGCTTTTCCTTTTTGACTCCTTTACATGAAAGGGCAGCCAACCAACTATTCATCCTTACTGAAGACAAATGCGAATAAAAGAAACAGCAAGAAATGGCTGATTCTCCTGGAAATATGTCTCAGGTCAGTGGTCATGTCCATTATTTCTCTGGAAAATGTTTTATTTGAAACCATTGAGATCCTTTCATTATCTGCTTCTGAAATTTTTTGCTACATTATATTTAAAAAGTTGCAAACAAATATTGTATATCAAAATATTCACATACCGAAATCAACCAACCCAGAGACTATACAACTGAGTGCACTTTTACGCAGGTAGAGTAGTCATTGGGAACAGAAGCTCTGGAACATCAGATGTGATTTTATGTTTTCACTATCAAGTATACCTTTAGGAGCTGATCCACCACCAAAACAAACAAACAAACAAAAAAAGTATGACAGAATTAGAACTAGAAAAGCAATTAGTTTTATATACATTTTCCATAACTGTGGTCATTAACTGTATTCAGTCCTACTTCATCCCCTTAGATCTAACTTTTCATTTTCTCTTTTCTCTACATTCTACTGGATCTACATGTACATTGTTTCCATAAATAATTATTGTTGTCTATATTCTGTCCATTGAGGAAAATGGACAATATGTATTGTCCATTTGTGTTTCTGTCTTCACAAAGTATCTGTTCAGTAGATTTTCCCATTTGTTGATTGGTCCTTTCTTTCTGATGATCTATGATGTCAACATTATACATTCTAAATCCAATCATTTTCCTACAAATTCGTATATCTTCACCTCAATAATATTTCATTTTATATGTATAAAATTTATCTGTTGATAAACAATTAAGATGATGCCAAAACATTGCTGTGGTGAATAAAGCAGCAGTAAACATGGGGTATAAATATCTCTAGAGTAAGGTATGGAGTTCTCTGGTATATTCCCTGGAGTAAAAGATAGCTGGGTTTATTGTATATTTAATTTTCAATCATCTCCAAACTGATTTCTACAGTGGCTGCATTAATTTGCAAAACAGACAGACAGACAAAAAGACACACACACACACACACACACACACACACACACACACACTGAATAAGGCTTCATTCTATCCACATCCTCTCTAACATTTGTTGTCAGACTAGTGATGACAGCCCTTCTCCAGGGGTTGAGGCACTATTTCAAAGTAGTTTGAATTTCCATCTCTGATAGCATTTTAAGGATCATGACCACGTTTTACAATATGTATTGTCCATTTGTGTTTCTGTCTTCACAAAGTATCTGTTCAGTAGATTTTCCCATTTGTTGATTGGCAGTTTTATTTCCTTAAAATTTAATTTCTGTGATTCTTGGTAAATTCAAGATATGAGCCCCTATCCAGAGTGTCTCTGGTACAGATTCTCACCCATTATGTGGGTGTCTTTGTGCCCTGATGATTGTTTCTTTGATGAACAGAAACTTTATATTCATGTCATCTCCTCTGTTGATACTTGGGGATAGTTTCTGTGCTATTTGTGTTCTTTCTAGTTAATAAATTCTCACCCATCCCTGTATCTTGAGGACTATTACCTAAATTCTCTAAATTTCTGTTTCTGGTCTTCATTAACATTTTGATACATTTTGCATTATCTAAAGGTATAGGGTTTTTTTGTTGTTGTTGTTGTTTGTTTGTTTGTTTTGTTATGTTTTTTCAAGTCAGGGTTTTTCTGTGTAGTCCTGGCTGTCCTGGAACTCACTTTGTAGACCAGGCTGGCCTCGAACTCAGAAATCCACCTGCCTCTGCCTCCCAAGTGCTGGGATTACAGGCATGCGCCACCACGCCTGGCTCCTAAAGGTATAGTTTTTAAAACCACATTTCCTCATCACAGATTTTCCTACTGGGACATGCACACTGTGATCTTGTGGGACATAAACACAGCATCCATAACTGATAGATAACCAAGTATGTGGTGATTTGAATATGGTTGGCTTAGGGAGTGGCACTATTTGGAGGTGTGACCTTGTTAGACTAAGTGTGATCTTGTTGGAGTCACTGTGTGTCACTGTGGGCATGAGCTTTAAGACCCTCCCCCTAACTGTCTGGGAGCCAGTGTTCTAGAAGCCTTCAGATGAATATGTAGAACTTTCAGTTCTACTTGTACCATGCCTGCCTAGACACTGTCATGCTCCCTCCATGATGATAATAGAATAAACCTCTGAACCTGCAAGCCAGCCCCAATTAAATGTTGTCCGTATAAGAGTTTCCTTGGTCATGGTGTCTGTTCACAGCAGTAAGACCCAAACTAAGACAATGTCTATACCTTAAATGTGCATCTGGTTTCATGGATAGCCTTGTGAGAGTACTGTGTCATCCTTTTTTGCAGAGTGAGAAACTCTGTGAAACAGAATGTGACTACATTAGAAATCATCTTTTTGAGTAATTGTCCTTGCTCCTCTACATCCCTAATTTCCTTAAGTCTCCTTATATCCAGGATAACACTGTAGCTAGTATCACTTGGTTGAACTGTACTTTTCTGTTTAAGGATCTGTTGGCATTCAGAGATGTGGCTGTGGAATTTTCCCAAGAGGAATGGGGATGCCTGGACTCTACTCAGAGGGCTCTATACATTGATGTGATGTTGGAGAATTACAACAACCTGGTCTCTGTGGGTAAGAACATTTTGCTTGTAGAATTCCTACCTCATCCTTTATATGTGCGGACTTAATGGGTTGTAAGCTCTATTAAGCTGTCTTGAAAACAATCAAAAGACAATTTAGTAGGAGAAAATAACTTTTTTATAGAATTTGGTTTTTTTCTTTCCATCTTTCATTTACAGACATCGCACACATTTTGTTTTATCTTTTCTCATTTTTATTAATTTATTTATTTAATCACCTCACATTCCAATCACAGCACCCCCTCTCTTTGCAGCACCCCCCTCTCAAGGCCTCTCCCTCCACCAACTCTCCTCTTCATCTCTGAGATAGGGGAGGTCCCCCACACACACTGAATACCAAACTACCCATGCACTTTAAGTCACTACAGAAATAGGCATATCCTCTTCCTCTAAGGAAGACATGGCAGCCCAGTTAGAACAGGATCCATGCAAACAATAGAGTTAGGTTAAGTCCCTGCTCTAGTTGGGGGAACTGTATGAAGAACAATTTGCACATCTGCTACATGTGTGTATGGAAGGGGGTAGGTCCAGCCCTTGTGTGCTCTTTGGTTGGTGATTCGATCTCTGGGAGCCCCTAAGGATCCAGGTTAGTTGACTATATATATTAGTCTTACTGTGGAGTCCCTATAACCTCCAGATTCCTCAGTCCTTTCCCCAACCCTTTCACAAGATTTCCCTAGCTCTGTCTAATGTTTGACTATGTGTCTTTGCATTTCTTATGGTCAGCTGCTGGGAGAAACCTCTCAAAGGACAGTAATGCTAGGCTCCTGTCTGTGAATCCAAGATGACAGATTTAAACAGAGCCTGAGACTCCAAGGTAGCTGAAGAAGAAAGGCAGGCCTGCAATGTGTCCCTGTTGATCCTCTGAGGACAATTCAGCACATACTCCCCAGAATTGTCAGAGGTTGCTATGGCCTTTATTTATGTCTGTCTTGTACAGGGCACCTATTTATCCAGGCCAGCAGTGACAAGTATATCTGTCAACAGTGTCTTCACATGTTCTATCATTGTGACAAGGCTTTGACCAAAAAAGAAGCATCAAAGTCTCATAATGTGGCCCTGTAAATCATAATATGCAATCATAATAGTAGTTGTTTCCTCTATTCCACATAGATTTCCATGGACTAACTGGAACATTCATCAAAGTTCAATTTACAGAGGTCCTGAGGGAGTCCAGGTTTATAGTCACAGACATAAGCTCCAAGAACATCCTGATATGTGGGACCATGTAGACATGGTGGGGATCCACAGTCATCAATTTCCAACTTCACATTAGACTACTCTTGAGGACAGACACATGCATATCTTTCTTTCTCACTGAAGCCTTTTCCTCATTTATGCAGAGATCAGCAACACATTCATCCACCTCCAAGTCACAATGCCTGCCTTAGTATCCAGGCACATTGAACCAGGAGTCGCCATTGATTTGATCCTGGCACACAGCTCCATTATCGTAGGGACTGAAAACACTGTCTCACAGAAACTTCTAGCATATCAAGCAGCACAGATATAGACACAGTGCTCAGGGTCTTTATGGTAGGTTCCTCCATGTTGGGAAGTGTTCCCTCCACAGAAATTAGTGGCCATTTCACAGTTTCCTGTACCCAGGAGGGCATTTGCACAGGAAGCCTCTTTCTCCTAGGATATTCATATAAGTGGTAATTCCTCAGCAGGGACTAGAAAAGCAAGGGTCTTTAGATCTTCACAGTCTTTGTCCAAATTATTGGCTATGTCTAAGCAACAATTGTCTTGTAGAAAACCCTTATACATATAAATTGTTTTGACAAGAACTTAAGAGATACCTGCTATTGTTCTTGTAAAACGAATTCTGTGACCTCAAGTTATTGCGGAACTGGGTAAATCCTCTCCAACTGAGGGCTGTCAAGACAGCCCAGTTAGGGGAGCAGGATCAACAGGCCAGCAACAGAGTCAGTTAGGTAAGCCCTGCTCCAGTTGTTGGGGGGCACATATAAAGACCAATCTGCACACATATTACATGTGTACTGGGGACCTATGTCCAGTCCTTGTATGCACTCTGACTGGTGGTTCAGTCTCTGGGAGCTCCCAATGGTCCAGGTTACTTGATTCTATTGGTCTTCCTAAGGAGTCCCTATCCCGGTTTTCTCTCCATTATTATAAAGATCTCACACTTATTTTAGGAGGAAAAAAAAAACCTTCATACTTTTAAGTAACATTTACTCTTAGAAGGAATTGTGTCTTCCAAACAGTAGTATTGTTTTTAATTAATAAGTGCAAGTGTTGTGTGCATGGAATTGAATTAAACCCTTCATCATCCTTATTTGAAAAAAATATATACAAACATGGATTTTTACATATAATCCTTTAGTGAGCGCAATCCTAAAGCTAATTACTGATGCCTCAATTATATGGGCCATCTTCCTGGAAGGCTATCACTGGTTTTGTAAAACTCCATTTAATTATAGTGAAATAAAAAGATAGACTATTGGGATTTTTATTCTGAATGACTGCTGTTTGACTTACCTCAAGAGAGATTGTTGCTAAACAGTCATTCATCAAATATGTAGTTTGGAACAAGCCCTATTAATCTGAATTATACTCATTTTCCAGAGAACTATTGCATACATTGTACTGTTGATCATCATGTGAATACAGAAAAAGAGTCTTGTCAGTATAATGAACTTGGCAAAATTCTTCATGAGCACTTCAAATGTGCACTTTATAAAACTAGTATAACTAAAGAAAACTCTAAAAACTACAGATGCTGTAATGACAGGGATGTGTCTAATGACTCATCAAACCCAGACAAACCTAAAAGCATGCACACTGGAGAAGAACCTTGCAAATCTAAAGACTGTGAGAAATCTTTCAGTTTGTGTTCCAACATTAGTCAAGCTCAGAGACTCTACACTGCAAAGAAAGAGCACAGACAAGAAGAATATAATGACCATTTCAGCTCTACACACAGTCTCATTCAACCAACAAACTACATCGGAGAGAAATCACACCAGTGTGGGAAATGTGGGAAGTGCTTCAGTACCTCCTCAAATCTCACTGTACATCAGAGAATTCATACAGGAGAGAAACCCTACAAGTGCAACCTTTGTGACAAATCTTTTTCCCAGAGCACAACTCTTAAAACACATCAAAGACTTCATACTGGGGAGAAGCCTTACAAATGCAGAGAATGTGGAATGTCATTTCCTTATTTGTCGTCCCTTAAAGTCCATCAGAATTTGCATCCTGGGGCTAAGCCATACAAATGTAAGGAATGTGACAAATCCTTTACTATAAAGTCAACTCTTATAAAACATCAGAGAAACCATACTGGAGAGAAGCCCTACACATGCAATGTTTGTGACAGATCCTTTAGACAATGTGCAAATCTTAAAACACACCAAAGACTTCATACAGGAGAGAAACCTTACAAGTGCAAAGAATGTGGAAAGTCATTTACTCAGTCTTCATCCCTTAAAAAACATCAGAATTTGCATACAGGAAAGAAACCTTACAAATGTGAGGAATGTGACAAATCTTTTACTGAGAAGTCAACTCTTACAACGCATAAAAGAATTCATACTGGAAAGAAGCCCTACAAGTGTAACAAGTGTGACAAATCCTTTAACAGTTGTACAAATCTTAAAACACATCAAACACTTCACACTGGGGAGAAACCTTACAAGTGCAAGGAATGTGGAAAGTCATTCCCTTATATGTCATCCCTTAAAATACATCAGAATTTGCATCCTGGAGAGAAGCCTTATAAATGTAAGGAATGTGGCAAATCCTTTACTCTGAAGTCAAGTCTCAGAACACATCAGATAATTCATACTGGAGAGAAGCCCTACAAGTGCAACATTTGTGGCAAATCCTTTAACCAATGTACAAATCTTAAAACACATCAGAGACTTCATACTGGAGAGAAGCCTTATAGATGCAAAGAATGTGGAAAGTCCTTTCATTATTGGTCATCCCTTAAAAGCCATCAGAATTTGCATACTGGAGAGAAGCCTTATAAATGTAAGGAATGTGACAAATCTTTTACTGAGAAGTCAACTCTTATAAAACATCAGAGAATTCACACAGGAAAGAAGCTCTACAAGTGCAACATTTGTGACAAATCCTTCACCTGGTGTGCATCTCTTAAAACACATAAAAAGTTTCATACTGGAGAGAAACCTTACAAATGCAGAAAATGTGGAAAGTCTTTTCCTCAGTTATCAACCCTTAAAAGACACCAGAAAATCCATGAAGACAAGGGACATATTGGGGAGAAGCTTTACAAGTGCAATGACTGTGACAGATCCTATACCTATCATTCATCATTTAGAAGGCATCAGAAAGTTCATTCTCCATAGAAATTATACAAATGCATAGAATGTGGTGAGTCCTATACTGAGTTGTCACATCTTAAAATGCATTATAGGATCCAGACTGGAAAGAAACAAGTGTCTGGACTGTGACAAATCATTAACTGATCACTTATATTTTAAAAGACACCAGAGTGTTCATACTGAAAAGAGAGAGACCTTCCAGATGTAAGGCATGTGACAAATCTTTTTATAAGTGCTCTACACCTGAAGAACATCATAAAATTCATACTGGAAAGAAAAATACTAATTTAAATAATGTGGCATAGTATTTGTCTTATACTCCCTGCTTACAAATAGCAACATTATACATAATGTAAACTTAATGATAAGAAATTTGTGAAATCCTTAAAATAGTTTAAATCATAGAAGAATAACATAGAGTTTATATTTAAATAAAATCCTTCAAATGTGTCTGTGAAGAGCTGTGGTGTTTGTTTGTTTTTTTTGTTTTTGTTTTTTTTTTTTGTTTTGTTTTTTAATGTAGGGGTATTTTAATCGTATGCATGTCTGTACACTGAAGAGACACAGGAAGCCTGCCTCTGCACTTCCCTGCTGCTGTGCTGGACTAGAGAAGTTAGCACTCCTTCCCTCCCCCTTCATAGATGCCTCTGAACTTTGGAGAGCGCAAAGAGGGCCCAGCCTGGTGCCAGAATATTCCAATTTCCCTTTTTCCCCTTTCATACAACAGTAGCATAGCAAGGGAAAGTAATCTGAAGCATTTTTTCATTCCTTTTATATACCTTAAATAATTTGTTTCCCCAATTATTTACCATAAGACATAGATAGTGGATTACTGACAGTTGTCATTATAAGGCAAATTCATTTAACTAGAGGAGTACTAAAACCTATTTTGTGAATTTGCCTCATACTAGATTCTGGTAGCAAGGTAAGCTGTTTGTCTTTATCAGCCTGAGGCCTAGAAAAGAGTGGCTTGAAGTCTCATTTTTTACTATGAAGAGAACTGAGAACCCAAGGTACCTGAAACCTTGGGTGCTACTGTTAAACAGACAACACTATTCCTAACCTAGAAAATTTCACCAGAGTAAGACCAAGAGTTTCCAGTTCTATGAAAAATGACAGTGACTTACTGACAACCTAGATTCCTCCATGGTCAAAAACCAGCTCCAACAGTATGTTCAGCGATCCAAAGAGGGAATTTGGGGTCTGCAACAATGTGAAGCAGGCATACACATACACTTGGTAGATGAAGCAAGTTCCAACCACTTTATGTACATACATGCATAAACATTTGATAGATGGAGCTATGCATGAAATCATATCAGGTAGCTGAGAGCAAAAAAGGGGTACAAGAAATTAATCATCACCTTGATCACCAGTCCATTACCAGCAAGCAAGTCATGTCAGTGCTATTTAGGCTGCCATTGTTCCTATTCCCTGACCAAAAAAAGCCCTAGTTCAACTATTTAAGAGTGTGTTTTCTGAACTTCAAGTTGTTCATTAAGATTTTCTATATCAGAGCTACTAACAGCATCTTAACTTCAGTAACAGTCTACTTTTTCAAATTTTTACCAGGGTGATGGTCATTGCTAACAGTCTACTTCTTAAATCTTTCCAAGAATGGTGATTGAATCATCATCAATCAGCTCTAGCAGCAATGCTTAAAAATCAGCAGATGTTATTGTAAGTGCCCAGTGAGGGGCTGAAAGCCCCCCTTAGAGTTTTCATGCAATTCTTAGATTAAGAGGGACGTGACTGGAATAAGCAGAGGAAAACTCCTCAACAGCATGAAGTCCTCAGGGTATGTAGCCATCATACTCTGACTCTGAGGTACAAACATTGTGATTGTGCTAAACTGTGGACTGCATTCCATGGTTTCTAAAACTGTTTTGCTGTTCCTCTTGCATGGCCCTCAACACTCCATGATCAGCGGAGGGATGATAAGTCTTCGGATGCCACAACTAGAAGATCTGACAGACTTTCCTGTGTAGTAGGAACTTACAGGGACTGTTGTATCTTGTCAAGGCAAAGCAGCGCAGTCAACTTCCCGTTGTCTTCCTTGTGCACTCATTGGAGAGTGTGCTGCCAGCAGCAACAGTGTTTTGCCCAATAGCCAGGTTTGCCACATTTAAAACAAGCTCCAGTTGATATTGTTCTGTGCCCATTGTCATCTTTGGAGGAGACTCGGGATGCTGCTAGGAACTGACTTTTCTCTATATCATGAAAAGCTTTTCTATAAAACATTTTTTAATTAAATGACGTTAAATGACATATTCAGCAGATCTCTGAAGCATTTAACGACCATTTATTGAGTTTATCTAAATAGAAAAACTTTGCTTCTTTCCAATTGCTTACTTTAGGCTTAAGTTTGAAAACATATACAGGAGGCTAAATAAAGTTTATTCCTGTAATTAATTATATTAGTACTTAGCATTACTACAAGTATACTTCTGAACACATTAAACAATTTGATCATTTATATGGTGTCTTAGGGTTTTTCTGCTGTGAACAAACTCCATGACCAAGGCAAGTCTTAAAAAGGACAACATTTAATTGGGGCTGGCTTATAGGTTTAGAGGTTTAATCCATTATTGTCAAGGCAAGGGCATGGCAGCATCTAGGCTGGTATGATACAGGCAGAGCTGAGAGTTCAACATCTTCATCTGAAGGCTGCTAGTGGAAGACTAACTTCCAGGCAGCTAAGATGAGGGTCTTAAGCTCACACCCACAGTGACACACCTACTCCAACAAGGCCACACCTCCTCATAGTGCCACTCCCTGGACCAAGCATATATAGACCATCACATAGGTGACTAACCATTCCCTTGCATGTCTTAATTATCCTTAACAGCTACTTAGTAGGGTATATAAGGCTAGAATTTTTCAGGTTTATTCCTATTTAGTTTGGTCACTGAAAATAACAATTTCAAATTGAAGCTTTTTTAGTACCAAAACAAAACTTTTAATCATGGATAAGATCCATAGGGAGACTGGACACAGAAGAAAAAAGTCACTCCTTGGGTGAAAAATGGGAAAAGGTATTATTTCAAACTGCCAATTTTCTAAGCTGGGGTGGGCCTTCTAAGCAGAGACTGGGGGAGTCTAGAGGCTAGCATTGACCTTGACAAGTTAATAGGCACCACAGTCATATGTTGATGGAAGGGCCTCAGGTTCCTCTACCCAGAAATAAGGAAAATGTCTTACTTTTTTAGAAAGCAGATACTTTAATCAAGGCCCTGGGCAAATGGGGGCTTTTGTCTAAATGCCCAACCTTGGGAAAAGAATTTTCTTGGCATACCAGACACACCAATTATAGAATATTGCAGTTTGGTTTTGTATGACTTAGTTTATCCAAATATCTAAAGCTTAGAATGAGCAAAGACAGAGAAGCTAAACAAATATTACTATGAATCTGAGTAGAACTTAGGAATTTGTAAATCTTATTATCAAATTTATCAAATACACCTTATTTGTCAAACAAATATTTATCAAATATACCATACTTATCAAATATATTACTTTCTAAATTTTCTAGCTGCTTTATATTGAACAGTTATCAAAGACATAGGTTGTTAGACATACATCATAAATCAGCTTTTTAAAATCTGAACAAATGTTTATAACCTAAAAAGTTTATCCCCATATGGAGTATGCTGTAAATCACAGTTGAATCACATATATTGTATGCTGTAAATTACCATCATACAAAAATCCACACTACCCCACAACATTCGAGATTTGTTGTTACTTTTAGTCTTGTTGAGGTTTGCCCTGCGCCCCACAGTATGATTGCAGCCATTTTGTTACATGCCTGCCAGCTATTTCATATTGTTGTTGTAATATGCCTACCAGTGATTGATGCAGAAAAAAAATGACTCAGAGCAAGTTTACGTTGACCACATACCTTATTATCTTCTGTATTTTCTAAGGCTTTTTAATTTTAATAAATTCCATAAAGCTTTGCATAGGACCCATCAAATTAAAGGTTGATATGAACTATTATGTCTAAAATGGCTTGACTCAGAGCTGAGCACCAGGCAGCACTTCCTGTACCTTCCTATGAGCTCATTGTGGGTTTTGTGGTGTTTTATTTGATAAGCCTTTCCTGAGAAATGTTTGTTGTCATAGCCTCAGCCCCCACTGAACTATGTCCCTGATCTGAATAGTATCAGGATGTGCATTCAATAAACCATTATGGTCTGACTGAGATTGGTGTTTGTGTGGTTTTTGGATCAACTCATGAACCCTCTCCCCCGCAACAAGTCTGAAATGAGATTCTGTGAAAAACTAAAGGATCAGTGGACTAAGAAGTTTTATAATTGTTGCATTATGCCATATGATCATCTTAAGATGATGAAGTCAAACAGCACGTACTCTTTAACCTTAGTAAAGATGGCTTGCCAGTCATGTGGCTGCCTAGATCTTGAAGGTAATCAACCAAGATGGAGGAGAGCAATACAGTTGCAGTTTAAAATTTCTGTTTTCCTAAAGAAAAGTTGAATCTAAATTACATATACAGTATATTCTAGATGAGAGTTGAATCACATAAATAGGATATAGTCACAGATTAAAATTTGTATGTATATTATTTAATTATAAGCGTTTTGCTGTAAGTTTAAAGCCAAATTTTGCAGACTTTTTAAACCACTCCCAATGAGTTTACAAATCAGTACAGAGATAAAGACTGTTCAATCATCTTAAAAGATTAGTTAAGAGTCAGCTCAGAAGTTTGGTTCAGAGCAGATGAGTTCCTTGAGGAGGGAGCCATTCCTAGGTTTCAGCACCAGATGAATGGAAAAAAACTTAAACAAACAAAACAAAAAAAAAACACTTTTGTTTTAATTTTAAAAAAGTAAAGGATGTGACCAAACCTAGATATGATGGAGAAGAGAGTTTATTATTGATTTGTGAGAGAGCATAGCCAGAGGCAGACACATCTGGGGGTGTGCAGAATGCTCATGCCCCTGGACCATCTTGTAAAGTGGGAGAGGAAAGGCAGCAGCCAGAGGCATACAAAATGGGTGGTTAACCAAAATGTTTGGATTATATACAGAAGTGCCTCTGAGAAAGGGAAGGCTAGCCCCTAGTTCAGGATGGAGGGTGGGATATGCCAGAAATGGCCTATAACAGGTAGAAACGGAAGGATTGCTGCAAGAACCTGGATGCCAGGTCCACTTTGATACATAAAACAGACACCACAGCCACTTGAACCAGGGTTGAAACTTAACACATAAAAAAGGTATACCATATATAATTCCCATGTCTAACTGTTCACTGGAAATCCCCCAAATGCTTTCAATTCGACAAATCCTTTACCTAGTGCTGAAATCATAGATATAAAAGAAAATTCATCATGAAAGAAAAATCCCACAAAAGGCTATAATATGTAAAAAAAAAAAAACTTTTATTCTCATGGTAATAAAAGTGGACTATGAGGCTTACTGCCTCTGTGTGCTAACCTAGGTCTAGACCTGAAAGCCTCTAGCCTTCCCATAATCTAATTTAGGCCTCGAATGTTTTCAGCCTCTGAGACTTGCTGCTGAATAAACTTAGCCATTCTTAGTTCTTTCTGATCTCTTTCTGTGTCCAGACCCATCTAGCAAAGGCTAAAGGCATGCAAGTGACCTTTCTGGAGATGGCCCATCTGATTGAATGATCTGAGATAGGTAAACTCTAAATTGCAAACCAGTTCTCATCTCAGAACTGGTTATTGTTATGTCTTTCCTGTCATTATTAAATAGAATAATGATCCCGGGGCATTAGCCCACACTATTGGGCAGATTCATTGCAGATCAATGAAAATGCACTCTTGTGGTAATGCCATGTAGATGAATTAATGATATCATAATTCCTAATAATGATTCTATAAAATTTCTAATTTTATACAAGTAATTTTGAACTCTCTCTATAAAAAGCTGCAACTAGAGTTCTGTAGTCCTTCCTGTGTCACAAGCTAATTGCATAAAACAGGCTTGGAACAAATTTATGATCAAGGAAAACATTCCTTCTAGCCTAGCTGTGAAACCATTATCTGATAACTAATGGTCATAAACTGGGAATGGACAATATTATTGTAGATGCAAGAACAGAAATTATAATATAGACTGTATTTATCTATGCAAAACTTCAGAACTAATAAGACACAAGACAGATGTTTTGCCTCTTGACAAAACTGTGCTAACTTATAACGTAAGAGTTATTGTTTTACACTTTTAATGACCATGCGGAGCTAGTGACAGATAATGAATATTTAATTAAATACTTGTCTTAATGGAGACTTATGTAAACATCCCTGCTGAAACTTCTCATTTTATTTATGATGAACTTTTAGAATGTAAAGATGCTTAGAAAACCATGTGATTTATTGTCCTGAGAAAGTATAAGTACTAAGAAAGTATAAGTGTGGTCTAGGAGTCACTCCACAAACCACAGAAACACAGATATCAATCAGACATGTGGAGAATACATTTTTAAAAGATTTATTTTAATATTTTAATTTATGTGATGTGTGTGTGGTGTGTATGTGTGTACTCTGAGTGCAGTCCCATGGAAGCCAGAGAGGGTGTTGCTGTTATGAGGCTATTGTTGTACAACAACTGCAGGCTCTGAACTACCTGAGATGTATGCTAGGAACTGAACTCTGGCTTGCTAGAAGAACAGCACTTACTCTTTACCACTGAGCCACCTCTATAGCCAGGAATAAAATTAATAGTAGTACTTTTTGGTTTTGAGATAGGTTCTCAGTATGGACCCTTATCTGACTTAGAACTTTCTATGTAGATCAGGTTGGCCTCCAATTTAGAGAAGTTCCTCCAACGTGCTATGATTAAAGGCATGCAACCCGCATGACTGACTTGAAAATCATTTAGTTGGCCATATTAACCTTTTCTTTTGAGACAGGATCTCATGTACCCAAGATGGGTCCAAAACTCACTATGCAAGGCTGACCATGCAGACCTTGTCTTGCCTTTCCCTTCTGAATGCTGCAATTAAAGGCATGTGCAAGTATCCTGATATATGCAGCAATTGGGCTCTAATCTAGAGCTTCGTGCATGGTAGACAAACGTCCTTTAACAACTGAGCTTCATGCCTAGCTCTTGTATTATTTTTTAAAATGTAGCATACAGAATAATGGCTTTCATGTCATTTTTATAATGAGCCATTATACTGTTTTGATTCATCTCTCTTCCTCATTGCTTTGTCCTGAGTTCCCTTCTCAGTTTGGGTGACTCCCTTCCTTTCCCTGAAGTAATTCAAAATTCTGTTTCATGCCATATGTATCTATCTACTACTCTCTAGACAAATACATAATAACATCTATAAGGAGACAATATGCTAAACAAAAACCAGCCAGTCTCACAATGACAAATATCACTTTTTTTTCTCAGACTGCAGGTTTTAAAATATATATGTTATATAAACACAAACACAGGAATATGCATCTAGAAAAGTGACTATGAGAAAGGAGGAAAGGACCTAAAAGTAGGGAGGGAGAAAAAAGCACAATAGTGTATATGAGATGAAGGCAGAAAGTAGGTCTACGTGGGGGTAGGAGGAAAGGAGAGTCTATTTGGTGGGATAGAAGGGTAGTGGATATATGAATGAAAATACAACATATGAAAAATGACACAATGCAGCTCATTGCCTTCATAAGCTCATAGAAGCAGCTTCAGGTTAAATGAAGATTTTAGATTCGTTTCATAGGTCAGGGGGAAGTGGTTGCCAGCTTTCCAGCAGAGTTACCATTCATCAAGTCTTTATACACAGAAGCATCTATCTATCAATGTTCATAGTGTGTAGAGCAGGCAAGAATCTGCTCAAGAAACACTTTTGTGTGTGTGTGTATGTGTGTGTGTGTGTGTGTGTGTGTGTGTGTGTGTGTAGGTGTGTGTGTAGGTGCATACCTATAGTGTCAGCTACTCAGGAGGCACAGACAAATATAATACTTCAACGCAGGACTTTAAGGTCAGCCTAGACATCATAGGGAAGCCCTGCCTCAATAATACACACTATAAATTTAGCATTCATCTAAATATTGTTTTCATATTTTATATTTCTCCCCTGGTCTAGGGATCTAGCTCAACTGGTGCAATGTTTTCCTAGCATCCACAAAGCCTTGGGTTCCATCTTCAGTATTCACACAAATAGGTCATGGTCCTGCATGCCTATAATTGAAGCTCTTGGGAGGTACAGATTGAAGGGTCAGAAGTTCTAGGTCTGAGAAGGCTAGGCTGATTCCATGACAGATTTCAAATTGGCAGTTACAGAGACTAAGCCTAAGAACTTGGCAAGCCCAAGCAAGTCAATTACTAATAGAAAAAACAAAACAAAACAAAACAGGTTTTATCCTTCAAGTACCAATAGCGTTTCCAGAATGCCTAGAGATAGAGTAAAATAAAGCTCATCTACCTCATAATTCCAAAGTGCTTTAAAACAAACCTTCAAGCTCACTTGATTGTCTGTCTTGGTAATGGGAGATTTCAGCATGCTGGACTTCTGCAGAATAAAACATTCTTTGCATCTACATACTATCTGAGTCTGGGGTATCATTCTCAGCCTATGAGGGACCCTTACAGGTCAATATTACTACACATTGAGTTCAAACCCAGCCAGGAGTATATGGGACTGTTTCAATTTGACCCCTTCCAGAAATTTCATCTCCTTTGAGTCTTAATGAAAAAAAAAACTCAGATGAAATATTTGGTTTCATCATGTCCATTTGGAAACAGCATGCATGACTCTATTTTGATTTTATCCTAGCTAGTTGGAATCCATGATGAGTCATATGATTTTTATTTAAGTCTATCGTCATTGTGTAAGGCTATACAAAGTCAACTTTATGCAAGTATGCAATGTTCTTGGTGCATATCCCATGTACCCAATTGCCATCCCATTTGTCTCAAGACAGTTTTACTTCTCATTTCATGTCACTAGTCTGTGGTCTGTGAATTGTATCTTGGGTATTCCAAGCTTTTGGGCTAATATTCACTTATCAGTGAATACACACCATGTGTGTTCTTTTGTGATTGGGTTACCTCACTCAGGATGATATTTTCTAGGTCCATCCATTTGCCTAAGAATTTCATGAATTCATCGTTTTTAATAGCTGAGTAGTACTCCATTGTGTAAATGTACCACATTTTCTGTATCCATTCCTCTGTTGAGGGTCATCTGGGTTCTTTCCAGCTTCTGGCATAGAAGCTTGAGGCTTCTATGAACATAGTGGAGCATGTGTCTTTATTACATTTTTGAGCATCTTCTGGGTATATGCCCAGGAGTGGTATAGCTGGGTCCTCAGGTAGTACTACACATCCAATTTTCTGAGGAGCTGCCAAACTGATTTCCAGAGTGGTTGTACCAACTTGCAATCCCACCAGCAGTGGAGGAGTGTTCCTTTTTCTCCACATCCTTGCCAGCATCTGCTGTCACCTGAGTCTTTTATTTTAGCCATTCTAACTGGTGTGAGGTGGAATCTCAGGGTTGTTTTGATTTGCATTTCCCTGATAATTAAGGATGTTGATCATTTCTTTAGGTGCTTCTCAGCCATCCGATATTCCTCAGTTGAAAATTCTTTGTTTAACTTTGTGTCCCATTTTTAATAGGGTTATTTGATTCTCTAGAGTTCTTTGTATACATTGGATATTAGCCCTTATTGGGTGTAGGATTGGTAAAGATCATTTCCCAATCTGTTGGTTGCAATATTGTCCTATTGACAATGTCCTTTGCCTTATAGAAGCTTTGCAATTTTATGAGATCCCAGTTGCTGATTCTTGATCGTAGAGCATAGGCCATTGGTGTTCTGTTCAGGAAATTTCCCCCTGTACCCATGTGTTTAAGGCTCTTGCCCCACTTTCTCCTCTATAAGTTTCAGTGTATCTGGTTTTATGTGGAAGTCCTTGATCCACTTGGACCTTGATCCACTTGTACAGGGAGATAAAAATGGGTTGATTTGCCTGGTGGTGGTGGCGCATACCTTTAATCCCAGCACTTTGGAGGCAGAGGCAGGCAGATTTCTGAGTTCGAGGCCAGCCTGGTCTACAGAGTGAGTTCCAGGACAGCCAGGACTACACAGAGAAACCTTGTCTCGAAAAAACAAAAAAAAACAAAAAAAAAAGAAAAGAAAGAAAGAAAGAAAAGAAGAGAAAAGAAGAGAAGAGAAGAGAAGAGAAAAAAGAAAAGAAAAGAAAAGAAAAGAAAGAAAAGAAAAGAAAAGAAAAGAAAAGAAAAGAAAAGAAAAGAAAAGAAAAGAAAAGAAAAGAAAAGAATGGGTTGATTTGCAGTTTTCAATATGCTGACCACCAGCTGAACCAGCACCATTTCCTAAAATGCTTCTACCTTTCTTAAGTGTTGAGATTAAAGGCAAACACCATCACAGCATTTCCAATCCCTTAAATTTTATAGGCATGCTAGTTGTTAGGTAATTTTAAAAAAATTCTTGAGACTTTCATTTGCATCAGAATACATAATTCATTCTCTTTCTCCTCAGTGAGGTACACAGGTAATTTAGTTCTAAAGTGATAGAGAAGTCAAGAATAGTAACAAAAGGGCTATAATATTTTTTAGGTATTAGGGTATTGTGAGGATTAAGATTATATATATATATATATATATATATATATATATATATATATAATTATATATAACTAAGGATCTACATATAAGGAAAGATGATCTTATTCAACCTCCAGCTCCCTCATATTTCCCCTGACCTGCCACCTTCCAATTAATGCCATTTTTATTTTTTGATAACACATTAATTCCAATTAGTGTTGCCCATATGTACCCATGTATAGATATGGAACATGGGAAGTAAAGCCTAGTAGTACCCACACCCTCAAAGTTCTCCCTCTCTCCAAAACTAATAACTCAATAGCTTCTCGGTAAGGGGTGTGGCTGACTTGGTATTGTGTAGGCCTTGCACAGTTGAACACAGATGCTGTATGTTTGTGATTGGATAGCCATGCCAAGTCCAGAAAATGGCACCCGATAGTACTTTGACTAGTTATGCAAAAAGAAGCTTCTCTGACCAAAGTTAAGAGCAGCCCAGGTTCATAGGAATAAAAGTAAAATATTTAGAAGATAATTTGATGGCATGGCAATTTAGAAAAGCAACAGCAGATTCTACCCTAGGTTTATGACTCCCCAGCCATGGACTTTTGACTAAGATTACAGTATGAGGCATGAGATTCTCTCCCATTATCATACTTCAAATCCAATATTACCACATCTTGCCTGACAGATTAGCATTGAAGCATCCAGGGTCCAGCACTGGGTAAAACCATTGATGTCTGACCCCACCCACCCCAGTAGCTTGCATAGTGACTTCTGTATCTGTGAAGGTATGCCAGCAGGGTAAAGTTTGGTGAAACTTTTTAATTAAATGTTGTTATTATTAAACCTGCAGAGATGGTTTAACAGTTTGGACTACTGACTACTCTTGAAAGAGGGACCCCCAGAAAGGGTTAAATTCTCAGCACCCACAGCTTACAACTCTCTATAACTCCAATACCAGGGAATACAATTTACTCTTTGGTCTTGGCAAGCACCAAACATTTGTCTACTGAACAGACACATGCAGGCAAAACATCCATACACATAAAATAAAATAAAAATTACTAGCATGTATTCATTTCAGAAATTTGGTTTCATAATGATATTTCCATTTGAGTATACCAGGTACTTTGTCCATATTCACCCCTACTACCCTCTGCTATGTGTCCCCTTTTCCACCTAGTCTCCCTGTATCTTCCCAAATATTCCCCCTTCTAGTCCCATGTGTGAATTCATATAAAAATCCAAATCCACACATTTTAGAAATCAAGACTTTTATCTTTGAATTTCAGGCAGAATCCCATCTATTTTTATCTCACAATATAAGAGATCTGTCCCCTATGACTGCTTACTGGGATGTCTGTCTGGCTCTCATTGTAAAAAAAAGAAAAAAAAAAAGAAAAGAAAAAGAAAAAAGGAAAAAAAAAAAAACCTCTGACAAGATCTGTCCAGGAGGAAAACATGGGACAGCTGATGCTTCTGGGTGAGATGATGAGGCACAGGAGATGCAATCTGCAGTTCCTGAGGTAAGCTGCATGGTCACTGCTGTCCCCAAGGTAACTCATTATGGTATTCTATGATAGAATACATAGTATTTTCTGTTCCTGAGGAAGAACTTCTCGCCACTGCTGTCCCCTAGAGTAGAATCCATGGAGGGTGCTGTCACGTAGTGATAGAATCCATGGTCACTGCTATCTTCTGGGGTAAAAGCCACAGCTACTTCTGGAACATTTTTATTATTATTTAATCCTTTTTTTAAAACAGTACAGTCATTATCCCCCTCGTGTTCTGCCATCTGACAGTTCCTCATCCCATTCTTCCTTCCCCTGTCTACAATAGGATGTCCCCATTCCCACCCCCACCCCGACACCCACCCCCCACCAGACCTCCCCATTCACTAGGGCCTCAAGTCTCTAAAGGGCTAGGTGCATCTTCTCTCACTGAAGACAGACCAGGCAGTTCCCCACTGTATGTGTTGGAGGGGCCTTGGACCAGCTATGGTATGCTCCCTGGTTGGTGGCTCAGAGTCTGAGAGATCTTGGGGGGTCCAGGTTTGTTGAGACTGCTGGTCTTCCTATGGGGTCACCCTCCTCAACTTCTTCTAGCCTTTTCCTAATTTAACCGCAGGGGTCCCAAACTTCAGGCCATTTGTTGGGTATAAGTATCTGCTTCTGTCTCAGTAGCTGCTTGCTGGGCCTCTCAGAGGGCAGCCATTCTAGGTTCCTATCTGTAAATACATCATTGCATCAGAAATAGGGTCAGGCCTTCGATCCTCCCCTTGAGATGGGGCCCACTTTGGCCTCCTTTCCCTCAGTCTCTTCTCCATTTTTGGAGTTCTTTTAGACAGGAACAATTCTGGGTAAGAGCTTTTGACTGTGGGATGGTAACCCCATCCTTCCACTTGATGCCCTGTCTTTCTACTGGAAGTGGACTCTACTAGTTCCCTCTCTCCAATGTTTCATTTAAGGTCCCTCCTTTAGAGTCCTGAGAGTCTCTCACCTCCCAGGTCTCTGGTACACTCTAGAGGGTCCCCCCACCTCCCAAGCCCGGAGGTTGCACATTTCCATTTATTCTTCTGGCCCTCCAAGCTTCACAACTGCTCCTTCCCAAACCTCCCTCCCCCCAATACCTGATCTAGTTCCCCTTTTCCCTACCTACCCCTCCTCTCTCCCACCCAGATCCCTCCTTCCCCTTTACCTCAGCTTTCTTCTCCCTTTCAAGTAGGATTGAAGCATCCTCACTTGAGTCCTGTGGCTTGTTAGCCTTCTTGAGTTCTATGGATTGTATCGTGGGTATTCTGTACATTTTTGGGTAATATCCACTTATTACTGAGTACATACAATCATGTCCTTTTGGGTCTGAGATACATCACTCAGGATGATATTTTCTAGATCCATCTATTTGCCTGCAAAACTCATGATGTCCTTTTTCTTTTTCTTTTTTTTTCTTTTTTATTCTTTGACCCCTCTTTATTAATAAAGCCTTGAGAAATTTATTTTCTTTTTTTCATACTTTTTGTTTGTTTGTTTGTTTTTCTTTTTTTTTCCTTTTCTATATTCTTTGTTTACATTCCAAATGATTTTCCCTTTCCTGATTCCCCCCTCCCCATGTCCCATAAGCCCTCTTCCCTCTGCCCATTCTCCAATCAACCCCCTCCCACTTCTCTGTCCTGGTAATCCCCTACAATGCTCCTTCAAGCCTTTCCAGGACCAGGGCCCTCTCCTTCCTTCTTCTTGGGAATGATTTGATAGGTGAATTGTGTCTTGGGTATTCAGAGCTTCTAGGCTAATATCCACTTATCAGTGACTGCATTCCATGTGTGTTCTTTTGTGATTGGGTTACCTCACTTAGGATGATATTTCCCAGATCCAACCATTTACCTAAGTTGAATAGTATTCTATTGTGTAAATGAACCACATTCTTCCATTGGGGGACATCTGGGTTGTTTCCAGCTTTTGGCTATCACAAATAAGGCCACTATTAACATAATAGAGCATTTAACCTTGTAGCACAGTGGAGCATCTTTTGGGTATATGCCAAGGAGTGCTATAGCTGGGTCCTCAGGTAGATTTATTTCCAATTTACTGTAGAACCTCCAGATTGATTTCCAGAGTAGTTGTACCAGTTTGTAATTCCCACCAGCACTAGAGTGTTCCTCTTTCTCAGCGTTCTTGCCAAGTGGCACTGTTATCTCAGTTTTTTATCTTAGCCATTCTGATTGGTGTGAGGAGGAATCTCAAGGTCATTTTGACCAGCATTTGCTTGATCACTAAGGACTTAAACATTATTTTAAGTGCTTCTTGGCCATTCAAGATTCCTCCGTTGTGAATTCTTTGTTAGTTCTATACCCCAGTTTTTGATTGAGGTGTTTGGTTTTTAAAAAGTTAGCTTCTTGAGTTCTTTATATATTTTGGAGATTAGCCCAATATTATATGTGGGGTTAGTGATTTTTCTCCCCAATCTGTAGGTTGCCGATTTGTCCTTTTGACTATGTCTTTTGCCTTACCGAAGCTTTTCAGATTCTGACGGTCCCATTTATCAAATCTTGATCTTAGAGCTTGAACCAATGGAGTTTTGTTTAAGAAATCTTCCCCTGTGCCCATGACTTTGAGGCTCTTTCCCACTTTTTCTATTTGATTCAGTGTATGTGGTTTTATGTTGAGGTTTTATCTTGATCCACATGGACTTGAGCTTTGTGCAAGGTGACACATATTTTCATTTTGCTTCATACCAACTGCCAGTTAGACAAGCACTATTTATTGAACATGCATTCTTTTTTTCCATTTTATTTTTGGCTTCTTTGTCAAAGATCAAGTGTCTATAAATGTGTGGGTTTATTTCTGGATCTTCAACTCTCTCCCATTGATAAAGCTGTCTGTAACTGTACCAATACTATCCAGTTTTTATCACTATTGCTCCATAGTACAGCTTGAGATCAGGCATGGTAAATGCCCCAGAATTCCTTTATTGTTCAGAATTGTTTTCACTATCCCAGGATTTTTAATTTTCCATATGAAGAGGAGAATTGCTCTTTTCATGTCTTTGAAAAATTGTGTTGGAATTTTGATGGAGATTGCATTGAATTTGTAGATTTCTTTTGGTAGGATGCCCATTTTTACTTTGTTAATCCTATCAATCCATGAGCATGGGAGATTTCTCCATTTTCTGAGGTGTTATTTAATTTTTTTTCCTTGAGAAACTTGAAGTTCTTGTCATACATGTCTTTCCCTTGTTTGGTTAGAGTTACCCCAAGATATTTTATATTATTTGTGGCTATTGTGAAGGGAATTGTTTCCCTATTTTCTGTCTCAGCCCATATGTCATTTGTATAAAGGAAGGCTAGTAATTTGCTTGAGTTAATTTTATATCCAACCACTTTGCCGAAGTTGTTTATCAGATGTAGAAGTTCTCTGGTAGAATTTTTGGTGTATCTTATGTATACTATCATATCATCTGAAAATAGTGATACCTTAATTTCTTTGCCAATTTGTATCCCCTTGATATTCTTTTGTTTTCTTATTGCTCTTGCTAGAACCTTGAGTACTATACTGAATAGACATGGAAGAGTGGACATCCCTGTCTTGTCCCTGATTTTAGTGGGATTGCTTCAAGTATCTCCATTTAATTTGATATTGGCTGTTGGTTTGCTGTAAATTGCTTTTATTTTGGTTAGGTATGGGCCTTTAATTCCTATTCTCTCCAATACTTTTAACATGAAGGGGTTTCGTATTTTGTTAAATGCTTTTTCAGCATCTAATGAGATGACCATGTGGTTTTTTTTCTTTGAATTTGTTTATATAGTGGATTACATTATGTTAATGAATTTTTGTATATAGAACCAAACTTGCATCCCTGGAATGAAGCGTATTTGATCATTTTCATGTGTTCTTGGATTTCGTTTGCAAGAATTTTATTGAGTATTTTTGCATTGATATTCATAAGCGAAATTGGTTTGAAGTTCTTTTTCTTTGATGGATCTCTGTGTGTTAAAGCTTCATAGAATAAATTAAATAGTGCTCCTTCTGTTTCTATTTTATGGAATAGTTTGAGGGGTGTTGGCATTAGCTCTTCTTTGAAGATCTGATAGAATTCTGCACTAAGGCCATCTGGCCCTGAGCTTTTTTGGTTGGGAGGATTTTAATGATTTCCTCTAGTCCCTTATGGAATATGGGCCTGTTTAGATAGTTTACCTGCTCTTGATTTAACTTTGGTATGTGGCATCTGTCTAGAAAATTATCCATTTCATCTAAATTTTCCAGTTTTGTTGAATATAGGCTTTTGTAGTAGGATCTGATTATTTTTTCAATTTCCTTGGTTTCTATTATTCATTAGTAATTTTGTTCATTTGGATACTGTCTCTAAGCTTTTCAGTTAGTTTGGCTATCGGTTTATCTATCTTGTTGATTCTCTTAAAGAACTAGCTTTTGGTTTTGTTGATTCTTTGTGTTGTTTGTTTTGTTTCTATTTGGTTGATTTCAGCCCTGAGTTTGACTATTTTGTGCTTTCTACTCCTCTTGAGTGTGTTTTGCTTCTTTTTGTTCTAGGGCTTTCAGGTGCTCTGTTAAGTTGTTAGTGTAAAATCTTTTCAATTTCTTTACCAGGGCACTTAGTGCTGTGAATTTTCCTCTTAGCACTGCTTTCATTGTATCCCATAAGTTTGGGTATGTTGTGCCTTCATTTTCATTGAATTCTAAAAAGTCTTTAATTTCTTTCTTTCTTCCCTACCAAGTTATTGAATAGAGAGTTATTCAGTTTCCATGGGTATGTGGGTTTTCTGTCGTTTTTGTTGTTATCAAAGTCTAATCTTAATCCGTGGTGATCTGATAGGATACATAGGATTATTTCAATCTTCTTGTATATGTGAAGTTTGTATCTGTTGTGTCCAATTATATGGTCAATTTTGGAAAAGGTACCATAGAGTGCTGAGAAGAAGGTCTGTTCTTTGGTTTTAGGGTGAAATGTTCGGCACATATCTGTTAAATCCATTAGGTTTACAACCTCTATTAGTTTCGCTGTGTCTCTGTTTAGTTTCTGTTTCAATGACCTGTCCATTGATGAGAGTGGGATGTTGACGTTTCCCACTATTATTGTATGAGTTTCAATGCGTGTTTGAGCTTTAGTAAAGTTTCTTTTATGAATGTGAATGCCCTTGCATTTTGGGCATAGATGTTCAGAATTGAGACTTTCTCTTGGTCAGTTTTTTCCTTGAATATGAAGTGCCCTTACTCATCTTCCTTCATAAGTTTGGGTTGAAAGTCTATTTTATTGAATATTAGGATGGCAACTCATGCTTGCTTCTTGGGACCATTTGCTTAGGAGACTTTTTTCCAGTCTTTAACTCTGAGGTAGTGTCTGTCTTTGTCATTGAAGTGTGTTTCTTGTATGCAGCAAAATACCTGATCTTTCTTGTTTGTCCAATCTGTTAGCTTATGGTTTTTTATTGGGGAACTGAGTTTGCTGATGTTGAGAGATATTAAAGACAGATGATTATTAATTCCTGTTATGTTTGTTGTTTTAGGTGTGTCTCTCTGGGTCTCCAAGACAACTTCAATGTTACAGCTTCTTGTTCCAATGTACAGCTATAGCATGAGGTATACAACCTTGGCTATCTCTGGAACACAGCTTCCTTGGACTCTCAGCAAACACTTCCCAGAAAATTTTGAAAACCTCAGTGATGCTGGTTTCTTCTTAATAACCACTAATTTCTTAGCTCCAGCTAACCAGCATCAATTGTCTCTGTAGTCTCCTTCTCCTCTTGACTATAAAGCCAAAGACACATGGCTGAAGCTGCCAAGTTCTGCTGCTTGCAGAAACTGAAACATGGCCCCTTTGTTCTATTACATTATCAGTAGCTTCCTCTTTTCCAACTCCTTCACTGCCTAAGATTAACAGTCCAGGATCTTGCTAGGTAGATTGACCTTGAACTCAGAGATCTGCATGCCAGTCTCCTGGGATTAAAGGTGTGTATCCCATGCCTGGATTTAAGCTTTTCTTTATCTAGAATTTGCTCGGCCTCAGACTGGCCTTGAACTCAGAGATCTATGTGGCTTTATCTCCTGGGATTAAAGGTGTGTACCACCAAGCCTGAATCTAAATTTAGCTGGGTAGGATCTGGCCCTGTTGGAGTAGGTGTGGCCTTTTTGGAATAGGTGGGTCACTGTGGGCATGGGACATACCTTCTAACAGTGCTACTCCCTGGGTGGAGGATATACAAACCATCACAGCTACATAGAGAAACCCAGTCTCTAAAAGCACAAACAAGAAACAAGCAGGCAAAAAAGAAAGACAAGCTGGGTGGTGGTGGCCCACGCCTTTAATCCTAGCTCTTGGGAGGCAGAGGCAGGCGGATTTCTGAGTTCGAGGCCAGCCTGGTCTACAGAGTGAGTTCCAGGGCAGCCAGGGCTATACAGAGAAACCCTGTCTCAATTAAAAAAAAAGAAGAAGAAGAAAAGAAAGACAAAAGGACAGTGTCCTCGCCACCTCCCACCCTGCCGCCTCCGTGGGGCCCTCCTTGTCTGCGCAGCTCGACCTGCGGCTCCCAGAAGAGCAGCGGAGAGTGAGGTTGGCATAGGTTTGCAGCCATGGCGGAGGGTGCCAGAGCAGGCATGGCAGGCCAGGCCTCTGGACTGGCGGAGGCCGGGGTGGGGGTGGGGCCGGGGATGGGGGTGGGGGTGGGGGGTGGGGGGCGCGGGGAGGTAGGGCTGGAGTGGGGCGGGCAACCCTGTCAATCCCACTTTCGCGGCCTCCAGGAGACACCCTCCCCCTCCACCCCCCGGTTTTGTGTCAACACATCTGGACAAACAGGAATGGAATCCTGCAATGAACAAGTTGCAAAATGGGCTGAGGCAGAGCATGGTTCAGTCAGGCATGTCGGAAGCAGGAGTGGAGAGGATCATTTCTCAAGTGGTAGACCCCCAACTAAACCACATCTTCAGGCCACATATAGAGTGGGCAATCCATGAGTTCCTGGCCGCCCAGATAAAAAAGGAAGCTGTGCCAGCTCCCCCTCAGGAGCCTGTAAGTCAGGATCCCCCAGCGCCATCCCAAGATGCTTCCTAAGAATATGCCTGATACCTTTGGAAAACTCTTTTTAACGTAGAAATGGATTCCTGTTTCATATGAATATAACTTTAGTCGACCATATCATTACTGATGTCAAGATTTTGGCCTTGATTACAGTGGTATTCACATTGGATGGAGAGCAAATTTGGTGGTGGGACAGTTACCCTCACTTGCTCATGGATTTGACCAGCCTGTCAAAGGGCGTAACCCCAGTAGACACTACAGAGGTTTAAGCAATACAGTGATCTGGACTGTCCTGAACAAACCTTTATACTTGAACACAGACACACGTGTGGATGTTAGTTAGTGCTTGTGCTCTGTGGTGTGCAGAAGCCAGACTGTTGGCTAGCTGGTCAGTACAGCAAGCGCCAGTGGGAGCAGATGTTTGACGGTGGGTTTTGAGTTACAGACTGGGAACTGTGGCGATTAGCATCAGTAGACTTAAGGTTGTGTGATGTTCCTGTGCGTGGGGATCTTAGTGGCTTCCTTTTCTTGTCAGAGGTAGTATTGGAGCCCTGGAGTGAGTGAGAAAGCTGAGACTTGGGGTGCACGGAAAGCCCCACAGCTTATGTGGGAATTCATTTTGAAATACTGAGAAAAATATGAAAGTATATACTCCAAACTCTAAAATAATATAGCTGCTGTAAACTGCCAGTAAACCACCATAGAGGGAAAGGAGACTTGTGAGAGCCTCTCTCAGCCTCGATGTAATGGTAATTGTCCCAGTCTTACACAGTTGCTTGTTTTGCACAGTTATAGGTCTCTGCATTACCCACTACCAACTACAAGAGAAAGCTTCCTTTACCAAAGACAAGAGTAGAACAAATTAATAATTACAAACTCAAGTATTTAGATGGCAGATGCACAATATGATCGTTAACAAAACATCAATAGGTTCTGTCCTTAGAGTTACACATCCTAACCTATGATTTTAGACCATGTTTAGAGTACCAGGCATAAATTCCCTGCTATGGAGCAGGCCTCAAATCCAACAAGAGAGAGGTTAGTTATGCCCATAATGAGTGATGGCTGTATAAAGTACACACATACTGGCTTGGAGGCTGGTATTGTAGGATGCAGGGCCCAGACCACTAACAACTTTTCTCTACCAGCAGCCCTCACAGGAACTTGCAGTGTTCCAAAACCTAGCCAGCAGGGAGAGTTTTGTAGTAAATTCAAAATTGCTTTCTCTGGCAACCAAAATGTTAGCTGTCTTCAGCAATACCATGTACTTATGCTAATGGAGGAAGAACACCTCTTTTCCTTGGAGTGCTTCTGGAACACCCCCCCCCCTGACTAGTAAGTACCAGGCAGATGACCAGTACCTGATACAGAGTGTTTCATTTCATGGCTGTGGTGTCTGGACACTGCTTCATTTACCCATGTGGGATGCCTGTATTCACAGGTTTAAAAATTGTATTTCCTACTAACTTGTAACATAGGTAAGATTTCATAGGCTTCTTCATACGCCCTTCTGTTTGGTTAACCCACCTACTAGTCCTTCCTTCTTGACCCTATTCCCAGTTAAACATTTAACACACACTATCCAATGTCCCATTCTTTTATGGCACATGTGTTCTACTGTCCTTGTAATTTATAGCTTAGTTTGGTTTCAAAATGATAGGTTCCCAGTAGCTCATTCATGGACATCTCACTCGAGTTGCCCTTTCCGCACCCCACTTTCCTCACCACCACTCAACTACATATCTGAACCATTCTGCTCCCAGTATTCTCACTCTCTAAGTTCATATCACCTGTATTCTATTATTCACCCTCTCTTCCTGCATCTCTCCACTAATGGTCCAGTTCTAGCTTCTTGGCTTCTATATATAATCTTACTTGAACATGCAAAACTGAATGAATGAAGCTAGAACACGCATTTGTCAGTTGATGGATAAGTATGCTGTTACCATTTCCTAGGTACTGTCAATAAAGCAGAGATGAACTGTTGTGCCAGGAAATGCTTGTAAACCCCAAAACCAAGGAGCTAATTCCAACGATGACGTAATCCAATTAGGGTCTCTTTATTTAAGCTCCAGCTCGGGCTCCCCACCAACTCTGACACATCAGGAAGGCAGAGCCCTGAGCCTAGTTTTAGACAAGTATTTATAGAGGCAAGAAGGATGATGTATCTGGCCTGATATACATCTGATTGGGGCCGGGGTGGAGGGTGGGGGGTGGCATTATGGCCTTTAACATAATTGGCTGGTGTTGGGATCCAAAACATAAACTGAACTTTTGTGGGGTTGTTGTTATTATTATTATTATTATTAGTAGTAGTAGTAGTAGTAGTAGTAGTAGTTGTTGTTGTTGTTGTTGTTAGGAAGTGAAGTGCCAGGGGCAGGCTTGTAACCTGGGGTTGTAGATTTGCTGAACAAACTGGAAACCAGTGTTAGATGAAAATCTTGTTGGAGGGTGATTTGGAAACTGATGACAGGCACATGTCTTGCTGGGGAGTAACCTGAAAACTGGTGGAGGTACCAGCCTGTTAGTTAACTTGAGTTTAACCTTAGACCAGGTTTTCTAAGATGGAGCCTGAATGCAAAAGATCTGGTCTCTTAGAACATGATGGGTAAGTGATAAGTGTTAAGATGGAAAGACTTTGGAAGTTATGCCCAGGAGTGGATGTTGTATATTAGCATCCTCTGAGACTAAACCTTCCAATTTAGAGGAAGCTCCTTAAAACAGGGGATATTAAAAGAGAGGTAAAGCAATTTAATGAGAAATAGGAATATCCTATAAAGAAGATCCTGAATAGCTCAGAAATAGATGACTTAATCATTTCAGGAAGTCCCAGAAAACGAAGATTCACTAGTACGCTCCTGCCTCAAGGATTATACATATATATAATTAGTAAGGACTGGTGATACTGTCAGACATGATGAGATTCCCAGAACATACTCCGAGGAGCCATGAAGCAGACAACACAGGATGGCTAGCAATGGTCGTGAGTGACTTGAAAGACACACGTTCCACCTCAGGTGAGCAGCCAGCAAGCTGTGCAGTGATCCCCAGGCTTGCGGCTTCAATAGGTAACACCCTCACAGGGTGAGGCAGCTCTCATTCAGCCCTTCATGTCCCTATCAGTAACCACTTGCCCACACTCTTTTAAGTCACCCCAGTAAGACTCACAGCTCCACTGGGATTTAGAGATGTCTTAGTGGTTAAGAACACTGTCGGTTCTTTCAAAGACTTACTTTGAATTCCTAGCACCCTTACATGGGTACTCATTCTGTAACCTCGACTTCAGGGCATCCAATGTCCTCTGCTAGCCTCTGCAGGCACCAGGAACACACTTAGTGCAGAGGCATTTGTGCAGAGAAAACAACCCTAAAGAAGAAACCTAACAGAAATCTCACTGGTTCACCAAGTTAGACTTTATTGATTCCCAACTTTAGTTTTTCTTGGTTCTTTATCTGTGGTAACTAGTTGATTGTTATTGTTTCCACAGGAATAGTGTCACACATCAGTGCTGAAATAGGTCACAGAGTAGTTTTTCTGCATTTATTCATGTTTTTTTAGAACATACAGATTAATTGCAAAAATTTATTCTCTAGTTCTCCATCCCAGAGCCATGTTTGGCCTCTGTGATGGCTATTTCTGGTTGTCAACTTGACTACATCTGGAATGTACTACAATTTAGAAATGGAGGGCACACCTGTGATCCAGATCTTGAAGCTGAAAGATAGGTTTCTGACCTGGATCTTCACATGGAGATCTTGAGGCATAGTTGATATGATAATCTTAGACCCAGGCAAGGTAGTACCCACCTTTAATTCCAGGAGACTGAGGCAGGCAGATCTCTGAGTTCTAGGCCTGGGAAAAAGCAAGTCCTAGATCCAGGCATGGAGGCACACCTTTAATCTGGGCCACACCTCCTGCTGGAGGCCTACATAAGGACTTTGAAAGAAGGGGAATTCACTCCCTCGCCAGCACATCTGTTGAAACCTACTTCCACAGAAGACCCAGTTTAAACAGCTAGCTTCGTAGGAGTGAGCAACTACTAGAATCTTGGGCTTCCCATTCGCAGCTTCCCATTGTTGGGTTAGTTGGACTGTAAGTCATTACAATCAATTCCCTTAATATATAGGGAGACATTCCATAAATTCTGTGACTCTAGAGAATCCTAAGACAGAAGTTGGTACCAGGATTGGTTCTAGAGGAACAGAAGTATAAGAATGTATGTTTTGGGTTTTTTGTTTGTTTGTTTGTTTTTGGTTTTTGGGTTTTTTTTTTTTGTTTTTTGTTTTTTTTTTGTTTTTCAGGACAGGGTTTCTCTGTGTAGTCCTGGCTGTCCTGGAACTCACTCTGTAGACCAGGCTGGCCTCGAACTCAGAAATCCGCCTGCCTCTGCCTCTCAAGTGCTGGGATTAAAGGCATGTGCCACCACCGCCTGGCAAGAATGTATGTTTTAAGAATCTGGAATCTGCTTAATAATTTGCCAGCACCTTCAACTACTGAACTCTCTCCTGATACTTTCTATCCTGGGATCTCGGAGATTTTACAAGGCCTATGGTGGAAACTATATTTCAAACTTAAAGAAGGAAATGCCTTTGATGATTTTGATGGCTTGTTGCTCTTAGTATCTCTGGACAAAAACTGGTGAGAGGGGCATCAGCACATTTGAAGAGTTTTGTTCTTGCCCTTTTCCTTGTGCCAGACCTTAGGGTTGGAGATGCTGCTGTTCAGTTGGATACATTAAATGCAATGGGTTTAAGTGGGCCCGGAGGTAACCAGGGCCAGGTGGCAGTATCGAATCGCCAGAGACAAGGTGATCCTAGTTATTATAATGGGCAGTATAAACAAAACAATATTTATAATGACCTCCCCCATAATGATCACAACTCTGCATTTTGATTACTGTAGTTTTTTTGTAGTGGTCTCTATAGTACAGAGAAATTTCTTGATAAAGGGTAAAGACTAAGTTTATTTGTGGGCAGAAGAGAAAATATTTAGATTATTCTTAGGTATTATGCTGGCTTAGTAAAGTCTCATTTAGATTATTCTTAGGTATTATGCTGGCTTAGTAAAGTCTGGGTTTTTTTGTTTTATTTATTTATTTATTTATTTATTTATTTATTTTTAGTAAAGTCTGTTTTATCTCAAAACACTTTTATCTTGAGTCACAGAAGACAAACAGCCCTCTGAATTAGGAAATGGCAACACCACCATCTAGGGATGAAAGCCATGCAGCTAGAGATAAATTCACTGACTTCTTGAGACGCTTGCTTTTATTTATTTATTTATTTATTTATTTCCCAAAATCCAAGTTCTTTAAATGTCCCTCCCCAAGTCAAATATTCAGGATTTTGACAGTTTTCAAATTTTCAGGATTTCAGGAAATGACAGTTTTGACTTGTCATTTTTGTGTGTTGGGGATGGGACTCTGGCTTTCTGAATTCAGCCTGTTATTGTTTGGGATAAGTATGAAGCTCACCGGCTGGTAGTCAAGTCGAGGTAAAGTTAGGCTGTCTATCTTGTATCTGAAGGGTTCAGACCGAGTGCAGATCCTATCAGATCCAGTTCTGGTCTGCGCTGACAGCAGACTTGTGGGGAGTCTGTGTAGAGCCAGCTCGGAGAAGCTCGGAGAAGCTCGGCAAGCTGGAGCTGTGTGATTGGCAGCCTGAGACCGAGGGGGAGGAACCTGTCTCCGGGGGGTGTGGCCACTCACCGGAAACAGCGGTTGGGGACGGTAGATCGGTGTGGAGGAAGTGTGTGGAGTGGAGCGGGGGTTAGAGGAGTGACGTGATAGCTGGGACTGTTCTTTAGTGAGCCTAGGTAAGTCGACTGAGGAGCCAAAACCAGAAGTGGCAAGGGCCTCTTCCTTGAACCCGCTGGCGTGCACCGTGCGGAATCGTGTGATGCAGACCCGGGGTCAGAGGACAAGGCAGGGGTTTCGAGGGGAAGCGAAAACTACCCTGAGCCTCAGGTGCTGCGCGGGGCATCTTGGGAGAATCAGCTGCCCAGTGGGTGGAGCCACAGCCCGGTGCGGGAGGGCTGTAACCTCCCAGGCTAGAGGAGCTACCGGGCTGGGGAAAGGCTGGAGTTGCACGGGCGTGAGACCTTTCCTCTGCTACTCACAAAGATGACAGCTCTCAAAATTCTGCTGTGCACGTCTTCCCCTTGCCCATACATTTTAGACCGTGCCAAGTTGATGAATACTGATTTTTTCATTGATACTCTTGTCAGAATTTTCTTATAAAAGTACTCTAGTAGAGTATTTTATCTCTTAGCATTTGCAAACGTGTTTGGTTTGGTTGTTGTTTTTGTTTTGTTCTTGTGATTTTACTATCATAGAAAGGACAGCGCTCCTGAAACTTACATTAGTCCACGCTGACTTCTTTGTTATACCTGGGGACTTGGCACCCATAGAGAGGTTTTAGATATCAATAATGAAAGGAGCTGTTAGGATTTTTTTTTTTGAGAGCGAGGGCATCTTTGCAGTAAGGAGCAAAAGGAATACAAGATCACACCACACAACAAACATTGTGCAAGAGATGTATTGGGGATAAACACATAATAGTAGCTACTCTGAAAGGGAGGTAGGTTAGGCGGAGGGGTGGGTGTTTATAGTGTCTTTGGAGCGTGTGAAATGAAGTACTGGAAAAGAGTACTTTTTACTTGGTCATTAAAGCTGTAACATAGTCATCTGTTAACACTGAGTAATGGAGGGATTTTCAGGTTTTAAGGCTCTGGAGGTACAGGAATGGCTAGCCACCCTCCCACTCATCACCTACCCACCCAGGCTTCTCTAAGGGCCTTAACTGCCATTTCCAGCCCTTTAGGTCAGAAAGTGGCCAAGCCGCTGCCCTAGAGGGAAAGGCCAAGATCAAGCTACAAAATCTCTCCCAATTCCAGGCCACACTGGAAAGCCCCACTCCCACCCCAAGGAACCCTATGTAAATCAGCCTCCTGCTAAATTCTTTGGCGATTCTCTCTAGAGCAGAGGCACTCACTCTGATGTGGTTTTCCTGCTTTCAAGAACTCTCGAGTGAGTTTTGTTGTGCAGTGTTACAGATATTGTGTCCAGACTGCCAGGATACATTTCATAGGTGTAGTAACACTTGCATCTAGGAAACCTTCCCACTCAGAGTTGCAAGGCTCCATCGAGTAAGCCTTTCCCCTCAGAGCTGTAACGTTTGCACCAGTCTTAAGAGTTCTAGGGCAGGACTGGGGTTGGGTGATTTTTCACTGGTGAGTTATCCTATAGGAATGACTGTATATTGAATTGAATCTGAAAGTATGTTTTTATGATTCCACATTAATATCTAAAAGTAAACTTTTAAATCCACCCTTAATTTTCTGAGACATATGCACTCTGTGATGTAAATAGAGCATTCTGATGTAAATACACTAGGGTTGGTGGCATATACCTTTCAGTCCCAGCACTGGGGAGGCTGAGTCAGGAAGATCTCAGTGAGTTGAAGGCCAGGTTGATCTATGTGATGAATTTTGGAGAGCCAGAACTACGTAGTGAGACCCTGATTCAAAACCAAAAAGGAAAACCCCAATAAATAAAGAAGTACAAAAAGAAAAAGGGAACAGATATGTGTCTCCTCGTGCTGGAGTCTTAATATTGTATCTTAGAGCCTAGGAAAGAACAGTATGCACGTTGAGGGTATCAGATCACAGTATTTTCACTATGAGAAAAGGCATTATAAGCCAGTTTATGCTGGCACACGTCTTTAATCTGCATTTGCAGGGCAGAGGCCAGTGAAACTAAGGGTTCCTTTCCAGCCTGGTCTACTTAGCAAATTGAGGACAGCCAAGGCTAAACAGAGAAATCCTGTCGGGAGTGGGGAGAGGGGAATGAAAATGTATTATTTTGTAGCAGAATATCAAAAGGCATCTTTGAGTAATTACTAACTAATCTACAGCAGAAAAAGTCTACAGTAGTCTCCTTGGGTCACAAAAAGCACTCTCTCCATGGATTCATCATGACCAAACTGCTATTATCTGGTTCTTGTTTCTGTTGTGTTTGAGACTTAAACTTAACTGTGGTTTTCTATCTGGCTCAGAACTTAGCATGTAGACCAAGCTGGACTAGAACTCAGAGATCCACCCAACTGTCTCTCTTGAGTACTAAGATTGAAGGTTTGCACCATCACAACTCTTCAAAGTATTTTATTTCATGGTCTGTTGACAGCCTGTGGTGTGTCTGAGGACATCATTCAGGAGGATCAGCAATGTTTGGACCCCACTGGCAGGACTTCGTATAGAAACTGGATGCACAAAATTGCATCACACTGGGTTTGTGGGTAAAAATAGTTTGCTTGCTGCCTTCCTTCCTTCCTTCCTTCTGCTCTGGATTCCTGACAAAATTAGTCTGCATGTGTATGACCTGTATGTGTAGAAGTCTCAAATCTCACAGAGTAGTATGAAATCCTCAGAGCAGAAAAGAAAAATATTATGAAATATTCTCTTTGTGTATCTTGCTTTAGGAGGCATAAGGCTTCCATTATTTTCAGTTCATGATAAGTTCAGAACTTCATTAGTGTATACTATTCTCATTCCAATCATTCAGTTTCATTTCTACCCATAAGTTTTCAAGGAGCTATGATTGAAAGTGGGATTCAAGTTAGACTAATTTAAAATGCTTTCTAAATATTTTTCAGTATTCTGACACTGAATGACATTTGGGGAATAATTGTAGTCTTCAATTTTGTTTCTCTTTATCTACTGAGCATAGTACTGTGCTAGGAATCCAAGTGCTTTCTGAAGAATCTCTTTCACATGTGCAGGGCTCACTGATCATCCAGACCAGCTCACCCATGGGACAGAACAGAACATTTATATATGGGAATTACGATAAATATATAGAGTGCTGTTTGGTATTATGCTGGTTTAGTAAATTATTGGTTGTAGTTTCTCCTCCAAGATGTATGACTTGATAAGCCCTGGGGAAACTGTCTAGATTTCCAGTACTAGGTGTGATTTCCCGCTTGTTATGGTCTTAGGAGTTAGAAGCTGTCTGTTACTGCCAAGGTCTGCGTGCCACTCTTGCATCCTTGGGTTGTAACACACTGCAGATCATTTTGATGGTTCATAGCTGTCATTGCTGGGTAGGACTGTTGGTTGGTTGGCCCTCTCCTTTGGAAGCTTGCATTGTTGCCTTCTAGTACTATGAAAGCTAGTGCCCAGGGAGGATGCTTTAATGTCAGATCTAACTTGAGACCTCTGTCTGAATCTCATGCCATCTTTAACAGTAGGGCCTCACTATCTACTTCTGGGATAGAACCAAAGACAATATCATTAGCCTATAAGGTTTTGGAAATCTCTTGAACAGCTGTGATTAAGAATTTAAAAGGAGCTATCTCATGCTTGGTATTGGTAGTTTTATTTAAAAAAAAATCTATGGCTTTATTAGGGACTATTATCAACCCTGATGGGAAGCTTTCATTTATATACTAAATGTATGTGTATATACAAACATGTATTATGGCATTTTTCGTAGTTAGATTAAATGATTCCTTCTCACTTTTCAGTATTTTTATGTTTATATTTGTTTCGTAAATCCCTACTCCTGTTTTTCCATTTTCCCCTTAAGATACTTTTCCCTGTTATCACCTGTCTATTACTCTTCCACTTGTCACTGTGGTCTGCTTTTATTTTTCTGGTTACTGCAGTTACTCCAGGTTGAGAACTTGCATCTGATGGGTTGGAGCTAGGAACTTTTTTTTTTTTTTTTTTGGATATCGTTTTCATTTACATTGCCAATGGTAAAACCTTTCCCGATTTCCCCCTCCCCAAAGACCCCTAATCCTTCCTCCCACCCCCTGCCTCCACGTATATGCCCCTCCACCTGACATACTCCCCCCCTTTTCCCTTTGTTGGGACCTCTATTGAGCCTTTACCTGACGAAGGACCACTCCTCCCACTGATGCCCAACAAGGCCTTCCTCTGCCACATTTTTGGCTGGAACCATGTGTACCCCTTGGTTGATACTTCAGTCCCTGGGAGTCTTGGGGCATCTGGATGGACAACGTCATTGTACATCCCATAGGGCTATAAACCCCTTCACCTCCTCCAGACCACCCTCCAGCTCCTTCATTGGGGACTCCCACGTCCAGGCCAATAGTTGGTTGCTAGTTTCTGCCTCTATATTTGTAAGGCTCTGGCAGGGCTCCTCTGGAGACAACCATGGCATGTTCCTTTTGTATATGCTTCTTGTTGTAGTGTCGGGGTTTGGTGACTGTTTATAGTATGAATCTCCAGGTAGGGCAGTCTCTGGGTGGCCTTTACTTCAGTCTCTGCTCCATACATTGTCTCCCTTATTGCTCCTGTGAGTATTATGTTCCCTTTCTCAGAGGAACCAAAGCACCCTCACTTAAGTCCTTCTTCTTGAGCTTCCTGTGCTGGGTGAATTGTAACTTGTTTATTTTGAGTTTTGGGCTAGCATCCGCTTATTAGTGAGTGTATACCATGGTGTTCTTTTGTGATTGGGTTACCTCGATCAGGATGACACTTTCTAGTTCCATCCATTTGCCTAAAAATTTAATGAATTTATTTTTTTAATAGCTGAATAATACTCCATTGTGTACACAGTTTCTGTATCCATTCCTCTGTTGAGGGACATCTGGGTTCTTTCCAGCTTCTGGCTATTATAAATAAGGCAGCTATGAACATAGTGGAGCATGTGTCCTTATTACATGTAGGAGCACCTTCTGGGTATATGCCCAGGAGTGGTATAGCTGGGTCTGTAGGTAGTACTATGTCCAATTTTCTGAGGAATCGCCAAACTGATTTCCAGAGTGGTTTTACAAGCTTGCAATCTCACCAACAATGGAGAAGTGTTCCTTTTTCCCCACATCCTCTCCAGCATCTGCTGTCCTCTGAGTTTTTCATCTTAGCCATTCTGACTGGTGTAAGGTGGAATCTCAGTGTTGTTTTGATTTGCATTTCCCTGATAACTAAGGATGCTGAACATTTCGTTAGGTGCTTTAGAGCCATTCAGAGTTTCCTCAGTTGAGAATTCTGGAGCTAGGAACTTTCTATGAGGCAGAACATATAATGACTTTCTAGGTCTGCCTTAGCTTACTCAGTATAATCATTTCTAGGTCCAACCATTTATATTAGAATCTGAGTTCAATTTTCATAAGAGCTGTATAGTATTCATAGTGTATATGTACCACATTTTCACTACCCATTTTTCAGTTGAAGGATATTTAGGTTGTTTGAATTTGTAGCTGTTGTGAATATAGCAGTAATAAACATGAGTGAGCATAGATCTGTAGAATAGAATGTATAGTTCTTTGAGCAGATGCCAAGGAGTCAAACAGCTGGGTCATGTGCTAGCTTTATTTAACTTGAGGATTTGTTTATTTAATTGAGGATCCTCCATGATGATTTCTAGAGAGGTTAGATTTTTTTGCTCATAGGTTTTTTTTATGCCTTGTGATTTTGTTCTATGTTCTTCCTAGGTGGATTATTGGTAGAATTCTTCTTCCTTCTTTGAGAGAATTAGTAGTTTGCTTTCTTTTTTATGAGTGGCTATTTTAATTTACCTATGGATAATTCCTCTGATACTTCTGTATATGTGCTTTACCTGTAACTTTCTGTTCTGTGCTACTATGTTCTATGTACTGTGATATCCAATTGTGTTAATTTCTTACTATCTTCAAATATACTTATGTCTCCATTAATTTTGAGAGAATATTTTCTGTATGCAATGTATGATTGATAATAGTCTTCTGTCCACACTTTAAATGTCTTTCCATGCTTTCCTGGCTTTGGGATCACTGACCAGACACCAGGGAGTATTCTGTTGCTTGGATCTCTTCATGTGATGTGACATTGTTCTTTAACAACATTCAGTATTAATTTTACTTTTCCTGTTTGGCCCCTCAATATTAAAGGGCCACTTGCCAGCTATTCATTGTTTTTCAAAGAGAAAATCAAAGAAGAGAAACAGCAAGAAATGGCTGATTCTTCAGTCAACATGTCCAAGGTCAGTGTTCATGTCCACTCTTTTTCTAATAGTGTTATAGTTTGAGACATTGCAAGCCTTTAATTTTCTGCTTTTGATAATTTTTAACTTTATCATAAAACATACTGGAAACAAACAAAATCACATACTGAAATTAACTAACCTGAAGACTATACAACGCAATGCACTTTTATGCAGTTATAGTAGTCATTGGGAAAGAAACTCTGAAGCCTTGGGTGTGATTTTATGTTTTCAATATCAATTATATCTTTATGAACTGATCCACTTCAACTGAAACAGAATTATAACTAGAAAAGCAATTGTCTTTAGATTCTTTTTCATAACTGCTGGTGAGTTCTTGCATTCAGTTTTACCTCAATCGCTGATATTTAAGCTTTTCATGTTTTCTTTTCTGCATGTTCTGCTGTGCTCCCATGTACATTGTTTCCATATAGATATGTCCTTGGCTAGATTCTGCATATGACCTCACTTAATAGTACACATTCTAAGTCCAACCATTTTCCTGCTAATTTTGATTATATTTTTCTCTTTAGTAGAATAGTATTTCATATTATGTATCCATTTTCATTATCCATTTGTCTGTGGACTAACAATTAAATTGATTCCAATTCTTTCCTATGGTGGAAAAGGCAGCAGTATGCACAGGGTATAAATATCTCTAGAGTGGATTGAGGACTTTGCTGGATAAAGCCATAGAATTGCTGGTCATAATATGATTCCATCTCTAAATATTTGAATAATCTCCAAACTGATTTTCACAATGGCTGAATTAATTTTCAAACATCAACACACACACACACACACACACACACACACACATACACACACACAGTGATAAGGATATCTTTTTCTCCACATTCTCTCTAACATTTGTTGTCAAATTGGTTGACAGCCAGTCTGGGGTGAGGTACTATTTAAAAGTGGTTTTGATTTGCATTTCCATGATAGCATTTTAGGGATTTTTATACTCATTTTTCAGTATTTACTATTTGTGTTTTTCTCTGTTCAAAGTGTCTGTTTTTTGTTCATTTGCCCATTTACTGATTGGCAGTTTTAATTCCTTGATATTTAGTTTCTGTAATTCTTAGTGAATTCTAAATGTTACCCATAATCCAGAATGTTACTGGTACAGATTCTCTCCCATTCTGTGGGTTTCTGTATGCCCTGCTGATGATTCCCTTTGATGGACAGAAACTTTATATTCATATCATCCATCTGTTGATACTTGGGGTTAAATCCTGTGCTGTTGGTATCTTTTCTATTCAATAAGTCCTTGCTCATCCCAGTATCGCAGGGCTGGTATGGATTTTTTTTTAATCTGCTTGATAGTGTTCCAAATATTTTAAAATTAATTCCATAGATTATTTGATGCTTTTATGTTAATGTTAAAAGAGCCAGTATGTAGTATTGATACACTCCATTTTACAGTAGAACAAAGCCAAAACTGTTCCACAGTGAAGTCAATCATATATTCTGCCTTCCATATCTACCCCTTAACTCCATACTTTTGTGCATTGGATCTAGAGTTTAAACATCCCAACAGATCATTGTAGAATAGAATCATGCAAGGCCCCAGTACAGACTGGATTGATTAGCATCAGTATTCTAGGATGATCTTGAGATACTGCATTTCAAAGCACATTTCCATATCATGAATTTTCTTTCTTAGACATGTACATTGTGATGCAAGGAGACATAAACACAATAGTGTAGCAGATAAATGTGACCAGACGTGAAATGTATGTCTTGTTTCATGGATATGCTTGTGAGATTATTGTTTAATCCTGTTTTCACAGAGTTAGGATATGTATTATGGAGCGTAACTATGTTAGAAGTCATCTGATTGAGTAACTGTCTTTAGTCATCTACATCCAAAATTTACTTAAGTCTATTTAGGAAAACACTCTCATAGCACATATTCAAATTATATATATATTTTTGGTTTCAGGATCTGTTGACATTCCGGGATGTAACTGTGGACTTCTCCCAGGAGGAGTGGGAATGCCTGGACTCTGCTCAGAGGGCTTTGTACATTGATGTGATGTTGGAGAATTACAGCAACCTGGTGTCTATTGGTGAGGACATTTTGCTTAAAGAACTCCCAACTGAAACTTTTTTTTAATATCATTATAGGTCATAAACTCTCTGTTAAGCTGTCTTGTAAACAACAGGAGACTAGGGAATGTTTGGTAGTATGAAAAAAATTTCTTTCCAGTTTTCATTTTAGTGGACTCATGCCCCCTTCAGTTTGGTTTCAACATGTATTCAGAAACTTAGTAATGTATAATATTTGTACCGTATCTTTTTTATTCATATTTTCCTTTTAAAGCCGGGCGTGGAGGCGCACACCTGTAATCCCAGCACTTGGGAGGCAGAGGCAGGCGGATTTCTGAGTTCCAGGCCAGCCTGGTCTACAGAGTGAGTTCCAGGACAGTCAAGGCTATACAGAGAAACCCTGTCTCAAAAAACCAAACAACAACAACAACAACAACAACAACAAAAAAACAAAAACAAAAACAAAAACAAAAAAAAACATATTTTCCTTTTATTGAAAACAGATTCTTATACAATATATCCTGATTAGAGTTTTCCCTCCCTTTACTACTCATTGTTTCTCCTGTGCTCCCCTCCCCTCAATATCCACTCACTTTCTGTCTTTCGTTAGAAAAGAACATGACTTTAAGAGATAACAACCAAGACTAACAAAATAACATATAATAATATAAAGCAAAATCCATCATTTTGAAGTAAGACAAAGTAACCCAACAGAAGTAAAGGATTCTTAAGAACAGGCAACGGAATCAGAGAACCATTCATTCTCACACTCAAGAATCATATAATACTAAGCTGAAAGCTATAGTATATATGCAGAGGACTAGGTGCAGACCCGTGTAGACCCTATGCCTTCTCCTTCAGTCCCTGTGAGTTCATTTGCTCTTGCCTAGTTCAGTCAGAGGGTCTTGTCCTGGTGTCCCCCATCTCACCTGGCTTAAAACTTTCTGCCTCATCTTCATGGTACCCTGAGCAGAGGGGAGGAATTTGGTGGAGCCCTCCATGTAGACTTTCTCTCCTTCTGATGTCTAACTTTGGGCCCCTGCATCTGTTCCCATCTGTATCTCATGATGACTGAATGGGGCACTGATCTATGAGTACAGCAAAGTAGAATTAGGAGTCATTTTGTTAATACTTCTATATCTCATTTTACACAAGTAGTACTTGGTTTTATTCTAGGTTTCTGGGATGCCTAGGCTCTGGTCCTTGGTTATGAAAGCAGTTTGAATATGACTTTCATCTTGTGGAATGAGCCTTAAGTCAAATCAGATATTGGTTGGCTACTCCCACAATTTCTGTTCCATCATTCCTGTGCATTTCTTGTGGGCAGGACAGATTGTAGGTCACAGGTTTTGTGGATGGTTGCAGCCATATCTTAAAGTTCCATATCATTAATTCGAAATACTTCTAATTGTGAGAAAAGCTCAAGATGTGTAATAAGAAATTTCTCACCGGGCGTGGTGGCGCACGCCTGTAATTCCAGCACTTGGGAGGCAGAGGCAGGCGGATTTCTGAGTTCGAGGCCAGCCTGGTCTACACAGTGAGTTCCAGGACAGGCAGGGCTACACAGAGAGACCCTGTCTCGAAAAACCAAAAAAAAAAAAAAAGAAAAGAAATTTCTCCCTAATTATTCTGAACATCTGATTGGACATAGCATTTGGAAAATCATTCCTAGATTTCTCTATTTTGTCTTCTTTTCATACACTGAACACAGTGCTGTGTTAGACGTCTGTGTTCTTTCTAAGAGTTCTTGCATGGGTCATGGGCTACCTACCTCACAGAACACATGGATTATTATTTTCAAGGCAGTAGATCTGGTCACCTGTCTGAGCAAATGACTGTACCCTGAAATGTGGAGAAGATATGGTAGCTATAATCAGGGTGGACAAAAGAATGAGCAGGGCAGCAGTGATGGCTTCAAGTGAAAGAGACAGAAAGAGCTGAAACTGTTTTTTCTATATGCAGTTCCAAATTGAAAGGATTCCTGATCATTTAATTTACAGTGCATCCTGCCTGTTGTAACTGTTAGAAGACATTGTGCCTTAGTGCACCTGAATTGTGGTAACATAATGCTGGTATAAAATGCAATTTTATTTAACTAGGCTGACATCAGATTAGAATAATTTTATAAATTAAAAGTCTAATGTGGGTCCATGAAGTAGCATTATTCTGTAATTCATTCATATTCTGTTCATTCATATTACATCCTTCATTTTCTTCTCAATGGACAATACACAGACACCCTTCTGGAAGATGATCTCAGGAGTCAGTGTAGAAAAATGACTTAAGAACAACTATATAAGGAAAGTTAAGAAACACCGCAGTGGATTTTCCAGGGTGGAGTAGATACCCAATAGCTGTCTACTACTCTCTCAGAGCTGAAGGGGAGGGGAAATGGGGGGAGGGACTGTGGGAGGGAGAGATGGAGGTAGATACAACAATTAAGATGTAAAGTAAGTAAATAAATAAACAAACACCAATCAAATTGGCAGCTAGAGGACAGACAAAATGAAAGGAAGAAAGCAAGCAAGAGAGAGAGAGAGAGAAAGAGAGAGCAGTATGTGAAACTCAAACAATGCAGGAAAGAAATATGCAAGAGTTGCTCATTGCAGCCCTCACTCAAATTATCTAGAGCCTTTTGTTTTGTTTGTTTTGTTTTGTTTTGTTTTTTCAAGACAGGGTTTCTCTGTGTAGCCCTGGCTGTCCTGGAACTCACTCTGTAGACCAGGCTGACCTCAGACTCAGAAATCTGCCTGCCTCTGCCTCCCAAGTGCTGGGATTAAAGCATCATGCACCATCACCAGATTTAGAGCCTCTTATACATGGCAGAATTGCATCAATTACTTTTGAATCTCTCTCTCCATCTCCCTCTCCCTTCTCACCTCTCTTAGAAAAAAAAAAAAAAAAGCCCTAGATGCTTTTAATATTACAACAAATTGGGTTTCCTGAACAGGAATCTTTATTTGTTGTACATTAATTTACACAAGTGTTGTGAACCTGAATTGCATTAAACTCTTCCATCACTTTCTGAGAAAAAAAAATTAACACATATATTCTAAATATAATCTGTCACTGAACCCCATCCCAAAGCTACATACTGATTTCTCAATTATTTGTTTTATCTGCCTTGAAGACTGTTATTCTTTTTTTCTGAGAATCTATACAATTATAGTGAAAGAAAAATGTCAACTTCCATGAGCTCTGTGCTAAGTATTTCTCCTAATAGAAAACATAGGAAGACAGTCATTGTTCAAATTTGGAACAAGCCCTATTAATCTGAATTGTACTCATTTTCAGAGAACTACTGCATATGTGATACTGTCTGTCAACATTTAAAGACTGAGCAGGAGTCTTGTCTGTGTAATGATCTTGGTGAAATTCTTCATGGTCCCTCCCATGGTGCACTTTATAAAAGAAGTGACACTACAGAAACCTCTAATAACTACAGATGCTATAAGGACAGGACTGCCTCTATTGACTCATCAAACCCAGATCAACGTAAAAGGATGCACATTGGAGAAGAACCTTGCAAATCTCAAGACTCTGAGAAATCTCTAAATTTGTGTTCCAAAATTACTCAAGATCAGAGACTCTACAGTAAAAAGAAAGTGCACAGACAGGAAAAATATGATGATTATTTCAACTCTACAAACAGTCTCATGCAACAAAAAATCTACAGTGGAGAAAATCCACACCAGTGTGTGAAACATGGGAAATGTTTCAGTACTGCTTCAAGCCTCAGTGTACAGCAGAGAATTGAAAGTGGAAACAAACCCTACAAGTGCAATATTTGTGACAAATCCTTTACTCATTGCTCAGGTCTTAAAACACATCGACAAGCACATCAAAGACTTCGTGCTGGGACAAAACCATACAAATGCAATGACTGTGGAAAGTCATTTTCTTATTTGTCTGCACTGAAAAGCCATCAGAAAAGGCATACTGGAGAGAAGAGGTACAAATGTAAGGAATGTGGCAAATCCTATGCCTACCGTACTGGTTTGAAGAGACATCAGAAAATCCACACTACAAAGGAAAGTTATAGTTGTCAACACTGTGGCAAGGTCTTTCATCAGCTCTCACACTTTAAAAGCCATTTCACACTCCATACTGGAGAGAAGCCTTACAAATGCAATGAGTGTCATAGATCCTTTCCCCACTATGTATTCTTTAGAAGGCATAAGAAAAATCATTCTTTACAGAAATCACACAAATGCAAAGAATGTGGTAAGTCATTTTTTATATTGTCACATCTTAAAACTCATTATAGAATCCATACTGGTGAAAAGCCTTACAAATGTACAGAATGTGACAAATCCTTTACCCAGTACTCACATCTTCGAAGGCATCAGAGAATTTATACTGGAAAAAAACTTTACAGATGTGAAGTATGTGACAAATGGTTTACTGTGTCCTCAAGTCTCAGCAGACATCAGAAAATCCATACTGAAGCAAAAACTTACAAATGCAAGGACTGTGACACAGTCTTTACCCACTACTCAAGTCTTAGAAGACATCAGAAGGTTCATACTGGAGAAAGACATTTTACATGTAAACAGTGTGGCAAATCTTTTACTAGGGGCTCAACTCTTAGAGCACATCAGAGAATTCATACTGGAGAGAAACCTTACAAATGTAGTGAATGTGACAAATCCTTTACCCAGGCCTCACAACTTAGAACACATCAGAGAGTTCATACTGGAGAGAGACCTTATGTTTGTAAGGAATGTGGCAAATCACTTAGTACATGTGCAATTCTTAGAGCACATCAGAAAATTCATACTGGAGAGAAACCTTACAAATGTATGGAATGTGACAAATCCTATATCCAGTACTCACATCTTAAAAGGCATCAGAAAATTCATACTGGAGAGAAAAATTGTAAATAATGTGGCATAGCATTCATCCAGAAATATATGCATTAGAAACATGGGAAAGCCTTTAATAAAGTTTTAAATCTTATAATTTTATCACAAAGTTTGTCAAAATAAAAATTTTAAATTAATTATATGAAAACCTTTTTGCTTTCTTTTTTTCTTTTGTGTGTGTGTGCACTTTGCTGCTTGTATCTCTATGTACTACATGTATACCTGGTGCCTGTGGAGGCCAAATCCCCTGAAACTGGAGTTAAAGACAGCTGTGTGCTGTTATGTGTATTTTGGAAATTGGACCCCAATACACTGTAAGAATGGATGCTGCTTTTAACCTCTAGATGGTGCTTTATCCTTCTAGTCCCTGGGAAAAACTGTAATAAAAACATTTGTCTTGTTCAACATCCAAAAATTCATAATTCTAGGCAAGACTATGCATTCAGCAGACAGAGGCAAAAATTATCTCTGTCAATCAGAGGCCATCCTGGTATACTTAGTTCCAGGACAGCCAGAACTACATATATCTATACTCATGAGCTTTTATACCCAGGCTGTTTGTTCCTAGGCTGAAATGACTCCTAGACTTCACTATTTATAAAGGCCCAGACCATAAGCTTTGGCTTGTTTCTTGACAGTTCTGAAATTATATAACCGTTTATTATATTCCCTGTGTGCTGCATGGTTGTTTACCTCTAATCATATTTCTGTCTCCTTATCGTCCAGGGTGAATCTTTCACACTTGTGACTACCTCACAGAGTTCCAATCTCACAATATGAGTTCCCTGTACAATTTTTATTTTCAAAACCTACTTTAGTAAGGGTTCTTAAACACTTTAAGCTCCAGCCCACCATCCACCATAGGTAGTGGAAAGGAAAGGTTAATAAGGGAAAGGAGGATGTGGGCCTGTTTAGAAATAGTTCTTTGGGGGTATTCTAATTTTTATTGTCATGATAGCAGTTCGGTTCACACAAATCAGCAGCAGTAACTCTATTTTTTTGCAAACACCATTCATGAGTCAGTACAGTAATGCAGTTCAATCCAGAAGAAACACAAGGCTTTGCCAATCAGCCCCTGAGACCACAGAAGTGGCAAGAAGCCACCAGAACACCACCAGAAATTCTTTGGTTCATTTCTCTCTACAAAATCTCAACAAATGATGATCAGTGAAAAGGGCAAGGCAAACAAATACCCCAGTGTCATCCACTGTCTGTTGGGTTATATTTATACCAAACACCAAGCATCAGCTCTAGCAAAATATTATATGCCCCTTTCTTAGGCAGCTTCCAGAAAAACACTACATATCTATTCCCAGCAAACCATCTTCCCACATGTCTGCCTCAGCAAAACATCCTCTCATAGGACACTTTCCAGAAAAATATCACATGACACAACTTAACCTCCAAAGAAACCAGAAATTTCCACCTCAGCTTCTATCTTTTATTTCGTGCCTACTGCTAGTAAGCCATTAGCTTGTTACTGAGGTTCTGAATTTATGGCAGTACACAGGAGATTCTCTCTACATATAACTTACCTCAAAATCATAAAAAGGACAAAATATAATAACATCTAATATATTACAATGAGCTCTAATTGTGCTGTACATCACAAAGTTTATACTTCTGAGAAACTATACAAAAGTATAGCATATAAAATCTCCATGTCTTGCTCTTCATTGGAAATTACAACTCTAATTTGACAAAGCCTTTACCTAGTGCTGAAATTGCTGACATCAAAGCAAATTCATTTTGAAAACACAGAATAATAAAGTCTCATCTTTCATCTTCAAAATCATCAACAAAAGAAAAACTTTGAACTAAGACCCACATATGAGAGGAAACATGCTATTTGAATGTTGGAAGCCAGGTGGAAGTACTTAATGTATTTTCCATTTGTCTATGTTCACATCCTGATTTCTCACTTTCATTTTTATTTACAATTGAGTAATATACAGTGTTCTATAGATATGTATATTATATTTTCATTTATACATGTGTCAATTGATGGATGGCTATCTGAGTTGATTCCAGGCCTAGATAGTGAATAAAGCAACAAGAACATGATGGGCAAGTAAATTCAGTTTTACCAAATGAAGACTCACCAGCTGGAGCCTGAAAGCCTGGGAGCTGAGAGGCAGAGAAAACACTCAGCGGACCTGCCTGCAACACTGATGTCCCATAAGAAAAAGTTCTTTTCCCTCTCTATGCTGTCTTAAATACCTTGCAGCGCAATGTCCCTCTTTTCTACTTGACTGTGCTCACTCCCTGGTAACTGCTTGTTTGTTGACCTAAGGTTGACTTTATTTAGCCCTTGAAAGGTGTGTTCTAGGGCTGAGCCACATAAGAAGTATTTGTTTCCAATAAACAAAGCTGTTGGATTAAAGGTGTGTGTTAACGCTGAGCCACAGAACAACATGGCAAGGTTTTTCTAGTTCACAATCTTAGGGTTCATGATGTGATCATATACCTAGCAACAATGGAAAGTCCTTGGGTTTCATGCCCAGGAGTGATTACTGGGTATCAGATGTCTTTGAGGTTTAACCCTTTCATTTTGTAGGAAGTTTCTTAAAACATAGGGTGTTAAAAGACAGAGAAATGAACTAGATGTCTTATAGCTGCAAGGAGGAGGGGGAAGGAAATAGTCCACCCTATAACTTACCTCCCAAAGCTCAGAAATAGACAATTTAATAATTTCAGGAAGTCCCAGAAATGGGCAAGATACACTAGTGTCTTTCTGCCACAACCATATATAATAGGTAAGGAATTCTGAGACTCTCAGACAAAATGTATTACACAGAAGATCACCATGAAGCTGACACCAGTCAATCTGCCTGAACCACACAAGACAAGAAAAGCTGCCCAGAGGAGCCAGTAACTGGCTTGAAAAACACACTTCCCTGTAACTTTAGTTTTTCCAATATCTATTTTTAATGATTGTTCTTAAACACTTTGATTTCTCTTCTAGCACACCACCCGCCAGAGGTAGTGGAAGGAAAGCCATATGGGCGAAGTGGTTCTTCGGAGAAATGGTTCTTCTTAGAAATGGTTCTTTGGAGCGAATCCCATCTGTTTTGTCAAGAAATCAATAGTTCAGGTCAGCAGCAGCTGCTCGATCCTCGTGCAAACACTTCACAGATATACCAGTAGTCCATTTCGTTTGAGTTGGTATAGTAAACACAAATCAGCAGTGGTGGCACAACTTAACAGGAACAGCCAGGCCTCAGCCAAATTGGCATGAATCAGCAGGTGAGACCAGGGACTGTTAACAGGATCTCCAGGAAAAGTTCTTGGCTGTGTCCCTTTCAGCAAAGCAAAGGTCAATGAAGTCTCAAAACCAACAAGTGTTGCACAGCTACGTCTACAGGCAAGCCCAGACAAACTTCAGTCACTGTCCATTGAGACCTATTCATGCTCCCTCAAAATATCATGTGTCCTCCATGCGTCTTTGCTCACCACGTGTCTTGCCTAAGCCCATGAGTCTTAGCAAACTCCACATGAGTCTGTCTTAGCTGACATCATTCCTTTTGTTCATGGCCATCCATTGTTGGTGTAGGTGAATGAAACCTGTATGTCATTCCTACTAAAATATTTATACATATATGTACATGTACACAGAGATAGATTCATTCTAAAAGTTCTGTTACTCTGAAGAACCCTAACTAATATACTAGAAGACACAGTCTCACACCAAACTTCATAATCTACTGGTTCTTACAATCTTTATACCCCCCTCTTCAAATATGTTTCTTGAGCCTGAGATGCAGGAGTTTTGAATGAGAGTATGCACTGTGCTGTGCTCCAAAACTCTGCATGTTGATTAGGTGTGTGTGTGTGTGTGTGTGTGTGTGTGTGTGTGGTTTTTTTTTTTTTTTCGTAGTAGACTCTGACTGTTGAAAACAGAAGTTTCCTTGATGAAGGGTAAAGACTAAGTCTGTGGGTACAAGGAAAATGTTTAGATATTTATTAGGGGTTATCCTGCTTTAGTAAAGTGTTAGTTGTTGTTTCTTCTCCAAGATTCAAAACTTCACTAGCACTGAGGAAGCAGATAGATTTTCAGGGCAAGTCGTTGTTTACCATTTGTTAAAAGTGTCTTAAAGCCAACTAGAGCACATGTTAGTTACTACCAAAGTGAGCTTGCCACTGTTACAGTTCTGGAGTTGTCCTCAAACCATACAAATACTGATCTCAATTAAGCAAGAATAGTTTGTTGAATGCACACCTTGATACTGAACGTTCAGGACCACTGAAAGGACTCAGAAGCCCAATTTTTGTACTAGTCTGCTCTCAGAGTAGGCTTTTTATAGGGGAAAAAACCAAGTCAAAAGTTTAAAGGCCAAGGAGTGGAGCAGTTGGCTTACTAGGTAAAATATTAGCAGCGAAACTATAAGCTGATTGGTCCTGAGTAAGGTAAGGTAGTGGTAGCTGGGTGGTGAACAGGGGGAATTTCATAACATTGAGATAACACAGTATGAGTATTATAACATTTTGGCTTATTAGTACAATTCTTCAATGTCAGCAGAAAAACCATTGAGAGCTCATACATAGGTGCAGGAAGGGCTGCCTAGTGGTCAGCTCTGACTCAAGACATTGTAGACATACAGTTCATATTGACCTTTGAATTGATGGGTCCTACATAAAGCTTTGTGGAATTTGTTTTGTTCTGTATGTTTGCCAAACATACAGAACAAAACAGAACATATAGAACAAAATAGGGTGTGTGGTCAGTATGCCCTTGAACCAAGTCACCTCTCTGGGTCAGGGACTGGTAGGTGTGTCATAGCAACAATACAAAGTAGCTGGCAGACATGTAACAAAATGGATACAGCTACTGGGGGTGGGGAATACTGAATTTGACAAATTTTTCACCTAGTGCTGAAGTTGCTGTTATAAAAGCAAATTCATAGTGAGAGAAAACACAAAAATGTACTCAAATTCTCATCTTTCATTCAACGTTGAAATTGTCCTATTATACTCAGACCATACAAACAGTAAGATGCTAAGAAGCTAACGAGATAGAAGAGCTGTCTGTGTGACATCACAGCCATGCCCTCACAGAACTTAAAAGTCACAAAGGGTTTGGGGATTGGCGGCATAGGCCTTTAATCCCAGCAGTCTAGAGGAAGAAACAGGTGGAGTTCTGAGTTCAAGGTCAGCAAGGTCCACAGTGCAAATTCTATGACAGCCAGGGCTACACACACACACACACACACACACACACACACACACACACACACAAAACCATCTAAAAGAAAAGCAATCCAATAAAGAAGAAATCTCTGGGAGCATGCAGAAGTTCATGTTGAACTACTTAGAAAGACTGGGAAGTATCACTCTATAAATAAAATGATACACCTGCCATTCACCACCAGCCTGCACGTGAGGAGGTAAATGAGCTTTGGGAACCCATCAACAATGATGAAATGGCAATTGCTCCAATCTTACATAGTGACTTGTTCTTAGTACTTTCTAAACACTTGTGGATCTTTCTGCATTACCCACATGCTGCTGCAGGAAGAGGCTACTTTGCCCAAGCTGGAGAGTAGTACAAAATGACAATTATAAACATGAATATTTAGATAACATATTAAGAACATAGTCATTAATAAAACTTCATTAAGTTCTGCCCTTGGACTTATAATTCCAAGACTTGGGTTTTTGCCATGGAATGAATTCATCTCTCTAGCACAGGCTTCAAATTCAGTCAAGAGACAGCTTACTTCTACTCATAAATAATCACACCAATATTGCACCAGTACACACATCTTGTCTAATAGGTTGGTATTGTAGGGTATAAGGTTCAAAATTGTTCTCTATCTTGCAATCAAACTTTTGGGTATCGTCAGTGACATCATGTACATATGGTGACCTAGCAGAACACTGGCATGGCCCTTTTTTTTAATGCCTCTGGAGCTTCCCTGACTAATAATCCTAGGCAGGTAAGTACAGAGAGTTCCACTTGATAGTCCTGGTGCCTGGACTGGCAGCATTAGTTATCCATATGGATACCTTTGTTCACAGGTTTATATATTATATTTCCTTTAACTTGTAAGCTAGCTGGATTTCATAAAACTTCATCTGTGCTTTTGGTTATGCCATCTACTTTTGTCCTACCCCATCCCCAGTTTCACATTTAACACGTGTTATTGAATGTTCTATTATTTTACATCACATTCCACTTTCTTTTCATTATATATATGGATATAGAAAGACACACACACACACACACACACACACACACATCTTTAACTTCATTTGAAAACTGATAGGGGCCCCATGGGACAACTCATTTTGTTTGACCTTTCAGCAGCCCCTGCTCCTCTCCAATACTCTACTTCATACTTCAACCATTCTGCCTACAGTCTTCCCACTATCTAATTCCACATCACTTGTATTCTACTATCCATCCTTTCTTCCTGAATCTCCCACTGGTGGTCCATTTCTAGCTGCATACCTTCTACATGCAGTCAGTTCGACAAACAAAATGAACATGTTGAAGCTAAGACACACATGTGAGAGGAATCTTTAGTCACCATATTATCCAGTTGCTCATATTGACATCCTGATTTTTACACTCTCATGTTTATTTACAACTGAGTAATATACAATGCTCTACAGATACGCATCACATTTCCATTTACACATGGGTCAGTTGATGGATATCTGAGCTGATCCTATCGTCTAGACACTGAATAAAGAAGCAATGAGCATGATGGGCAAGTACTCATTGGTAGGATGGAAAGTCCTTGGATTTCATGCCCAGGAGTGGTTAGTGTGTATCAGAGTTCTCTAAGATTTAACCATATCATGTCAAAGGAAACCCCTTTAAGAATAGTGTCTTAAAAGAAAGGAAATTAATTGGATGCCTTAGCGTAGGTGAATGAAGGGGTCATGAACTGTCCATCCTTTCGAGAATATCCTAAAGCTCAGAAATAGACAACTTATACCCTTAAGAAGTCTGAAAAACTGGCAAGATTCACTAGTGACATACTGCCTCAAGCATATATAATCAAAAGTTGATTCTCTAGTTTTTGATCTCATAGCAGTGTGTGATCTCCTTTTTCCACATTTATAACCAATGTTAGCTATCATTTCTATTCCTGATAATTGACACTGTAGCTAGAGTAGCATAGAAGCTTGATGATTCATAGTCTGCATTTTCCTAAGAGGTGTATAACTCTTGTCTGGATTGGCTTTAGTGGTGTGTGTGTGTGTGTGTGTGTGTGTGTGTGTGTGTTTTGCTTTGGTTTTACATTTAAAATTTTGAATTTATCCTATCATTAGAGTATTTGATGTCCCCCTTTCTTCCTGCCAAATCCTCCCAAATACCATTCTGCTCTCTTTCAAATTCATGGTCTGTTTCTCCTTAATTGTTATTGCACACATGCATGTTTGTAGTGCAATTCTAGGAGAATCATTGCATCTATGGTAAACACCAGAATGAACAGTTGTTTTCTAGCAATACTTAGATCTTGAATGGTACTTCTGGTTTCCTTTACTTTGTGACAGGGTCTATCTGTGTATCTGTGTGTCAATCTATTTTTTTTTAAGTGAGTAACAATCGGATCTTATGTCTACTGATAATAAAGACTTCTATTATACTAAACTGGAAGATCTAATTGAAATAGGTGAGATTCCAGGTACATATAACATATCAGATGTAAACAACAGGAAATAAATAATATTAACAAGACTACACTAGCAATGTGACTGAAGCAATTATAAAATACCACCATTTTTAAAAAAATAGTTTATTTATTTACACTCCATCCATCCCTGCTCCCCCCCTGCCCTTCACAGTCTCCTCTCCCACAGTTCCTCATCCCACTTCTCCTCCCCTTTGCCCAACCTGACCAACCCCTTCCCTGGGACCTCATTAGATGCCTCTACCACTGAGGCCAGACCAGGCAGTCCTCTGCTATATATGTTCTGGGTGTTGCAGGCCAACCCATGTATGTTGCCTGGTTGGTGGCTAATCTCTGAGATTAGCTCCCTTTGGTCCCAGGCAGTTGAGACTTCTGGTCTTCCTATGGGTTTGCCCTCAGCAACTGCTTCTTCAATCCTTCCTCTAATTCAACCGTAGGGCTCCCTCCCCGCAACTTCAGTCCAATAGTTGGGAGTAAGTATCTGTGTCTTTCTCAGTCTGGTAGAGCCTCTCAGAGGACAGTGATGCTAGGCTCCTGCCTTCAGTCTCTTCTCCAATTCTGTCCCTGTATTCCTTTTATATAGGATCATTCTGGGTCAGAAATTTTGACTGTAGGTTAGTAAGCCTGTCCCTCTACCTCTATCTACTGGAAGTAAACTCTTCGAGTTCCCTCTACCCATTGTTGGTCAAAAATGCCGTTTTTAAAACAACCCCATGACAAGACTGACAGGATTTTATTTCAAATAACCACTGTCAAAGTGACTTAACATTTACTATTCTTGATTCAAAAGAGCAGGAGTTCCAGACTCTAACTATTACCTAATGCTAAACCGGATTCTGAGCCAGACTTAGTGGACCATCCCATCAATCCTAGCATTGCAGAGGCAGGGTAGCCAGATCTCACTGAGTTCAAGGCCAGCCTGTCTGGGAAAAGCAAACACAAAAAACAAAAACAAACAAACAAACAAATGAAAATGTAACAAATAGAAGCACCCCACCCGATACTGATACAATTAAAAATAAATTATAGACTAATGTGGTAATCTGAAAACAATTTTGAGAGGCTGGGGTGATGGCTCCAGAGGTCCTGAGTTCAATTCCCAACAACCACATCAGGGCTCACAACCATCTGTATTGGGATCCAGTGCCCTCTTCTGGCATGCAGATGTACATGCAGATAGAGCAGTCAGGTAAAACAAATAAATCTTTTGTTTAAAATGTTTTTTGAGTTGGGCATGGCAGCACACTTCATTAATAATTGTGTTATACAGAGAAAATCTTTCTCGAATGAATGAGTGAATGAATGAACGACCTTCCCCAAGTTTTCTATTATTAGCTATTGCACACTTGCATATTGCATTTGTGTGCCCATATCAAATATTGCCCAATATTTTTGGTACAGTTTTGGTATAAAGAATGTATTTCACTCCTAAACCTCTGTTCTTCTGGTTTATAATTTCAACAAACCTCTCGATTGTATTCATCCCTATTTATATTGCCAAGGACCCACTGAGATGAACCAGAGCCATTTGTGAGTCTGTGGGTTTGGAGCTATGTGCTGGAGTCTGATGTGCTCAGCAGAGGAAAACAACTAAAGGCAGCAAGTCTAATCCTGGAATCTATGCATAGTCAACGCCTGAGAGGTAAAGTGAGCTGTTCCCTTACCTAGACTGACTGTGGTCTTGTGTGAGGGCAGTGCAGGTAGACATATTGCTGTAGGTTACTGATTACAGTAGTTGTGTGGAGTCTAGATGGTATGTTTTAGCCCTTCCCTTCTTTCCCTTCTTATTTCCTAACCACCTCTTCTTCTTTGGTATTACCAGAGCTAGAGATGGGATGGAGTAACTGACTTCATTAGGACTAGAACCATAGACCTTACTTACTTTTTGCATCTGTGAGAGTTAAGGTTTCTGTATTCAACCCTCCAGAAAGAAAGGAAGGAAGAAGAAAGGAAGGAAGGAAGGAAGGAAGGAAGGAAGGAAGGAAGGAAAGAAGGAGGGAAAGGAGGGAAGGGAAGGAGGGAAGATGGGAAGAAGGAAGGAAGGGAGAGAGGGGGAAGGAAGGAAAGAAGGAAGGCGGGAGGGAGGGAGAGAAAGGAGGGAAGAATGGAAGAAGGGAGGGGAGGGAGGAAGGGAGGGAGGAAGAAGGAAGGAAGGAAGGAAGGAAGGAAGGAAGGAAGGAAGGAAGGAAGGAAGGAAGGAATTGGTTTTTCTTTAAGTATGAGTCACAGAAGACTAGCTCCTTTCTGAGTTAGTAAAATAACCAGACCGCCATCTAGTGGTAACAGAAGTACAACGCAGGATGAGTTCAGCCCTGGGCGGAGAGCAAAGAGCCACCGAGTTCTTGAGACACCTATTTCTTTCCAAAATCCAAGTTCTTTAAAGGTCCCAGTCCAAGTCAAAATTTTGCTTTTGACTTCTCATGTTTGTGTTTTGGGGATGAGACTCGGGCTTTTGAATTTAGCCTGTGCTGTTGTTTGGTACAAAGTATGTGTTCCGAAGTCTGGAGGTCCAGTGGAGGCTTCCTGTCTTTTATCTAAAGGGTTCTTCTGTACTCACTATGGGGGTCAGATGTCGCGGTGCAGCATCCGACCAGATCCGGTTCTGGTCTAGCTGGCAGCAAGCGTGTGGGGAGGCTGGGCGAGCTGACGGCTGGAGCTGTGCGGACGGCAGCCTGAGACAAAGTGGGAGGGACGGGTCTCGGCGGGACGGGGCCACTCACCCGGAAACGCGCGTTGGCGGTAACAGCGGCGAGAAGCAAAGTGTTCAGAGTGGGAGGAGCTGGAGGAGTGACGTAAGCGGAAGCTGGGAAACTAGTGTCGCCGGGTAAGTGGGACTGAGAACCAAAGTCAAAAAGTGCCAACGACCTGTTCGCGTCCAGAGCTCACGGCCCTGCACCGTGGGGGAATCGCGAGGTGCAGACCTGGGGTCGCAGGACGGGGAAGGCAAAACGCCGGGCAGCCGTGGGCGCCGCGCGGGGCATCCTGGGAGAGGCAGCAGCTGGAACCGCAGCCCGGCGGCCCTGAAACCTCCCAAGTCAAACGAGCTGGAAAAGGGCTGGAAAGGGGCCAGAAGGGAGCGGGGCGTGATCAGTTTTTCCGATGTTCATAAGTAAGCTGGATCTGAGATTTCGCTGTTGTTGTCTTTCATTGTCGGTATTTTTAGCGCATATAAACTGAAATAATCCTGATGTGTTTTTCATTGACCATGTGATTGCCAAACTATTCAGAATAGTAGAATAGTAGAATTTGAGTTTATCTGTTGATATCTGCAAACCACTTTTCTTTGTTGAGGTGTAAAGGACAAAACTTTTTAAAATTTATTTACATCCACGCTAACTCCTCTCTTATGCCTAGGACGTACTTGGTGACTCGACATCCCCAGAGAGCTTTTAGCTATTAGTCATGAAGGGAAGGGCTGGAAATGTGACTGAATCTCAACGTATATTTGTTGCGAGTTTCATAGATATAGTTGTAAATGTAACTTTTAAAAGTAAACTCCCCCCAGCCCCCCCCCCCGCATTAAATTATTTACCATACATTGTCATCACTGCTTCCTCTCCTAGTCTCTCCCTCCCCCAAGCCTTCCTCCCTTTATCCTCAGAGAAGGGAAAGCCTCCCATGGATATCCACTCTGTTTGGCATATCAAGATGCAGTAGGGTTAGGCACATCTCCTATTGAGGCTACACAAGGCATCCCAGTTAGGGAAAGGGGATCCAAAGGCAGTCAACAGAGTCAGAGACAGCTTCTGCTCCAGTTGTTAGGGGACCAGCATGATGACCAAGTTGTACATCTGTTACAGTTCACAGTTAGAAAGGACATTATAAGCCACCTGGTGTTGGCACAAGTCTTTAATCCCCACACTTAGGAAACTGAGTCAGTTGGATCTGGGAGTTCCTTGCCCCCCTGGTCCACAGAGGGAGCTGGAACCACAAAGAGAAATCGTGTCAGTGGGAAGAGGGAGAAGGAAAAGGAAAAACTAAATAAAACAGAACAGGTATTATATAGGATGGTACTGTAAATCATCTTTCAAATAATTACTTTAGCTCTTCTATATCAGAAACAAGTCAGCAAAAGTCTTTTTGTCTAGTTCTAGAAAACCCCACTGTCCATGAACACAAACTGTTTTTTGGTTTGCTTTGGTTTGGCTTGGCTTGGTTCCTGTCTTTGCTTTGTCTGTGACTTTAACCCATTGTGTTCCTCTGCCTGGCCCAGAGCTCACCATGTAGACGGGGCTTGACTGAAAGTCACAGAGTTACTGTTTCCTGAGTGCTAGCATTAAAGGTGTGTACCAGGATCACTATTCAAACTGTTGTTTTGTATTTTGTGTTCAGTTCACAGTCACCAGTGTGACTGTGAGTGCTTTGTACAGAGACTGGAGGTTGGAGAATTACAGTAGTCAGGTCTGTGTGGGTGAGAATAGTGTATTTCAGCCCCCACATCCCCCAGACACATACCTTGCTCCTCCTCAGGGTTTTGTTGGCAAGTTACTCTGTAAGCATGAGTTCCTTTGGGAGAATAGGGCTTCCATCATCTTTAGTCCAGGATAAATTCAGAACCTCACTGGTATATAATATTCTCATCCCAATCATTCAGTTCCATTTCTGCCCCTGAGATTTGACTGGGCTGTGATTGGAAGAGAGTTTTAAGTTATGGTAACTGAAAATGCTTTCTAAATATTTTCAGATGTCGCTGCATGACATCTCCTGAGCACAGTACTGTGCTAGAAATGCAGGTGCTTGCTGAAGATCTCTTTCTTATGTGCAGGTCTCAGTGATCACCCAGAACTGTTTACCTGTGGAGCAGAGCAAAGCGACCTGGAAGATCTAAATGGAGGAGGCAGTAGCTAAGGATCCAGGTATGTTGGAGGATTGGTGATGGGATGGCAAGGGCTTCAGGTGACTGTGGAAGTGGGATATGACATCCAGTTTGCTACATTCTGTTTCACTAGAAATGATTTCACTGAGAATAATTTCCTCAGGACTGTACTATTGTAGAGATGAGAAGACTGTCTACAGAAGAACTGATCCTAGGAGGCAATAACATTTATTTGGTCAAGCATGTGAGTGATGCTGTCTTTACCATGCACATCATTGATTATGTCTACATACCAATATTAAATGGTTTTTGTTTCAGTGATTTTAATATATTATAAAATGATGAAAATTAATACTTCTAGATGTAATGTTTAATGATTTTTGGAGATTTTGGTATTTTAGCACATTTTCTTCTTTTTTTTTAAGATTTATTTATTTTGTTATGTGAGTACACTGTCACTGTCTTCAGACACACTAGAAGAGGGCATCAGAAACCATTACAGAATTCTGTGAACTATCATGTGGTTGCTGGGAATTGAACTCAGGACCCCTGGAGAGCAGACAGTGCTCTTAACCATTGAGTCATCTCTCCATTTTAGTGTTTTCTCTACCTTTTAGTGTTAATTCTTCCTTTCCTAAAAATAATGCCAACAGAGTTTTGATGAAAATCAGGAACTGTATTTGCAGACAGGTAAACTCTATCTACCCTGTCTTCCCAGGGGTATCTGTTGTCATGACAATTCCAAGTTATTTCCATTGATGTGATTGTAACATACTATGTGATCACCTCTACATGTGATCCTCTTAGTATTTTCTAGCTCTGTGCTGCTCCTTAGTACTTTCAAGATTACTTTCTGTAAAATATGAACATAGGATTTTAATAGGAATTGCTTGGAGTCTTAGAGAAGACAAACCTCCTCTATGTTGTGTTCTTTCTTATGAAAAGCACATGAGGCAATGTGGCAGTTTTCACATTTTATGTAGTCTCCTGTTCTCTGTCAAGGCAGGTCAGGGTCTGCTGTCAGATTTCCTGGCCTGCTATTGCCTGGAGAGTTAGGAGGAGAGTCACCTCAGGCTCAAGGCAAGGGACTGGACGATGCTATGGTCCTTGGTGGAAGGAACAGGGAGGCCTCTAGGTGGGAAGAGATGCACTGCGTAGATGGCAGCAGTTGTTTCTGCTGGCTTGCGGTTTTGCTTCCCATGGCACTGTGAGGTGTAAAAAGGTTATGCAGAATAAACTTGGGGCTGCTTCAGTGTTCACTAAAGTCCTCCAGAATCATCTCTTGCTTCTGTATTGACTTTCTGCCTTCCCTTTCTTTAGTTCTCACTTCCCCTTAGGGACAGTTAGACTCCTGCCGGTGGGTTCCGACAGTTTGCATTCTGGGTTTCATAACACATACCTGTGATGATCAAGGATTTTGTATCTAGGATCATTTTATCATTTGCATTTAATACTCTTTACTTTGTATTTTAATACTTTGGATTTTTCTTTCACTAGCATAATTATGATCATCTCATCTTTACTGCAGTCCATATTCATGGCATTTATAAAAAGATTCCTTCTTTCTCAGTATTTTGTATTTTTAGATATGAAATAAATTTTTTGTAGAAAATATGTTTTAACCTCTGCTCTCATTTTTCCTTTTTTGAATGCTGTAATCTGTTTACATGCTTAGCATAGCAAATATTATCTATTTACATTTCAAGAAATTACTGAAAAAATGTGTTTATTGTTTAGGAATTTGAGTGTGGATAGTGTCTAGGGAGAGTGGGAATAGACCTCTGTATGTCAGATTTACATTTCCCATGACCTATGCCTAGAGCTTTTTAATATGTGCACATTCGCCCTTCCAGCACCTGGTGAGCATCATCTGTCAATCCATGTGCTTCTTTATTGATTATGTGCCTCTTTATTGATTATATTATTATATAGGCCTTTTTGGTGCATGGATTTGATAGTATGATTCTTGATGACTTTCTTGACAAGCTGACAGTTACTTTACCCTATTTCTTCTATGTTTATGTCTTGCCTTTTTCCATAATTATATCCCTGCCACAGTTTTCAGATCTCCCTTCAGATCACCTTTCCCTCTCTATTATTTCCCAACATCCCACCGAGGTCTCTCTTTCCTTTCTGGTTACTGCAGTTACTCCAGGTTGGAGAGAGAAACTTCCTGAGAGAGAGAGAACATGCAATGTCTGTCTTTCTGGGTCTGGGCCACTCCATTCAGAATCACCTTTTCTAGTTCTATCCATTTACCTACAAACCTCTTGATTTCAATTTTCTTTACATTTCCATAATTTTCCATAGTGCCTATTTAACCTCATTTTCATATTCCATTCCTCGGATAAGGACATTTAGGTTGTTTCCATTTTGTAGCTGTTGTGAATATAGCACCAATGAACATGAGTGAGCATGTGTCCCTGGAGTAGGACTTGAGTGTTTGGAACATATGCCAAGGAATGGAATTACTGTGTCATGTGCTACACTTATTTAACACGAGGATTTGTTTATTTAATTGAGGATTCTCCATATTGATATCCACCATGGGCACATTTTGTGTTTATGGGGTTTTTATTCCCAATGCTTTTGTTTTTTATGTTGTTGCTGTTTGGAGTATTGGTAATATTCTTATTCCTTCTCTGTGTTAGTTAGTGTTTTCCTGTCTTGCCCATAAATAATCACTTCCCAGTTTTCCTGTATTTATATATACTTCACATGCAATGTATTATTTCTTATGTTCTTATGAATAATTCTTCTCTTTTACTTGTATAAATTTTGTATCTAGTTTATTCTGTACTGTACTGCTTTAGGGAACTTAATTTTGTTATTTTGTAACAATCTTGAAAGGCACTTATGTCTCTATCAGTTTAAAGAAACTTTTTCTGAGTGAAGCAATATGGTTGATGGTGATTTCTCTCTAAGTTTTAAAAGTCATTACATGCTCTTCTGGATTTGGGATTGCTGATTGAACACCAGGTAGTATTCTGTTGCTTGGGTCTTTTATATAGTTTGAAACTGTTCTTTAATAGCTTTCAGTATTAATTTTTGCTTTTCTTTTTTGACCTTTTATATGAAAGGGTCACAAGCTGGCGATTTGTCGCACCTTAAAGAGAAATTCAAAGAAGAAAACCAGAAAGAAATGGATGATTCTCCAGTAAACATGTCACAGGTCAGTAGCCATATCCACTTTTTTTTTTTCTAGAAATGTACCTTCAAATATTGCAAACCTTTAATTTTCTCCTTCTGATAATTTGCCTTAACCTGATTATAAACATGTTGGAAACACACACAAAATCAAACACTGAAATTAACCAGACTGAAAGTCTATAGAACTGAATGAAATTACATAGGGTTATATTAGTCATTGAGAACTAAAACTCTAGTGACATTCATTTAATAGTTGCAATATACAATATATTTTAATGAATTTATCTACCAAAGCCCCAAAAAACAGTGACAGAATTAGAACTAAAAATGCAGTCACTTTACTATATCTTTCATAACTGCGTTCCATTACCTGCATTCAGTTCTTCCTCATCCCCTCACATTTAACTTTTCATTTTTTTCCTCCATATTCTACTGTGCTCACATGTACACTGCTTCCATATAGATATATTATTGGCTGAATTATTCATATGATATGAATATGAATATTCCCATGAGAGGAAAATGTGGTTTCTTCTTTCTGACATTATGTGACCTCTCTTAATATTATACATCTTAAGCCTAGACATTTTTCTACAACTTCTTTTTTTTGGTTTTTTGTTTTGTTTTGGTTTTTTTTTTTTTTTTTTTGGTTATTTTGGATTTGGTTTTTTTCAAGACAGGGTATATCTGTGTAGCCCTGGCTGTCCTGGAACTCACTCTGTAGACCAGGCTGTCCTGGAACTCAGAAATCCGCCTGCCTCTGCCTCCCTGAGTGCTGGGATTACAGGCGTGTGCCACCACCGCCCGGCTTTCTACAACTTCTTATTACATTTTTTTCATTAGCTGAATAGTATTCTATTTTTCCATTAACTTATTTGTTACCTTTTGATCCCAATTGCTGCCTCCCCTCTTCTGTTTCCCTCATCAAATAGTCCCTCCGTCCATTCCCCTTCCCCTTCTCTTCTGAGAAGGTAAAAGGCTCCCTGGTACATCAAGTCTCTGCAGAAAAGGCAGAGGCCAGAAAAGGCAGCCCAGTTAGAGGAATGGGACTTACAGGCAGGTAACAGATTTATAGACAGCCCCTGTGCCAGTTATTCGAGGACTCACATGAAGACTGAGCTGCAGGGGGCCTGTGTGTACTCTTTGGTTGGTGGGTCAATTTCTGAGAGCCCCCAAGGGTTCAGCTTAGTTGACTCTACTTGTCTTCCTGTAGAGTTCCTATTCTCTAAGGGTCCCTCAGTCCTTCTCTCAACTCTTCCCAATCTCCGTCCAATGTTTGGCTGTGAGTTTCTGCATTTGTTTTAGTCAGCTGATGGGTGGACCCTCTCAGAGGACACTTATGCTAAGCTCTTGTTTACAAGCCTAACAGAATATCATTAATAGTGTCCAGGATTGGTGCTTGGCCATGGGATTGGTCTCAGATTGGGCCAGTTATTGGTTGGACATTTCCTGGTCCATCTTTGTCCCTAAATTTCTTGTAGACAGGACATTTTGTGTCTACAGTTTTGTGGGTGCATTAGGAACTCCACTGGGGTTGCTGCCTAGGTAGAGGAAGTAGCCAATTCAGGTTTCATATCTCTATTGCTTGGAGTCACAGCTGAAGTCACCCCCATAGACTCCTGGGAGGCTCCCCATATCAGGTCTCTGTCACATTTTATACATGCTCCCACCACCATCCTCACCAGTCACCAATTTCCATTTATTCTCCCTGCCCTCTCGCCCTCTCTCCTGTTTCTTTCCACACCTGTTCCTGACCCTTCCCATTCCCCTCCCCATCCCACCTCCACACAGTTACCTCTCTCTATCTGCCTCCTATGACTGTTTTATTCCCTCTTCTAAGTGAGAGTCAAGCATCCTTGCTTGGGTCTTCTTTCTTGTTTAGCTTCTTTGAGTCTATGGAATGTAGCCTGGTAATCCTGTACTTTATGACTGATATCCACATATAAATGAATATATACCTGTCTTATTTAGGGTTCTATTGCTGTGAATAGACACCATGACCAAGGCAACTCTTATAAGAACAACATTTAATTAGGTCTGGCTTACAGATTCAGATGGTCAGCCCATTATCATCAAATCAGGATCATGATAGCTCCCAGGCAGGCTTGGTGCAGGAAAAACTGAGAGTTGAACATCTTGTTCCAAAGGCAAACTGGCATCCTCAGGCAGCCAGGAAGAAGCTCTCAAAAACCACCCCCAGAGCCAGGCGGTGGTGGCACACGCCTATAATCCCAGCACTCTGGGAGGCAGAGGCAGGCTGATTTCTGAATTCGAGGCCAGCCTGGTCTACAGAGTGAGTTCCAGGACAGCCAGAGCTATACAGAGAAACCCTGTCTCGGAAAAAAAAAAAATCCAAAAAACAAACAAACAAACAAAACAAACAAACAAAAACCCACCCCCAGAGTGACAGATACCCTTCTACAAGGTTACACCCCCAAATAGTGCCCCTCCATGGGTCAATCAGATTCAAGCCACTACAATACCATACATGTTCTTCTGGGCCTCAGTTACATCGCTCAGGATGATAGTTTCTAGTTCCATCCATTTGCCTGCAAAATTCATGATGCTCTTGGTTTTTTGTTTTGTTTTGTTTTGTTTTTCGAGACAGGGTTTCTCTGTGTAGCCCCTGGCTGTCCTGGAACTCACTCTGTAGACCAGGCTGGCCTCGAACTCAGAAATCCGCCTGCCTCTGCCTCCCAAGTGCTGAGATTAAAGGCGTGCACCACCACCACCCGGCGATGCTCTTGTTTTTAGTAGCTGAATTGTAATCCATGGTATAAATGATCCACATTTTCTGTATTCATTCTTTGAGTGAGGGGCATATGGGTTGTTTCCAGTTTATGGCTATTATGATTAAAGATGCTGTGAACATAGCAGAGCATGCATCCTTGTGGTAGGTTAGAGCATCTTTGGTTATATGCCCAGGAGTAGTATAGCTGAGTCTTTAGGTAGAACTAGTCACAATTTTCTGAGAAAACACCAGATTAATTTCTAGAGTGGTTGTAAAAGTTTGCTCTCCCACAAGTGATGGAGGAGTGTTTGCCTTGCTTCACATCCTTGCCAGTATTAGTTGTAACTAGAGATTTTGATCTTAGCTATTCTGATGGGTGTAAGATGGAATCTCAGGATCATTTTCATTTGCATTTCCCTGATGACTCAGTATATTGAATTTTTCTTTAAGTGTTTCTCTGCCATTCAATATTCTGCTGTTGAAGATTCTCTGTTTAGCTCTGTATCCCTGTTTTTAATTAGGTTATTGGTTTGTTGGTGTCTACTTAAGTTCTTTCTTTATTTTGGATATTAGCCTTGTGTCAGATGTAGGGTTAATCTTTTCCAATCTGTAGGCTACCATTTGTCCTATTGACATTTTCTTTTACCTTATGTAAGCTTTCCAGTTTCATAAGGTCCTATTTATCAATTGTGGATCTTAGTGACTGAGCCATTGATGTTCTGTTCAGGAAGTTATCGCCTGTACCAATGAGTTCCAGACTATTTCCCACTTTCTCTTCTATTAGATTTAGTGTTGAGATCATTAATCTGCGTGGACTTAGGTTTTGTGCAGTTTGATAGATGTGGATCTATTTGCATTCTTCTACAGGCAGACATCCATTTAGCACCATTTCTTACAGATGCTTTCTTTTTTCCATTATATGGCTTTGATTTCTTTGTCAAAATTCAAGTGTCCATAGGTATGTGTGTTTATGTCTGGGTCTTCAGTTTGATTCCATTGATCAAACTGTCTGTTTCTATACCAATACCGTGAAGTTTTTATTACTATTGCTCTGTAGCACAGCTTGAAATCAGAGCTAGTGATATCTCCAGAGGTCCTTTATTGTACAGGATTGCTTTAGCAGTCCTGGTTTTTCTGTGTTTCCATTGGAAGTTGAGAATTGTTTTTTCAAAGTCTGTAAAGTATTATGTTAGAACTTTGATGGAAATTACATTAAATCTGTAGATTGCTTTTGGCAAGATGACCATTTTCACTATGTTAATACATGAGCATAGGAGATCTTCCCATCTTCTAATATCTTCTTTAATTTCTTTCTTCAGAGACTTAAAATTCCTGTCAGACAGTACTTTTACTTGCTTGGTTAGAGTTACACTAAGATATTTATATTGCTTGTGGCTATTGTGAAGAGTATTATTTCCCTGGTTTCTTTCCTAGCCCATTTATCATTTGTATAAGAAAGGGGTAGTGATTTTTTTTGAGTTAAATTTGTATCTATCCACTTTTCTGAAGGTGTTTATCAGCTTTAGGAGTTCTTTGGTAGTTTTTGGAGTCACTTATGTATTCTATCATATCATGTTTGAATAGTGATTCTTTGACTTCTATTCCAATTTGTATCCCTTTGATCTTCTTTAGTTGTCTTATTCTTCTAGCTAGAAGTTCATGTACTATATTGAAGAGGTATGGAGAAAATAGGCAGTCTTACTTTGTCCAATTTTAGTGAATTACTTAAGTTTCTCTCCATTTAATTTGATGTTATCTCTTGACTTGCTGGATATTGTCTTTACTGTGTTTAGGTATGCTCATTGTACCTCCGGTCATTCCAAGACATTTAAAATGAAGAGGTATTGGAGTTTGTCAAAGGCCTTTTCAACATCTAATGGGATGATTGTGTAGATTTTTTCTTTTACTTTGTTTATATGGTGCATTACATTGTTTAGTTTTTTTGTTTTGTTTTGTTTTGTTTTTGGTATATTGAACCATTCCTGCATCCCTGGAATGAAGCCTACTTGATCATGGTATTTTTGATGTGTTCTTAAATTCCATTTGCAAGTATTTGACTGAGTATTTTTGCATCAGTGTTCATAAGGGACATGGATATGAAATCCATTTTTATTTTGTTGTTTTAGTCTTTCTGTGATTTAGGTATCAGGGTGACTGTGGTCTCATAGAATGAGTTTGGCAATCTTCCTTCAGTTTCTATTTTCTATAATAGTTTGAGGTATTAGCTCTTTGAAAGGCTGGTAGACTTCTGTGCTTAACCCATCTGGCCCTGCCCTTTCTTTGGATGGGAGACTTTTAATGGCTTCTTCTATTTCCTTAGGGGTTATTTAGACAGTTTGCCTGATCTCTATCTAACTTTGGTAAGTAATATCTATCTAGAAAATCATCTATTTCACTTAGATTTTCCAGTTTTGTAGAGTACAGGGTTTTAAAGTAAGGCCTAATAATATTTTTAATTTCCTCAGTGTTTTGTGTTATGTTTCCCTCCCTATTCCTTTCTGATTTTGTTAATTTGGATACTGTCTCTGTGCCTTTTAGTTATTATATTGTACACTGAGATCCTATGGGACATGAAATGTATATAACAGATAGATAATAATCAAATGTATGTCTTGTTTCATGGATATGCTTTTGAGACTGTTGTGTCACCCTGTTTTCACAGAGGTAGAACATTCATTATAGAGTGTGACTATATTAGAACTCATCTCACTAAGTAATGGTCTTCATTCATCTACATCACATCTCCTTATTTCCAGAAAAGCACTGTGCCCAACATTACATGATCACACTGTGCATTTTTGTTTCAGGGTCTATTGACATTCAGGGATGTATCTGTGGACTTCCCTCAAGAGGAATGGGAATGCCTGGACTCTGCTCAGAGGGCTTTGTACATTGATGTGATGTTGGAGAATTATAGAAACCTGGTCTCTGTCGGTGAGAACATTTTGCTTTAGGAACTATCAGCTTTTCTTTTGTATATACTGACTTTATATGTAGTAAAAGTGTTTGTTAAAGCTCTTTGGAAACAACATGAGAATAGAGAAAGTTGGATAGTAGAAAAGAACTTTCCATCGTATTTAATGTTTACTTTCCATTTTGCACTTTAGAGGTCTCATGGATCCTTTATTTTGTTTCCACAATGCAATCGGCATTAATTATCTTCATATCTTAGAGTTCCGTCTCTATAAGGAAAGTTAAGAAACACCGCAGTGTGTGTAGCTGAGACAATGGAGAAAAGAAATAACCAATAGCTGCCCATGACAGCCCTACTTCAAATGATGTAGACTCTAGACCCTATATTCTAGAGCCTCTGATATCTGGCAGAATACTCTCTTTGCTTCCATTATTTGTAAGGAATCTATTGAGGTATTTTTAGAAACAAGATTAACCCCTTGATGCTTTTAAGTAAGCCTTTAATATTAGAAGGATTTGGGTCTTCTGAACTGTATGCTTCTTTGAATACAAACACCGTGAACCTGGGTTGCATTACACTCTTTCTCATCAGTTTCTGAATAAAGACAAGTATTCTAAATATGATCACTCAGTGATCTCTACCCCAAAGGTAATTATTGACTCCTCAAGTATTAAATCCATCTTGAGTTATCAAACATTTCCATGAGATGCCATATCTATTATATATTACAGACCCTTGAAGGCTGTCAGGCTGTGTTTGTGGTAATACATAAAATTACAGTGAAAGAAACATGTCTAAGTAGTTGCTGTCTGACTTGAGAGAACTTAGGGAGACAGTTATGTATCAAATGTTTAATCTGAATTATACTCATTTTCAGAGAACTACTGCATATGTGATACTACCCATCAACATGTGAAGACTAAAAAAGAGTCTTGTCAGTGTAATAGGCTTGGTGAAATGCTTCATGAACCCTCCAACTGTGCACTTTATAAAAGAAGTGACACTACAGAAACCTCTAATAACTTCAGATGCCGTAACAACAGGGATGCCTCTGCTGACTTGGCAAGTCAAGACAGACATAAAAGCATGCACACTGGAGAAGAACCTTGTGAGTCTAAGGACTGTGAGAAATCTTTAACTTTGTGTTCTGACATTAGTCAGGATCAAAGACTCTACACTGCAGAGAAAGAGCACAGGCTGGAAGTATATGATGACTATTTCAGCTCTACATACAGTCTCATGCAACAAACAGTCTACATTAAAGAGAAACCACACCAGTGCGGCAAATGTGGGAAATGCTTCAGTACCTCCTCTAGCCTCACTGTTCATCATAGAATTCATACTAGAGAAAAACCCTACAAGTGCAATGTTTGTGACAAATCCTTTACTCAGTGCACACATCTTAAAATACATCAAAGACGTCATACTGGGGAAAAACCTTACAAATGCAAAGAATGTGAAAAGTCATTTGTTCAGTTGTCAGCACTTAAAAGCCATCAGAAATTGCATACTGGAGAGAAGCCTTACAAATGTAAGGAGTGTGACAAATCCTTTGCCCATTATCCCAATTTCAGGACACATCAGAAAATCCATACTTCTGAGGAACATTGTAGTTGTCCAGAATGTGGCAGGGAGTTTCATCAGCTTTCACACCTTAGAAAACATTACAGACTCCATACTGGAGAGAAGCCTTACAAATGCAATGAGTGTGACAGATCTTTTACCCACTATGCATCATTAAGATGGCATCAGAAAACTCATTCTCCAGAGATACATTATGAATGCAAAGAATGTGGTAAGTCCTTTATTGAATTATCACATCTTAAAAGACATTATAGAATCCATACTGGTGAAAAGCCTTACAAATGTGAGATATGTGACAAGACCTTTACTACGACCACAACTCTTAAAACACATCAGAAAATTCACACTGGAGAGAGACCTTACAAATGTATGGAATGTGACAAATGTTTTATTCATAGTTCACATCTTAGAAGACATCAGAGTGTTCATACTGGAGAGAGACCTTACAGATGTGAGGAATGTGACAAATCTTTTTATGAGATCTCCACTCTTAGAGAACATGAGAAAAGTCATACTGGAGAGAAAACGTACAAATGTAGAGAATGTGACAAATCCTTTACCCAGCGTGCATATCTTAGAAATCATCATAATAGAGTTCATACTGGAGAGAGACCTTATGAATGTAAGGAATGTGGCAAATCTTTTACTACCTGCTCAACTCTTAGAATACATCAGGCAATTCATACTGGAAAGAAACCCTACAAATGTATGGAATGTGATAAATCCTTTACCCATAATTCATATCTTAGAACACATCAGAAAGTTCATTCTGGAGAGAAACCTTACAGTTGTAAGGAATGTAAAAAATCTTTTACTAGCTGTTCAACACTAAAAGCACATCAGAATATTCATACTGGAGAGAAACCTTACAAATGTATAGAATGTGACAAATCTTTTACCCAGGCCTCACATCTTAGAACACATCAGAGAGTTCATACAGGAGAGAGACCCTATAGATGTACGGAATGTGACAAATCTTTTACTAGATGTTCTCACCTTAGAGAACATCAGAAAATTCATAGTGGAGAGAAACCTTACAAATGCAGAGACTGTAACATATCATTTAACCAGATTTCAAATCTCAAAAGACATCAGAAACTTCATACTGGAGAGAAACCTTACAAATGTATGGAATGTGACAAATCCTTTACTCATAACTCAAATTTTAGAACACATCAGAGAGTTCATACTGGAGAGAAACCTTATAAATGTACAGAATGTGACAAATCTTTTACTAGGTGCTCCTACCTTAGAGCACATCAGAAACTTCATACTGGAGAGAAACCTTACAAATGTATGGAATATGACAAATCCTATACCCAGGACTCACATCTTAGAAGACATCAGAGAGTTCATACTGGAATAAAACATACCTTTGTAAGTAATATAACATAGCATTTATCCAGTATTCTCTCTGCTTATAAATCCTAAGAATAAGAAACATGGGAAATCCTTTAATGAACTTTTCGATCTCATAAAATATTGCTAAAATAAAATTTTGCCTATTGTGTCAAAAGCGTCTGTGTGCGCACGTGCATTTGCGCACGTGTTTTTGTTATTGTGCACAACATGCATGCCTGGTACCTCAGAGGGAACCTAAGATCCCCTGATGCTTGAGTTAAAGACAGTTGTGAACTGCTATGTGTATATGTGTATTTGTGTGTGTGTGTGTGTGTGTGTGTGTGTGTGTGTTGGGAATTGAACCCAATACCCTGAAAGAACAGCCAGTGGTTTTATCCACTAGGCCATCTCTCTAGCCCCTGGGAGAAAGTGCAATAAAACCTTTGTTCAACATCCAAAAATACATAATTGCAGGCAAGGTAGTACATACCAATAATCCCAGCACTCAAGAGACAACAGCAAGATCTTTGTGAAGGAGAGGCCATCCTGGTCTAAATAGTGAGATCCAGGACAGCCTGAACTACATATACCCTATTTCAAAAAATAATAATAATGACAAAATATAATGTCATTAAATGTGTCAGAGACTTCTAGTTTTTCTGTGATTCACAAAACCATATAAAAGTATACCATATGATGTGTTTATAAAAAGATAAAGAGAAGGAGGGTATGTTTGGTGGACTTATAGTCAGGTATGGGGGCAGGGAGTGCCTCAGTGGGCCCATACTGTGGCATCCCTTCCCCCTGAGGGACCAGCCACATGACAGTATAGTATAGAATAGAGATTATTCAGGGCATGGAGAGGGGAGTTGAGAGGCTAGCAGAGGCACAGACAGGCAGAGAAAGTGTAGAGGCCAGCCATGAGCTCCTGCAGAGAGATGGAGGAGGGAGTGGGGAGAGAGCTCAAGCAGGAAGGCAAGAGCAAGAGGGGAGGGGGAAAACATCCCCTTTCATAGCGAGTCAGGCACACCTGGCTGTTGCCAGGTAACTGCAGGATGAAGCTTAGACAAAATGCTAACACCATATGTAATCTTCATGTGTTGCTCTTTTTTTAAAATCTGTATTCACATTTTCAGTTTCATGTATTCTTATTAATTTTTTTATCTTTTTTGGTTATTTTATTTACATTTCAAATGTTATCCCTGTTTTTCCTCCATAAACTCTCTATTCCCTCCCCCTTCCCCTCTGCTCTTGTGAGGGTGCTCCCCCCACACACACTCCTGCCTCACCACCCTAGCATTCCCCTACACTGCCTTTCATCCTAATGATCTTGACAAAGAGGTAGATGCATCCATTTGAATTTGAGGTTAGCCTTGTTGACAGACTGTTAGCCTGTTAAACAGAGAAACCCCACTCTTAAGAAAAGAAAAAAAAGGTAAAGAAAATTAGAAGAGGAGGAAAAGAAAGAAGAAAGGAGAGGGAGGAAGAAAGGAAGGAAGGAAGGAAATCCCTGTAGTCATGCAGGAATTCCTTTTGATGGGGAAGTATTTGCTCTACAGTCTAAAATTAAATAATACACCTGCCATTAACAGCCACTAGAACCTCGTGGAGCTAATGCAGACTCTGGAACCCTTCATCAGCCACAGTGAAATGTTAGTTGCCCCAATCTTACACAGTTGCTTATTCTTAGCACTTTCTCAACAGTATGGGTCTCTGCATTACCCACCTCCTATTGTAAGAGTAGTCGTCCTTCACAGTGCTAGTACAAACTGAAAGACTTGGATTTTACTATGGTATGAATTCCTCTATGAATCAGGCCTCAAATCCATTCAAGAGAGAGGTTGGTTACACCCATTCACAATAAAGCCAGCATTACACCAGTGCATACATCTTGGCTAGTATTTTGGTACTGTAGGATGCATGGTCCAGGGGTAAGTAAGACCATGACATAATTTCTCTGCCAGCCTGCACAAGGCCTTACAGTACTACAAAAATTAGCCAGTTAGGAGAGTTTCCTAGTAAGTTCAAGATTGTTCTCTATCTTGTAACCAAAGTTGTTTGCTGTCTTCAGTAAACACCATGTGCATAGGGTGGCCATGCAAGAGCTCTAGCAATGACCTGTTTTGTTTTGGGTGCCTCCATGAGCAGGAATTCCCAAGAAGATGCCAAGATCTGCTACAGCGAGTTACATTTAATACCTCTGGCATCTGGAAGCCACATTATTTACCCTTGTGTGACACCACTGCTCAACATCTTTAAAATCATTTTTCCTATTGACTTGTTAGACACTGGAGTTTCATAAGGCTTCTTCATAAAGCGTTCTTTTGGTTAATCCACCCTGCTCTTCTTTCTTTCTTCCTGACCTCATCTTGAGTTAAACACATATTACACATTATCCAAAGCATAGCACATGTATTATTCTATCCCCTTATGTTTTTTACTTGGCATGCAAAATAATAGGTTTCCATGTAGCTCATTCAAGGACTTCTCATTTGAGTTAAGCTTTAGTGGTCCCTTCTTCCCCCATTACTCCACTACTTATTTGAATCATTATGCACTCAGCGTTCCCACTCTATCTTCATATCACCTATAATATATTCATCCTCTCTTCCAGTCTCTTCCTGCATCTCCCCACTACCCATGGATTTCTAGCTTCCTGACTTCTGCATGTAATTTCACTAGAACACACAAAAGTTTGAAGCTAAAATCCACATATGAGGAGAATTATGGGATGTTTGACTGGTGGCCCAGGAAGCAGCACTCATCCTAATTTCCACCTAGCTATATTTATATCTAGATTCCACACTTTCATTTTTAATTTATAGCCATGCTCATAGCATTGATTTTTCATTGGCTCATTATCTGGAATAAGTAGATGTGTGTCTTTGTTTCTAGAGAAATGATTCCATACTCTGGTCTGTAATTGTGTCAATCAGATTTTTTTTTGCCTCTCTCTCTCTCTCTCTCTCTCTCTCTCTCTCCTCTCCTCTCCTCTCCTCTCTCTCTCTCCCCCCCTCTCTCTCCCTCCCTCCCCCTCCCCCTTGCAGGTCTAGAGCATCATGGCAATCCTCTTTTTGATGTCTATTTTTTATCTGAAGGGTTCAGAACTCACTATGTGTCCTATTAGATCCAGGCTCGCAACAAGCAAGTGGGGAGACTGCAGAACAAGTCCAGGGCAGCCTGACAGCTGGAGCTGCCTGGAAGGAAGCCTGAGACCGAGTGGGAGGGACTGATTTCCGTAGGGCGGGCCACTCACCCGGAAACAGAGGATGGGAGGATGTTTCACATTGGCTGGGTGGAGAGGAAGGGTGCAGAGTGGGCCAGTTTAGAGGAGTAACCAGCAAGGATACTGGTATGCAGTGTGTGTGAGTCTAAAGAATGAGGCTAAAGAGTCAGAACCAGAAGTGTCAAGAATCCGTTTCCGGTCTAGGGCCTGCACTGTGTGGAGTTGCTTGGTGCAGGATTGGCTGCTGAGCACATACGGCCGGGGTCTGGCGGGACTCCTAGCCACAGGTGCCCGGTGGGGCCGCCTGGGAGAGGCAGCAGTCAGCAGCTCAGCGGCGGGAACCGCAGCCGGGCAGCCCTGGAACCTCCCAGGTCAGAGGAGCTGCGGGGCTGGAGAGCGGGAGGGAGTGGAGAAGAGTATGATCAGTGTCTCAACTCATAAGGATGATAGCTCTCAAAATTGTGCTGTGTATGTCTTATCTTCGTCGATAAAATTTCAATAATATTAATTAGATAATGCTATTTTTAATTGACCTTCTAGCCTCTAGATATTCTCCTACGAATAACCTCGTAGAACATTTAAATTAATCAGTCGATATTTGCAAACGCTATTCTTGCTGTGGTGGAAAGGACAAAGCTCTTGAAATTTACAATTATCCATGCTAACTTCCGTGTTCAACCACTTCCCCATTCAAGAGAGTGGCATGTGGACCTAGGGACTTGGATTCCCTGAGAACTTTTAGATATTAGTCATGAAAGGAACCCCTGCAAATTTAATTGAGAATACACTTTGTTGTGAGTCCCACAGGTATGGGTGTAAACATTAACTTTTAAAAGTCAACGTTTTATCCACCATTAATTTTTCATCTGAAACTCTGTATGCACTCTGCGATGTAAATATAGCATTGTGAAGTGTGTGCTGCAGGCTTATCTCTTACCTGAGACAAAGGCAGGTGGATCTCAGTGAGTTGGTTGTAGGCCAACCTGATCTACATAGTGAGTTCCAGGACTACTGCAGCTACATTGTGAGACCCTGTCTCCAAAAACTTAAATATAAATACAACAAGAAAAACAAGGGGAAGGAAGAAGGAAGGAAGGAAGGATGAGAGGGAAAAAAAGGAGGGAAAATGTAAGCAAGCAAAGAAGGCAGGTAGGTCAGATAAGAAAAAAAATGTGTCTTCTTCTGAGTTCTTAATGTTGTAAATTAGAGCCTGGAAAATCACAGTATGCTCTTTGAGGGAATCAAGTCACAGGATTTTCACAGTTAGAAAAGACATTATAAACCACCTTGAGGTGGTGGTGGCACACGCCTTTAATCCCTGCACTCTAGAGGCAGAGGCAGGTAGATATTGGAATTCTTTGCCAGCCTGTTTTACAGAATGAGTTTAAGGAAAGACAGGGCTATACAGAGAAACCTTGTTTTGCAGGGAAGAAGAAAGAAAGAAAGAAAGAAAGAAAGAAAGAAAGAAAGGGAAATTAAAAGGCATTAATTATAGTATATGATATTAGAAATGATCTTGTGAATAATTATGATAACTCATCTACATCAGAAAAATATCTGCAATCCTCTTTTCTTTCTATTTTTTTATTTTATTTTTGAGACAGGGTTTCTCTGTAGGCTGTCCTGGAACTCACTTTGTAGACCAGGCTGGCCTTGAACTCAGAAATCTGCCTGCCTCTGCCTCCAAGTGCTGGGATTAAAGGCGTGCACCACCACAGCCCGGCTGCAATCCTCTTTTCTTAATGGTTCAAGAAAAGTATTCTGCCCATGGATACATGACCAAACTCTTATGTAGAAGTCACCATGTGGACCAGACTGGACTGGAATTCATAGATTTCCACCTACCTCTATCTCCTCAGTGTGTCATTAAAGTTGTGCTCCAGCAGGAATGTTCAACCTGTTGTCTTTTATTTTGTGGTCTGTTGACAATCAGTGGTGTGACTATGTACTTCTCCCAGGAGGAGGGGCAATGCCTTGTCCCTGCTCAGAGGTCTCTGTTCAGACTGGATGTTGAAGATTTGGGATTCTCTGATTTCTGTGAGTGAGAAAATAGTTTGCTTGCTGTCTCCCTTGATCCTCCTTAGGGCTCTTGGCAAATTAGACTGTGAAATTTGTGTGAATATGCTTCACATTCCACCAAATAAGGTGAATTCCTCAGAGGAACAAAAACAGATTCCAGGAAGTGTTTTCTTTTCTTTGGTGTGTTCCTTTGGGAGTATAAGGCTTCCATCAGTTTCAGTCCAGGATAAATAGAACCTCACTAGTATATAATATTATAATCCCAGCATTCAGTTCCATTTCTGCCCCTCAGATTAAATTGAGCTGTGATTGGATGTGAGGTTCAAGATATAGTAACTGAAAATACTTTTTAATTGTATTCAGTATTCCAACACTATGTGACAGTGGGAAGGGGTCACTGTAGAATCCTCAGTCTTGTTTCTTTTAACCTACTGAGCACAGTAATAAGTTAAAAATCCAGGTGCTTTCTGAAGAATCTCTTTTTTATGTGCAGGGCTCACTGATCACCTAGACCTGCTTACCTGTGGAGCAGAACAAGACCTGGAAGATGGAGAGGGAGGACACAGGAGCTAAGGATCCAGGTATGTTGGAGAATTGGTGAAGGGATGTCAAGGGATTCAAGTGAATGTGGAAAAGGGACATGAAATCAGTTTTGCCACATTCTGTTTCACTAGAAATAATTCTGGAGACTTCCACTAAAAAGAATCTCCTCAGAATTATCCTATTGTAGAAGTGAGAAGACTTTCTATAGAAGAATTGATATTGGAGGGAAATAAAAAAAATGTATTTGACTGTGCATGTGAATAATGCTGTCCTTATTCCATACACATCACTGATTATGTCTACATACCAATATTAAATGGTTATCTTCTCAGTGATTTCAATATATTCTAGAATGATGAAAATTAATACCTCTAGGTTTATTTATTGTTTTAAGAATTTTTGAGCATTTGGTGTTCTAGCACGCTTTCTACATTTTCTTTATTCTGAAAATAATGCCAACCGAGTTTTGGTAAGAATCAAGAAATTACCTGCAGACTATTAAACTGTGCCCATTCTGTCTTCCCATGGACATCTCCTATTGTCTGTTGTCCTGCACCTCCAAGTGGTTTCCATTGCTGTATTTGTTAATATACTGTGAGATCACCTCTAGATGAGATTTTTTTTCTAGCTCTTTCCTGCTCTTTAGTACTTAGTACTTAGGATTATTTTCAGTAAAATATGAAAATAGGATTTACAGGATCTTATGGCCTATAATGTAGAGCTTTTTAATATGTACATATTGGCCACTGAAACTGTTGTTGAGCATGGAGAGTTCAATTCATTTGCTTACTTATTGATTATATTATCATTTGTTTCCTTTCTAATGTTTTGATTGATAGGTAGCTAATGAGTATATCTACAGTGTATTCTGTCTCTTTATACTTTTAGTTATTGTTACTTCCCTAGATGTTTTTCATTTTATACAATACTGTTTGCCAATCACTGTTCTTATAGCAAGTGTTTCCCCCTTTTTGTGACTCTGCAATATCACTGTTTCAGATCATATATGAAGGTCTGTGATTCTAGAAGAAACTTAAACCCAGGTTCATGTTTTTATATATGGATAGATACTTTCTTCAGTGCCACTGTTTGTAGAGGCTGTCTAGTCTGCAATCCGTGATTGCCATATTTCTAATTCTCTAAAGATTATTGTGGGAAGTTTAAATGAATGCTATTTGAACTGAAGATATAAACACTTTCACATATACAGCAAATTTCACAATAATATACCCCGTTCTTTTTTAAAATTAATTAATTTATTTACTTTAAAACCCAATATCAGCCCCCCTCCACCAAGTACCCCCTTACACAGGGGATACTCCTCCCCCCAACCTCCCCCCCTTCTCCTCTGATAAGGGGAACCAACCGCCCCCCCTACCCCATTGTACATCAAGTCTCTGGTCAGGTGACTATGATTGGCCCAGGGAGTGACACTATTAGAAGGTATGGCCTTGTTGATGTAGGTGTGGCCTTGTTGGAGGAAGTGTGTAGCTGTTGGTGTGGGTTTTAAGACCCTAGGACTAGCTGCCTGGAAGCCAGTTACCTCCTAGCAGCCTTCAAATGAAGATTTATAACTCTTAGCTCCATCTGCACCATGCTGGCATGGATGATGCCATGCTCCTGCCTTGAGGATAACAGAATAAACTCTGAACCTGTAATCCATCCCCAATTAAATGTTGTCCTTATAAGAGTTTCTTGGTAATGATTTCTGTTCACATCACAGAAGTTGGTACCAGGAACTGGGATATTGTTGTGATAGGTCTGACCATGCTTTTATCTGGAAGAATGTGGATATTGGGACTTTGAATTTAGAAAGCAGTAGAATGCTTTAAGTGGGGCTTAATGGACTATCCTCGTAGGAATATGGAAGACTTTTTTTGCTGAGAACAACAATTTGAACTGTTCAGTCCTGTTCCAAGAGGTTTCAGTGGAGAAGAATTTCAAAAAGTAGCCTACAGACTCCTTTTGTGGTATTTGGTGAAGAATATGGCTGCTTTTTGCCCTTGTCTGAATAGTCTACCTGAGGCTAAAGTAAAGAGATTTATATTAATTGTATAGATATAGGAAGTCTCAAAAGAGCCCAGCAGAGACTTTGTTCTCTGGTTTAGTCTTAAGAAGACTTACGAAAAGTAGCAAGCTGAGAAAGGAAAAATATACAATGTATGGTTCAAGTAATAATGGGGCACCAGAAAGTGAAATGAAGCTGAATCCTATGTTCAAGGAGATAAAGGGATGAAGGGAGTAGTGATTTCAGGGCATGATTCCACCCAGCTAAGCTTACTGTTTGTGGTTGTAGTTGAACAAGAATAGGTATATCATGTTAGGTGTTATTATCTGGTTATTAAATTTATTTGGACTTTTAATCTGGAATGAACTACAATCCAGAAATGAAGGGCACACTGTTCTCCAGATCTTGAGGCTGGAAGACATAGGCTTTTTATCCAGATCTTAGGAATAATGGCCATGAAAAGGTGTGGTTGCCATTCTTGCTCCCTCAGGGTTATGGTGCAGTGGAGATTGTTCTGGTTCATAGGTGTCATAGCAGGATAGGTTTGCTGGTTGGCTTCCTCCTTGGTAAACTTGCATGTTGCCTTCTGATACCAAGTGAGCTAGTCCCTAGAGAGAAGGCTTTAGTGTCAGATCCATCTCTTGAATTCCCTGGGATCTATGTCCAAAGTACATGGCTTCTCAACAATAGGAACTCATCTTCTATGTCTGGGAATAACCATAGACAATAGCAATAGCGTGTAATGTGTTGGGAGTTTCTTAGACAGCTGTAACAGCAGCTTCAAAGCAACCTTCTCTTTGGTGGTTTTGTTAGAAAATATATGGTCTTATAGGGAGCTCTTATAGGGAGGAGCATTATCAACCCAAAGGGAAGTTTTCCTTCACACTCCAAATATATATGCATTCAGTCTTATATGTATGGTAGGTATTTTATGGTAGATGGATAGTATTATGATACCTTTAGACATCTTTACTGTTATTTTACTGTCCTTCTAAAGTTATATCTATCCAAAAGACTCCTAATACGTTTTCAGTTTTACCCTTAAGATCACTTGTTCCCTGTTATCTCCTGTCTATTACTCCTCCACATTCCACCATGGTCTGTTTTTACTTTTCTGGTTACTGCAGTTACTCCAGGTTGTGAACTCACATCTGAAGATTTGGAGCTAAAACCTTCATTTGAGGGTGAACATTCAATGTCTGTCTTTCTGGGTCTGGGTTACTCTACTCAGTACGATCTTTTCTAGGTCCATCCATTTACCTGCAAATATGATTTCAATTTTCTATACAGCTAAATAATACTCCATAGTTTATATGTATATTGTAATTGTCAGTTAAGGGACATTTACATCTTTTCCATTTTGTGCTTATTATAAATATAGCAGCATGTGACATGTATTTGTGGAGTAGGATGTTGAATCCTTAGGAGTGGAACAGCCAGGTCATGTGTAATTTGTTAAATTTATGTAATTTGAGAATGTGTTTATTTAATTGACAATTTTCTATACTGATTTCTAGAGTAGCCACCTGTTTTTGTTCACAGTGTGGTTATTTCTATGATTTTGTTTTTTACGTTGTTGATGGCTGGATTATCTGTAGTATTCTTCTATCTTGACTGTGTGAAAGAGTGGTTTGCTGTCTTGAGCATGGATGATTACTTCCTAGGTTCCTGTATTTATCTATTCTTTACATGAAATGGGTTAATTACCATGTTTTGATAGATAATCCCTCCAATTCTTTGTTTTATCTCAAATTTATTTATTTATTTATTTATTTATTTATTTATTTATTTGATTTTTTGAGACAGGGTTTCTCTGTGTAGTTCGGGTTGTCCTGGAACTCACTTTGTAGACCAGGCTGGCCTCGAACTCAGAAATCTGCCTGCCTCTGTTTCCCAAGTGCTGGGATTAAAGGCGTGCGCCACCACCGCCCGGCTCAAATTTATTATGTACTATGTTCCTTTAGTAATATGAATTGTGTTAATTCGTGATTCTCTTCAAATGCACTTATGTCATCGTCAGTTTCGAGAGAGTATTTTTCTGAGTGCTACAGTATGATTGCTGGTGATTTTTTTCTCCATGTTTTAAATGTCTTTCCATGCTCTCCTGGCTTTGGGATCACTGACCAGACACAGGTAGAATTCTTTGGGTGTTCTCATATCACTCTTTAACAGCATTCAGTATTAATTTTACTTTTCCTTGATATTAAAGGGCCACAAGCTGGCTATTCATTGTTCTTCAAAGAGAAAATCAAAGAAGAGACACAGAAAGAAATGACTGATTCTCCATTAATCATGTCCCAGGTCAGTGGTCATGTCTACTCCATTTCTAAAATTGTTATTGTCTGATACATTGCAAGCCTTTAATTTTCTGCTCCTGATAATTTTTAAATTTGTATCCTGAAAAATTGTTGCAAACAGATAAAGAAAATCACATTGCAATTCACCAGACTCAGAGACTAGTCAAGTCAATGCACTTTTATGCAGTTACAGTATTCTTTGGTAACAGAAGCTCTGGAGTGTCAGATGTGATTTTATGTTTTCACAATCAAATATATCTTTATGAACTGATCCACCACCAAAAAACAAAATACCTGTGTCAGAACTAGAACTAGAAAAGTTCTATATCCTTTTATGTTCTTTTTATCCCTTCTCATAACTGGTGATTATTACCTGCATTCTGTCCAAACTCAGCCCATATTTAACCTTTCAAGTTCTCTTTTCTCTGTATTCTATGGTACCCACATGTGCATTGTTTCCATCTCTTCATATCAGAAGTGGAAATTTCTGGTTTCTTTGGAAACTCAGTTATGTCATATGATGTTTTGCTGAAACAGACATGTGAAAGAATGTTTCCCTTAAGCACATAGGTGAGACACTTGAAAAGATGTTTTCCTAAAGTAGGCACAGGTGAGAGAATGTTTTGGTGAAGCAGATGCATGAGAGGCGTGTGATGTTTAGAAAGAATATAAATAGGACCCCACAGACAGTGACCTCGGTAGTTTTTGCTGATAACGCTCCTATATTGGTTTGCCTTGTATCACATTGCTGATCTATGCTTGTCGTGACTTCATAGAGAATAACTGGCCAAAGAACTTGTGGTGATATTCCAGCAGCTTCTTGTGGCTTCCAGGGTCTTGGACCAACTGGCAGAAACTGGCAGAGCCTGGCTGTTTCTTCTGTATCTAACTGCAGTTGGTGATTTGTGAGTGGTAATTGCTGAGGGGACCGGACTACTGCTGCTGATTATTATTGGTGCTATGCTAGTGAACTGTACTGCTGGCAATTAAGATTTGAACGGCACCAAAGAACTATTTCTAAACATGTCCATAACCCCCACTTCCTATTAATCTTTGTTGTACACTTCCTCTGGTGGATAGTGTGTTAGAAGGAAGGTTGAAACATTTAATAACACTTATTAAAGTTAAGTTTTGAAAAATTGAAGCCTACACATACAGATTCTGTATATGAGGGAAAATGTCATTTCTTTGTTCTTACCAGTATGTCCACACTTAATATTACACATTCTGAGTCCATCTATTTTTTCTTGCAAATTATTACATTTTCTCTATCTGAATAGTATTTCATTTTCTTTTCTTTTTTTTTTCTTTTTTTTTTTTTTTTTTTTTTTTTTTTTTTGAGACAGGGTTTCTCTGTGTTGCCCTGGCTGTCCTGGAACTCACTCTGTAGACCAGGTTGGCCTTGAACTCAGAAATCCACCTGCCTCTGCCTCCCAAGTGCTGGGATTACAGGCATACGCTACCACCGCCCGGCTAGTATTTCATTTTATATGTATAATATTTTCATTCCACAATTAGGTTGACTCCAATACTTTCTATGGTGAGAAAGCAGCAGTCAATATGGTATATAAATATCTCTAGAGTGGCCTGTAGAGTTTTCCTGTATGTTACCAGGAAGGAACGAGATGAATTATAGATTAGTTGCAGTTTTAATTTTTTAAATTATCTCTAAACTGATTTTTACAATGGTTGTATTTGCATGTGTGTGCATGTGCGCGCGCGCGCGCGCGCGCACACACACACACACACACACACACCAATAGTGAATAAGGCTCTTTCTCTCCACATTCTTTTTAACATTTGTTGTCAGAGTAGATGACACGCAGCCCTTCTGCCTGTGGTGAGCCACTATTTCAGAGTAGTTTTAATTTTATTCCCTTGATAGCATTTTAGGAATCCTAAACACCTTTTCCATGTTTGTTGGCAATTTGTGTTCCTATCTACTCAAAGTGTCTGTTTAGTATATTTGCCCAGTTGTTCATTGGCAGTTTTATTTTCTTGGAGTTTTATCTCTGTATTCTTGGAAAATTCTAGATATAAGCACCTGTTCACAATGTTGCTGTTTAAATTTTGTCCTATTTTGTGGGTATCTTTCTATTCAACAAGCTCTTTCCTGTCCCAATATCCTGATGTATAATCCCTATTTTTTCTAGGTTTCTTTTTCGCGTGTCTGGTTTTCAATAAGGTATTTTGTCCATTTTGAACGGAGTTTTGTACAAAGTGGAAAATAAGAATTTAATTTTATTCTACTACTGGATCTAGTTTTGACAGAACAGTTTGTTGAAAGAACCATATTTCTGAGATGTCTGTTTTTGCCTCCTTCATCAAATATTAAAGTAGGCATAGATTTGTAATTTTGGTTTGGGGCCCTTTATTCTATTTTATCATACTCCTTTCTTATTTTATGACCACACCAGTCTGTCTTTATGACTAGCAGCTATATAGTATAATACTCAAAATCTATACCCTTCGTACTTTTCTCTATTCTTTCTCCCAAGTTTTTTATTTTTCAGGACAATTATTCCACATGAACTAATGACTTGTAATTTTAAAGCACATCCCCTTTGACACAGTAACAGAAATCTGTTGGTACCCATTTGGTGTACTGAGTGGGCTGTATTACTGAGTGAAGGCTTTGTGCTGTGCAGGTTTTATTTATGGATCTGTCATATTTACTTGAATCATGGTCTTAAACATGCTTATTGGAACACATGGACTAGTTGTCACAATGTATTAGCAATGTGTGGAATTAAAAGAGACATACTGATTCTTAATCATAAGTAAACTTGGATCCTACTAGCTGACATTTAACACACTCTAAAGTGCTGAAAATGCCAGGCATATGTGGCTTCATTATGCCATGAAGTTTCGTTCTTGAGTGTAGACTGAGATTGTAGTCTACTTATATTTCTGTTTGGGGCTTAATATCATGATGGTGGTGATGTGTCCACGTGTTTGTTGGTACCTCATATCTGTTTGTCTCAGGAGAATCACTCACTTGTATAGGAAGCTCAGGGGTATTTTCTTAAAGTAGAGAAATCAGTATTTTTCCTTTTTTTCCATATTTTTTGCACAAACATCTCACTGAGCAGAGAACTTGGGCTTGACTCATTATGTAGAATATGTGGAACGCATCCATACAGATGTCTTATGGGCATTGACTGACATGTGCATAAGCTGTTAGATTTGTTGCAAAGAGACTATCCCCCATGATGGCCTTGCTCTAGACACGTAGAATGTCAGCTCTCCATGCCTACCCTGCAGCTGCTGTGTACTGAAATTGTTGTCTATGGTAGCTCTTGTATATTCTTAGGAAAAGTTTAGATTATATTAAATGTTGCTGATACAGATTTTTCCTTCTGCATATTAGTGGCCTAAATATTCCTAAAAATTTAATTGAGCAAACTGATTTTTTTAAATATAGTACAGTTAAAAATGTCAGTATGTAGTGTTATTACAATCCTTGCTACTATGGGGGAAAAAAACTCTTTGTCAAAGTCAGTCATGAGGTCTACCTTCCATACCCCTTTGCTATTTAATGGTGTGGCATTATACCTAGAGTTTAAAATCTTACCTGAGCCTGTTAGAACAGACAAGATTGACTCAGTGTCTGTATTTTAGGATCATCTTCAGGCAAAGCATTAAAAAGCACATGTCCTCATCACAAGTTGTCCTTCTGAGATATGTATACAGTGTCCATAACAGATAGACAACCATGCCCAGACCTTAAATGTGAATCTTGTTTCACAAAGACTGCTTGTTAAACTATTGTGTCATCCTGTTTTCAAAGTTAAAAAAAATTCAGGCTCGGAGGTTTTCAGCACTGATTGCTATTCTAGAGGTCCTGAGTTCAATTTCCAGCAATGACATGGTGGCTCAAAACCATCTATAATGAGGTCCGTGCTGTCCTCTGCCCTCTGGTTGCTTGACCCCCATCCCTGACCCATGGCCAAGCAGCGTGCTGCTGAGGAGCGGCAGCTTTGGGTCCCGCCCTCTGGGGTGGCTTGGCCCCTCAAGCACCAGGGGGACTCAGGGACCATGGCCGAGCCTGCATCTGCTCTCCTGTAAGCGACACAGCAGTGGGGCGGTGGGGACAACAGACTGCAGTTGCAGGGCTGTAACCTGGAGCACAGCGAGCCACCTCCCTGCGAGCAGGGTCAGATGGGCCGCGGGCAGCTGCGACAGGTAGAGAGCTAGCACAGGCAGCCCGCAGTAGCCGATAGGGTTCATAGCCAGAATGAAGAGATTTGGCAGTATAATACATTCCAGCATTGGAGGAACCCTCTACCACCTATTGATCTGGAGCTCTTGAAGATGTGAGTACAAACAGCCTGACAGAAACACTTGAGGACAAGAATGAAGGAGTTGAGATTGACACGGAGTCCTAACAGAAGGATCTGAAGAAATGGGATTCACCGAATTTGAGGAGACCCAAAGGAAAAGCTCGCTTCCATACTTGACATGATACTTTTTTCAAGCCTGAAAAATGAGGAAGAGTTTTGGGGTAAATAAGTAATTACTACTGAATCCCCTAATGGAGAGTTGTCAAGGACGTGGTACAGCTGCAGACAAAATACCTTGTGTATGCATTTTTAATGAAAAAAAATGTGTTCATGCTCTTGACTTTGAAGATGCTTATCTTGGAAAAGGAGGCTTTGACAGTTTTAGAGGAAGCACTCAGGTCTTCCCCATGTGTTCTGTCAAATGTTCCTTTGCACCACAAAGCTTATCTGTGGTAATGGAACGAATACATTTATACAACTTGCTCTAGTACATCTCATTGGCTCCCCCTGGTTGAACAAACAGGAGACTTGAGTGTCTGTGCAAAATTAAAATGTGAGATTGTTTCTGAAAACTAACCTTCTTTTAAAAGAGTGTAAATTTAAACTAGTGAGAACTTCCATTTGGGTAGCTTGTTTTTTTTAACTTTCACTATTTTCAGTTTATTAAAACAGTATAGGCAATGAATGTAGCCAAAGAATGGATAAAGAACAGTAGGAAGCAGATGCCTGCCCCTCCTTCCCTTTTCTGAGATGAAAGAAATGATCTGGTCAGTTTACTGATTTTTGTTTTGTGGACAGTTTTTATATTGTTTATATTATTTTAGACCTGCAATTCTCAACACTGATAGCACTTTAACCATTTCTGCTTGAGCCCTGGTCCTAGAGAGATCTCATTCAATTATTTGAAGGAAGCTTTGGTGGCTTTACACATAGTTTTTTGTTTGTTTGTTTTGTTTTGTTTTTGTTTTTTGCACTGATTCTGTATTCCTGTATTGTGCAGATGGTGCCAGAACCACTAGACAAGCAGCTTTTCCTGTTTAAAGGAGATCACTAGTGTGAGCTGTGGCAATGTCTCATTAGTTTTGTTCATAACTTATTATGCTAATTGATTTGTCATTACTAAGTTATTGTGTTACAATTTTATTTTTAATAAAGTAGACTGTTCATGTTTGAAAAAAAAATCTATGATGAGATCTGGCTCCCTCTTCTGTTATGCAAGCCTATGTGCAGGCAGAACACTTGAGTACAGAATGAATAAATCTTGAAAAGAAAATTCAGTATAGAATGTGACTATATTGAAAATTATCTTTTTTTTTCTGATGATGTGTGATGATAATGGTCTTCACTCATTGACACACCATCTCCTTATATCCAGGAAAGTATCCTGGATATGAGGAACAACACAAAGTATCCTGAAACCCCAAGTCAAAAAAAGTTTTTTTTTTCAGCGTCTGTTGACATTTGGCGATGTGGCTGTGGACTTTCCCCAGGAGGAGTGGGAATGCCTGGACTCTGCTCAGAGGGCTTTGTACATTGAAGTGATGTTGGAGAATTACAGCAACCTGGTCTCTGTGGGTGAGAACATTCTTCTTGTACAATTCCTAACTCATTCTTTGTAAGTACTGATTTTATAGATTGTAAACTCTCTATTAAGCTGTCATGGAAAAATCAGAGGACTAGTTTGGCAGTAAAAAAGAAATTTTCCAATATGTCTGCTAGCCCATTTGGGCAGAAGACAGTCAAAGGGCGCCACTAGAATGAACAAGTACATGGTAGAGAGATTGGGACAAAGAGAATCATAGTGGTTTGTGTATTATGAAGAACCAGGGGAACTCAAGACAAGGCCATAGAAAGAAACTGCCAGATAAGAGAGACCTGCACTGTCACCTAAGGCCGTAGTGCTGTCTGGCCTATGCTGTCACCCATGGCCATGTTGGGCCCACGTCCCTATTGGCAGCAGGGGTCTATGTTGATGTCTGTGGCCCATGTTACAACCAAAGGCCATGCGGCTGTCTGTTGTCTGAGCTGCTGCCTGAGTCCACGTTGATGACTGAGGGACTCCCAGCTGGCCCCACCCCTCATCACCTACCACTTGGTAGAGCAGGCTGTGACTTGGGCATGGGGAAGCTGACCCCACCTATTGCCTAGGCTGTACTGGAACGCTAGCTCTGTGTGCATGGGTGCAGTAAATGCGGTAGGCAGATCAACTCAGCTACCACCAAGGCTCAGTTCCAAGACTGTTAACCCACCCTAGCATGTACACCACCTATAAACTGTTGGAGCACATGAAGAGGCCAGTCTTAGTGAACCAAGGCTGCAGGATCTCCATGACACATTGCAACAACAGTGTATCCAACAGCAGTCCAGGCCAGGGTCTAGTGTTGGTGGTATAGGACAAGCCAGAGGCCTGGAACCAGACTAATAATTCATTTCAACAAACATTTAATTTCCAATTAAAACTGTTTGGGTAAAAGGGTATACAGTGAGACAAACCATGACTTTGAATGCCACTATGACAAATATGTGTTGGAAGAGTGGACTTGTACATGCACAGCAGGACTGTGCAGGAACAACTTTTCCAGGGGTGAGAGAAGACTGCAGTTGATACAAGGGCACAGTTTTCCATAAGGGTTAAAGATAATTTTTTTTTCCGAGACAGGGTTTCTCTGTGTAGCCCTGGCTGTCCTGGAACTCACTCTGTAGACCAGGCTGGCCTCGAACTCAGAAATCCGCCTGCCTCTGCCTCCCAAGTGCTGGGATTAAAGGCATGCACCACCACGCCCGGCTTAAAGATAATTTTTTTAACTTAAATTTTTTTTCTTTTCTTTGGAGGGGTAGATTACAAGGGTAGAGGGTAGATATGGAAGGACTGGGATATCAGTGGAATTAAGGTACATGGTGTAAAATTGACAAAGGATCAGTAAAAAATTAAGTTAAGGAGATGAAACAACATTTTCCTGGTATTTAGTATTTTTATTTTTATTTTTCATTTTAGAGGTGCCATGCACCCTTAATTTTGGTTCCAGTATACACTCAGAAATTCAGTAGCATATACTATTTCCATGTCTTAAAGCTCTGTAGCCATCATTTCAGTTCACACTGTTTTAATTGTAAGGAAAACTCAAGATGTGCAAACTGAAAATTCTCCCAGAATATACTGGAGATGCTGACTGGAAATAGTAATTGAGAATTTATTCCTAGATTAGTCTGTTTTGTATTCTTCTCATGTACATAGTACTGTCTCACACATCTGTATTGTTTCTAAAAATTCCAGCATTGGTCATAGGTTTTTTCATAGAAAGCATGGATTATTATGTGCAGAGTACATGGATTATTGTGTGCAGGGTAGGCCTGGTCACCTGCTTTGAGCAAATGAGGTTGTTCTGGAAGATGGATAATTGTGGTAGCCAAAACCAGGGAGTGCAAGTGAATGAGCAGAACCACAGTGAAGGATTCAAGTGAAAGGGAAAGCAAGAGCTACAATTGCCTTTGCTGTATTCAGTCCTACGTGAAAGGAGTCCTGATTCTTGCACTTACTACCTCAAGGTACATCCTGTCTGTTGTAACTCTTAGAAGTCATTGTGGCTCATTAGACCTGTAGACCTGTATGGGAACTTACTACTAGTACAATGTGCAATTTTTCTTGACAGTGCAGCCATCAGATTGGAATAATTTTGCAAATTATAAGTCTAATGTGAGTCCATGAAGTAGGATTATTCTGTAATTGCCTTGATTGCTTGTATGTCTTCATATGACATGTTTCATTTTCATTCCGGTGGAAGATACAGAAATATCCTTCTGGAGAATAATCTTAAGAGTTGGTAGAGATTAGGCTTCAGAATAACCATATAAGGAAAGTTAAGAAACGTGTGGAGCTCAGACAATAGAGGAAAAGATATGAGCAATAGCTGCCTGTGAAAACCCTGCCTCAAATGATTTAGAGCTTTGGATATGTGGCAAAGTATTTGCTTGGCATCCATTATTTTGAAGAATCTAATACCCTTTGGTTTGTTTGTTTGTTTGTTCTTGTTGTTTTTTTGGTTTTTTGTTGTTGTTGTTGTGGGTTTTTTTTGTTTGTTTGTTTTTTGTTTTTTGTTTTTTTGAGACAGGATTTCTCTGTGTAGCCCTGGCTATCCTGGAGCTCACTCTGTAGACCAGACTGGCCTCGAACTCAGAAATCCACCTGCCTCTGCTCCCAAGTGCTGGAATTACAGGCGTACACCACCACTGCCCCAGTGACTTGTTGCTGCTTTTTTAAAGAAACAAAACATACCCTTTCATGGTTTTCAGTACACCTCTATCTTAAAAGACACTGGGTCTCCTGAACAGTAATCTTCATTGCCATGCATTATAAAGTACAAACACTGTCAGCCTGGGATTAGATTAAAGTCTTTATTTCTGAGAAAAAATAAAATATAGATGTATTCTAAATATAATCACTGAATGAGCTCCATCCCAAAGCTAATTACTTACCTAGAATTGTTTGTTCCATCTTGTACCAACATTGACATTTTCAATAAAGATGAGATATTAGAAATTACTGACATTGAAGGCTGGCATGCTGTTTTTGTGAGGATCCATACAGTTACAGTGAATGAAAGGTGTCAGGTACTGGAAGATCTCTTCTAAATAGTTACAGGTTGACTTATTTTAATAAAGAACTTACAGAGACAGTCGTTTATCATGTGCCATCTGGATACAATTCCTATTAATTTTAATTGTACTTATTTTCAGAGAACTACTGCATATGTGATACTGTTCATCAACATGTAAAGACTGAAAAGGAGTCTTGTCAGTATAATGAGCTTGGTGAAATGCTTCATGATCCCTCCGACTGTGCACTGAGAAGTGACACTACAGAAACCTCTAATAACTACAGATGCTTTAAGGACAGGGATGCCTCTGTTGAATTATTAACTCCAGATAGACATAAAAGCACACACACTGGAGAAGAACTTTGCAAATCTGAAGACTCTGAGAAATCTTTAAGTTTGTGTTCCAACATTAGTCAAGATCAGAGACTCTATACTGCAAATAAACCGCAGAGTCAGAGAAAATACGATGACGATTTCAGCTCTGCGTACAGTCTCCTGCAACAAACAATCTACATTGGAGAGACACCACACCAATGTGGGAAATGCAGGAAATGTTTCAGTACCGCCTCAAGCCTAACTGTACACCAGAGAATTCATACTGGAAAGAAACCCTACAAGTGCAATGTTTGTGACAAATCCTTTACCCAGTGCACAAATCTTAAAACACATCAAAGACTTCATACTGGGGAGAAGCCTTACAAATGCAGTGAATGTGGAAAGTCATTTCCTCAGTTGTCAGCACTTAAAAGCCATCAGAAAATGCACACAGGAGAGAGACCTTACAAGTGTAAGGAGTGTGACAAATCCTTTGCTCACTGTTCCAGTTTTAGGAGACATCAGAAAATCCATAGTGCTGAGGAATATTATACTTGTCAACAATGTGGCAAAGTCTTACATCAGCTTTCACACCTTAGAAGCCATTATAGACTCCATACTGGAGAGAAGCCTTACAAATGCAATGAGTGTGACAGATCCTTTACCCACTATGCGTCATATAAAAGGCATCAGAAAACTCATTCTCTAGAGAACTTTTACAAATGCAAAGAATGTGGTAAGTCCTTTCTTGAATTATCACATCTCAAAAGGCATAACAGAATTCATACTGGCGAAAAGCCTTACAAATGTGAGGTATGTAATAAATCCTTTACTGTTAATTCTACTCTTAAAACACATCTGAAAATTCATACTGGAGAGAAACCTTTTAAATGTAGGGAATGTGATAAATCTTTTACCAAGTGCTCACATCTTCGAAGACATCAGAGTGTTCATACTGGTGAGAAACCTTACAGATGTAAGGAATGTGACAAATCTTTTACTGAGTGCTCAACTCTTAGAGCACATCAGAAAATTCATACTGGAGAGAAACCTTACAAATGTAGAGAATGTAACAAATCCTTTATCCAGCGTTCAAATCTTAGAATACATCAGAGAGTTCATACTGGAGAGAGACCTTACATATGTAAGGAATGTGGCAAATCTTTTACTAAGTGTTCAACTCTTCAAATACATCAGAAAATTCATACTGGAGAGAAACCTTACAAATGTATGGAATGCAACAAATCTTTTACCCAGGACTCACATCTCAGGACACATCAGAGAGTTCATACTGGAGAGAGACCTTATATATGTAATGAATGTGGCAAATCTTTTACTCGATGCTCATATCTTAGAGCACATCAGAAAATTCATACTGGAGAAAAGCCTTACAAATGCAAAGACTGTGACATATCATTTATCCAGATTTCAAATCTGAGAAGACATCAGAGAGTTCACACTGGAGAAAAAATACCACTGTAACTATTGCGACATTTATCTGGTATGACCTGCCTACAAATCACAACAGTATAAGTAAGAGAAACAAAAATAACAAGCTTTTGAAAGCCTTTAATGAAGATTTAATATTTTAAAAATATAAGAGTTTATATTAACATAAAATTATGTATTTATAACTGAGGGAAAAGCTTTTTATTTATTTTTTTAAGGTGTATGTTTGCTAAACCTGCAAGTATTCTCTGTGCACTACATGTACACCTGGTGTGGGTAGAAGCCAGAAGAGCACATCAGATCCACCGAAGTTGGCAGTACACCAAGTAGTGTGTAGTTATTTATGAACCCGTTCTCTGTAAGAGCATCCAATACTCTTAACCACTGACTTTTCTCTCCCATCCCTGGAAAAAGCATAATCCCCATGTCTCTTTGGAAAGTACATCGTCCAAATTTGACAAATGCTTTACAAAATAGTGCTAAAGTTGCAGAGTTAAAAGAAACTTCATCATGAAAGAAAATGCTCTAATTCTCATCTTTTATTAACTTTCAAAAGCTTCATAATAGAATTAATCCTTACAAATATCAAGAAAGAGACAAATTAATGAGATAGGCTGTACATGTGATATAATTGGAATGCTGACATACAGCTTAGAAATACCTCAAAGGCTAAGGATGTGATGATACACACAGTTCATCACAATGTACTGTACACAGGTAGGTGCATCTGTATGAGTTCACACATCTTGGATAGTGAATTGGTACTATAGGGTGCATGGTTCAGGGGTAAGACCATGACATCATTTCTCTGCCAGCAGCCTATACTAGACCTTGCAATGGTACAAAAGCTAGCTAGTTTGGAGTTTCCTGGTAAGTTCAAGATTGTTCTCTGTCTTGAAGCCAAAGTGTTTGGTGTCATCTATAACACCATGTGCTTAGGATAGCCATGTAAGAGAACTGACAATGACCTGTTTTGTTTGGGGTGCCTCTGGCCTCCATGAAGAGTAAGTCCTAAGCAGATACAAATATCTGGTACAGAGCTCCATTTAATAGCCCTGGCATCTGGGCGTAGCATTATTTAACTATGTGTGACACCACTGCTCAATGGCTTTAAAATCATATTTCCTATATAACCTGTAAGATACTGGAGTCTCATAAGGCTTCTTCATAAAGCCTTACTTTGGACAACCCACCCACTCTTCTTTCTTCCTGTCCTCATCTCGAGTTAAACGCATACTATACATTGTCCAATGCCACATTCTTTTATAGCACATGTGCTGTGCTATCTCCTTTAATTACATTTTTTTACATGGGATGCAAAACGATAGGTTTCCATGTAGCTCATTCATGGACATCTCATTTGAGCGGAGTTTTAGCAGTCCCCTTTCTTCCCCATCATGTTTGAATCATGCACCTAGCATTCCCTCTCTACTTTCATATCACCTATATTCTAATATCCACACTCTTTTCCTGAATTTCTCTACTTAAGGTGCATTTCTAGCATCTTGGCATCTAGTGAGACTAATATGGTAGTCTCACTAGAATGCACAAAATAAAAGTATGAAGCTAAGATGCACATGAGTGGAAATGTGATGTTTGACTGCTGGGGCTAGGTGGTAGCACTCATCATAATTTCCAGTAACCTATTTTAGTTCCAGATTCCCCAGTTTCCTTTTATTGACACCTGAGTAATATACCTTTGTACATAAGTATCACAGTTTCATTTATGCGTGTGTCAGTTGAGAGACATCTGAGTTGATTCCATGCTTAGATACTGTGAATAAAGGTACAATGAACATGATGGGCAAGTGCTCCTTGGTAAAGATGGAGAGTCCTTGGAGGTCATGCCCAGCAGTGGTTGTTATGTATCAGCTTTTACTGAAATAAAACCTTCCAATTTGGAGGAAGTTCCTTAAAATATAGGATATTAAAACAGCGGTAAATAAATGGATGTTTTTTATGGGAGAAGATATGTTCTATCCTACAAAGAATCACCAGAAGCTTAAGGCGATATAGATGACTTAATAGTTTCAGGAAGTCCCAGGAACTGGCAAAATTCACCAGTGCCCTCCTGCCTCAGGCATATATAATCGGTATAGACTCTGACGCTATCAGACAAAATGAGCTTCCCAGAAAAATGTTCAGACTAGACATGAAGCAGATACCAGTCATGCCGCCTGAATCAGACAAGGCAGGTCAAGGTGCCTGGAGGGTGTAGTGAGTGGCTTCAGAGACAAACCTCCCACCTTAGGTGAGCTGCCGGCAAGCTGTGCAGCGATCCCCAGGCTTGCAGCTTCATTAGCCATCACTCTCACAGTGCGAAGCAGCTATGATTCAGTTATTTGTGTTTCTACCAGTAGCTCCTCACGCACACTCTTGTACGTCACTTGTCCACGGGCATTTAGAGACGACTCAGTGGTTAAGAGAACCATCTACTCTTTCAACAGACTCACTTTGAGTCTTCAGCACCCTCACATGGGCACTCAATCTGTAACCTCAACCCCAGGGCATCCAGTGCCCTCTTCTGAACTCTGCGAGCACCAGGGATGCACATAGTTCACCAACATACATGCAGATGAAACATGAATAAAAAAGAAACCACATTGGTTCACCAAGTTGAACTCTGTTGGTTCCCAACATTAATTTGTCATGGGTTCCTCATCTGGGATAAGTAGATGTGTGTCTTTGTTTCCACAGGAATAGTGCCACACGTTAGTTCTGTATCGTGATACCCAGATTTCTTTCTTTGAGAATATATACACTGATTTTCAAAGTTGATTCTCTAGTTCTCACTCCCCCAGCAGTATTTGGCCTCCTTCCCCCATGTTTATGCTAAGAGTAGTTAACATTACTAATCCTGATGATGGACACTGTAGTTAGGGCAACATGTTAGCTTAAAGGAATCTTTGTCTAAATTTCACTGATAATTTTACAAACTTTTTTGTTTTTGTTTTTGTTTGGGTCTCTTGTATCTGTTTTATTTTTGTTCTGCCTTTTTTTTGTACTGTAAAAATTTTAAAATAATAATGTATCTACACCATGTTTCATTTCCCTTACCTACTTACTGCCAAAATCTCACATATATTCTTCCCCACTCTCTTTTAAATTCATGGCTTGTCATTTCATTGTCATTGTATGTATAATATGTACAAGTGTATGTATGTACAATTTATGTATATTTGATATATTCCTAAATCTAACCTCTTCTGTCTATATCATGATACTTGTGTATATGTTTCCAATGCTGACCATTTGGTTTTGGATAACTAGTTGGTATGCTCTCCCCGAGGGAGACTCCTGCTCCCAGCATTGTGAAGTTACCTGTAATACACTCCGTAGGGACTGAGGCCTTGTGGGCCTTTCACTATCCACTTTGACATGTTCATTGTTGTGTTTGTTCAGCTTTTATTTGGGCCAGAAGCAATATCCATAAAAATCTCAAAAACATGACTGCCCAAACAAGAGCTGAACAAGCACAACAATGGACATCCGAAAGTGATCACCTATTTCTTTTCAAAAATCCAAGTTCTTTAAATAGCTCTCCCCAAGTCAAAATTTCAGATTTTGGGTTTTTTTTTTTTTTTTTTGGCTTTTTTCCCCAAGTCAAAATTTCAGAATTTTTTTTGGCTTTTTAATGTTTGTGTGTTGGGGGTGGGACTCTCACTTCTGAATTTAGTCTATTACTGTTTGGTATGGAATATGTAGGCCAGAGGTTGGTAGTCCAGTGGAGATGTTAGGCTGTTTGTCTTTTTTATAATTCACTTTACATCCCAATTTCAGTCCCACCACACCTGTATTCATGTCCCCCACCCACCCCCAGCACCTAAGTCACTGCAGGACTAAGCTCATCCTCTCTAAGACCAGACAAGGCAGCTGTGTTGGGGAAAGAGTCCACAGGCACTCAACTAATTCAGGGTCAGCTCCTGCTCCAGTTTGGGGGACTGTCTTTTATCCAAAGAGTTTAGAACCCAGGGTGGGGCTCAGATATCGGGGTGCCACGTTCTACCAGTGGCGTTCTGGGCTCGCAGGAAGAGTGTGTGGAGGCTGTGCAGAGCCCAGGGCAGCCTGACAGCTGGAGCTGTGTGGAAGGCTGCCGGAGACAAAATGGGAGGGACCAGTCTCTGTTGGAGTGCAGATGCTCACCCGGAAACAGATTTGGCGACCCGGAAGCATATTGGGAGGCTATTTGACTACTGAGGATGTGTAGCGGAACTGTGTAGCGCGTGAGAAATTACAAGACGTGGGTGGAAGCTGGGACGCTAAATTACTGAGGTTAGAGAAGTTTTACCTAGAGCCAGAAGTCCCCCGACAGGTTTCCCCCGAGCTCGCGGACCTGCACCGTGGGTAGTCGCGTGGTGCAGACCTGGGGTCGGAGGACACGGTGGATTTGGGGGAAGCTAACATTCCCTGCAGCGGCGGGTGCCGCGCGGCATCCTGGGAGAGATGGCATCCTGGGAGCGTGGCTGACCGAGCTGCGGGGCTGCGAAACGGGAGCCGCGCAGGGCGTGGTCGGTTTCTCCACTGTTCACCAGGAAGCTGGCTCTGAAATTCTGCTGTGGATATCGCCCCTTGTGGATAAATTTTAGCTCATATAATCATTTTTTTAATAAATCTTTTTTTAAAGACTTATTTATTATTATATGTAAGTACACTGTAGCTGTCTTTGGACACACCAGAAGAGGGTGTCAGATCTCATTACAGATGGTTGTGAGCCACCACGTGGTTGCTGGGATTTGAACTCAGGACCTTCGGGAGAGCAGTCAGTGTTCTTAACCGCTGAGCCATCTCACCAGCCCTCATATAATCATTTTTTTAAAAAATCTTCTGATTACCAAAATATTATTAGAATACTCTTAAGAGACTATCAGTTCTCTTTATTGAGGCGAACCGAACCAAGCTCTTGGAATTTACAGTCATCCACACTAACTCCCCTGTTATACCGGAGTACATACTTAGTGACTTGGCATCCCTGTAGAACTTTGAGATATTAGTCATGTCTGTAAAGCACATGAGGCAATGCACCAGTTTTTTAGGTTTTATATTTTTTCCTGTTTTCTGTCTGCTGCAGATATATGCATTCTGGGTTTTGTGACATGCACCCATCTTGATCAAAGACTTTTTAATCTAACAGACTATTTGCCATTTACTAATTAATACTTTGAACTTTTCTTTCACTAACATAATTATGGTCACTAGCCATCCTTATTGCACTCCATGTTTATGGCATTAAAAAATCCTTTCTCAGTATTTTTTTAATCTATACATATGAAATCTTTTGTAGAAAATACGTTTTAATATCTGTTGTCATTTTTCTTTTTTGAATAGTGTAGTCTATTTACATGTTTAGTATAGAGAATATTAATGGAATGAAATTCATTTGTTAATGTGTAGAAATCTGAGTGTGCACACTGACTGGATAGAACTGGAATTTCTGTATATTATATATATTTTATATCTTATGAACTACACTGCAGAGCTGTTTAATATGTGCACATTGTGCCTTCCAGAAGATGTTTATTTAGAAATTTATTGATTATGTTATTATTTACTCACTTTGTAAGTTTTTTAATAGATTCTGGATTTTGTCCTATATATATATATTTGTCAAACACACACACACACACACACACACATGTGTGTGTGTGTGTGTGTGTGTGTATATATATATATATATATATAGAGAGAGAGAGAGAGAGACTATAAATACATATAGTAAATATATAGTCTGTGAATTGTTTCTTGGGCAGTCAGAGCTTTTGGGCTAATGTCCACATATCAGTGAGTGCATATCATGTGTGTTCTTTTAATTTTACCATTTTCCTGGATTTTAAAAGTTTGCATAGTATATTTTCATTGTATAGGCCTTTCATAAGCTTGGTTAGCTTATTCATGAATTTTAAATTTTTTGTTGGTTTGTTTGTTCATTTTTTCCTCTCTCTCTCTCCCTTTACTAATTTTTATTTTCTGTTCCACTTTTTGTTGAAATGTCTCCAAAAGAATAACAGTTGCTTGGAAACATTGAATCATCTCTCTAGTACCTTCTTAAGTTTTATTTATATGAGTAACAATGATAGAAAATGATATGAAGCCATTCTCATACAGTTTTTTATTCTAGTTTTTTTTTAATTTAGATGATCAAAAACCTTGACTTTACATGGGCATTTGCTATTTCTTAATAAGTTTTTATTTTATTACCATTGTATGTTTATGTGGATTCCTAAATATAAAATTACAGCCTACTCAGTCTGTTTTCAGGGATGAACATTTGCTATTATATAAACCATATGGTGTACTCTTTTTAATTTTTTATCTTTTTTATTGGATATTTTTTTATTTACATTTCAAATGTCCCTGTCCCCTTTCCCAATTATCTCCCTCCAGAAACCCCTTATTCCATTCCCTCCCCCTGCTTCTAAGAAGTTGTTCCCCCACCCACCCACTCCCTGCCTCCCTGCCCTCGAATTGCCCTATGCTGGGGCATTCACAGGACCAAGGGTCTCTTCTCCCATTGATGCCCAACAAGGCCATCCTCTGCTCCATATGCTGCTGGAGCCATGGGTCCTTCCATGTGTATTCCTTGATTGGTGGTTTAGTCCCTGGGAGCTCTGGGGGTTCTGGTTGGTTGATATTATTGTTCTTTCTATGGGATTACAAACCCCTTAAACTCCTTCAGTCCTTTCCCTAATTCCTCCATTGGGGGCTCCATTGGGAACCCTGTGCTCAGTCCAATGGTTGGCTGTGAGCATCCACCTCTGTATTTGTCAGGCTCTGGCAGAGCCTCTCAGTAGACAGCTGTATCAAGCTCCTGTCAGCAAGCACTTCTTGGCATCCACAATAGTGTCTGGTGTAGGAAGCCACATTCGCCATTACAAGATGGCGCCCATTTCCTATGATGAATCAGCAATGTGCTGTTGTTTACTCCACTCCGCACCCTACTGTGCATGCGCAGGTAGAGGTTTGGCGGGTCGCAGCTCAGTCCCGGAGCATGCTAATGAGGCATCGTGGCGTGCACCAATCAGGTAGGAACACATCCTGCCTAGGCTTATTTAAGATGCACCGCTCTACCCTTCTTGGTCTTTCGCCTCTACAATCAACCCCGCAATAAACGTCTGTGGAAGGATCCTGACTGTCTCGTGTCATTCTTGCTGGCGAGATAGACACGCGACCTACAACTGGTGCCGAAACCCGGGAAAACCTTTACATCAACGGCCTGCGAAGACCCCTTGGAAGTTACTTCTGAGGAGGATCCAGAACCACACGACGGGGGTAAGTGACAAAAGAATCCTGAATAAACTGCTCTGAGAAGGACTTGCACTTGTATAATGCAGTTCAGAACTCTTTGCAGTCAGGATAGCGCTAGCAAGTAACCACGGTAAGTGGGGCAAAAGGCCGCGGGAGTAAGCGGCAAAGAAAAGAATCCTGAAAAAACTGCTCTGAGAAGGACTTGCATTTGTCTAACGCAGTTCAGAACTCTTTGCAGTCAGGGTAGTAAGTCAAGTAGTAAGCCGGCTAGTAAGTCCCAGGTAAAGGGAACCAATTCAAGTCTCTGGGAAGGAGCGATAAAGTCCTCGGTAAAGAGGCTGAAAAGGAAAAGGGAAAGTATGGGTAACTCTACTTTGTAGCCAATTGTTGTGGCTCTAAGGGAGCTGTTAAAGGGAAAGAAATTAGAGTTGAAAAGGAGTATAAAGCAGTTGAAAAGATTTGTTAAGAAGAAAGGAACCGTGGAAAAATGAGAAAAGGAAAATGGATTTCAAAACTCCTGGGGACAAGGGGAAACATGGAGACGTCCTGGTTCCTCTATGGACCCCAATGGAGATATTTTTAGTACTGGTACAAATTTTCTTCCCTCTCTGTGTATTGTTTGACTATTGGTGCACCAATTTGTGTATGTGTGTCTGTCTTTGTTTTGTGGTTCGAGTGACTATTGCTCTGTTTTATGTAAGAAAAAAAAAAAGTAAAAACTTTATTTGCTGGAAGTCCATCTCTTGATCCAGTGTCAGTTTACACAGCAGAGGCTGATTTAAGCTGCTCTGCAATTAGCTAGGAGTCAAGCACAGCTGGAGAAAAGCTGCTTTTGAAAAGGGCCAGCAGCTGCTTAAGTTCTAGGACAAGTAGACTGATGGTTATTTCTCCTTTTGGGTACAAAGTGCTTTTTCTCTTGAATTACAGCTAGAAAACAATTGTTTGATTCAAATTTATAAGATTCATGTAGTTTCATTTTTGGTTCAGATTGGTCTTAAAAGTATAAATATGTTTTACATGTTTTGACTATAGAGTATTGGCTTAAAAGTTATTGGGTATGATTAAAAATTATTACATTGGTAACAAAAAGAGAATTTAAAACTGGTAACTCAGGGTTGGAGTTATCTTAAATGATAACACGTGGCATGACCCAACCCAGGAAAAACAGGCCTTTAAAGATACTTCTAAATTGAACTTCGTAATGTGAAAGTAATGCATTTGCCATTGATTTTTAAAGAGAATAAATTGTTTAAAATTGGGTTTTACTTTCCAAAACTGTAGTTATGCTCTAATATTTCAAGAGAAAGAATTATGGTTAACAACTGCCAGTGTACCATAGACTAAAGTTTGGAGTCTGATCTAAGGCTTACTATTCTTAACTCATATTTTGCAATTAAGATGATTTCAAGAGTAAGTTAAAAACACCTGTGGCCAGTATAGGCCTGTTGCCACTTTTTCACAAGCATTATTGGATACAGTGGTAGAAGCAAAAATTAACCACCCAAGATTGAAAAGGAGATCTCAATGGGAATTTATTTGGTATTAAACAGGTTCTTTTTGAACTGTTTGAAAAATCTGTAGATATGACTACTAAAAACAGCTAGTAGAATTTTTCTGGGACCTTCAAATTTCAGGTTCCTTTTATGATTCAACCCTTATACAATGAGGTCCAGTTGCAGGCTACTGCCCTGCAGGACAGGTGAGTGTTGAGCCTGGCCTTGGCCAATAGGCTCAGATTAGAGAATAATTTACAGTTGAGTAAGTAAAAGGCTCAGAGCTGCCTCAGTGGAGACTTGTGAGGCACTGCTTTTGTCTTGCAATTCCCACCTAGGAAGTTTCAGGCCAATGTTAATGCCCACCTAAAAGGTGGCATAATGATCCTTAATCAAAGAATTGATTTGGTCAGGAACAAGATGATACCCTTTGGCAGGTTGCTCAGTTAGGGTATGAATGACGATACAGGAGGCTATGTATTACCTTGGTGCCCTATCAGAATTTTACCCATGCTGCTAATTTGTCAAAGAGCTTGTCTAAGTCATCTTGCAGAAAACTGGTCCGGAGATTGATCATCTGCTACAAGAATTGAGGATTGCCATCATCCATGCGAATTCCACCCGAGTAGATGTGTCCTTCACTGCTGGATTGGGAACCTGGATTGCCAATGCAATGAATCACCTTAAGGAGTGGGTGGGAGTTTGTCTTTTTGGTGCCCTAATATGCTGTGGAGGAGTGTTTCTGCTATGGTTGTTGTGCAAGCTACGTGTCCAACAAAAATGCGACAAGGTGGTGTTTACACAGGCACTCGCTGCATTGAAAAATGGTGCTTCCCCTGAAGCATGGCTGTCCATGCTTAAGAATTAGTTTTACTCAGGCAGAAGTCAGCCCTTGTACCCCGAGTCCTTGAAAGAACATTGCACCGGGATGGGTGACGTGCTGTTTGCCACAGCCCTTGCACCTCACAGAGACTATCTCATTGCACGTGAGAGGGTGTTGGTCATGAGTTCATTTATGGATTGCCTCGAACCCTGATGGTCCAACAAGAACCTGATGGTTGATCGGCAGCCCTAGGCCTGGTTTCTTATAAAACAAAAAAGGGGGAGTTGTAGGAAGCCACATTCGCCATTACAAGATGGCGCCCATTTCCTATGATGAATCAGCAATGTGCTGTTGTTTACTCCACTCCGCACCCTACTGTGCATGCGCAGGTAGAGGTTTGGCGGGTCGCAGCTCAGTCCCGGAGCATGCTAATGAGGCATCGTGGCGTGCACCAATCAGGTAGGAACACATCCTGCCTAGGCTTATTTAAGATGCACCGCTCTACCCTTCTTGGTCTTTCGCCTCTACAATCAACCCCGCAATAAACGTCTGTGGAAGGATCCTGACTGTCTCGTGTCATTCTTGCTGGCGAGATAGACACGCGACCTACAGTCTGGGTTTGGTGACTGTATATGGGATGGATCCCCAGGTGGGGCAGTCTCTGGATGGCTTTTCCTTCAGACTCTGCTCCACACTTTGTTTCCCTATTTACTTCCATGAGTATTTTGTTCCCTTTTCTAAGAAGTGCCAACGTATCCACACTTTGGTCTTCCTTCTTCTTGAGCTTCATGTGGTCTGTGAATTGTTTCTTGGGCAGTCAGAGCTTTTGGGCTAATATCCACATATCGGTGAGTGCATACCATGTGTGTTCTTTTGTGATTGGGTTACCTCACTCAGGATGATATTTTCTAGTTCCATTCATTTGCCTAAGAATTTCATGAATTCGTTCTTTTTAATAGCTGAATAGTACTCCATTGTATAAATGTACCACATTTTCTGTATCCATTCCTCTGTTGAAGGACATCTGGGTGCTTTCCAGCTTCTGGCTTTTATAAATAAGGTGGCTATGAATGTAGTGGAGTATGTGTCCATGTTATATGTTGGAGAATCTTTTGGGTATTTCCCCAGGAGTGGTATAGCTGGTCCTCAGGTAATACTATGTCCAATTTTCTGAGGAACCACCAAACTGATTTCTAGAGTGTTGCACCAGCTTGCAATCCCACTAACAGTGGAGGAGTGTTCCTCTTTCTCCACATCCTCTTCAGAGTCTGCTGTCCCTGACTTTTTGATCTTAGCCATTCTGACTGGTGTGAGGTGGAATCTCAGGGTTGTTTTGATTTGCATTTCCCTGATGACTAAGGATGTCGAACATTTCTTTAGGTGCTTCTCGGTCATTTGGTATTCCTCGGTTAAAAATTGTTTAGCTCTGTACCCCATTTTAATAGGGATGTTTGATTCTCTGGGGTCTAACTTCTTGAGTTCTTTGTATGTATTGTATATTAGTCCTCTATCAAATGTAGGATTGGAAAAGATTGTTTCCTAATCTGTTGGTTGCTGTTTTGTCCTATTGATGGTGTCCTTTGCCTTACAAATGCTTTGCAATTTAATCAGGTCCCATGTACTCTTAAGGAAGTCTGTTTCTCCACTCCCAGAATTCCTTAATGTTTGTGTGGGGTTGAGGCCTAGTGAGTTTTCTCCCTTCCACATTAGCATGTGCCTTGCTGTTGTGCTTGTTCAGCTCCTGTTTGGGCAGCCATGGTTGTCAGATTTCATGTATATAGCCTCTCTGTTCCCCTGGCTTTAACAATATCCATAACCTCTGCCCCCTTTTTTAGTGATCTCTGAGCCTTAGAGCAGGAGTTGTGTTGCTTTTCTGTCATTTAGATTGATGATGACAACTCTGAATTTTGACTGATAGTTGCCTTCTGTAATAATCTCCCTCCTTTGGAAGTTTGCATGTTGCCTTCTAATGCTATCAAAGCTAGTCCCCAGAGAGGATGTTTTAAGATCAAATTCATCTCGAGGTCTCTGAGTTCTGTATCTGTAGCCCGTGGCTTTTTCAACAATAAAGTCTCACCTTCTACCTGTAAGGCAACCATAGGCAATAGCAATATCCTAGAATGTGTTGGGAGGCTCTTGGACACCTATAACCAACAACTTCAAAGCAGGCTTCTCATGTCTGGTGGTGGTTTTGTTAGAAAATCTGTGCTGCTGTGGTAAATTTTATTAGCCCTGATACAAAGTTTTCACTATACTTTAAATGGATATATATATATATATATATATATATATGCTCAATATATGTATGATAGGCCTTTTTGGAGGATGGATAATAGTATTATTCCTTATGACTGCTTCAAACATCCTTACTGTTATTTTACTGTTCTTCTGTGTTTATATCCACAATTAAATCTCATCTCCTGTTTTTCCATGTCCTCCTCTAGAAGTTATTATTTTTCTCTCTATGATTCCCCAATATCCCACCATGGTCTGTTTTTACTTTTCTGGCTACTGCAGTTACTCCAGGTTGTGAACTCACATCTGAAAATTTGGAGCTAGGACCTTCCTATGAGAGAGAACATGCAATGCCTGTCATTCTGGGTCTTGGTTACTCCCCTCAGTGTGATCATTTATTTCTATGTCCATCCACTCACTTGTAAAACTCACTTCCATTTTCTTTACATCTCAATAAATAATATTCCATAGTGTATATGTACCTCATTTTCATTATCTGTCAGCTGCAGGGCATTTAGGTTGCTCCCATTTTGTGGGTATTATGAATATAGCCCGTAATGAACATGTTTTAGCACTTACCTGTGGAGTACGATGTTGAGTCCTTTGAGCATATGCTAAGGAGTAGAAGAGCTGTGTCATGTGCTAGATTTATTTAACTTGAGGATTTGATTGAGGATTCTCCAAATTGATATCCAGAGTGGCTAGATTTTTTTGTTCATGTTTTTTCCCCAATCCTTTTGTTTTTCTTGTTGTTTCTAGTTGGATTATTGGTAGTCTTCTTCCTTCTCTGTAAGTATTAGTATTTTCTTGTCTTGCCCAGAGATGATTACTTTTCAGTTCTCCTGTATTTATCTGTTTTTCACATGAAGTTTATTAGTTCATATATTGTCATAGATAATTCCTCTGATTTGCCTGTGTACATTTTGCCTCTAATTTATTATGTACTGTGCTGCTTTAGTGATGAGAAATATCTTTTTTTTTTTTCTGAGACAGGGTTTCTCTGTATAGCCCTGGCTGTCCTGGAACTCACTTTGTAGACCAGGCTGGCCTCGAACTCAGAAATTCTCCTGCTTCTGCCTCCCAAGTGCTGGGATTACAGGTGTACACCACCACCGCCCAGCATGAGAAATGTCTTAATGTGTGATTATATTCAAATGGACTTATTCTTCATCAATTTAAAGAGATTATATTTCTTGGTGCAACAATATCATTGACAGTGATTTTTCTCTCCACGTTTCAAATGTGGTTCCATGGGATCATTGACAGGACAGCTGGTAGTATTTTGCTGCTTGGATCTTTTTTGTGTTTGTTTTCTTTCCCGAGACGGGGTTTCTCTGTATAGCCTTGGCTGTCCTGGAACTTACTCCATAGACCAGGCTGGCCTGGAACTCAGAAATCTGCCTGCCTCTGCCTCCCAGAATGCTGGGATTACAGGTGTGCGCCACCACCGCCTGGCCTTTTTTGTGTTTTAACACTGTTCTTCAACAGCTTTCGGTATTAATTATTGCTTTTTTATTGACCCTTTAATATGAAAGGGCAGCAAATCAACTATTCATTGTTCCTGAGAAAGAAACTCAAAGAAGAGAAACAGAGAAAATGGCTGATTCTTCAGTTAGTATGTTCCAGGTCAGTGGTCATGTTCTCTTTTTTTCCTAGAAATCTTATATTTTCAGACATTACAATCCTTTAATTTCCTGTTCCTGATAATTTTTTAACTTAATTATAAAGCATGTTGGAAACAAACAAAACCTAATACTGAAGTTAATTAGACCCCAAAACTTATATACAACTGAATATAGTGTAGTCCTGGGGTACATAAGCTCTGGAGTCCCACACTTGATTCTTTCAAACTTCTTCATACAACCATCTGATTAATGCAGCCACTCTTCCTCCTTTCTTCCTGCCCCATCCCTAGGTGCACATTTTAACACATGTTATTGAATGATGCATTCTTTCATATCACATGTCCTACTATCCTCTCATTTTTTTTTCACTTTGCTTGCAAAATGCTAAGAGTTCCGTGTAGCTTCCTCATGGACATCTCATTTGGGTTGACCTTTTTACAGCCCATTCTCACCATTACTCCACTACATATTTGAATCACTCTGCTCCCACATTCCCACTGTCCAGTTTCATATCACTTGCAGTCTACTATCTGTCCTCTCTTCCTGTATCTCCCTTCTAATGGACCATTTCTTTTTGTAAATGTTTTTTATTAGATATTATTTTTATTTGCATTTCAAAGGTTATTCCCTTTCCCCATTTCCCCTCTGAAAACTCCTATGCTATCCCCTCTCCCCCTGCTCACCAAACCACCCACTCCCATTTCCTTGTCCTGGCATTCCCTTACACTGGGGCATCAAGCCTTCACAGGACCTAGGGTCTCTCTTCCTATTGATGAACAATAAGACCATCCTCTGCTACATATGCCGCTGGAGCCATGGGTCCCTCCATGTGTTCTCTTTGGTTGGTCATGTAGTCCCTGGGAGCTCTGGAGTACTGGTTGGTTCATATTGTTGTTCCTCTTATGGAGCTGCAAACTCCTTCAGCTCCTTGGGACTTTTCTTTACCTCCCCCATTGTGAATCCTGTGCTCAGTACAATGGTTGGCTGAGAGCAATCGCCTCTGTATTTGTCAGGCACTGGCAGAGCTTCTCGGGAGACAGTTATATCAGACTCCTGTCAGCAAGCACTTCTTGGCATCCACAATAGTGTCTGGCTTTGGTGACTGTGTATGGGATGGATCCCCAGGTGGGGAAGTCTCTGGATGGCCTTTTCTTCAGTCTCTGCTCCACATTTTGTCTATGTATCTACTTCCATGGATATTTTGTCTTCCCTTCTAAAAAGGACCGAAGTATCCACACTTTGGACTTCCATCTTCTTGAGCTTCATGTGGTCTGTGAATTGTTTCTTGGGTAGTCCGAGCTTCTGGATTAATATCCACTTATCAGTGAGTACATACCATGTGTGTTCTTTGGTGATTGGGTTGCCTAACTCAGAATGATATTTTTTAGTTCCTTCCATTTGCCTAAGAATTTCATGAATTTGTTGTTTTTAATAGCTGAGTAGTACTCCATTATGTAAATGTACCACATTTTCTGTATCCATTCCTCTGTTGAGGGACATCTGGACTATTTCCAGCTTCTGGCTGTAATAAATAAGGCTGCTATGAACATAGTGGAGCATGTGTCCTTATTACACGTTGGAGCATCTTCTGGGTATATGCCCAGGAGTGTTATAGCTGGGTCCTCAGGTAGTACTATGTTCAATTTTCTAAGAAACCACAAAACTGATTTCCAGAGTGGTTGTACCAGCTTGCAATCCCACCAGCAGTGGAGGAATGTTCCTCTTTCTCCACATTCTCGCCAGAATCTGCTGTCACCTGAATTTTTTTTATTTTAACCATTCTGACTGGTGTGAGGTGGAATCTCAGGGTTGTTTTGATTTGCATTTCCCTGATGACTAAGGATGTTGAACATTTCTTTAGGTGCTTCTTGGTCATTTGGTATTCCTCGGTTGAGAATTGTTTAGCTCTGTACCCCATTTTTAATAGGGATGTTTGATTCTCTGGAGTCTAACTTCTTGAGTTCTTTGTATGTATTGTATATTAGCCCTCTGTCAGATGTAGGATTGGTAAAGATTGTTTACTAATCTGTTGGTTGCTGTTTTGTCCTATTGATGGTGTCCTTTGCCTTACAAATGGTTTGCAATTTTATGAGGTTGCATTTGTCAATTCTTGATCTTAGAGCATAAGCTATTGGAGTTCTATTCAGGAAAATTTCCCCTGTGCCCATGTTAGCATATCTGGTTTTATGTGGCATCCTTGATCCACTTGGACTTAAACTTTGTACAAGGAGATAAGAATCAATTTGCATTCTTCTGCATGGTAACCGCCAATTGAACCAGCACCAATTGTTTAAAATGCTGCCTTTTTTTCCACTTGATGGTTTTAGCTTCTTTGTCAAAGATCAAGTGACTGTAGATGTGTGGGTTCATTTGTGGGTCTCCAATTCTATTCCATTGATCTACCTGCTTATCACTGTACCTATACCGCGGAGTTCTTATCACAATTGCTCTGTAGTACAGCTTGAGGTCAAGGATGGTGATTTCACCATAAGTGTTTTTATTGTTGAGAATAGTTTTTGCTATCCTGAGTTTTTTGTTATTCCAGATGAATTTGGAAGTTGCTCTTTCTAAATCTATGATGAATTGAGTTGGAATTTTGATGGGGATTGCATTGAATCTGTAGATTGCTTTCAGCAAAATGACCATTTTACTATATTAATCCAGTCCATGAGCATGGGAGATCTTTCCATCTTCTGAGATCTTCTTCAACTTCTTTCTTAAGAGACTTGAAGGTCTTGTCATACAGATTTTTCACTTGCTTAGTTAGAGTCACACCAAGGTATTTTATATTACTTGTGACTATTGTGAAGGGAGTTGTTTTCCTAATTTCTTTCTCAGCCTGTTTATCTTTTGAATAGAGGAAGGCCACTGATTTGTTTGAGTTGATTTTATATCCAGACACTTCGCTGAAGTCCTTTATCAGCTGTAGGAGTTCTCTGGTGGAATATTTGGGATCACTTAAGTATTCTATCATATCTTCTGCAAATAGTGATATTTAGACTTCTCCCTTTCTAATTTGTATCCCTTTTGTACAGAGCCATATTGGGGTGTCAAGCCACTTGGTGGGAACTCGACATTGATCAAGGTGAACTTTTCCCATCCTTCCAGAAGCAGGGATTCCTGTGCTATTCTGGATCCTGCTCCACCTAGGGTGGAGTACTCCGAGTGAAGGTGAAGTTCCTCCAGGTCTACGAATTCCAGAATTAAGCAGGTGACCCGCCCTGCTGTCTGAGCATTGTAGCCAACACCCAAGGAACAGCCAGACCACTTCCCTGGAACTCACCCTAGAGTCTGGGGGGAGGGGCTCACCAAAACTCTTAAATTGACATTCCTCCATTAAACTTGGGGCCTCGATAAGCAATTGGGTTGTCCTGGCCTTTGTTCTTTTCGACATCCCCGATATCCCCAGCTTCTCTTCCAGGTACCCAGTTTGTAGTAGCTGCTGGTAGCTACACCCTTTGACCTCCTTTTGTTGTCTAATTGCTCTGGCTAGGACTTCGAGTACTGTATTGAATAGGGAAGGAGCAAGTGGGCAGCCTTGTCTAGCCACTGATTTTAGTGGGATTGCTTCAAGTTTCTCTCCATTCAGTTTGATGTTGGCTACTGGTTTGCTTATATTCTATTACTATGTTTAGGTATGGGCCTTGAATTCCTGATCTTTCCAAGATTATCATGAAGGGGTGTTGGATTTTGTCAAATGCTTTCTCAGCATCTAATAAAATGATCATGTAGTGTTTTTTTTTGACTTTGTTTATAGAGTAGATTACATTGATGGGTTTCCATATATTGAACCATCCCTGCATCCCTAGAATGAAGTCTACTTGATCATGATAGATGATTGTTTTGTTGTGTTCTTGGATTTGTTTGCAAGAATTTTATTGAGTATTTTTGCATCAACATTCATAAGGTCTGAAGTTCTCTTTCTTTATTGGGTCTTTGTGTGGTTTAGGTATCAGAGTAATTGTGGCTTCATAGAATGAATTGGGTAGTGTTCCTTCTGTTTCTATTTTGTGGAATTGTTTGAAGAGTATTATTGGTATTAGTTCTTCTTTGAAGGTCTGATAGAACTCTACACTAAACCCATCTTTTTTTTTAATAACATGCCCAAGATTTTATTTAAATGTGAATACTGCACCCTTGTATTCAGGCAGTCTAACCGTGCACATTCATGCAGCATTGAAATCAAGTCTCTGGGTCCCAGTAAGATGAGCCGATGACTACCCTCTGGGTCCCAGCGAGATGAGCCGGTGACATGAACCTCTGGCTCTGGCAGACAATGTGACTGACACTCTGTTCTCACCACAGGTCCAAATCTATAGCTGAGGTTTATATTTAGCTACTTATTGATATCTGTGACACTTTAATGAGTCCCATAATCATTTTGAAAGAAAAGAACAATAAAGATTTAAAAACAAAACAAAACTTTGGTTCCTGAATCTCCTGGAGTGTCTGATTCAATCGATAAACTAATCAATAAACTAAAAGTTGCCAGGAGCCGGGCGTGGTGGAGCACGCCTTTAATCCCAGCACTTGGGAGGCAGAGGCAGGCAGATTTCTGAGTTCGAGGCCAGCCTGGTCTACAGAGTGAGTTCCAGGACAGCCAGGACTACACAGAGAAACCCTGTCTCAAAAAAAAACCCAAAGAACAAAAACATAAACAAAAAAAGTTGCAGGATCTGAAAGAAAATACAAAGGGCAGTGGCTTCCCCAGGCACTTGGGGAACCTACACTTTCCTAAGATCTGTTTGCTCGTCACCTCTGGGAGAAATGATGAAATCCTGGAGGACTTGTAAATTCGAGCCAAAGTAGCTGATCGGTGAGATCAGCTGTGACTTCCTGGGAGCTCTGTGATGCTGAGAAGTCTAGAAGTAGCCACACCCCTCTGGCCAACAGGCTTTGCTGTGAAAGTACCACCAACCTGCACACATGGGAAAGGCTAGAGAGGCAAGGGGCTCAGCAGAAAGGTTGTTTTATGTACCACTAAACCCATCTTTAAAGATTACCCAGTAGTTAGTGTTCTATCTGGTCTTCCAGAAGACTCACCTCTGAATTCAAGACCCTCAAATCGTCCCTCAATCTATATCCTCAACTCCAGGGCATGTAATTACCTCTTCCAGCCTATGAGAGGACCAGGAACACAAGTGGTGCACAGGTATACATGCAGACAAAATATCCCTAAAAAATAAACCACATTGTTTCATTAAGCATGACTTTGTTGTTCTCTAAACATTTATCTGTCACTGGTTCATTATCTCAGATAAATAGATGTTTGCCTTTGCTTCCACAGAAATAGTGTCACATATCAATTCTGCAATTGGGTCATACACATTTTCTTGATTTTGTTTATCTTACATTAGAGAGGTCATGTTAGTAAGATTATAAGACATAGCTTCTGGTATTAATGGGTTTGATGGCTATTCTTGGATGTTGACTTGACTACATCTGGAAGGAACTACAGTCCATAAATGTAGGGCATACCTGTGAGAGATTTTTTTTTCTTGTTTTGAACTGGGTGATTTCACTTCTAGTCCAGACTGTGGGGGTAGGAAGACACATGCATTTGATCCAGACCTAATATGTAGGAAGATATACCTTTATTCTGGCCAAATCTGCCAGAAAACCATATAATCATATGGAAAGAGGAAGCTTTTGCTGTTGCTTGCTTGCCCCTGTCTTGCCTGCACAACCATTCCTTCCCTGGCTTTGGGTCCTACTTCTTTGGGATTCCAGCCTATACTAAAGACCAGAGGAGACATCCAGCCTTGTGGACTAAGTAACTACTGATTTTCCGTACTTTTTGGTTATAGCCAGCCTTTGTTGAATTTGCTGAATTGTAGTAGCGAGTTTTCTCTAAGCATGTGTTTTTCTTCCCAGGCCCAATCTCCCAGGAATAACAGACTCTGAGACTCAAATATATTTACAAAATCCTAGGCCAAATAGTTAGGCACATTTTCTGGCAGGTTTATAGTACAATAATCCTATTATTCTATTAAGTTCTGCCCCCTGGCTGTTTACTTAGTATTTAGTTACATGCAACCATCTCTCTGCATGTCTGAGCTCCAATCCTCCCACACTTGGCTCTATCTTTCTGCTTACCAGAAGTCCTAACTTCTGTTCTACCCTTTCCCATATGCCATAGTTTTTTGTTTTGTTTTGTTTTTGCTTTTGTTTGTTTTTCTTGGTTGCAAATGATGCATCTATACAGCCAGTACACAGGAAATTTTCTCAAATTTGCTTCCTGCTGATTTGGGATGTCACTTTCCATTTCGAGAGGTCCATTTACATTGGGAAAATGGTTAGTTTTAAAAACTAATTGTAACAGTTGTTACCTATTCTCTATATGCTGTGAGAATGAATGCTTAAATGAAGTCATGATTGGAACAGTTTGAAAGGCTGTTCCAAGTGAGCTAGCTGCTTTGAAATTATTTTTTGAAAGCATGTTATGATGAAACAGCATTGAAGCAGTCTGAGGTAGGAACATACAGGTGAGCTGTCTGCAAGCTGTTCAGTGATCCCCAGGAGTGCAGCTTGATTCGCCCTCACAGGAGGATGCACTGTCATTGATTCATCTGTGCTTCTATCGGTAGCCACTCACCACACTTGTGTAAGTCACCCCAGCAAGACTCACTGGTCCACTAGCATTTAGAGATGAGTCAGTCATTAAGAGAACTGTCTGCTCTTTTTTCAAAGACTCACATTGAATCCTCACCACCCTCACATGGCCACTCAATCTATAACCTCAATTCCAGGACATCTAGTCCCCTCCTCTTGCCTCTCCAAGTATGGGGCACAGACATACATGCAGACAAAATACTCCTAAAAAGAAACCACAATGTTTCGTGAAGTTGAACTTTGTTGGTTTGCTGGGCTGAGTCCTGCCTCGCTTCTGGGGTGCCTGCAACACTACCAGCACACTGCTCAGGGGAGGCAGAATGCAGTCAGTAATAGGGATCTTAAGCTCATGTTTTCCTAGAGTGGGAAAGAGTGGAGTCTGAGATGATTTCTGTGGTTCCCAGTCTCCTGTATACCCAGGCACTGCTGGCATATTATTGGAGAATCCTCACTACCCCTTAGCCACAAGGTGATCCTCAATGAAGAGATGGTCGTTGCTTGTTCATACTGCTTTATTTGACGGAGAATGAGAATGCATACATCTTACTGAGAGTGAACTGGGACTAAATAACCTTTTGCAGGGGGGAATGCCGAGGAAGAGAGGCTAAGTGGCGGAATGCTCAAGGACTACCTAGGTACTTTATTAGCATAGAGGTATCAAGGGTTTTATGCGACATAACTGATTGCTATGGTCCTCAGTGGTGTGTGTTCCAGAGCAGGTAGAGAAAGGCAGGGAGTTGGCCCCACTCCTACTGAGATTCACAGGGTTTGAGCTCACTCAACCTTAACAGTTCTTTTCTCTGCTGGCATTGTCTGCTTGTCCCACATTGGTTCACACCATTGATTTGTCATTGATTCTTTCTCTGGGATAAGTAGACATGTGTCTTATCAAACACAGTAGACATGTGTCTTTGTTTCCACAGGAATAGTGTCATACATAAGGTCTGTGATTGTGTCACTGGGTTTCTTTTTCTTTCCTTCCTTCTTTCTTTTCCTCCCTCCCTCCATCCCTTCCTATTTTTCCTTTCTATTTTAGAATACAGACACCAACATTGAAAGTTGATTCTCTAGTTCTCACTCCCACAGCAGTATTTGACACCCCCCTTCCCTCAGGTTTATGTCAACAGTAGTTATTTCTAGTCCTGATGTTGGCTACTGTAGGTAATGCAACATGGTAGCTTAAAGGAGTCCTCGTCTGCATTTCACTGATAGGTTTTTGAACTGTTTTGTTTGTTTTAGTTTATAGTTTGTTTTAGTTAATAGAACTGTTTTTGTAAAGTTACCCATAACAAGCTTGGACCTGAACCAACTACCCAATGGCACTTCCTGCACCTGTGAATAAGCTTTTATGGTACTAAGCTACTCCTGGGATGGACCTCTACATAAAAGAGAGACACCTGCACCAATATTAAAGAATGTAGAATATGATTTCCATTTTGAGTAGTGGTCCAGTAAAGTTTAAGTTTCTAAGACCTCCCTGGAAACTGACATCCTACTTAGCAGAAAAAGATAAGTATGTGGATACTCGACATCCTGGTTAGCAAATTAAGACATGAATGTTAGGTTCATCCTGGTAGACAAGTGGAGACATGAATATTAGAAAAGGCAAGTCCCCTGTCACAGATAAATACAGCAACCAATGGGTTCAGGATAAATGTACAACAAAGACATGTTCCCAAGAAAATCCTCCTATCCCTAAATCCTGATTGATGAAATAACTTGGCAGATGTTTGCAGATTTGGGGCTTCAAAACTCTGTTGAATCTTAACTCAGGGTCATGGTTCTCTTCCTGAATCTGGACTATGGTCCTGGTTGACCGGTCCTGGGCTGTATGCTCAATAAACGATCCCTGTCTGACTGGGATCAGTGTTTGTGTGGTTTATGAGGGCAATTCCTAGACCCCAACACGCAGGAGGGTAAATAAGGTTTAATAATTAACTGCATCAGTTCTCAAGATGACTGTAAATATAATTTTGAACACACTAAAGGATACAACTATAAGGATACTGCTTGCACTTTTTAGTTATAGTAGGTATTATAAGACGAGTGTTATGTCAGGAAGCATTTGTGAACCCCAAAAGACCACCAAGGACCTGTTTCCCAAGTAATAGCATTAGGGTTTCTACTATAAGCTCAGGTTTGGGCTCTCCTCTAATCCAACCCTGATACAGCAGGACAGGAAGGGAAGGCAGAACAGACACGAACCCTCAGCAGGACAGGGTTTCATTGGGAATGGTAGTAAGTGAGGGGGTGTCTGGCATGGCAAGTATCTAACTCAATGTCTATTGTAAGTTGACAGGTAGGAGCTCTGAAACAAGACCAAGAGCAATCACATAGGGTCTGAAAATACCTCTGAAACAATCAGACTAATCTTTGATTAACTGTTGCAAGGAAGTAGCTCTGGGGTATGGGCCAAGCACAAGCCGTGGGGTCCTTCTTGGTACTTGGATGCAGCTTGGGTTCTGTGGCAGGTCAAGTTCTCAGGCTTTTTTCTTTTCTTTCTTTTTTTTTTTTTTTTGTTGGTTTTGGTTTTGGTTTTTCGAGACAGGGTTTCTCTGTGTAGTCCTGGCTGTCCTGGAACTCACTCTGTAGACCAAGCTGGCCTCGAACTCAGAAATCCAATCTGCCTGCCTCTGCCTCCCAAGTGCTGGGATTACAGGCGTGCGCCACCCACGCCCGGCTGGCTTTTTAATTTAAGTAGGAGGCTGATTCCAAAATGACGTATATTTGACCTCTCATTTCCCCCTTTCTCTGGTAATTAGAAGGCCCAATCTTGCGACTTTCTGAAGTTTATCTAATCTCCTGAAAACAGTAACAGGGCTATGTCTTTATGACTCAGATAACTCAGACCTGGATGTCTTATTTTAGCTCTGGATCGGTTGCTGCTCAGTGGACTGAGTATGGCCTGATGGTGTCAATGGAGACCCTCTCCTTACAACTTAGAGACTTCATCTGTTCAGACAGGGACCGAGCACTTCTGGCAGGAAGGGTAGCTATTTACTGAGCAAAATGAGTGACCCGGAGTCCATTCTACGCTCTGGTAAGGGAGACATTGGCCCACTCGAGGCCTCTCCTGCCCAGTCTGTCCGAGCCTGAAGACCTGCTCTCTGGGAACTCACGTCCCCACTGCGGAGATCTCGGTTAAGGGCGGGCGGTGGACTCTAGTGCGCACTGGCTTGGCGGAAGGGGAGGGAAGCGCGCCCCTGTGAGCCTCGGCTACCCGAGGGGCTGGGTCAGGTTCCTTGTCGCGCTGAGGAGGGTTTGGATCCCCGAGCAGCCCAGGCGCACCCCAGCACCTTGTTGGCTGCAGCCTGGGAACTGGGCCCCGCGCCTCTGCCTGCACAAAGCGGAGCCGCACCACGTGGGTCCCAGGTTTTCCCCGCTGCTTGTCGGTGCTCGCCCAGGGCGCCGCGGTGGCCTGAGGCTCCCCGGGCGGAGTGACTGGGACTTCCCGGACGAGGCCCCACAGCTGCAGGAGGTGGACTCAGTCCCGTGCGACCTTTTCGCAGCTCGGGACACCTGCGTCTAGGAGTTCAGTAAAGCATGGAGGTCAATCTGTAAAAGAAAGGGTTAAGTCAAGAGGGTGGGTGGGTCTTCAAATCCAACAGCGTCAGTCTATCAACTCCTTAAAGGGACACACACACAACAGACATCTAGCTAAAATAAACAGGAAATGTCCGCTCTGTCCTTCGCAGAAACTAACACCAGGGGTACTGGGTCCCCCAAGGGCTTTGGAACATCGCCCATGCCCCCTTGGCTAGGATGTACTAGGGTGACCACCACAACATTATTCCACATCCTCTTTTGTTGTTTCTTGCCAGGAACTACGGGTTTTTAGGCCTCTTCAGAACAGAACTACAGAATTATTCTCAACAGAATTATTGCGGTACCATACAAGTACACATGCACAGACACTCACAGACTCAGACTTCACAGGTATTAAGACCCTCCAGGGTTGGGTCCTGATGGCCTTGGAGTTCCAGGCCAGTGCACCAAAATGTTGTGCTAGGAAGTGTTCGTGAACCCTAAAAGACCATCAAGGAACTGTTTCTGATGGATCTGTTTATTACAAGCTTGGGCTTGGCAAGTATCTAACTGAATATTGTAAGCTGACAGGTGGGTGCTCTATGTAAGACCATGGACAATCCCAAAGGGTCTGAAAGTACATCTGAAACAATTGGGCTAAACTTTGATTAACTACTGCTAGGAAGTAGCTAGGGAGAACTGTAGGGTATGGGCCAAGCACAAGCCGTGGGGTCGTCTTATACTCGGATGCAGCTTGGGTTCTGCTGCAGGTCAAGTTCTCAGGCTTTTTTCTCTCTCTCTCTCTCTCTAAGATGGAGGCAGGTCCCAAGAGAGAATAGGTTTGGCCTCTGACTAGAAACAAAAATGTTACCTCAATTGAAAAGTATCTTTCGGAGACTTTACTGGTCTGCTCATATCCTGTGTTGTTGTCCTTAAGAAAGATGGTGGTGAAACCATAATTTGACCCTTAGTATCCCAAAGTCAAGATGGCAACCAGTCAAGTGCTACTTAACCCAGCATGAATACTTTTTGTAAACCTGTTGGTTTAAGGGGGCAATTTAAAATGAACAGCCTGGTCATTCACCATCACTATGGCAATCACCATTGCTGCTGCAAAAGGGGGGAGGTGGGAGTAGGAGGTGGGGGAAGGCAGGGCTGGGGGTGAGGGGCACCTGGAGCCCTGTGGTCAGTGTAGCAAAGGGAGAGTAGCGAACCGAGCTCTCCCTGGGAGAACATAGGGAGTTCAGACAAATCTGAACAAATTTTTGTCTTAGATTCGGTGGCACCCATCTTCTCAGTGTTCGCCAGAGATCCCAACACTCTAAAATTGCCTTCCCAACTGATAGTCTAGGATCGAATGAAAAGTGTGTTTGTGGGTGGTAACCTCTGTATCAGAGGTTCCCCCAAAACAAACACCTTGTTTTTCTTCACATGGCTTACTCTGGTGCAACCCCGACTCAGCAGAGAAATCGAGGAGGCTCCTGGACCCTTGCTCTGGATGGGTACTCAAGGAATCTGAAGAAATGGTGCTTCCGGTGGAGGAGAGAGGAACAAAAGAGGTCCCCATGTGGCCAGGAAAACCCCCTGGCCATGGTACTGGAACTCAACATCTCCAGCATTGGTCACATCTGATAGTTTATTTCTCTACCATTGAAATAAGCCAGTTCAAGCCAGATTATAATATATTATGAAAAGGCACCATAGACCCCCATTTGTCTCCATTTAAGGACCAGGCCTGATTTCCAAAAAGGCTGAGGCAACCAGCTTCAGCAATAGGCCATAAGTCCCACTTATGTCATAAGTCATAAGACACCACTTCTAGGAACAAGACAATGAAATGCCCCACACAGGAAACAGGCTGAAGCCCAACTATACATACCTTTTTCTTATGTTTTTGTTGGTTTGTAGAAACACAGGTTTCATTGTGTAACTTTGGCTGATCTGGAACTTACTCTGTAGTCCAGGCTAGCCTTGAACTCACAGAGATCTGCCTGCCTTTGCCTCATGAGTGCCTGGATTAAAGGTATGCACCACCACTGCCCAGCTCATATGGTCCTGACAGTTACCTAAGTAAAGGCACAACTTACTTGACAGAAACGATTGAACAAGAGGATCTTCTATCTATTGACATTGAAGACATCTATTGTACCAGAGAGGATACTCTAGTTGAGGTATATGAGTTTCCAGGCACATATAACATACCAAATATAAACCACATGAAATAAATAATATAAACAAGACTGAAAGGAGCAATATGACTGAATCTTCAAAACAAAGCCCAGGATCACATCGACAGGATTCTATCAGGACTTTGAAGAACAGCAAATAGACTTAATATTTAATACTTCTTGACACAAAAAGTCAAGGCTTCCTGACTCTATTACCTGATACTAAACCAGATAATTAAATGAACCTGACATGTTGGAGCATGCCTTTAATCCTAGCATTCCAGAGGCAGGGAAGGCTAAACTCAGTGAGTTCAAGGCCAGCTTGGCAAACAGGAAAAAAAATGCCAACATATACTGGTACAACTAAAGAAATTACACATTGATGTTATTTGTAAAAAAAAAAAAAAAAAAGATCTAGGCATGTTATTACAGGGCTTTAAACACAGGGTCACACAGAGAAACCCCATCTACCATGAATGAATGAATGAATGAACGAATCCCAAAATTTTTATTAGTTATTACACACACACACACACACACACACACAGATAGAATACATGTAAATCACAGCATTGTGTGTTTCTATGCCCATTTCAAATACTGCCCACTCTCACTCCTACCTCTCCACTATCCTGGCCCACAATTGCAACAGTCACTTGACTGTGTCCATATGTATTCATACTGCTTGTGATCACCAGAGCCGTTTGTGAGTCTGTGGGTTTGGAGCTATGTGCTGGAGACTGATGTGCTCAGCACAGGATAACAACTAAAGGCAGTGATTCTTCTCCTACAATCTATCCATAGACAATGTCCAAGAAATAAAGTGAGCCATTCCCTTTTCTAGATTGATTGTGGTCTTGTGTGGAGCCAGCTAGACATTGGATTGTGAAACTGACGATTTTAGGAATGGCGCCATAAATCTTACTTATTTTCTGCATCTGGGACAGACAAGATTCTTTGCATTCACTACTGTATTTTTTTAAAAAAAGAAAAAAAAAGTGCCGGGCGGTGGTGGAGCATGCCTTTAATTCCAGCACTTGGGAGGCAGAGGCAGGCGGATTTCTGAGTTGGAGGCCAAACTGGTCTACAGAGTGAGTTCCAGGACAGTCAGGGCTACACAGAGAAACCCTGTCTCGAAAAAAACAAAAACAAACAAACAAAAAAAAGTGTTCTAGGTTTTACCTCAAAGCATTTTTGAAGTCATGAAGACAAACTTGTTTGAGTTACTATAATGACAAGACCGCCATCTAGTGGTGAAAGCAGTCTAATGCGGTATGAATTCAGCCCTGGGCTCTTAGCTGTGGGCTGACTGTGCAGGGTTGCCCCTGTAACACAGCTGTAGCCATTTTGTTCCATGCCTGCCAGCGATTTCACATTGTTTCTGTAATACGCCTGTTAGTCATTGACACAGAAAAGTAATTTGACTCAGAGCAGGGTCGTGCTGACCATACCCTATTATGTTCTGTGTGTTCTGAGGTCGGTTAATCTTAAGAAATTTAAAAACTGTATGCTCCACTTAGAAGCAATCAGAATAAAGGTCAGAACTGACCTTTGTCTAGCTAGCCAAAATAGTTTGGGTCAGAGCAGACCGCAGGACAGCACTTCTTGCACCTGCACATGAGCTCATTGTGATTTTTTTTTTCCTTCTTAAACTGGTCCTGAGAAGTGTTTGCAGTTGTAGCTCAACCCCACCCCACCCCCAATTCTGATCAGTCTTAGAGTATGTGTTCAACAAACTGTCCTTGTTTGACTGAGATCAGGGTTTGAGTGGTTTGTAGGGCTACTGCTGAACCCCAACAATGACCACCGAGTTCTTGACACAACCTCACCCCTCCCGCAAATCCATGTTCCTGGAAGGTCTCTCTCCAAATCAAAATTGAAGTATTTGGTTTTGGTTTCTCATGTTTGTGTTTTGGGGCTGGTACTCTGGCGTACGAATTTAGCCAGTTGTTTGATATGCAGTATGTGGAGGAGAGGCTGATAGTGAGATGGAGATCTTAGGCTGCCTATTTTGCATCTGAAGGATTCAATATTCACTATGGGGGTCAGACATCGGGGCGCAGGGTCCTATCAGATACAGTTCTGGTCTAGGCTAGCAGCAAGAGTGTGGGGGAGACTGTGCAGAGCTATTCTAGGGCAAATTGAGGGCAGGAGCAGTGTGGAAAGAAGTCTGAGACGGAGTGGGAGGGGCCGGTCTCCGCGGGGCGGGGCCACTCACCCAGAAATAGAGGATGGAAGGATGTGGCACATTGGCTGGAAGTAGAGGGTGCAGAGTGGGTGGGATTAGAGGACTGAGGCCAAGGAAGCTAGGAAGCAAGGTGTGTTAGCTTGGGGAGTGGGACTAAAAAGTCAAAGCCAGCAGTGTCAAGAACCCCCTCCCCGACTGAGCTGGGGTCGGGGTTGAGGGGTGGGGCGGCTACTCTGTGTGGAATCGCATAGCGGAGACCCGAGTGCGGAGGAAACGGCGGGGCTCGCGGGACCCGAAAACTTACCTATACCGCAGGTGCCTTGGGATCTTGCATCCTGGGAGAGTCAGCAACTCAGCAGCTGGCAGGAACAGCAGCCGAGGGGTGTGGGGAGTGGAGGGTGGGGGTGGAGAGGAAGTGGGGTTGGGGGGGGGGAGGCGCTGGAACCTCCCAGGTCAGAGGAGCTGCGGGGCTGAGGAACGGGAGGGAGGGGGAGAGGAGCAGAGCGAGATCAATTTCTCCTCTGTTCTCAAAATTGTGCTATAGATGTCTTACCCTCGTCGATAAATTTTCAATAATATTAACTGGAATAATACTATTTCTTTTTATTTATCTTCTGGTTGCCAGATATTCTTGTAAGAGTAATCTAGTAGAATATTTGAATTTATCTGTTGATATTTGCAAACGCAGTTCTCTTTGCTATGGTGGAAAGGACAAAGCTCTTTGAAATTTACAGCCATCCGTACTAACTTGCGTGGTCTACCACTTCCCTATTCAAGAGAGTGGCATGTGGTGGATTCCCCATGAGCTTACAGTCACGAAAGGAACTCCTGCAAGCTTAATTGATCAGAGTGTACTATTTGTTGTGAGTTTCACTGGTATGGATGTAAAAATTAACTTTTAAGAGTAAACTTTCTATCCACCATTAATTTCCATTTGAAACGTATGTAATCTGTGATGTAAATACTGCATTGTGAAAAGAGTGCCCTCAGGCTTGGTGACACTTATGTTTTATCTCAGCACTCAGGAGGCAAAGGCAGGTGGATCTCAGTTGAGTATAGGCCAGGCTGAACTACGTAGTGAGTTCCAGGACAGGCAGAGCTACATGTCTCAAAAAAAAAACAATAAAAATAACTACATAAAAAGGAAGGGGGAGAGAAATAATGAAGGAAGGAAAGAAGAAAGGAAAGCAGCAATCAAGGAAGGAAAGCCAGATTAGAAAAAGGAAAATAATAATGTGTCTTCTTGTTGAGGACTGCCCCACCTCAGAATAGCCGTAGCCATTTTATTCCATGCCTGCCAGCTATTTCACATTGTTCTTGTAACATGCCTGCCAGTCATTGACACAGAAAAATAACTTGACTCAGAGCAAGGTTATGCTGATCACAAATCCTGTTATGTTCTATTTGAGGTTTGTTAATCTTAAGAAATTCCACAAAGCTTTACATAGGACCCATCAAATTATAGGTCAGCATGAACTGTTAGTCTAAAATGGCTTGAGTCAGAGCTGACCACGGGGCAGCCCTTCCTGTGCCTGCATGTGAGCTCATTGTACTTTCTGGGTTTTTTGTTTTGTTTTGGTTTTTTGGTTTTTTTTGTTTTGTTTTGTTTTTTCCTTTATAAGCTGACAGGAAAAAATATTCAGTGTAGTAGCTCAGCCCCTAAAGTCTGAGCTGCTGACCTGATTTATGAGTCTTACGGTGTGCCTTCAATCAACCATTCATATCTGACAAAGATCAGGATTTGTTTGTGTGGTTTGTGGGGCAACTCTTGGACACCAACACTTCTGCTAAGTTCTTTTTAAAAAAAGATTTATTTATTCTATATATGTGAGTACACTGTTGCAGTCTTCAGACACACCAGAAGAAGGCATCAGTTCCCATTACAGATGGTTATAAGTCACCATGTGGTTGCTGGGAATTGAACTCAGGACATCTGGGAGAGCAGTCAGTGCTCTTAAGTGCTGAGCCAACTCTCCAGCCCCTCTGCTGAGTTCTTTTTTTTTTTTTTTTTTTTTTTTTTTTTTTTTTGGTTTTTTGGTTTTTCGAAACAGGGTTTCTCTGTGTAGCCCTGGCTGTCCTGGAACTCACTTTGTAGACCAGGCTGGCCTCGAACTCAGAAATCCGCCTGCCTCTGCCTCCCAAGTGCTGGGATTAAAGGCGTGCGCCACCACGCCCGGCTCTGCTGAGTTCTTAATGTTGTAAATTAGAGCTTGGAAATCACAGTATGCTCTTTGAGGGAATCAGGTCACAGTATTTTCACAGTTAGACAGGGCATTATAAACCAGCTTGTGGTGGTGGCACACACCTTTAATCTTAGCACTCCTGAGGCAGAGGCAGGTAGATCTTGGAGTTCTTTGCCAGCCTCATCTACAAAGTGAGTTTAAGGACAGCCAGGGCTACACAGAGAAACCCTGTTTTGCAACAGAAAGAAAGAAAGAAAGAAAGAAAGAAAGAAAGAAAGAAAGAAAGAAAGAAAGAAAGGAAAATTAAAAGGTACTATAATATAGGATGATATTAGAAAGCATCTTGTGAATAATTATGATAACTCATCTATATCAGAAAAATTTCTGCAATCCTCTTGTTTTCTTGGTTCAAGAAAAGCATTCTGCCCATGGACACATGACCAAACAGTTATGTAGAAGTCATCACATAGACCAGACTGGACTGGAATTCATAGATTTCCACCCACCTCTATCTCCTCAGTGTGTCATTAAAGTTGTGCACCAGCAGGAATGTTCAAACTGTTATCTTTTAATTTGAGGTCTGTTGACAATCAGTGGTGTGACTGTGGACTCCCAGGAGGAGGGGCAATGCCTGGTCCCTGCTCAGAGGTCTCTGTACAGACTGGATGTTGAAGATTTGGGACACACTGGTTTCTGTGGGTGAGAAAATAGTTTGCTTGCTGTCTCCCTTGATCCTCCTTAGGGCTCTTGGCAAATTAGACTGCAGGTATGTGAGATTTGTGTGGATGAGTCTCACAGTCTACAGAGTAAGGCAAAATCCTCGGAGAAACAAAGACAGATTTCAGGAAAGGTTTTCTCTTCTCTGTGTGAGTTCCCTTGTGAGTAAAAGGCTTCCATCGGTTTTAGTCCATGATAAATTCAGAACGTCACTAGTGTGTAGTATTCTCGGTCCAGTCATTCAGTTCCATTTCTGCACCCAAGAGTTGACCGATCTGTGAATGGAAGTGTGGCTCAAGTTTTGCTAACTGAAAATGTTTCTAAATGTTTTCAGTATTCAAACACTGCCTGAAACGTGCAGGGTCACTGTAGAGTCTTTGATTCGTTTTTTCTTTATCGACTGAGAACAGTACTTTGTTAGAACAGGTGCTTTCTGATTAAACTCTTTCTCATGTGCGGGGCTCTCTGATCACCCAGACCTGCTCACCTGTGGAGCACAACAAAGACCTGGAAGATGGAGAGGGAGGAGACAGGAGCTAAGGATCCGGGTATGTTGGAAGATTGGTGGCAGGGATGGCAAGGGATTCCAGTGAAGATGGAAGAGGGACATGAAATCAGTTTTGCCACATTCTGTTTCACTAGAAATAATTCTGGAGACTTCCATTGATAAAAATCTCCTCAGGATTATCCTACTGTAGAGATGAGAAGACTTTCTAGAGAAGAATTGATCCTAGGAGGCAATAAACTTTTGCTTGACTATGAGTGTAAATGATGCTGTCCTTACACTGATCAGGTGTACATACCAATATTAAATGGCTTTCATTTTAGTTTTTTAATGTATTATAAAATGATAATAATTAATAAATAGTTTTAGTTTATTTTATTGTTTATTGTTTTCTGAAAAATCATATTCTAGGATATTCTCTACCTTTTAGTGTTAATTTCTCTCTTCGTGAAAAATAATGCCAACAGACTTTTGATAAGATCAGGAACTATACTTGCAGACAGGTAAACTCTGCCTATCCTGTCTTCCTATGAATATCTCTTATTGTCTGTTGTCATGACAACTCCAAATGGTTTCCATTGCTGTAATTGTAATACACTGTAAGGTCACCTCTAGGTGTGACCCCTCTTAGTATTTTCTGGCTCTTTACTTTATCTTGATACTTTCAGCATTACTTTCTTTGAAATATGCAAATAGGATTTTAATAGGAATTGGGTGGCTTCTAAAAGAAGATAAACCTCCTTCTAGATTGTTCACCCAGGTTTGAAAAGAACATGGTCAATGTGCCAGTTTTCACGTTTTATGTAGTCTCCTGTTTATATCTGCTGGGAGTGTCTGCATGCTGGGTTTTGTGACATGCACCCATGTTTATCAAGGACTTTCTATCTAATGGTCCATTTTATCATTTGCTAATACTCTTTATTTTGTATTTTAATACTTTTGTCTCGGATTTTCTGTCACTAGTATACTTATGATCATCAGTCTTCTTACTGCTGTCTATAGTCATTATGTTTTTTTTTAAAAAATACGCCAGATGGTGTTAGTGCAAGCCTTTAATCCCAGCACTTTGGAGGAAGAGGCAGGCTGATATCTCTTGAGTTCAAGGCCAGCCTAGACTACAGAGTGAGTTCCAGAACAGTTAAGGCTACTATATAAAAAAAATATTTCACAGTATCTTGTAAGTATCTTGTATCTTTAGATATTGTTGAGACCTGCCTCCCTAACATAGCTTGTGGTCATTTTGTTTCATGCCTGGCAGGTATTTCATATTGTTGCTTTAATATGCCTTTCCAATTTCCCCCCTTTCCAAAGACCCCCAACCCCTCCTCCCTCCCCCACCTCCACGTATATGCCCCTCCACCCGACACACTCCCACCTCCCCGCCTCAGTTTCCCTTTCTTGGGGCCTCCGTTGAACCTTTACCTGGCCAAGGACCATTCCTCCCGCTAATGCCCAACAAGGCCTTCCTCTGCCACATTTTTGGCTGGAACCTTTGTGCCTCTTGGTTCATGCATCAGTCCTTGGGAGTCTTGGGGCATCTGGGTGGCTGAAATCATTGTTCATTTTTATCCCTGCAGTTCTTTCAGACAGGAACAATATCCTTTTGACTGTGGGATGGCAACCCCATCCCTCACTTTGCCATCATCTGCTGGAGGCGGGCTATACAAGTTCCCTCTCCCCACTGTAAGGCATTTCATCTAAGGTCACACTTCCTTTGAGTCCTGAGAGTCTCTCACCAACCAGTTCTCTGATATGTTCTGGAGGGTCCCCCCATCTCCTACCTCCCGAGGTTTCCTGTTTCCATTCTTTCCAAGCTGTCCCTTAGGGCTTCAGTGCTATTGCCCCCACCCAATACCTGATCATGTTCCCCTCTTCCCCTCTTTGTCCCTTTCCTACCCAAGTCCCTCCCACCCCTATCCTGTGGTTGCTTTCTTCTCCCTCCCAAGTGGGATTGAGGCATCCTTGGTTGGGCCCTTTGGCTTGTTAACTTTTTGAGTTCTGTGAGTTTTTTGTTCTCTTTTAGAGTTCTTTTTGAGTTGTGTTTGTATCCTGGGTATTCTGTCAATTTTTTTTGGTAATATCCACTTATTATTAAGTACATACCATGCATGTCTTTTTTTGGGTCTGAGTTACTTCACTCAAGATGATATTTTCTAGTTCCATCCATTTGCCTGCAAAACTCAAGATGTCCTCGTTCTGAATAGTTGGGTAATATTCCATTGTGTAAATGAACTGTATTTTCTGTATCCATTCTTCTATTGTGGGGCATCAGGGTTGTTTTCAGCTTCTGGCTATCATAAACAAGGCCACTATGAACATAGTGGAACACATGCCCCTGTGGCATGGTACAGCATATTTTGGGTATATTCCCAAGACTGGTATAGCTGGATCTGCAGGTAGATCTATTTCCACTTTTCTGTGAAACTTCCAGATTGATTTCCAGAGTGGCTGTACCAGTTTACAATCCCACCAGCAATGGAGAAATGTCCCTCTTTCTCCACACCCTCACCAATGTGCTATTACCTGTGTTTTTGGTCTTAGCCATTCTGATTGGTGTAATGTGGACTCTCAGGATCGTTTTAATTTGCATTTCCCTGACCACTAAGGACTTTGAACTTTTTGTTTGTTTGTTTGTTTGTTTGTTTGTTTGTTTTTCAAGACAGGGTTTCTCTGTGTAGTCCTGGCTGTCTTGGAACTCACTCTGTAGACCAGGCTGGCCTCGAACTCAGAAATCCACCTGCCTCTGCCTCCCAAGTGCTGGGATTACAGGCGTGTGCCACCACGCCCAGCTAACATTTTTTTAAGTGCTTCTCAGTCTTTTGAGATTCCTCTGTTGTGAATTCTCTGATTAGTTCTATACCTCATTTTTTGTTTGGTTTTTTTTTTTTTTTTTTTTTTTTTTTTTTTTTTTTTTGGTGGTTAGCTTCTCAAGTTCTTTATATATTTTGGATATTAGCCCTCTAGCAGATGTGGAGTTAGTGAAGATTTTTTCCCCCAATTTGTAGGTTGCTGATTTGTCCTATTGGCCTTTGCCCTATAGAAGCTTTCCAGTTTCATGAGGTCCCATTTATTAATTCTTGATCTTAGAGCATGAGCCATTGGAGTTTTGTTTAGGAGATTAGGCAAGGCCAAGGAGATTACTTTTGAGGAAAGATTACTGCTATTAATATGCTTTTCTTGTTATTATTAAATCTAAAACAATCACTAGGTATTAGCTCACTCTTTTGAGTAAATTTCTTCAGAACAATAAAGATGTCCTGTCTTGTACTGATTCTATGTAGACAAATAGATAATTCCTTAATTCTTAATTATGATTCTATAAGAATTCCTAAAATTACATTAGTAATTATTAAGCTCTTTCATAATAGGACTGCTATTAAGTCCTTTCTGATGTTGAAACTGCAATGAGAACTCTGCCAGCCTTCAAATGTTACCAGTTAGTTGCTTCTGAGAAATAAATCAGGCATTTACAAATTAGAGCTTGTTCCAAGAGGTCGTAAAACAATTAACCAAAGGTCTTAAAAGGGGAACTAACTTATTGTAGGTGCAAGGACAGAAGATAAAATATTGATTGGGTTTATCTATACAAAACTTCAATGTTAACTTAGTTACAGTCTTTAACTCGCCAAGGACCTGTAGAGTTAGTGACAGATAATGTATGTTTAGCCAGATGATTCCTCTTAATGGATAAGCCTGTAAACTTGTTGTAAACTTCTTATTCAATTTACGATTTGAATTTGTGATTGAAGTTCTAGTGAACTTTTGTAAAATGGGATGCTTGGAAAAACCATGTTACCTATTTTCCTAGAATAAATATTAAGACTGGGAATGGACTACATTGCATTGCAGGGCATTGTTACATCAGAGCAGAAGGAGAGAATGAGATTAGAAGGAGAATGCAGAGTAGAACAACTTAGAAATTATAAGGAACTTAAAAAATTAAGAGAGCAATATGCAGAATACAGAGGGAAAGAAGAAAAAGAAGAATCTGTAGAGAGAGCAGAAAGAGCTAGCAGGCTTCTCCTAACTATGAGACAGAACAGGTCTTGTTAGCAAGGCAGGCTTAGTCTTACTAAAAAGGACAAAGCTTTCTTCTTATAGACTTGGCTTAATTTATTTAGCAATAAAACGGTAAAGCCTTTTCTTTCTCTATGCAATAAAGATTGGAGCTTATTTTTCATCCAGAATGAGTGAGCTCTTTCTGCACTGGTGCTTTGTCTTTTGCTCCATGTACATATGTAAGTATGGATCTGGATGTGTAAGGATGTAATTAAGAGATGTAGCTGGCCCCAGCTGGTTTGCATGGAGGTGTATGAATTTGTATATGAATTTATCTGAATTTATGTATATTTGTGTGTGTGAAAGTTTTTCCTTTTGGTAGCATAATTCTCTTCTCCTGGTTCATTAAAAGTTTATTGGCCCAAACCTCCCTCTCTTATGGGCAAGAAAGGAAAAAAAGCCCTAGCAATTAATCCTTTACTTAATCCCCTGCTGTTAGGCTACATGTGTTAATCGCCCAAGCCAGTGGCGTGGTTTTTAATCCTTATAATGAGCAAGAGTTTTTAGGATTATATTTTAGAAGTTATCAGCAAGCCTTCAGTGTAGTTAGAGAGCTAGAAAGCCTGAGCCCATCAGTCTTTAAAGCTACCCCTCTGAGACCTTCGGTCTTAAAAACTGCATTTGGAGACTATCAGTCTTAAAAGCTACACCTATGTCTGAAGCTGTTTCCCACTTGAATTAATTCCAGGTCCAGCAGGCTCCTGGCACTTCTGGGTGTTTTGTTAGAAAATATATGGTTCTTGTAGAGAGTATTATCAGCCCAATGGGAAGTTTTCATTTAAACTCCAAATATATATGCATTCACATGATTCCGTATAACTGTTTAGACATCGTTACTGTTATTTTTCTCCTCCTTATGTGTTTATATTTGTTTCTTCTCTATAATAAAATCCCTCTCCTTCATTTCCCCCTTAAGATGATTTGTTCTCTGTTTTCTCCTATTACACCTGCACATCCCACTGTGGTCTGGTTTTACTTTTCTGGCTACTGCAGTTACTCCAGGTTGTGAACTCACATCTGAAGATTTGGATCTAGGACCTTTCTATGAGAAAGAACATGCAATGTCTGTCTTTTTGGGTCTGGGTTACTCCACTCAGTATGATCTTTTCTATGTCCATCCATTTACCTGAAAATGTCATGATTTCATTTTTCTTTACAGCTCAATAATATTTTATACTTCATATATACATTTTTATTTGTTAGTTGGAGGATGTTTATGTTGTTTCTATTTTGTAGCTGTTATGAATATAGAAGCAATGGACATGGATGAGCACATATCTGTGGAGTAGGATATAGAGTCCTTTGAGCATTCCAAGGAGTGGAATAGCTGGGTCACATGTACTTTTCTTTAACTTGAATATTTTTATTTAATTGCAAATTCTCTATATCGATTGAGAATGGCTATGTTTTTTGGTCATAGATTTTTTTTCTTGTTTTTTTCGAGACAGTTTCTCTATATAGCCCTGGCTGTCCTGGAACTCACTCTGTAGACCAGGCTGGCCTCGAACTCAGAAATCCGCCTGCCTCTGCCTCCCAGAGTGCTGGGATTACAGGCGTGCGCCACCACCGCCCGGCTGGTCATAGAATTTTTATTCCCTATGATTTTGTTTTTTATATTGTTGGTGATTGGATTATTCATATTAGTCTTCTTTCTTTACTGTGAGAGAGTGGTTTGCTGTCTTGAGCATAGATGATTACTTCCCAGTTTTCCTGTATTTATCTCTCTTTCACATGAAATGTATAATTTCCTGTATTCTCATAGATAATTTCTCTAATTGTCATGTGTATATTTTGCTTCTAATTTGTTTTAGTAAAATGAATTGTGTTAATTCATGACTGTCTTCAAATGCACATACATCTCCATCAGTTTTGAGAGAGTATTTTTCTGAGTGCAAAAATATGGTTAGTAGTGATTTTTCTCTCCAAGTTTTAAATGTCTTTCCATCCTCTCCTGGCTTTGGGGGTCATTGACCAGAGATGAGGTAGTATTCTATTGCTTGGGTATTTTTATGTGGTGTGACATTGTTCTTTAACAACATTCAGTATTAATTTTACTTTTCCTCTTTGACCCCTTGATATTAAAGAACCTCCATCTGGTTATTCATTGTTATTCAAAGAAAAAATCAAAGAAGAGAAACAGGAAGAAATGGCTGATTCTCCAGTAAACACGTGCCAGGTCAGTGGTCATGTCCACTTTCATTCTGAAAATATAATTTGATATATTGCAAACCCTAAATTTTCTGCTTCTGATGATTTCTTAAATTTATCTTTATGAACTGACTCACCACTAAACCCCAAAACCCTGTGATAGAATTCGAACAAGAAAATCAATCACCTTTATGTCCTTTTTCATAATGGGCGTTCATTACATGCATGGTGGCTTACTTGTGCCATGAAACGGATGTTCTTGAGTGTACACTGAGACTGAATTCGACCTGTCTTTCTCTTTGGTGTGTAATATCATGATGGTGTTGATGTGTCTACATGTTTGTATCCCCATGTGGTTGTCCGCTCCATTTCCCATGGTTTATGGCTGCTGAACCACTTGTATCTTCCCAGGCCATCCTGGGCCTGGTGGCCACTGGCTCTAAACCACTAACCCCTTATAATTAAGACTCCAGAGGTTTGTAATTTATCAGTCAAATGTATAACAGTAAATTCTCAACCCTCAAAATGCCCACTCAAAGAACTCAAAACTCAATTGATATTGATACAAGCTGCCCACCTAGACTGGACAAATGTGCCCTAAATTATTTCATTGCTCTTCTATGATATCCATAGCTACCCATGGCTGTTTCAGGCCACTTGTGGATCTGAGGTTGGTCTTCTTCCATCTTTCTCTGCCCTTCCTCTTCTATCCCCTGTCTCCTTCTCTCTAAAACTTTTAGCCCCACCTTCTTTTTCCATTGCCCAATCACAGGCTATACCTTATAGTTCACTTGATCTCACCTGCATACAGACAGCAATCTACAGAATATGGCACCCATAACAGGTAGATAACCATGCCCAGATCTTAAGTATGTCTTGTTTCATGGATATGCTTGTGAGACTATTGTGTCATCCTGTTTTCCCACAGTTTGATCATTCATTACAGAATATGACTATATTGGAAATCATCATTTTGATTTTTTTTAATTTTTTGATTTTTTTTATAATAATGGTCTTCCCTCATCTACATCCTGTCTCCTTATATCCAGGAAAGCATTCTACCCTGTAGCACATAGTCGAACTATAATTTTTTGTTTCAGGGTCTATTGACATTCCGGGATGTGGCTGTGGACTTCTCTCAAGAGGAATGGGAATGCCTAGACTCTTCTCAGAGGGCTTTGTACATTGATGTGATGGTGGAGAATTACAGCAACCTGGTCTCTGTGGGTGAGAATATTTTTGTTGTACAATTCTTAGCTTGTCCTTTGTAAGTACTGATCCTATAGGCTATAAACTCTATTAAGCTGTCATGGAAAAAAAAAACAGAAGACTAGGAAAAGTTTGTTAATGAAAAAGAAATTTTCTAAGAGGTTCACCTGCCAACACTATCAGAAGACAGCCAGAGGGTGACTACTATGAGCAAGTAAGTATGTGATGGAGAGACTGGACACCAAGAGACACATAGTGATTTGTGCTATCAGAAGAAAAACTGGAACTGAAGATTCAAGCACGGTGAGGAACAGCCTGATGTGAGAGGCCTGCACTGCCACATGAGGCCATGGGGATGTCTGTGATCTGGGCTGCTGCCTGAAGCATGTTGATGACTGAGGGCCTGCCTGAGCTGGCCCTGCCTCTCATCAGCCACTACATGTACCCCACCTATGAAGTGCTGGAGTACATGAAGGAGCCAGTCCTGCTGAGTCAAAGCTGCAGGATTTCCAGGACTCATGGCAACAGCAGGTTATCTGAGAGGATCCAGTATTGATGGTGTAGCAGAAGCCAGAGACCTAAAGCCAGACCAATGACTCATTGCAACAAACCTTTTCATGGAAAGCTGTCTGTGCAAAGGTGTGTACACACCACAGCTTCCAGAGCCACTAGGCTGAATAGGTGATGGCCGAATGGACTTGTACCTGGACTGGTACAGCACTGGTGCAGCACTGGTGCAGTGACAGCTGAGCCAGGTGTGAGAGAAGACTGCGGTATATACAAGAGCAGGCTGTTGCCCTGAGGCATGGCCAGATTATTTTATTTTATTTTAAATTTTATGTTTTATTTCGTTTGAGGAGTTGCTTACAAGGGTGGAAAGCAGATATGGAAGGACTGGGCAAATGAGGGAAACTGGGGGCCTGATATGAAAAGAATCACGAAGAATCAGGAAGAAATTATGTTAAGAAAAAGAGAACATTTTGATAGTATTTAGTTTTTTTCTTTTCATTTTCCATTATTAGAGGTACCATGCACCCTTGATTTTGGTTCCAAGTTGCATTAAGATATTCAGTAACATATTTTATTTCCACCGAGACCTTAAAGCTCCATAACCATCATTGCAATTGACATTTTTAAAAAAGATTTATTTATTATTTTATGTATATGAGTACACTGTAGCTTATCTTCAGCCTGTAGCTCTCTTCAGACACACCAGAAAAGGGCATCAGATCCCATGACAGATGGTTGTGAGCCATCATCTGGTTGCAGGGAATCAAACTCAGGACCTCTGGAAGAGTAGTCAGTGCTCTTAACCACTGAGCCGTGTCTCCAACCCTCTCTTGACATTGTTTTAATTGTATGAAAACCTCAAGATATGCAAACTGAAAATTCTCCTAGAATATGCTAGAGATTCTGACTGGAAATAATAATTGAGATTCATTAGTAGATTCCTCTAATTTGTATTCTTCTCAGTACTTCATATGCACACTACTGTCTTAGATGTCTGTATTGTTGCTAAAAGTTCTAGCATGCATTGTGGGCTACCTCACAGAATAATTGGATTATTGTATGCAGAGTAGGCCTGGAGCAAATGAGATTGTCCCGGAATATTGAAAAATTTGGTAGCCAAAACCTGGGCAAGTGAATGAGTAGAACCACAGTGAGGAATTCAAGTGAAAGAGAAAGCAAGAGTTAAAACTGCCTTTACTGTATTTAATTCTCTTCAAAGGACTCCTGATCATTGCACTCACTACAGTCTCCTGCTCTCAACATGCATCCTGCCCACTGTAACTCTTAAAAGGCATTGTGACTCAGATTTGAATTAAAGTGACTTAATACCAGTACAAAGTACAATTTTATTTGATGATGCTGGCATCAGATTGGAATAATCTTAAACATTATAAGTCTAATATGAGTCCACAAAGTAGGATTATTTTGTAATTGCCTTCCTTGCTTGTATGTCTTCATATTACATGTTTCATCATCATTCCAGTGGAGGATACAAGACATCCTTCTAGAAAATAATCTTAAGAGTTGGTACAGATTAGGCTTGAGAATAACCACATAAGGAAAGTTAAGAAACACAGCAGTGTGGGGAGCTCAGACAAAGGAGGGAAGATATGAGCAATAGCTGCCCATGAAGTCCTCGAATGATCCAGAGCATTGGATATCTGGCAAAATATTTGCTTTGTATTCATTACTGTTGAAGAATCTAATGCCTTTTTTTTTAAAGTAAAGAAACAAACCCTTTGATGCTTTTCAGTAACTTTTAATCTTAAAAGGAATTGTGACTCCTGAACAGTAATCTTCGTTGCTATACATTAGAAAGCACAAACACTGCAAGCCTAGGATTGGATTAAAGTCCATCTATCTCTGAGAAAAAAGTTAAAAATAGAGATATGTGTACTAAATATAATCAATGAGTGAGCTCCATCCCAAAGCTAATTACCCTCACTTATTTGTCCTATCTTTTGCCAAGTTAGATATTTTTCAATAAAGATAAGATCTCTATTAGAAATCACTGACATTGAAGGATGTCATGATGTTTTTGTGACGATCCATACAGTTATAGTGAATGAAAAGTGTCAGGAACCGGGAGATCTGTTCTAAATAGTTGCCATTTCACTTAGTTTAAAAGTGAACTTATAGAGACAGTCGTTTATTACAAATGTCATCTGGAAACAAGCCCTATTAATCTGAATTGTACTCATTTTCAGAGAACTACTGCATATGTGATACTATCTGTCCCCCTGTGAGGACTGAAAAGGAGTCTTCTCAGTGTAATGAGCTTGGTGAAATGTTTCATGAACCCTCCAACTGTGCACTTTATAAGAGGAGTGACACTACAGAAACTTCTAATATCTACAGATGCTGTAAGGACAGGCATGCCTCTGTTGACTCATCAAACCCAGATCGACATAAAAGGATGCACACTGGAGAAGAACCTTGTGAATCTAAATACTGTGAGAAATCTTTCAATTTGTGCTTCAACATTAGGCAAGATCAAAGACTCTACACGGCAAAGAAAGAGCACAAGCAGGATGAATACGATGATCATTTCAGCTCTACACACAGTCTCATGCAACAAACAGTTGACATGGGAAAAAAAGCATATCAGTGTGGGCACTGCAGGAAATACTTCAGTACCACCTCAAGCCTCAGTACACATCAGAGAATTCATACTGTAGAGAAACCCTACAAGTGCAATATTTGTGACAAATCCTTTAATCAGTGGTCAAGTCTTAAAACACATCAAAGACTTCATACTGGAGAGAAACCTTACAAATGCAAAGAATGCGAAAAGTCATTTGTACAGCTATCTGCCCTTAAAGGCCATCAGAGAAGGCATACTGGAGAGAAGCCTTACAAATGTAAGGAGTGTGACAGATCCTTTGCCCACTGTGCATCATTAAGATGGCATCAGAAAATTCATTCTCCTGAGACACATTATGAGTGTAAAGAATGTGATAAATCCTTTTCTGAATTATCACGTCTTAAAAGGCATTGCAGAATCCACACTGGTGAAAAGCCTTACAGACGTGAGGTATGTGATACATCTATTTTTGTGAATTCAACTCTTAACACTCATCAGAAAATTCATACCGGAGAGAAACCTTACAGATATAGGGAATGTGAGAAATCTATTACCAAGTGCTCATATCTTAGAACATATCAGAGAGTTCATACTGGAAAGAAAACTTATAGATGTACGGAATGTGAAAAATCTTTTACTAAGCACTCAAATCTTAGACAACATCAGAAAATTCATACTGGAGAGAAACTTCCCAAGCGCAAAGATTGTGGTAAATCCTTTCTCTGGATTTCTACTGTTAGAATACATCAGAAAATTCATGCCGGAGAGCGACGTTATAGATGTAAGGATTGTAGCAGATCTTTTACCTGGTTCTCAAATCTTAGAGTCCATCAGAGAGTTCATACTGGCGACAGACCTTACAGATGTAAGGAATGTGGCAAATCTTTTACTACAGGCTCAAATCTTAGAGTACACCAGAAAATTCATACTGGAGAGAAACCTTACAAATGTAAAGACTGTGACATATCATTTCTGTGGATTTCAAATCTTAGAACACATCAGAAAATTCATACTGGTGAGAAACCTTACAAATGTCAGGAATGTAATAAATCTTTTACTAGGTGTTCATATCTTAGAGACCATCAGAAAATTCATACCGGAGAGAAACTTTACAGATGCAAAGACTGTGATGTATCCTTTATGTGGATATCAAGTCTTAGAAGACATCAGAAAATTCATACTGGAGAGAAACCTTACAAATGTAAAGACTGTGAGAAATCCTTTACTCAGTGCTCAACTCTAAGAGACCATCAGAAAATTCATACTGGAGAGAAACCTTACAAATGCAAAGACTGTGACATATCCTTTCTGTGGATTTCAAGTCTTAGAAGACATCAGAAAATTCATACTGGAGAGAAACCTTACAAATGCAAAGACTGTGACATATCCTTTCTGTGGATTTCGAATCTTAAAACACATCAGAAAATTCATAGTGGAGAGAAACCTTACAAATGTCAGGAATGTAACAAATCTTTTACTAGGTGTTCATATCTTAGAGTCCATCAGAAAACGCATACTGGAGAGAAACTTTACAAATGCAAAGACTGTGATGTATCCTTTATGTGGATTTCGAATCTTAGAAGACATCAGAAAATTCATACAGGAGGAAAACATACCACTGTAAATAATGTGATGTAACATTTATCTGGTATTCTCCTTGCAAATCACAAGGAGATAAGTGATTGAAACAGAAATATAGCAAGATTGTTAAAGCCTTTAATGAAGATTGAAATCTTACAAAATGCATCAGAGTTTATATTAAAATAAAATTCTGCAAATGTAACTGTGGGGAAAGCTTCTTATTTCTTTTGATATGTATGAGTGCCCAGCCTGTAAGTATTTCTGTCCACTACATGTATGCCTGCTGCAGGTAAAAGCCAGAAGAGAGCATCAGATCCCCCGGCACTATAGACAGTTGTGTGTCTATTTATATGATGGGAATTGAACTCTTATTCTTTGGAAGAGCAACCAATGCTCTTAGCCACTGAGCCTTCTCTGCCATTCCTGGGAAAAGCTATAATAAAAACATTTAGCGTATTCAACATCCAGCCATTCATAATGCCAGGCATGATGGTACATGCCTTTAATCACAGCATTCAGAAGACAGAGATTAGAAGATCACTGTTGAGTCCAGTTCCAGGACTTCCAGCACTGCGTAGATCCTTTCTTGGAAAAAAAGATCATAATAAGGTCAACATGTAATAATGTCAAAATTTTGACAAAAATATGTAATTGTACTATACATCACATAGTTCATACTTCTGAGAAACCATGAAAAGGTTTTTTCTTTCTTTTCCTTCCTTCCTTTCTCTTTCTCACTTCCTTTTTTTCTGCCTGCTCTTTCTGTCTCTGTATCTCTCTCTCTCTCTTTCTTAGAATATAGACACCGATTTTCAAAGCTGGTTCATTGGTTTTCATTCCCACAGCAGTATTTGACCATCTTTTCCCATTTTAATGCCAATAGGAATTATTAGTTCTAGTTCTGATGATAGTCACTGTTACAAGGGTAGCATGGTAACTTAAAGGAGTCCTTTTATGCATATGACTTAAAAGTTTACAAACTATTTTGTTTATTTTAGTTTTCTTTAGGTCTGTTGTAATATTTTTTCCTTCATTTGTTTAATTTAATTTAATTTATTTATTTATTTTGGTTTTTCGAGACAGGGTTTCTCTGTGTAGTCCTGGCTGTCCTGGAACTCAGGCTGGCCTTGAACTCAGAAATCCGCCTGCCTCTGCCTCCCAAGTGCTGGGATTACAGGCGTGTGCCACCACGCCCGGCTATTTGTTTTATTTTTGTTCTGCTTTTTTTGTGCTGTAAATTTTTGAGGTAATGGTGCAATTATGAAATGTTTCTATTTTCTTTCCTACTGACAAATCTTTCTATATATCCTTCCCTGCTTCCTTTTAAAGTAATGGCTTCTCATTTTATTAATTATGATTGTATGCATAATATGTATGTATGTATGTATGTATGTATGTAAGATATATATTGTTGGAGTTCAGGAATTGTCCCACAAACCACACGAACACCAGTCTCAGTCATACATGTACAGTTTATTGAACATAATAAGACTGATCAATAATGGTAGAAGTTTCAGACTGGGGAGCTGAAATCTGCATGTCTATACATTATCCAGGGTCACTTTATATAAAGGATAAAAACATAATCATAAGCAGATACAGGGTGTCTGTAGGATGATCAGTCTTTTTTCTACTTTTCTTTAGTAAGTCAGACATAACAGTTCAAGTTGTTCCTTTTACTTCTTGACCCTGAGTGAAGGCTCCATGCAGCTGTGAAACTTTCCAAGGAAAGCAGTTCTCAAAATATAACAAACCTCTGACCATAGCAGAATGTATGGTCAACTTGACCTCAATCAGAGCCAAATTATTTTTTCTGTGTCTTATCATCAGGCTGCTCTCTTTTCTTAGTATTAGCAATAAGGGATGACTGGTAGGCCTGAAGCAAAATAGCTATAGTTATTTGTAAGAAGTAATGCCAGGGAACTAGTTTAGAGAAATAGACTTTAACATGTATAATTGATATACATATATTCTTAAATATAACCTCCTCTGTCTATCTTGTGTTACTTGTGTATATGTTTCCAATGCTGACCATTTGGTTTTGGATAACTAGTTGGTATGCTCTCCCTGAGGGAGACTCCTGCTCCCAGCATTTTGCAGTTACCTGTAGTACACTCCGTAGGGACTGAGGCCTTGTGGGCCTTTCACCACCCACTTTGACATGTCCATTGTTGTCTTTGTTCAGCTTTTGTTTGGGCAGTCATGTTTTTGAGATTGTTATGGATATTGCTTCTGGCATTACTAATCTTACTGTAAACTGTGATATTCTGCATCTTGAATATTAATACCTCATCTTCAAAAATATTCCTTGAGTGTTTTACAGATGAATCCATTGGGCATGGTCTCTACAAGTCTACATTTTGATTAGCTGGGGATTTTTTTTGTAGTAGTCTCTGTTGAAAGAGAGGTTTCCTTGATGAGGGAAGAAGCCTATATTTATGTGTTAGTACAAGGAAAGATGCTTTGATTTTTATTAGGGATTATGCTGATTTAGTAAAGTGGTGGTTATTAGTTCTCCTCTAAGATTCCCGACTTTACCAGCACTGAGTAGGTAGCTATGTTTCCAGTATCAGTCATGGTTTCCTTTTGTTAAGAGTGTCTAAAGTTCAGCTAGAGAGCTGTTGGTTACCACCAAGGTGAGATTGCTGCTACTGAACCCTTAGAACTGACCTGCCAAGATGATTGTTTATGAGTTTCATAGGCAATATAGGACTTCCGTCTTTTGGAAGCTCGCAGGCTGATTCTGGTTTTATACAAGTTATTCCTCAGGGTGGGGTCTGCTTTATTTTGAGACAGGGTCTCTCTGTGTATTGCCAGATGTCCTAGATTCTCTATTTAGACTAAGCTGGCCTTGAACACAGAGTTCCCTTGTTTCTGCCTCCTGAGTGCTTGGTTTGAAGGCATACTAGACTTTGCCCAACTATACATGCCTTTTTCGTATATCTTTGTTTGTTTGTTGGTTTGTTTGTTTGTAAAGACAGGGTTTCATTGTGTAACTTTTACTGATCTGGAACTCACAAAGATCTGCCTGCCTTTGCCTCCTGAGTGCCTGAATTAAAGGCATGCACCACCACTGCCCAGCTCATATGATCTTGACTGTTACCCAAGGTAACGCACAAGGTAAGGCACAACTTACTTGATAGAAATGTATTAACAAGTGGATCTTCTGTTTATTGACATTAAAGACTTCTATTTTACTAAATAGGCTACTCTAATTGAAATGGATGAGTTTCCGGGTGCATATAACATACCAAATATAAACCAAATGAAATAAATAATATAAACAAAACTAAGAGGAACAATGTGACTGAAGCAATTATAAAATACCATCCTTTAAATAACTCCAGGGCCATAATGACAGAATTCTATCAGAACTTCGAAGAACTAACAGCAAATCAACTTAACACTTAATACTTCTTAACACACAAAAACATTCAAGACTTCTTGACTCTATTACCTGATGCTAAACCAGATAATGAGCCTGCCATGCTGGAGCATGCCTTTAATCAATCCTAATATTCCAGAGGCAGGGAAGGCTAATTTCAGTGAGTTTCAGGCCAGCATGTCTCAAAAAAACAAAACAAAAGGCAAAAACCAAAAATCCCACCACATACTAGTACAAATGAAAGAAATCACACACTAATGTTAAAATTAAACAATTGATGTGGTCACATTAGCACCGGTCTTTAAACACGGATTCACACAGAGATGCCCTGTCTACAAGGAAAGAATGAATAAATAACATCCCCCCAAATTATTAGATATTTCACGAACACACACACACACACACACACACACACATCATATCATTGTGTGTTTCTGTGCCCACTTCAAATACTGCCCATTCTCATCTCCTACCTCTCCTCTATTCTGGCCCACAATTTCCACCATAACTCTGCTCTGTTCATCTCTATTCATTTTTCCCGGGATCCACTGAGATGAACCAGAGCCATTGTGAGACTGTGCTGGAGCCCGATGAGCTCAGCGGAGGATAACAACTAAAGGCAGGGATTCTTCTCCTACAGTCTATCCACAGCCAACATCTGAGAGGTAATGAGAGCTGTGCCACTTCCTAGACTGATTTTGGTCTTGTGTGAGGGCAGTTGCTATTGGTTACTGATTACAGTAATTATATGGAGTCTAGAGAATGGCGTGTCATAGCCCTACCTCCTCTTTCCCTTATTTCCTCGTCTACCTCAGTGTTCCCAGAGCTGGAGATGGTATGGAGTAACAGACCTTTTCGGAACTAGAACCATGTACTTATTTTTGCATCTGGGCTAGCCAAGAGTCTGCATCCACCAGAAACCTGTCACGAGGAAAGAACCTTATGAATGCATCACAGAAGACAAATGCCTTTCTGAGGAGTTAGTAAAATGACAAGACCCCATCTAGTGGTGAAAGCAGTATAGCGTGGGATGAATTCAGCCTAAGCTGTTAGCAAAATGATGGCCACTGATTTCTGTGTGTGTGTGTGTGTGTGTGTGTGTGTGTGTGTGTGTGTTAAATCTAAGTCCTTTGAATGTCTATTAAAATTTCAGAATTTTAGAATTTGTTTTTGGCTTCGCGTGTTTGTGTGTTGAGAAGCCTCTGGCTTCTCAAGTTAGCCTGTTATTGTTTAGTATGAAGTATGCGTCCCAGAGGCTTTGTTTTACGCTATTTTGCATCTAAAGGATTCAGAACCCAGGATGGAGATCAGATATCGGGGTGCAGGGTCCTACTAGGACCAGTTCTGGTCTAGCCTGGCAGTGGTCGTGGGGAGGCTGTGACTAGCGGATCCAGAGCAGCCTGACAGCTGGAGCTGTGTGGCAGGAAGCCTAAGGCAAAGTGGGAGGGACCGATCTTCCGCGCGGCAGGGATACAGACCCAGAAACATGGTGGAAGGTTGTTAGACATTATTAGGTGGGGGTTGGAAAAATAGTGTTCCGAGTGGGAGGGGTAAGGACAGTGACGTGAACGGAAGCTGGAAACTGGGTGTGGGCGGCTGGAGAAGTGGGACTGGGAATCAAAGCCAGAAGTGACAAGGACCTGTCACGTCCAGAGCTCGCGGCCCTGCACCGTGGGGAATCGCGTGCTACAGACCTGGGGTCGGAGGACGCAGAGGACTTCGTGGGAAGCTAAAACTCTAGGCAGTCGCGGGAGTCGTGAGGGGTATCCTGGGGAAATCAGCAATCAGGAGCAAAGCGGCGGGAACCGGAGCCAGGCGGTCCTGGAACTGCCCAGGTCAGAGGAGCTGCTGGGCTGGAAAAGGGCGGGAAAGGAACAGGGTGTGGTCAGTTTGTCTTCTGCTTCTAAGGAACCTGGCTCGGAAATTCTGCTGTAGATGTCTTTCTTCCCTTGTAGATAACTTTTAGCTCACATAAATCGGAGTAATCCTGTTTTTTAAATTAATTTTCTGAAGGCCGAATATTCCTATTAGATTACTGTAGTAGAATATTTGAATTTATGTATTGATATTTGAAAACCAATTCTGTTTGTTCAGATTAAAAGGAAAACGCTCTTGATCTTTAGATTCATTCACTCTAACTCGCCCGTTCTTCCAGGGACTTACAGTGACTTGGCATCCCCGCATTAGATGCTAGTCATAAGAGGAGTGGTTGCAAATGTAATTTAATCCGAAAGAATATTTTCTTTTTGCAAGTTACATAGGTATGACTGTAAACATTAACGCTTATAAGTAAACTTTTATTTCTCATTATTAATTTGCTTTACACTTCTCTCTCTCTCTCTCTCTCTCTCTCACACACACACACACACACACACACACACACACACTTCCTCTCCTCCCAGTCCATTCCTAGTGCTTCTCCTCTAATTTCCCCTCCTCAGAGAAGGGGAGGAGTCCAATGGCTCAATCTTGGCATATCAAGTTGCAGTAGGATTAAGTTTATCTACTAAAGAGGCTAGATAAGACTGCCGGGTTGGGAAAGGGCTCCAAAGGCAGGCAATTGAGTCAGAGGCAGCCTCAGCTCCTGTTGTTACAGGGCCCGCTGCACGTCTGTTATAGATCACAGTTACGAAGGACATTATAAGGCAGCACAAGCCTTTAATCCCAGCTTGGGAAACAGGCAGGTAGGTCTGGTCATCCTTGTCATCCTGGTATACAGACATAGTTTAAGGACAGCCAGGGCTACACAGAGAAATCTTGTTTGTTGGAGACAGGAGAAGAAAAAGGAAAAAAAGAAAAGGAAACAGAAATGAAAAGGTATTATTGTATACTATAGTACTATAAAGCATCTTTTGAATAATTACTCTGGCTCTTCTATATTAGAAAAATGTCAATAATAGTCTTTTGTCTCCTTTCAAGTAAAGGACTCTGTCCATGGACATACAACCAAACTGTTATTATTTTGGTTCTTTTGTTTGCTGTGTTTGAGACCTGAGCCCATTGTGTTGCTACATCTGGACTAAACTCACCGTGTAGACCAGGCAGGACTGGAAGTCACTGAGTTCCGCCCAACCCTGTCTCCCTAGTGTTAGGATTAAAGGTGTGAACCAAGACAAATATTTTAACTGCTGTTTTATATTTCGCCATTAGTTCACAGCCACTGGTGTGACTAAGAAGGAGGGCCAATGTCAGGACCGAGCTAGGAAGGTTTTGTACAGAGTCTGGATGCTGCACGGTTACGACACTCTGGTTTATGTGGGTGAGAATAGTTTGCTTCTAGCCTCCCCTGCTTCCCCTCAGGGTTCTTGGAGAGTTATTCTGCAAGCATGAATCCCTTAGGAGGTGTAAGGCTTCCATCATTTTTAGTCCATGATAAATAAGGGCCTCACTAGTGCATAATATTCTCATCCCAATAATTTGATTTCATTTCTGTCCACCAGTTTCACTGAGCTATGATTAGAAGCGAGGATCAACTTATGCTAACCAAAAGTACTTTCTAAACATTTTTAATATTCCGGAACTGCATGAGAAGTGGGGGGGGGCCACTGTACAATCCTCTCTTCATCTATTGATAACAGTACTATGTTACAAATCCAGGTGCTTTTTGAAGAATCACTTTCTCACGGGCAGGGCTCACTGATCACCAAGACCTGCTCACCTGTGGAGACCTGGAAGCTGAAGAGGGAGGAGACGGTAGGTAAGGATCCAGGTAAGTTGGAGGATTTGTGAAGGGATTGCAAGGGGCTGAAGTGAATGCAGAAGTGGGGCATGATGTCCATTTTGCTACATTCTGTTTCACTAGAAATAATTCTGGAGACTTCCACTGACAAAAATCTCAGGATTATCCTATTGTAGAGAGAGATGAGAAGACTGTCTACAGAAGAATTGATCCTAGGTGGTAATAAAATTTTACCTGACTGTGCACGTGAGTGATGCTGTCCTTACTCCATGCACATCACTGATCAGGTCTACATTCATCATGAAATGGTTTTCACTTCAGTGATTTTCATATGTTATAAAATTATAAAAAACCTCTAGATGTAATGTTTAATAATTTTGGATCTTTTGTTATTCTAACACCTTCTCTACTTTTTAGTGTCATTTTCACCGTTCCTGAAAATAATGCCAACCGAGTTTTGATAAGAAACAGGAACTATATTTGTGGACAGGTAAACACAGTCTATCCTGTCTTCCCAGGGATACCTCCTATTGTCTGTTGCCATGACAATTCCAAGTGGTTTTCGTTGCTGTAATTGTAATACACTGTGAGATCACCTCTATGTGATCCTCTTCATATTTTCCAGCTCTGTGCTGTTCCTTGGTAATTTCAGGATTATTTTCTATAAAATACTCAAATAAGATCTTAATAAGAATTACTTGCCATTTCCTTCTAGGTTGTCTTCTCATGTTCGAGAAGTGCATGTTCACTGTGCTTGTTTTTACATGTTTTATGTAATCTGTATATAGATGTCTGCATTCTGGGTTTTGTGACCCGTACCCATATTTGTCAAGAACTTTCTATCTAATGGACCATTATACCATTTGTTAGTACTCTCATTTTGCATTTTAATTCTTTTGTTGTATGTTTTTTGTCACTGGTATAATTATGATCATCAGTCTTTATTGAACTCTATATTCGTGGCATTTAAAAAAGATTCCTTCTCTCTCAGCATTTTTTATTTGTTGACATGAAATGAACTTTTGGTAGAAAACATATTTTTAATCTTAGCTTTCATTTTGTGGGTTTTTTTTGGTTGTTATCTTTTTTCTGAAATGCTATTAATATCTTTGGCTTAGAGATTATTATCTGCTTACATTTCATTAAATTACTGAAACAAATGCATTTGTTATTATTTAGGAACTTCAAAGTGGACACTGACTATGCAAAATTAGAACCTGTATATAGCATTGTCTTATGGCCTAAAATGTAGATATAAAAATTTTTATGCATATATTGAACATTTCTTTTGCTCTTGAGCATGGTCTATTCAATTAATTTGCATGTTTATTGATTATATTATTGTTTGCTTTCTTTATAATTTTTGATAGGTTTTATGTTTCTATCCATTGTACTGTAGAAAGCTAGTATATTTATCTACTGGAAAGTTTGTCTCTTCAAGCTTTATAATTTTCAGTATTTCCCTGGATGTTTTAATTGTACACAGTACTATTTGTCAGTTCCTGCTCTTGTATCAAGTGTTACCCCCTTGTGTTACTCTGTAGGATTCACTGTATCAGGTTATACATGAACTTGGATCCATGCTCATGTTTTTATATGGGGATAGATAGTTTTCCCAGTACCACTGTTTGAAGAGACTGTCTAGACTGAAATATGTTTATGATATTTTGGTGATATTCACCTGGTTATTGCTCTTGGACAGGTTCTGGATTTGCTGCACTTTTGCATTGGTCATTTGGAATCACACTGAAATTTCTCAAGCATTGTACTATTTTCCATTTAGATATTTATGTCTTATGTATATGAGCATTTTGCTTACTAGCACATCCATTCTAGATCTGGGGTTATGGGCAGTTGGGAACCACGTGTGGATTCTAGTTATGGAATTTGGATTTCTGCAAGAACAGTAGAAAGTGGAAGTACTGAGCCATCTCTCAATCCCCATATTAAGTGTTATTTATGTGAGTAGGATTAATAGAAAATGGTGAAAGTCTTCTAATCATTTTTATGTGGTATTTACATATTTTTCAATTTAAAATACATTTTTTGTTTTGTTTTGTTTTGTTTTTTCGAGACAGGTTTTCTCTGCGTAGCCCTGGCTGTCCTGGAACTCACTCTATAGACCAGACTGGCCTCGAACTCAGAAATCTGCCTGCCTCTACCTCCCAAGTACTGGAATTACAGGCATGTGCCACCACCACCTGGCTTTAAAATACCTTTATTATTTTAAATACTTTTTCCTTTAAATATTGTATGTTTGTGTGAATTCTCAAGCATAAAGATACACCCTACTCAATCTGTATGTTTTCAGGGGTGAACACTTGGTATTGGATGTCCTATTTTCTAGGAAAGGCTATTTCTCCAACTTATTCTCCACTGAATTCCTTAGCATTTGACTAGCATTGAGGCTGAGTGATCTTTCTCCATTTCACGTTAGCATGTTTCTTGGTGTTGTCCTTTTTCTGCTCATTTGTAGGATTTCAAGCATGTTGCTTTTCTGACATTTCTAGGAGACATAATCTCAGAGCAAACATCCTGTTCCTCTGGCCCTTAGAATATCTTCCTTCCCTCCAAACTCCATCTTACCCTAAGCCCTTTCTCAGTGATTCCTGAGTTTTAGATGCAGGACTTGTGTTGTGTGTCAGTTGAGACTGAGCATCAGAGCTCTGCATTTTGACTGATTTTAGTTTTCAGTATAATATCCATGTATTTCAAAAAGAACTTTCCTTGATGAGGGGTCAGGAGTATATTTATATATGGGAAATAGGATAAATATGTACAATGCTATTTGGGATTATGGTAGTTTAGTAAATTATTGGTTGTAGGTTCTCCTCCAAGTTCCATGACTTCATAAGCCCAGGAAATACTGTCTAGGTTTGCAATATCAGGTATGATTTTCTTCTTGTTGAGGTCTTAAGGCCAATTAGAAGCTGTTGGTTACCGCCAAGGTATGTGTAGCACTCTTGCAGCCTTGGGTTTTGGTACAGTGCAGATCATTGTGGCTCATAGCTGTCATAGTTAGGTATGACTGTTTCTTGGCTCTCTCCTTTGTAAACTTGCATGTTGTCTTCTGGTACCCTGAGAGCTAGTCCCCAGGGAGGATGCTTTACATTCAGATCCATCTTGACTCTCATGTTTTGTGTCCAGAGTACAAGGCATCATCAACAAAAGGAACTCACCTTTTACCTCTGGGATGGAACCAAGGGCAACATCAGTAGCCTGTAATGTTTTGGAAATCTCTTGGACAGCTGAGACCAACAATTTGAACACGTTCTTCTCTGCCTGGTGTTGGTAGTTTTGTTTAAAAAAATCTTTAGCCCTTGTGTATAACATTATCAGCCCAGACAGGACGTTTTCATTTATACTCTAAGTGGATATGTCTATACAGACTGATATGTCTTGTAGGCATTTTTTCATAATTGGATAATAATAGGACTCCTTATTGCTTTTTCAGACAACCTCATTTTATTTTATCATCCTTTTTTTTGTGTTGGGGGATTATTAAATCCCTGCCCTTGTTTTTCCCCTATTCAAATAATTTGTTCCCTCCTATCACCTGTCTCTTACCACCCACATACCACCATGGTCTGTTTTTACTTTTCTGGTTACTGCAGTTACTCCGTGTTGTGAACTTATATCTGAAGGTTTGGAACTAGGAACTTCAATTGAGGGTGAACATTCAATATCTGTCTTTCTGGTTTTGGGTTACCTCACTCAGTGTGATCCTTTCTTAGCCCACCCATTTCCCTCCAAAGCTCATTCATGTTTTGAATTTTCATAACAGCTGAATAGTATTCCATAGTGTATATGTACTACATTTTGACTATCCATTTGTCAGTTGAAGATCATTTAGGTTATTTAGATTTGTAGCTATTGTGAGCTACATGGGTGTTGCATGTATCTATGGAATAGGATGTTGAGTCTTTTGAGATATGCCAAACAATGGAAGAACCATGTCATGTGTTAGATATATTTAACTTGAGGATTTGCTTATTTAATTAAGGATTCTCTGTACTGATATCCATAGTGGTTACATTTTTTCCTCATGTGTTTTTATTCCCAATGCTTCTATTGTTTATGTTGTTGTTGGTTGAGTTATTGGTAGTATTCTTCCTTCTCTATGATAATTAGAGGTTGTCTGTCTTGCCCACGGTTGATGACTTCCCAGTTCTCCTGGATTTCTATTCTTCACAGGCAGTGTATTATTTTCTATGTTGTCATGGAAAATATTTCTATTTTTCATGTGTAAATTTTGCCTCTAATTTATTATGTACTGTGATGCTTTAGGGAAGTAAATTGTCTTGATTTGTGACTATCTTGAAGTACATTTATCTCTGCATCAATTTAAGGAGGCTATTTTTTGGATGCAACAGTATGGTTGTTGGTGATTTTTCCCTCCAGCCTTCAAATATTGTTCTGTGTTCTCCTGGCTTTGGGATCATTGACAGAACACCTGATAGTATTCTTGGGCTTGGATCTTTTAATGTGGTTTGACATTGTACTTTAATAGATTTTAGTATTGATTTTTGCTTTTCTTTTTTTGACCCCTTATATGAAAGGACCACAAGCTGGGAATCCATTGTTCCTGAAAGGGAAATTTAAAGAAGAGACACAGAAAGAAATGGCTGATTCTCCAGTAAACATGTCCCAGGTCAGTGGTTATGTCCACTTTTTTTCTAGAAATGTTATATTTTCAAGCATTACAAACCTTTAATTTTCTGCTTCTGATAATTTGTTTTTAACTTTATTGTAAAACACGTTAGAATCTAATACTGAAAATAACCAGACCCAGTCTTCACAAGTAAATGAAATTTTATATGGTTATATTAGTCATTGGGAACAAAAAACTCTAGAGACTCTCATTTGATTTGATAGTTTCAATGTTCAATATATTTTGATAGATTTATCTATCACCAACCCCCCCAAAAACCTGTGACATAAGTAGAACTAAAAAAGCAGTTACCTTAATATTTTTTCATAACTGTATTTCATTACTTGCATTCAGTTCTACCTCATCCGCTCATATTAAACTTTTCATGTTTTTCTTCTCCAAGGTCTACTGTACTTATATGTGCATTGTTTTCATATATACATATACATATATATACATATATGTATATATATATATGAAAATAACATATATATGTTATTGGGTAGATTCTGCATATGAGGGAAAATGTACCTAATATTACACATTTTAAGCCTAGCCATCTTTTGCAAATTATTATTACATTTTCCTCAGTAGCTTAATTGTATTCCATTTTCCACTAACTTATTCATTTATTCCTTTTTGATCCCAATTGCTGACTCCCCCTCCTGTTTCACCATCACATACTCCCTCTTTCAATGTCTCCTCCCTTTCTCTTCTGAGAGGGTGGAAGCCCCCCTGGGTTTCCCCCACCTAGATACATGAAGTCTCTGCAGGGCTAGGTGCAGCCTTTCCCACTAAGGCCAGACAAGGCAGCCAAGTTAGGAGAATGGGATTCATAGGCAGGCAACAGATTTATAAACTGGCCCTGTGCCAGGTGTTGGGGGACCTGCATCCAAATGCTGGTGGGGTGGGTGGGGTGGTGGGGTAGATCCAGCCCCTGTATGCTCTTTGGTTGGTGTTCAGTCTCTGAGAGCTACCAAGGGTCCAAGTTAGTTGACTCTGTTGGTCTTCCTATGTAGTTCCTATCCCCTCCAGGTCCCTCCGAACTTTCCCTAACTCTTCTATAAAACCAAGAGCTTCATTCAATGTTTAGCTGTGAGTCTCTGCATCTGTTTCAGTCAGCTGTTGGGTGGAACCTCTCAGAGCACAGCCATGTCTCCTGTCTGCAACATAACTGTCTTAGTCAGGGTTTCTATTCCTGCAAAAATCATCATGACCAAGAAGAAATTTGGGGAGGAAATGGTTTATTCAGCTTACACTTTCCACATTGCTACTCATCACCAAAGGAAGTCAAGACTGGAACTCAAGCAGGTCAGGAAGCAGAAGCTGATGCAGAGGCCATGGAGAGATGTTACTTACTGGCTTGCTTCCCCTGACTTGCTCAGCTTGCTTTTTTTATAGAACCCAAGACTAGCAGCTCAGAGATAGCACCTCCCACAGTGGGCCCTTCCCACTCTTGATCACTAATTGAGAAAATGCCTTACAGCTGGATCTCATGGCTGCATTTTCTCAACTGAAGCTCCATTCTCTGTGATAACTCCACCTTGTGTCAAGTTGACACACAAACCAGCCAGTACAATAACAAAGTATCATTAATAGAGTCAGGGATTGGTACTTACCCATTGGATGGGTCTCAAGTTGGGTCAGTAATTGGTTGGCTATTCCCTCAGTCTCTGCTCCATCTTTGTCTCTGCATTTCTTGTAGACAAGACAAATTTTGGGTTGAAAGTTTTGTGGATGGGTTGGTATCCTTATCATTCCTCTGGGCGTCCTTACTGTCTAAAGGAGGTGGCCTCTTCAGGGTTCCATATCTTCACAGCTCAGTGTCTCGGCTAAGGTCACCTGCATTGACTCCTGGGAGCCTCCCCCATCCCAGTATCTGATTCGTCCCAGAAGTACCTCCACCGCTCCAGCCAGCTCAAGATTTCCATTCATTCTCGTGGCCTTTTATCCTGTATCTCCCGCACCTGAACCTGAAACCCCAAATTTTCTTCTCTACCCTCTCCCAGCCAGTTCCCTCCCTCTACCTCTCTCCTGTGTCTATTTTATTCCCCCTTCTAAGTGAAATCAAGTATCCTTGCTTGGACCTTTCTTCTTGTTTAGCTTCTCCATATCCTTTCCAGCATAGGCGGTTACTTGAGTTTTTGATCTTATTCATTCTGGTGGGTGTAAAATATAATCCCAACTGTTTTTAAACGTTGTTGCTGGTTGGAATATATGTAGTATTCTTTCTTTACCATAAAAAAGAGTGGCTTGAATCTTTGAGCTTGGACGATTACTTCCCTGTTCTCCTGTATTCATCTATTCTTCATATGAAATGTATTATTTCCCATGTTCTCCTAAATAGTTTCACAAATTCTCCTGTGTATGTTTTGCCTCTAATTTATTATGTGCTATGCTGCCTTAGTAAAATGAATTGTGTTAATTCATGACTGTCTCCAAGTACACTTCTGTCTCCCTCAATTTTGAAAGAGTATTTTTCTAAGTGTAACAGTGTGGTTGCTGGCGATTTTCTCTCCAAGTTTTAAATGTTTTTCCATGCTCTCCTTGCTTTGGGATCACTGATCAGACCCAGGTAGTATTCTGATCCTTGGGCCTTTCTATGTGATCTCACATTGGTTTTTTTTTTTTTAACAACATTCAGTATTAATTTTACTTTTCATGTTTGACCCCTAGATATTAAAGGTCCACTAGTCAACTATTCATTCTTCTTCAAAGAGAAAATCAAAGAAGAGGCACAGAAAGAAATGGCTGATTCTCCAGTAAACATGTCCCAGGTCAGTGGTCAAGTCCAGTCTATTTCTTAAAGTGTTGTAGTTGGATACATTACAAGTTTTTAATTTTCTATTCCCGATAAATTTTTAAATTTTATTTTGAAATTGTTATAAGCAGACAAACAAAATCACAGACTTCAATTCAGCAGATCTAGAGACCAGACAACACAATGCATTTTTATGCAGTTATAGTATTCATTAGGAACACAAGCGCTGGAGCCTCAGATGTGATTTTATGTTTTCACTATCAAATATATGCTTATATACTAATCCAAAACCAAACTCCAAAAAGCCTGTGACAGAATTAGAACAAAGGAAAGCAATTAGCTTTCCTTTCTCATAACTGGTGATTATTACCTTCATGGCACACATAGGTGGCTTAATTGTGCCATGAAACTGATGTTCTTGAGTGTAAGCTGAGATTGTATCTACTTGTATTTATTTCTCTTTGGTGTTTAATATCATGTTGGTGGTGAGGTGCCTACGTTGTTGTTGGCACATCATATCTGTTTATCTCGGGAGTATCACACACTTGTTTAAGAAGCTCAGTGGTAACCTTCCATAGTAGAGAGATGCGTATTTTTATTTTTTTTCTTTTCTTTTGTTTTTAACCCCATGCAAGATCCCACAGAGCAGAACTCTTGGGCTTGGCCTCATTGTGTAGAATCATGTGACATGCATCCATAAAAAATGTCTTATGAGCATTTACTAATAGATGTGCATAAGCAGTTAGTTACATTTGAGGCAAAAAGATACTCTCATCATGGCTTTGCTTTAGTCATTTTCTACTTAAATGACAGCTATTCAACCCTACCCTGAAGCTATAGAGTTCTGAAATTGTTATTTGTCTAAGATGGCTGTTACACATGCTCAGGAAAAGTTTGTATTATGTTAAATGTGGGTGGCTAAGACAGTTTTTTTCTATCTGCTTGTAAGTGGTCCCAATAGCCACATATATATAATTTGTATATGTAACACTTAAAATTATCAATATTCAGTGTTATTACAAACTTGCTACTGTGGAAAAAACATAATTCTTTGCCTAAAAAGGACTCATGAGTCCTGCCTCCCATACCCCTTTGCTATTTAATAGTGCGGTGTTAAATATTGTAGTTTAAAAATCATACCTGAGCCTGTTAGAATAGATTATGTAAGGCCCAAGTACAGAGAAGATTGACTCAGTGTGTGCATTTTAGGATGATCTTCAGGCACAGCATTTAAAAGCACATGTCCTCATCATGAATGGTCCTAAGACAGGAACGCTATGATCTTGTGGCACATGAACTGACTACATAACAAGCAGATAAACATGCCCATATTTTAATCTGTCTCTTGTTTTATGGATACTGCTTGTAAAACTATTGTGTCATCTTTTCACGGAGTTTGAACATTCCTTACAGAATGTGACTATATTGGAAATCATTTTTTGATGATCTTAAATTTTTTTAAAAAATTTTTGATGGTGTCCGATAACAATGGTCTTCACTCATCTATATTCTTCCTCTGTATATCCAGGAAAGTATTCTACCCTGTAGCACATAGTCAAAGTGTAACTTTTTTTTCCCAGTCAAAGTTGACATTTCGAGATGTGGCTGTGGACTTCTCTCAGGAGGAGTGGGAGTGCTTGGACTCTGCTCAGAGGACTTTGTACATTGATGTGATGGTGGAGAATTATACCAACCTGGTGTCTGTGGGTAAGAGCATTTTTCTTCTGTAGTTCCTAACTATTCCTTTGTAAGTACTGACTTTATAGCTTGTAAACTCTCTATTAAGCTGTCATGGAAAAAAAAGAAGTCTAGGTAATAAAAAAGAAATTTTCCAAGAGGTTCCCTTCCTTGCTCAGGCAGGCAGAAGATAACCAGAGGGCACCACTATATATGCTGGAGAAAGTGGAAACAGAGAAGCATAGAGTTTGTGCATTATGAAGAAGACCTAGAAATGGAGATCTGATTGTAGCAAGGAACAGCCTGATGTGAGAGGCCTGTGCTCTCACCTGAGGTCATGGTGATATCTAGGCCATACTGCCATCACCAAAGGCCTTGTCTTGGTCTGTGGCCCTGTTGGCACTATGGGGCTGTATAAATGCAGCTCATGTTGTCATTACAGGCCATGCGGATTTTTGTGGTCTGGGCTGCTGCCTGAGGTCATGTTGGTGTTCTAGGGACTTCCTAAGCTGGCCCTGCCTTTTACCAGCCACCACATGGTGGTGCAACCTAGACTTTGACTTGGGAGAGTTTGCCCTGCTCCTCACCTAGGCAACAGAGGAGGACTGGCCTACAGGGAATGTGTGTGCAGAAGACCTGGAGGGCCAACCACCTCATTTAGCTCATCCTATTATCTATCCAATTTATGAACTTCTGGAGCATGTAATGGGGCCAGTTCTGTTAAACCAAAGCTGCAGGATTTCAGTGATTCATGGCAACAGCAGGATATCCCAGAGAAGCCTCCACAAGGGGCTTGATGGTATAGTAGAAGCCAGAGGCCTGGAACCAGACCAATGACTCATTGCTACAAACATTTGCAAGGAAAACTGGCTAGAAGGGTGTACAATGTGTCACTCCCCAGCTTCCAGCACCGCTATGGTGAACATGTGTATAGTGGAGGAGTGGACTCGCACATGCACAGCCGAACTGGCGCTCCTCAACTGTTCCAGGTGTGAGGGGAGGCTGCAACTGATACAAGAGCAGATTGTTGGTCAGGGTGATGGCCAGATGTTTTTTCTTAATTTCAGCCTTTATTTTTTATTGTCCTATGAGGGGCAGATTACAAAGGTACAAGGCAGATTGGGAAAGTTCTGAAAACAAGTCGACCTGGGGTACATGATGTGAATTTCACAGAGAATCAGGAAAAAAATAGCTGTTAAGAAAAAGAAAACATTTTCATGGTATTTACTTTTTTTTCATTTATCATTTTAGAGATTTCATGCACCCTTGATTTTTATTTGAAAACGCAACAGAAATTTAGTGGCACATACTGTTTCCATCTATATCTTAAAGGTCCATAGCCATAATTGCAATTGACATTGTTTTAATTGTAAGAAAAACTCAAGATGTGCAAACTGAAAATTCTCCCAGAGTATGCTAGAGATTCTAACAGGACTAGTAATTGGGAATTCATTCCTAGATTCGTCTACTTTGAGCACTTCTCATATACTGAGCATAGCACTGTCTCACACATCTGTATTGTTTCCCAAAATTCTAGCATTGGTTGTAGGTTTCCTCACAGAAAACATGGATTATCGTGTGCAGAGTAGGCCTGGTCACCTACCTGGAGCAAATGAGGTACAAACAGTGTGAGCCTGAGAGTTTTTTTACTTTTTATGAATTTCAGAGAATGCCAAGTTAGACATTTTCAGTAAAGATGAGATATATATTGGAAATCACCATGACCATGAAAGAACCCTTTCTTTGAAACTGTATAGGTTCTCACAAAAAAAACAGCTTGTCAGCTGAGGATCCATACAGTTACAGTGAATGAAGAGTGTCAGCTACTTGGAGGTCTGTTCTAATAGTTGCAGATTAAATCATCTTAAAAGAGAACTTACAGAGATAGTCATTTATCACATGTGTAATCTGGGAACAAGACCTATTAATCTGAGTTGTACTCATTTTCAGAGAAGTATTCTAAACGTGATACTGTCCATAAACGTGTGAGGATGAAAAAGAAGTCTTGTCAGCGTAATGAGCTTGGCGAAATGCTTCATGAACCCTCCAACTGTGCACTTAGGAATAGAAGTGACACTACAGAAACCTCTAATAACTCTAGGTGCTGTAAGGACAAGGATGCCTCTGTTGGCTCATCGAATCCAGGTAGACTTAAAAGCACTCACACCGGAGAAGAACATTGTGCATCTAAAGACTTTGCGAAATCTTCCAGTTTGTGTTCCAACATTGCTCAAGATCAGAGAACAAACAGTGCAAACAAAGAACAGAGCCAGGAAAAAAATGACCATTTCAGCTCTACACACAGTCGCATCCAGCGAATAATCTACATTAGAGAAAAACGACACCAGTGTGGGCAATGCAGGAAATCCTTCAGTACCTCTGCCAATCTCACTATACATCAGAGAATTCATACTGGTGAGAAACCCTACAAGTGCAACTTCTGTGACAAATCCTTTGCCCAGTGTACAACTCTTAAAACACACCAACGCCTTCATACAGGAGAGAAACCTTACAAATGCAAAGAATGTGGAAAATCATTTCCTCAGTTGTCAGGACTTAAAAGTCATCAGAAAATGCATACCGGAGAAAAACCTTACAAATGTAAGGAGTGTGACAGATATTTTGCCCACTGTTCCAGTTTCAGGAGACATCAGAAAACCCATAGAGCTGATGAACACACTGGTTCAGACTTACATCAGCTTTCACACTTAAAAAGCCATCAGAGACTCCAAACTGGAGAGGATTCTTACAAATGCAGTCAGTGTGATAGATCCTTTACCCACTATGAATTATTTAGAATTCATCAGAAAACTCATTCTTCAGAAATAGATTATGAATGTGAAGAATGTGGTAAGTCCTTTACTGAATTATCACAACTTAGAAAACATTACAAAATCCATCCTGGTGCAAAACTTTATAAATGTAGAGAATGTGGCAAATCCTTTACCCAGTACTCACATCTTCAAAGCCATCAGACAATTCATACTGGAGAGAAACCTTATAAATGTAAGGAATGTGAAAAATCTTTTCTTCATAACTCGCTTCTTAAAAGACATCAGAGTGTTCATACTGGAGAGAAACCTTATAAATGTAAGGAATGTGACAAAGCTTTCACTAGAAGCTCAATTCTTAAACAACATCAGAAACTTCATACTAAAGAGCAGCCTTACAAATGTGTAGAGTGTGGCAAGTCCTTTACCCAACTCACATATCTAAGAACACATCAGAGAATTCATACTGGAGAGAAACCTTACAATTGTACTGTATGTGACAAATCTTTTACTACGGGCGCAACTCTTAGAATACATCAGAGAGTTCATACTGGAGAAAGACCATACAAATGTACGGAATGTGACAAATCTTTTCGTGAAGGCACAACCCTTAGAGCACATAAGAAAATTCATACTGGAGAGAAACCTTACAATTGTACCATATGTAACAAATCTTTTATCAGGTACTCACATCTTCAAAGACATCAGAGAGTTCATACGAGAGAGAAACCTTACAGATGTGTGGAATGTGACAAATCTTTTACTGAGTGCTTTATTCTTAAAAAGCATCAGAGAATTCATACTGGAGAGAAACCTTACAAATGCAAAGACTGTGACATATCCTTTATGTGTATTTCAAATCTTAGAAGACATCAGAAAACTCATACTGGAGAAAAACATACTGTTGTAAATAATGTGACGTAACATTTATTTGGTGTTCCCTGCTTACAAATCACAAGGGGAATAAGTAGTAGATTCACAAAGATCACAAGCTTGTGAAATCCTGAAATGAATATTGAAATCTTTAAACTTGTAACAGTTTATATTAAAATAAGATTCTGTAAATGTAACTGTGGGGAAAGCTTTTTTTTTCTTTTTCTATGTGCATGAATGCCTGGCCTGCAAGGATGTCTGTTGCACTACATGTGTGCCTGGTGCATGTAGAAGCCAGAAGAGAGCATCAGATTCCTTGAAGTTGGCAGTAAAGACAGTTGTGTATAGCTATTTGTATGTTGCAATTGAACTCCAGTTCTCAAGAGCAACCAGAACTCTTAATCACTGAGCCTTCTTTCTCATGCTGGGGAAAAGCTATAACAAAAACATTTATCTGATTAACATCCAAGTGTTGATAATAATGGGGCAAAATGGTGCATGCCTTTAATCCCAGTGCTTAGAACTCAGAGACAAGAAGATTACTCTGAGTTTCAGGCCAACCTTGACTACATAGTGAGTTCCAAGACTGCCATGGCTACATAGATTCTGTCTCAACAACAAAAATATCAAAAAAAAAGCATAACATCTAGTAATAAAACATCCAATTGTGCTGTACATCAGAAATCTCACATCCCTGTGCGAAAACTATGTGAAGGTATACAATGGTCCTCATGGTTTGATGTTCATTGGATATTACACACACACACACACACACACACACACACACACACACACCACAAATGTATTTAACTTCATAAATCCTTTAAAAATAGTGCTGAAATGTCAAAGATTTCATTTTCCTTCAGAATCACCATAGTAGATTCTGCCCTTACAAATACAAAGAAGGACACAAAGAGTAAAAATTGGGCTGTGCATGTGACATCACTGGTGTGTTCACATACATCTTAGAAATCCTCAAAGGCTACAGATGTGGTGATTCTTGCCTTTCATGCCAGAGCTCTGGACACAGAGGTAGATACATCTTGTGAGTTTGAGGCCAGTCTTATATGAAGTACAATTTCCAAGTCAGCCAGAAACCCACAGTCTCAGAAAAAGAATGCAATTCCTGTAGGCATGCGGGAATCCCTTTTGAAGTACTGATGGGGAAGTATTTGCTCTACACTCTAAATAATATACCTGCCAATTACAGCCATTAGACCCTCATGGAGTCTATGGAGACTCCAGAACTTTCCCTCAGCCTTCTTGAAAATGTAATTGCTCTAATCTTATATACTTGCTCATTCTTCATACTTTCTCAATAGTTATGGGCCTCTGCAAAAGGATTGAAGCTCATTTCACCATGCTATAGTCTTGTACAAACTGATCATTATAAACATGAATATTGTGATGGCAGATCAGCATGCTCATTAACAAAACATCATAGTTTCTGTTGTTGGACCTATACTTCCAAAGTATTTGTTATCATGGTGTAAATTACTCTCCAGAGCAGGCCTAAAATCCATTCAAGAGAGAGGTTGTCTATGCTCATACACAGTAGTGCCACCAGTGCACACATCTTGTTATTGCAGGAAACATTGTTCAGGGGTAAGACTGTAATATCGTTTCTATGTTAGCAACTAGCACAAGACCTTGCAGAACTGCAAAAGTTAAGCAGTGGGGGGAGTTTCCTGGTAAATTCAAGATTTTTCTCTGTCTATCTTGCAACCAAAGTATTTGTTGTCTTCACTAACACCATGTGCTTAGGATGGGTATGCAAGAGCATTGGCAATGACCTGTTTTGTTTGGGGGTGCCTCTGGGGACTCCATGAGCAGTAAGTCCTAAGCAGATATCAATATCTGCTACAGAGAGTTCCATTTAATGACATTGGCATCTTTATTTACCCATTTTTAATCCATGTATGACACCACTGCTCAACGTCTTTAAGACCGTATTTCTTCTTCTTCTTCTTCTTCTTCTTCTTCTTCTTCTTCTTCTTCTTCTTCTTCTTCTTCTTCTTCTTTTTTTTTTTTTTTGGTTTTTTCAAGACAGGGTTTCCCTGTGTAGCCTTGGCTGTCCTGGAACTCACTCTGTAGACCAGGCTGGCCTCGAACTCAGGAATCCGCCTGTCTCTGCCTCCCAAGTGCTGGGATTAAAGGCGTGCGCCATCACTGCCCGGCAAGACCGTATTTCTTATTCATTTCTAAGATAATGGGGTTTCATATAGCTTCTATAAATCCTTTTTGTTAACCCACCCTGTCTTCCTTCTTTCTTTCTACCCCTATCTTGAGTAAAACACATATTATACATTATCCAATGCCCCATCCTTTTATACCAAATGTGTTCTACTGTCCCCTTATTATGTTTTTACTTGGCATTCAAAATGATAGGTTTCCATGTAGCTCATTCATAAACATGTAATTTGAATTGAGTTTTAGCACTTCTCTTCCCCATCACTCCACTACATGTTTTAATCATTATGTACCCAGCACTCCCACTCTCTTTTCATATCATCTATTTTCTAATATCCACCCTGTCCTCCTCTCTCTCCATAATCTCTCCACTACAGGTACATTTCTTGCATCCTGGCTTCAACATGTAGTCTCCATAGAACACACATACAGGTGAAGCTAAGATCCACATATGAGGGGAAATGTGATGTTTGACTGTTGGGTCCTAGGAGGCAGCACTCTCCATAATTTCTAGCTACCTACTTTTACATCCAGATTTCCCAGTTTCATTTCCTTTACATCTGAGTAATCTACCTTTGTAGATAAGTCACATTTTCATGTGTCAATTGATGGACATCTATAAGTTGATTCCATTGCCTAGGTACTGTGAATAAATGGGCAAGTGCTCCTGTGTAAAAATGGAGAGTACTTGGAGGTCATGTCTGGGACAGGTTGTATATCAGTTTCATCTGAGATTAAACCTTCTAACTTAGAGAAAGCTCCTTAAAACACAGGGTATTAAAGTAGAGGTAAATAAACCAGATCCTGTGATGTGAGGTTATAGGACATTCAGTCCTATAGAGTATTTCTGAAAGCTCAGAAATTGATGACTCAACAGCTTCAGGAAGTCCCAGAAACTGGCAAGATATACTAGAGCCTTCCTGCCTCAAATATATATAATTATAAGGATGGCCCATACTGTCAGACAAAATAAGCTACACAGAAGATGCTCAGACCAGCCATTACGTAATCACTAGTGAAGCTGCGTGAACCAGACAAATCTGAAGGAGGCGGTGAGTGACTTGAAAGACAGATTTCTCACCTCAGGTGAACTGCCTGCAAGCTGTTCAGTGATTCCCAGGAGTGAAGCTTGATTAGCCCTTACCCTCAAAGGAGGATGCACTGTCATTGATCCATCTGTGCTTCTATGATAGCCGCTCACCACACTTGTGTAAGTCACCCCAGTAAATCTAACTGGTCCACTGGGAATTCGAGATGACTCAGTCATTAAAAGCACCGTCTGCTTTTTCAAAGACTCACTTTGAATTCTCAGCATCCTCCCATGGATCTGTAACCACAACTTCAGGGCATCCAATGCCCTCCTCTTGCCTCTGCAAGGGGAACACATATGGGGCACAGACATACATGCAGACAAAATACCCCTAAAATAGAAATCACATTGGTTCACTAAGTTTGACTTTGTTGATTTGCTCTGTTGTGATCTTGCCTCCCTGCAGGGCTGCCTGAAGCACCACCAGCATGAGTCTCCAGGGAGGCAGAACATAGTCAGTAATGGGAGTCCTCTGTCCATGTTTTCCCAGATTGGGAAACAATGGAGTCTGGTATGATTGCTGTGGTTCCCGGTCTCCTTCTCAGGCACTTCTGGCTTCCTTGCTCCACTCCCCTACCCCCTAGTGGTGATCTTCAAAGGTCCTGCTTGTTCATATTTATTTGATGGCGAATGAGAATGCATATATCTTACTGAGCGTGAGCCAGAATTAAATACTTTTTGCAGGGAAGAATGCCAAGGGAGGAAAGCTAAGTGGTTGAACGCTCAGGACCTGAAACAAAATGGCTATAGTTATTTGTAAGAAGTAATGCCAGGGAACTAGTTTAGAGAAATAGACTTCAACATGTATATTTGAAATACATATATATTACTAAATATAACCTATTTTGTCTAGATCATGTTACTTGTGTATTTGTTTCCAAGGCTGACCATTTGGTTTTGGATAACAAGTTGGTATGCTCACCCCTGAGGAAGACTCCTGCTCCCAGCATTGTGCAGTTACCTGTAGTACACTCCGTAGAGATTGAGGCCTTGTGGGCTTTTCCCCATCCATTTTGGCATACCCATTGTTGTTGTGCTTGTTCAGCTCTTGGTTGGACAGTTGTGTTTTGGAGATTTTATAGATAAGCTCCTGGCATTACTAGGAGAAACGATCTCACAGCAAACTTCCTGATCTTCTGTCTCATGATTATTGATACCCAAATTAAAAAAAAAAATTCTTGAGCCTTAGGTGCATCAGTGTTTTGTATCTTTAGATATGAAAGACATTTTTGGTAGAAAATATATGTTATAATTTTAGCTGTCATTTTGTGGGGTTTTTTATTGTTTTTTTTTATTCTTTTATTCTCTCTTTTTTTGAATGCTATTTACGTTGTTGGCTTAGAGATTATTATCCACTTACATTTCATTAAATTATTGAAACAAATGCATATGCTATTATTCAAGAACTTCAAAGTGGACAATGACTATGCAAAATTGGAACCTGTGTATACCAAACTTGCATCGTCTTTTGACCTAAAATGTAGAGTTTTTAAATATGTACACATTGAACAGTTCATCTGCACTTGAGCATGTTCTGTTCAATTAATTTGCATAATTATCGATTACGTTATGGTTTGCTTCCTTGATAATTTTTAAAGGTTTTATGCTTTTATCCATTGTACTGTAGAAAGCTAATACATTTATCTACAGGATAGTTTGTCTCTTCAGACATTAATTATCAGGATTTTCCTGGATGTTTTAATTGTACACAGTACGATTTGTCAGTTCCTGCTCCTATATCAAGTGTCACTCCCTTGTGTTATTCTTCTGCAGGATTCACTATTTCAAGTCATACATGAAGGTCTGTGATTCCTTGTATGGTAAGAGAGACTTGGACCCATGTTCATGTTTTTATATGGGGATAGATACTTTTCCTAGTACCACTGTTTGAAGAGACTGTCTAGTATGTAACACGTGTTTGTAGTATTTTAGTGACATTCACCTGGTCATTGCTATTGGACAGGTTCTGGAGCTGCTGCTCTCTTGCATTGGTCATCTGAAATCACACTTGTATTCTGAAGCATTGTAACATTTTGATTTAGATATTTATGTATTATGTATATGAGTATTTTGCTTATATCATATCCATTCCAGACCTTGAGTTATGGGCATTTGGGCACCACATGTGGATTTTAGTTATGGAATTTGGGTTTCTGCAAGAACACTAGACAGTGGCAGCCATTAAGCCATCTCTCTATCCCCATATTAAGTGTTATTTATATGTGTAGCAATAATAGAAAATGGTCTTATGCCTTCTAATCATTTTATGTAGAATTTACACATTTTTCAATTTATACATACCTTAATTATTTTTAATAATTTTTCCTTTAATTGTTGTATGTTTGTGTGGATGTTTTTAAAGATTTATTTCTATTATATATGTAAGTACACCAGACGAGGGCATCAGATCCTCTTACAGATGGTTGTGAGCCACCATGTTGTTTCTGGGAATTGAACTCAGGACCTCTGGTAGAATAGTCAGTGCTTTTAACCACTCAACCCTTGTGTGGATTTTTAAAGATAAAAATACAACCTACTCACCCTGCTATACCACTCCTAGGCATATACCCAGAGGATTCCCCAGCATGTAATAAGGATACATGCTCCACTATGTTCATAGCAGCCTTATTTATAATAGCCAGAAGCTGGAAAGATCCCAGATGTCCCTCAAGGGAGGAATGGATACAAAAAAATGTGGTATATATACACAATGGAGTACTATACAACCATTAGAAACAACGAATTCATTAAATTCTTAGACAAATGGATGGAGCTGGAGTGTTCTCTAGTTGTTAGCATGATGTTTCATACTAAGTGAGGTAACCCAGTCTCAAAAGAACACTCATGGTATTCACTCACTGATAAGTGGATATTAGCCTAGAATCTTGGAATACCCAAGATACAATCCACATATCAAATGATGTCCAAGAAGAAGGAGTGGCCCCTGTTTCTGGAAAGGCCCAGTGCATCAGTGTAGGGGAATACCAGAACAGGGAAGTGGGAAGGGGTGGATGGGGGAACAGGGGGACGGAAGAGTGCTTATGGGACTTTCGGGGAGCGGTGAGCAAGGAAAGAGGAAATCATTTGAAATGTAAATAAAGAATATATTTAATAGAAAAAAAAAGGAATAAAAGGGCACCGGGAAAAATACAACCTACTCAATCTGTATGTTTTTAGGATGACTACTTGGTATTGGATAGTTATACAGTTTTTTATTCTCTGGGACAGGTTATTTCTCCAACTAATTCTCCATTGAATTCCTTAGTATTTGACTAAGGTTGAGGCCAAGTGAGCTTTCTTCCTTCCATGTTAGCATGTTTCTTGGTTGTCCTTGTTCTGCTCATGTTTAGACAATCATGTTTGTAGGATTTCAAGCATGTTGCTTTTCTGACATTTCTAGGAGACATAATCTCAGAGCAAACATCCTGTTCCTCTGGTCCTTAGAATATCTTCCTTCCCTCCAAACTCCATCTCGCCCTAAGCCCTCTTTCTCAGTGATCCCTGAGTTTTAGATGCAGGACTTGTGTTGCTTGTGTGTCAGTTGAGACTGAGCATCAGAGATCTGCATTTTGACTGATTGTAGTTTTCTGTATAATATCCATGTATTTCAAAAAGAACTTTCCTTGATGAGGAGTCGGGAGTACATTTATATATGGGAATTAGGATAAATATGTAGAATGCTATTTGGGATTATGGTGGTTTAGTAAATTGTTGGTTGTAGGCTCTCCTCCAAGATCCATGACTTCCTAAGCCCAGGGGATAATGTCTAGGTTTCTAGTACCAGTTGTGATATCCCTGTAGTTGAGGTCTTAAAGTCTATTAGAAGGTGTTGTTTGCCACCATGATATGTATGCCACTCTTGCAGCCTTTGGTTGCCATGCAATGCAGATCATCGTTGTGGTTCATAGCTGTCATAGTTGGGTATGACTGTCTCTTGGCTCTCTCCTTTGTAAACTTCCATGTTGCCTTCAGGTACCATGAGAGCTAGTCCCCAGATCCATCTTGACTCTCATGTTTTTGCGTCCAAAGTGCATGGCATCTTCAACCAAAAGGACTCACCTTCTTTCTCTATGAGGAAGCCATGGACAACAACAATAGCCTGTAATGTTTTGGAAATCTCATGGATAGCTGTGACCAACTATTTGAAAGCATTCTTCTTTTAAATTTTCTTCTCCACGGTGGGTGGAGAGTAGATAAGAGATGTAGAAATGCCAGAGGGTAGATGGGGCAGGAATACAATCTGGAGTGTAAAAATTAATTAATTTATTAATTTAAAAATTAAAACTATGCCTAAAAAATCTATAGCTTTTGTGTAGAACATTATCAGTTCAGACAAGAAGTTATTCCAAATGTATATGTCTGCGTAGACTTTTTGTCTTATAGGAATTTTTTTATAGTTGGATAATAATGTGATCCCTTATTACATTTTTAGACATTCTTGTTTTATTTACCATACTTTTTTGAGTGTATTTATATTTGTCCCTGCTCTATGATTAAATTCCTGCTTGTTTTTCCATTTACCCCTTTCAATCATTTGTTTCCTATTGTCGCCTGTCTATTACTCCCCCACATGCCACCATGGTCTGTTTTTACTTTTCTGGTTACTGTAGCTATTCCATTTTATGTACTCACATCTGAAGGTTTGGAGCTAGGAACTTTAAACATGCAATGCCTGTTTTTCTGGGTTTAGCTCACGCAGGACTCTTCTAGGTCTGCCCATTTACCTGCAAAGCTCATTCATGCTTTAAATTTTCATAACAGCTGAATAGTATTCCATAGTGTATATGTGCCACATTTTTACTACCCATTTGTCAGGTGAAGGCCATTTAGGTTGTTTCAATTTGTAGCTATTGTGAATTCAGCAGCAATGAATTTGGGAGAGAAAGTATCTGTGGGGTCCAATATGCGTAGAAGTGGAACAGTTTCATCATGTGCTAGATTTATTTAACTTGGGGGTTTGTTTATTTAATTGAAAATCTGTAATGATTTTCAGAGTGGATATTGATTGCTCATATAGTTTTTATTTCCTTCTTTTATGTTGTTGCTAGGTGGATTATTGATAGTATTTTTCCTTTTCTGAGAGAATTAGTGGTTTGCTTTCTTTGCTATGAGTGGCTATTTTCATTGTTCTCATGGATAATTCCTCTGATTCTTCTGTATATGATTTACCTCTAACTTATGTGAAACGAATTGTGATGATTTATGGCTGCCTTCAAATGCACTTCTTTCTCCCTCAATTTTGAGTGAGTATTTTTCTGAGTGCAACAATATGGTTGATGGTGATTTTCTCTCCAAGTTTTAAATGTCATTCCATGCTCTCCTGGATTTGGGATCACTGACCAGACACAAGGTAGTATTCTAGTAGTTAGATCCTTTCATGTGGTTTGACATTGTTCTTTAACGTCTTTCTGTATTAATTTTTATTAATTAATCAATTTTTACACTCCATATTTTATTCTCCACCTCCCACCCCCCACCCCGTCCACTCTCTGACTGTTTCAAATCCGTACCACCTCCCAACCGCCCTGTCCCCTGAGATCTCTCAAACACTGAACCACTAAACAGGCAGCATATACCAGCTGATATGAGGCCCCCAACACACATACAGTAGAGGACTGCTGGGTCTGTGTTCATTCAGAGATGATGTACCTAACCCTCAAGATACTGTATTAATTTTTATCTTTTATTTTCAACTCTTTGATAGTAAAGGGCCACAATCCTGCTATTTATTATTCCTAAAAGAGAAAATTAAGGAAGAGAAAAAGCAAAAATGGCTGATTCTTCATTCAACATGTCTCAGATCAGTAGTCATGTCCACTCGTTTTCTAAAAAATATTCTAAGACATTGCAACCCTTTAATCTTGTGCTTCTGATAATTTTTTGGAACTTTATCCTAAAACACATGGAAACAAAGAAACAAAATCACATGCTGAACTTAACCAACCTACAGACTATACAACTCAATGCTGTTGGTTTTTCCACGCAGTTCGGTGACCTGCAGCCCACGAGAGTCACCTGTATGCCCCCCTGTATGCCCCCCACTCGAACCACGGGCCATGGCGGAGAAGCGGCAGAGAAGCCGGGGGAGGGGGCGGCGGAGTGGGATGTGGGCCGCCACAATGAGGGGTCAGACCAGACAGTTCCAAGTGGCTTTATTTAAGATGGGGTAAAGGTGAGCGGGCGGGAAGAAGGCAGGGGAGAAAGGAAAGAGGGAGGGGGGAAGAAACGCTACCCATTATATATGGGTGGTAATGTAAATTACAGGTAAAAAGGTAGGCCCATTGAATTCTGGGTACATGGTGGCCGTTGCCTTGGTAACAGGCCTACGCTTGCGGTGCTAGTTGTCGCCTATATGACGTCACAGGTCTCGGAACCAACAAACGCACATTTATGCACTTACAGTAAAGAAGCTCTGGTGCCTCACATGTGATTTTATGTTTTCACTATTGACTCTATTTTTATGAACCGATCCACCACCACCCCCAAAAACGTGAAATAATTAGAACTAGAAAATCAATTAGCTTTATATCCTTTCTCATAACTGGTGGCCATTACATGCATTCAGACCTATTTCAACCCCTGATATTTAACCTTTCTTGTTTACTTTTTTTCCATTTTCTTCAGTACTCACATATGCATTGTTTCCATAGAGATATGTTATTGGCTAGATTCTGCATATGACCTTACTTAATATTACACATTCTAAGTCCAACCATTTTCCTGAAAAGTTTGATTACATTTTTCTCTTTAGCTGAATAGTCTTCCATTTTATATGTATGCCATTTTTTAAATCTATTCATCTCTTGGTAGATAAATAGATTGATTCGAGTTCTTTCCTATGGTGGATAAAGCAGCGAAGTATCTTTCATTGGGTTCAAGTATCTTTAGGGTGGATTGTGGATTTCTCTGGATATATCCCTAGAACTAAAATAGCTGGCTCATATAATAGTTAGATCTCTAAATAGTTAAATAACCTTCTTTGTTAAATATTAAGTAAGCATGGCTTTCTCATTTTCTTTCTGGGTCCTTTGTCCTGTTCTGTTATTATCCTGCTTATTATTGTGCTCTCACCAGGCTGTCTTTATGACTACAGCTATACACTATAGTTTCATAAGGGTATCTTATCTCCTATGGCCCTTTTCTCAAATCTGCCATTCCTATACCCCACCCCCTTTTTAGGGCAAATATTCCATATGGACTTGTAACATGTAATTTTGAAAATATTTTCACTGTGACACATGAGCAAAAAAAAAATACATTGGTACCTGATTGTTATATAGTCTGTACTATATTCTTAAATATTTTTTCATGAAGGCTCATATACTACATATGCTATTTGTGGGATATATCACATTTCCTATGATCATGGTTATAAACATGCGTATGGAGTAGTTGCCACAACTTCTTATAAATGTGTGGAGTTGGAAGAGACTTATATCTTGGTTCTTAATCCTAAATAATACTTGTTTCCTAATACTAAAGATTTAAGCATCCCGTGGATTGCTGAACATGACAGGCATAATTTGCTTAATCTTACCATTAAATTGCTGTTCTTGAGTGTAGATTCAGAGTGTAATCTAGATATAACACCTCTAGCAACAAAAAAACAGGAACTAACAATCATTTGTCTTTAATATCTCTCAACACCAATGGACTCAATTTCCAATAAAAATACACAGGCTAACACATGGATTATCTAAACAGGATCCAGCATTCTGCTGCATACAATAAACGTACCTCAGTAACAAGGACAGACACTATCTCAGAATTTAAAAAAGGCTGGAAAAAAGTTTTCCAAGAAAATTGTCCCAAGAAACAAGCTGGAGTTGCTATTTTAATATCTAATAAAATAGTCTTTCAACCAAAAGTTATCAAATGAAATGGAAAAGGACACCTCATATTCATCAAAGGAAAAATCCACCAAGAGGAAATCTCAATCATGAACATCTATGCCCCAAATGCAAATGCACCCACATTTGAAAAAGAAACTTTGCTAAAGCTCAAAACACACATTGAGTCCTGTGAAAGCTCAATAGATTCCCCCAGCATAGGGAAATCAAGTCAGGGTAGGTGGGAGTGGGTCCAGTGGAGGGGCATATACTTGAAGGCAGTGGATGGGAGGAGGGGTTGGGGGTTTTCTCAAAGGGGGGAAACCGGGAAAGCTTTTAGCATTTGAAATGTAAATGAAGATTATATTCAATAAAAATTTTTTTAAAAATTAGAAAGTACCAGAGGTGGGGGAGGTGGGACACACTCAGGACTCATTGGGGTGGCCTTAGCCAAAATGTCCAATATTGAGGAAAGGGAAATTGAATAATCCACCTCCAGGAGATAGACAGAGTCTCATGTGGAAGGGCAGGGCTACTAATCCACAGTCAGAATTCCTGTCCCCAAATCGATCCTGTCTGAAAGAACTACAGGAACAAAAATAGAGAAGACATTGAAGGAAAGGAGGTACAATGATAAGCCCAACTTGGGATCCATCTCATGGAGGGGCATGAAGACCTGACACTACTGTTATGATGTGCTTACAGACAGGAACCTGGCATGACTATCTCAGAGAGGACCTACCAGCAGCTGACTGAGACAGAAACAGATATTTACACCCAACCATTGGACTGAAGTTGGGAACCCCTATGGTTGAATTAAGAGAAGGATTGAAGAAGCTGAAAGAGAGAATGACCCTATAGGAAGACCAGCAGTCTCAACTAACCCAGACCCCAGGGAGCTCTCAAAGACTCAGCCACCAAACAGGAGCAAACGTGGGCTGGTCTGAGGCCCTAGTGGAGGTCTACCTGGTCTGGCCTCAGTAAGAGAAGATGTGCTTAATCCTGGAGAGACTTAAGACCCCAGGTAAGAGGGAGACATGGTAGGTTGGGGTAGAGCACTCTCTCAGAGGCAAGGGAGAAGAGTAATGAGATGAGGAACTTTGGGATGGGGGGCTTAGGGGAGGCAATGACTGAAATGTAAATAAATAAATAAATAAATAAATAATCTCTTATTAAAGAATGCAAGCTGGAGTAAAGTCTTACAAATACAGAAAATGTGACAAATCCTTTATTCAGTATTCACATCTTCAAAGGCATCAGAGTTCATACTGGAGAGACACTTTATAGATATGTGACAAATCTTTTACTATGTCCTCAAGTCTCAGAAGACATCAGAAAATCCATAATGAAGCAAAACCTTACAAATACAAAGAAGGGAATTCTTTTTTTTTTATTTTTTTATTTTCTATATTTTTGTTTACATTCCAAAGGCTTTCCCCTTTCCCAGTTCCCCCCTCACCATATGTCCCATAAGTCCTCTCCCCCCCCATTCCCCAATAACCCTTCCCCACCATTTCTCTGTTCTGATACTCTCCTACAAAACTGGATCCAGTCTTTTCAGGACCAGGGTCCTCTCCTTAAAGAAGGGCATTCTTTATGCACTATTCAAATATTAGAAGACATCAGAGGGTTCATAGTGGAGAAAGACATTACACACACATGTAAGCAATGTGGCAAGTCTTTTACTAGGGGCTCAACTCTTAGAGCACATCAGAAAATTGATATTGGAGAGAAACCTTACAAATGTATGGAATGAGAGAAATCATTAAGCAGTGATACATTTTAGAACACGCCAGAAAGTTCATATTGTAGAGAGACCTTATAGATATAAGGAATGTGACAAATCCTTTACTAGGTGTGCATATCTTAGAGTACATCAGAACATTCATACTGGAGAGAACATTTGTAAGTGCAAAGAAGGTGACAAATTTTTACCCAGTACTCAAATTTTTACCCAGTGCAGGTGATAAAAACACAGTTGTAGATAATATCACATAGCATTTTTCTGGTATTCCTTGCTTACAAATCACAACAGTGTAAGTAATAGAAACATAAAGATAAGAAACTTTTGCAAGCTTTTAATGAAATTAAAATTAGAGAATATCACAGTTTATTCGAAAAGAAAATTCTGCAAAAGTAACTGGGAAGTATTTTTTAATGTATATTGTTACATTGCATGCAAGTATTTCTGTGCACTACATGTATGCATGGTGCCTGGGAGGTCAGATGAGGTCATCAGATTCCCTGAGTCTGGATTAACAGAGAGTTGTAAGCTGCTATGTGTGATGGGAATTAAACCTGAGTCCTCTGGAAGAGCAACCAGTGATCTTGGTCAATAAACCATGTCCCTGGGAAAAGCTGTAATAAAAACATTTGTCTTGTTGAACATCCAAAATTCATAGCAATCCCAGGCAGGGTGCTGTAAGCTTTTAGTTTAGCTCAGGAGACAGAGGGCTGGAGGATCTTTATGAGTTCAAGGCTAGCCTGATCTACATAATGAATTCTAGGACAGGACTGCATAAATCCTGTCTTCAAAAACAAACAAACAAACAAAAGAACATAATCAGGACAAAATGCAATAACGTAACAAATTTCAAATGGCCTTTAGTTTTTCTGCACATCACCAAGTTCATAGTTCTGAGAAACCATATAAAATAGGTACACCATATGTAATCCCCATGTGTTGCTGTTCACTGAAAGTTCCATCCATGGAATGCATTCAATTTGATAAATCCTTTACCTAGTTCTGAAATTGTAAACAGTAAAAATTCATCATAAACAAATCAAAGTCCTCTAATAAATTCTCATCTTTTCCTCACTTTCAAAATCTTCATACTAGAGTCAAACCTCACAAAGAGCTAGAAGGTGACAAACTAAAGACATAAACTATTATTGTAACAACATGGGCACACTCAAATACAGCTTAGAAATCCCCAAAGGCCGAGAGTGTGGTTGTGTATGATTTTAGTCCAGGACTCCAGAGGCAGAGGCACATTTATCTCTTGAGTTCCAGGCCAGTTTACAGAGAACCCCTGTCTCAAAAAACAATCAACAAAAAGAAATCACCAAGAGCATACTTGAATTCATTTTGAAGTAGTGAAGAAAGATGGGGAAGTATATACTCTAAAGACTAAAATGATATATAGCTGCCAGTAAGCTTCATGAAGGTAAAAGAGACTCATGGGACTCTTCCTCAGCCATGACGGAATGGTAACTGTGCCAGTCTTTCACACTTGCTTGTTCTCAGTACTTTTGAACAGTTATGCGTCTCTGCATTACCCACTGCCAACCATAAGAGTCTTTTTACACCAAATTTGAAAGTAGTACAAATTGATAAGATAAACATGAATATTTAGATGTCAGATAACAACATAATCATTAACAGAACATCAATAGCTTTGACCTTGGACTTATAATTCCTAAGCCATGTTTTTTTTGGGCCATGTTTACAGTACCATGCATAAATTTGCCTCTATGGATGAGATCTCAAAACCAATCAGGAGACACGGTGGTTGTGTCAACAAGCAGTTGTGCCAGTATTGCATGGTTAAACACAGCTTGTAGAGTGGAATTGTAGGATGTGTCAGAGGTTATCTTCAACAGGTCGGTACTGAGGAGGAGCTGGCATCTAATCACTCAGCAGACTTTTCTCCAAGGCAGCAGAACTTAATTTTTTTTGGGTTGGCAAAAGTGGGGAACCTGCCCCCCCACTACATACTATTCACACACACACACGCACACACACACACACACACACACATTTGGTGGATAAAGCAAGGCTTCAACAACTTTATTTTCGCTCCTACAGCTTATATATAGTGATTTATTATATATCAAGCAATATGAAAATTACAATTCAATTTTGCTCAAGTGAATGATTACAGTAAGTAAAAGTGAAAAACAATGTATTCCCAGGTATCTTTACATAATTAAACATTTTTTGTATTGTAGGTGAAAAACAAATTATTCCAAAGAACCCATATAAATTCATGTTTGTGCAACTTATTACAGATTAACAATGTATAAACAAACAAGATATATATATATGTATGTATATATATATATATATATATACATACATACATACAGAGAGGGTCAAGAAAGAGAGGTAAGTTCTGTTACTATAGAGAACACTGACCTATACACTAAGAGACAAAAATCTCACGACAAACTCACTGATCCTGTCTCTTAACAAACTTTCTTCCCCATTCTTCAGTGAGCCTTACATACAGAAGTGTTTTATAGGTGTATTCATTGGACCTGGCATCTACAGCTCTGCATTTTGATTAGTCATGGTTTGTTTGTAGTGGTCTCTGTCTGATGCAGGTTTTATCTCAAAGCACTTTTAGCATGAGTCACAAAGAGAAACTTGTTTCTGAGTTACTAAAACACAAGACCGCCATCTAGTGCTGAAAGCAATACAATAAGGGTCGAATTCAGCCCTGGGCTCTTAGCTGAGGGCTGCTGAGGTGTGCCCCGCCCCACAGCATAGCTGTAGCCATTTTGTTCCATGCCTGCCAGCTATTTCATATTGTTTCTGTAATATGCCTGCCAATCATTGACACAGAAAAATAACTTGACTCAGAGCAGGGTCGTGCTGACCACATGTGCTGTTATGTTCTGAAGTTTGTTATGTTAGATCTCTGAAATGGGGAGACCCCCACAAAATAGGGACCCCCGTACTCAAGTCTCGGGATAAAGTGACGCCCAAAGAATCAGCCAAAGACCGTCTCGCTGCAATCACATGAGGTCTTTATTGGAATTCCAGTATCGATTCATAACCGCGCAGATACAATTGCGCCTTGTATCTGGCGCAAAGAGTATTTGAAACCAAAAAAATCACAGAAGGGGGAGGGGTTGGGGGAATTTAGATAGGGAAGTTACACTTAGATCATGAGGCAATTCATCCCTGAGGACCAGGTGTAGCTGCATTCCACAAGATGGAGTAACTGCATTCTGCAATAGGTTGGGCAAGCATCAACTATCTATAGAATGCAGAATAACCTTTGTGGTTAGCTAGTTCCTGGAATAGGGGTCAGAAAAGGTAGGAATTACAGAGTTACAAAATGGTGGCGCTTTGGCCTTCTAAAGCAGGATTTTCTGGGGGTAAATAAAATTTTGAGGCAGGATCTTTCAGTTAATCTTAAGAAATTCGACAACCAAAAGCTCCACTTAGGACCAATCAGAATAAAGGTCAGTTAAAATTGCACTGTCTAGCTAGTCAAAATAGCTGAGTCAGAGCAGACCACAGGCAGCAAGCACTTCCTGCACCTGCACAAGAGCTCAGTGTGTGTGTGTGTGTGTGTGTGTGTGTGTTGTTGTTGTTGTTGTTGTTGTTTTTCCTTTATAAATAGGCCCTGGCAAATGTTTGGGGATGTAGCTCAGCCCCAAAATTCTGAGTTATGGCCCTGATAGATCAGTCAAGGTGTGTGTTCAATAAACCATCCCTGTCTGACTGAAATTGGTTTGTGGGATGACTCCTGAACTTCAAAACGGACCACTGAGTTCTTGAGACAGCCCATTCTTGAAAGGTCTCTCTCCAAATCAAAATTGCAGTATTTGGTTTTGGCTTTTCATATTTGTATTTTGGGGATGGAGCTCCGGTAGCTGAATTTTAGCCTGTTGCTGCTCTGTATGCATTTCGCGGCCTACAAGCTGATACTCTGATGGAGATTTAGGCTGCCTCTCTTGCATCTTGAGGGGTTCTAATATGGGGATCAGATATAGGGGTACAGCGTCCTTGTATATCCACTTCTGGTCTAGGCTGGCAGCAAGCATGTGGGGGGGGGGGGGACTCTGCAAAGCGGGTCCAAGGCAGCCTGAGGGCTGAAGCAGTGTGGAAAGAAGCCAGAGACAGAGGGGGAGGGGCCGGTTTCGGCGGGGCAGGGCCACCCACCAAGAAACAGGATGTGAAGAAGTTGTGTGTTGCCTGGTTGCATAGAGAGGGTGTAGAGTGGGTGGGGTTAGAGGAGTGACATTAGGGAAGTCGGAAGCTGTGAGTGTGACACAAAGGAAGTGAGAATAAAGGGTAAAGGCCAGAAGTGTCTAGAGCCCATTTCCAGACTGTTCTGGGGCAGCCTGCACCGTGGGAATCGTGTGGTGTGTGTGTGTGTGTGTGTGTGTGTGTGTGTGTGTGTGTGTGTGTGTGTGTCGGGGGGAGGGGGGACCTGAGTGCAGAAGATGCGGCTGGGGTCTTGCAGGACCAAAAACTTCCCTCAGCTTCAGCTGCCTCTAGGGCGTCCTGAGAGGGTCAGCAATCGGCACCTCGGCCATGTTAACCGCAGCCCAGAGGCCCTGGAACCTCCCAGATCAGAGGAACTGCAGGGCTGGAGAACGGGCGGGAGCAGAGCAGAGCATAATCAGTGTCTCCGCTACTCAAAAGGATGATAGCTCTTAAAATTCTGCTGTGAACGTCTTACCCTCGTCGATAAATTTTCAATAGCATTACCTAGATAATACTATTTCTTTTTATTAATCTTCTGACTGCCAAAAGTTCTCATAAGAATAATCTAGTAGACTATTTGAATTTAACTGTTGATATTTGCAAACTTAGTTCTCTTTGCTATGGTGGAAAGGACAAAGCTATTGAAATTTACAATCATCCATACTAACTTGCCTGTTTTACCACTTCCCTCTTCAACAAGAGAGTGGTATATGAACCTAGCTAGGGACTTGGATTCTCAGAGAGCTTTTAGATATTAGTTATGAAAGGAACCCCTGAAAATTTAATTGAATTTGAAAGTATAATTTGTTGTGAGTTCTACAGGTATGGATGTAAGCATTCGCTTTTAAAAGTAAACTTTCTATCCACCATTAACTTTTGATCTGAAACGTTTGAAATTTGTGATGTAAATACAATGTTGTAAGAAGTGTGCAACCAAGCTTGGTGACACTGCTTTTATCTCAGCACTCAGGAGGCAAAGGCAAGTGGGTCTCAGTGAGGCTAGCTTGGTTTACATAGTGAGTTCCAGGACAGCCAGAGCTACATGGTGAGACCCTGTCTCAAAAAAACAAACAAAAAACAGCAACAAGAAAAAGAAGAGGGTGGACAGAAAGAAAGTAGAAAGGAAGAAAAGAAAAGAAAAGGAAAGGAAAGGAAAGGAAAGGAAAGGAAAGGAAAGGAAAGGAAAGGAAAGGAAAGGAAAGGAAAGGAAAGGGGAGAAAAGAAAAGAGAAGAGAAGAAAAGAAAAGAAAAGAAAAGAAAAGAAAAAAGAAAAGAGAAAAAAAAGTGTTTCTTGTTCTGAGATCTTAATGTTGTAAATTAAAGCCTGGAAAATCACAGTATGCTCTTTGAGGGAATCAGGTCACAGTTTTTTCAGTTAGAAAGGGCATTATAAACCCACTTGAGATGGTGGCACACACCTTTAATCTCAGCACTCTGGAGGCAGAGGCAGTTAGATCTTGGCGTTCTTTGCCAGCCTGGTTTACAGAACAAGTTTAAGGACAGCCAGGGCTACACAGAGAAACCATGTTTGGGGATGGGATGGGGGGAGAGAGGGAGAGGATGAGAAAATTAAAAGGTATTATAATATTAGAAAGCATTTTGTGAATAATTATGATAATTCATATACATCAGAAAAATGCCTGCAATCCTCATTTCTTCTTGATTCAAGAAAACCATTCTGTCCGTGGACACATGACCAAACTTATGTAGAACTCATCTCTTATACCAGGTTGGACTGGAATTCACAGACTTCCACCCATCTCTCTCTCCTCAGTGCTCACATTAAAATTGTGCACCAGCAGGAACGTTCAACCTGTTATCTTTTATTGTGAGGTCTGTGGACAATCAGTGGTGTGACTGTGGACTTCTCCCAGGAGGAGGGGCAATGCCTGGTCCCTGCTCAGAGGTCTCTGTGCAGAGATTGAATGTTGCAGAATTAGACAAATCTGGTTTCAGTGGGTGAGAATAGTTGCTGACTCCCTTGCTCCTCCTTGGAGTTCTTGGCAAATTAGACTGCAAGTATGTGAGATTTGTGTGAATGAGTCTCAGATCCCACAAAGTAAGGTGAAATCTTTAGAGGAACAAAAAAATTTAAGAAATGTTTTCTCTTCTTTTGGGTGTTCCTTTGGGAGTATAAGGCTTCCATCATTTTTAGTCCATGATAAATTCAAAACATCACTAATATATACTATTCACATCCCAATCATTCAGTTCCATTCTGGCCCTGAGACTTCACTGAGCTGGGATTGGAAGAGAGGTTCAATTGTTGCTAACTGAAAATGCTTTCTAAATATTTTCAGTATTCTGACACTGTGTGACAATTGGGGAGTCCCTGTAGAATACTCAATTTCATTTCTCTTTATCTACTGAGTACAACACTATGCTAGAAATCCAGGTGCTTTCTGAACAATCTCTTTCTCATGTGCAGGCCTCATTGATCACCTTGACCTGCCCACTGTCAACACAATAAAGACCTGGAAGATGGAGAGGGAGGAGACAGGAGCTAAGGATCCAGGTAGGATGGAGGATTGGTGAAGGGATGGCAAGGGGTCCAAGTGACTGTGGAAGTGGGACATGGCATCCATTTTGCTACATCCTGTTTCACTAGAAATAATTCTGGAGACTTTCACTGGCAAAAAAAATCTCTTCAGGATTATCCTATTGTAGAGATGAGAAGACTCTACAGAAGAACTGATCCTAGGATGCAATAAAATTTTACCTGACTGTGCACGTGAGTGATGCTGTCCTGACTCCATGCACATCACTGATCAGGTCTACATACCAATATTAAATGGTTTTCATTTCAGTGATTTTAATATATTATAAAATTATAAAAATTAATACTTTTGGTTGTATTTATTGTTTTCATAATTTTTGAGCTTTTGGTATTCTAGCACGTTCTCTTCCTTTTAGTGTTAATTTCTCTTTTCCTGAAAATAATGCCAACAAAGTATTTGTAAGAATCAGAAACTCTATTTGCTGACAGTTAAATTCAGTCTATTATGTCTTTGCTCTGATATCTCCTATTGTCCATTGTCATGACAAATCCAAGTGGTTTCCATTGCTGTGATTGTAATATACTATGAGATCACGTCAAGGTGTAATCCTCTTAGTGTTTTCCAGCTCTGTGGGTGCCTGTATCTGTCTGAGTCAGCTGCTGGGTGAAGCCTCATGCTTTTGTCTACAAGCATAACAGACTATCATGAATAGTGTCAGGGATTGGTGCTTGCCTATGGGATAAGACTCAAGTTGGGCCAGTTCTTGGTTGGCCATTCCCTCAGTCTCTACTCCATCTCCCACACATGCCTACATTTCTTGAAAAAGGATAAATTTTGGGTTGAAAGTTTTGTGAGTTGGTTGGTGTCTCGATTGCTCTACTGGGGGTTTCTGCCTGGATACAGAAGGTGCCATCTTCAGGGTCCATATCTCCAGTGTTGTGAGTCACAGCTAAGTCACCCTCATTCATTCTTGGGTACCTCCCTTATCCCAGGCCCTCTGTCACGTCCTGGAGATGCGCCCCCCCCCACCTCCTCACTCCTTTCAATTAGAGATTTCCATTCATTCTCATGACCATCTGGTCATAAAGTTGTAAATCTTCACTCTCATCTATACCTATAATCCTTAGGTTTGGTCTTCTCATTGTGTCCTGGAGTTCCTGGATGTTTTAGGTTACCAGATTTCTGCATTTTGCATTTTCTTTGACTGTTGAGTCAATGTTTTCTATGGTATCTTTAGCACCTGAGGTTCTTTCTTCTATCTCTTGTATTCTGTTGTTGATGCTTGCATCTATGACTCCTGAATTCTTTCCAAGGTTTTCTATCTCCAGAGATGACTCACTTTGTGATTTCTTTATTGTTTCTACTTCCACTTTTAGATCCTGGATGGTTTTGTTTAGCTCCTTCACTTGATTGTGTTTTCCTGTAATTCTTTAAGGGATTTTTGTGTTTCTTCTTTAAGGGCTTCTACCTGTTGACCCAAGATCTCCTGTATTTCTTTAAGGGATTTTTGTGTTTCCTCTTTAAGGGCTTTTACCTGTTGACAGATGTTCTCTTGTATTTCTTTAAGGGAGTTATTTAAGTCTTTCTTGAAGCCCTCTATCAGCATCATGAGATACGATTTAAAATCCAACTCTTGCTTTTCCAGTGTGTTGGGATATCCAGGACTTGCTGTGGTGGGAGAACTGGGTTCTGATGTTGCCATGTGACCTTGGTTTCTGTTGGTAGGGTTCTTGTGCTTGCCTTTCACCATCTGGTGCTAGTTGGTATTCTTGTCTCTGGCTGGAATTTGTTCCTCCTGTGGGCCTGTAAGCCTGTGTGTGTCCTTACTCCTCTGAGCTCAAAAGTTAAAGCACTGCTGGGAGATCTCTCTCTCTCCTGGTGGGCTATGCACAGAAGACTTCGGAGTTTCCTGGCTCCCCAGTGCAAATGGCGGTGGGCAGGAAGACTTCTGTCCCAGCTGCTCCACTGATCTTAGGCCCTGTGTGCTCCTAACTGGTCCCCTCCAGAGAGAAGGTGAAGATCTCACCTCTGCGCTCAAAAGTGAAAGCCTGCTGGGAGATAACTCCCTCCTGGTGGGCTATACACAGAAGCATTTATTTTATTTATTATGTTACCATTCGTTTGCTTTGTAATTTTTTGGTTGATTTTGGATTCTCACCCATTGTTCTGTTACTAACTAGTGAGAGTATATAGTGAGAGTAAGTAGTGAGTAAATAGAGAGTAAAGAGAGAGTAAATAGTGTATAGTGAGAGTAAATAACTATGGTGTATTATGTCTTATTATACTTTTAGTTATAATTATTTCCCTAGATGTTTTAATTGTACAAAATATGATTTATCAGTTCCTGTTCTTATATCAAGTGTGGCCCCCTTGTGTTACTCTGCAGGATTCATTGTTTCAAGTCATACATGAAGGTCTATGATTCCTTGTATGGTAGGAGAGACTTGGACCCAGCGTCATCTTTTATATATGCTGATAATGATAAGTACTTTCCCAAATACCACTGCTTGAAGAGGCTGGCTAGTGTACCCCTCTTTTTTGTGGTATCTTAGTGACATTTACATGGTCACTACTATTGGGCAGGTTTGGATATGTTGCTCTAGTGCATTGGGCTGATCTGGAACCACAGTGGGATAGCTAAAGCATTGCAACATTTTCCTGGGGTTGTTCTGTACCCAGGAAATTTCTGGGTCAGTATAAATTCTGGGCTTCTCTTAACTAATTCTCTGAAGGTTACTGTGGGAAGTTTAAATGTAATGCTGTTTGTCCTGAAGATATAAACCATGTTCAGAATTACTGCAGATTTCACACTAATATGTTCCATTCTGTCTCTGAAATATTGTTTCATGTGCTAGTCAGTGTCTTCTTCAGTTCTTCAATGAATCAAACTTTTCACTGTAGACATCTTTTATCTACATGGTTAGTTCATTCAAGGAGTTTTTATTTTCTCTCTCTCTCTCTCTCTCTCTCTCTCTCTCTCTCTCTCTCCCCAATTTTTATTTCGTGTTCAATTTCTTTAAATTTATATTCATATATTTTAGGTATATGAGTACTTTATCTGACTCAGTGTATGCTTCGCATATAGTGTATGATTGTATGTTATGTGTATCATAGTACTGGAATTATGAACAATTTGGAGCCACACTTTGAATTATCAGAATGTAACCTGGGTCTCTGCAAGAAGAAACAGGCCCTCATAACCATTGAGGTATCTCTCTTATTACCTGTTAAGTGTTACTTATGTTAGTAGCAATTATACAAATAGCAAAAATCATTCTGGTCATTTTTATGTAGATGATACAAAATCTTCACTTTATACAAGCATTTATTACTTCTTAATAATTTTTCTTTCATTGTTAGTGTAAATTATTAAATATAAAACTAAAAACTACTTGTCTGTTTGTTCTCAAGGATGTACACTTGGTATTGTATAACCATAAGGTATACAATTCTCTAGGGAAGACTATTTCTTCAGCTCTCAGAATTCCTTAGTGTTTGACTAGGGTTGAGGCCTAGTGAGCTTTCTCTCTTCCATCTCTTGAAGGTGTTGTCTTCTTTGGTGAATGTAAAGGCAGCTATGATTGTAAGATTTCATGCATGTAGATACTTTGACATTTCTAGGAGACACAATGTCACAACAAACCTGTTCTTCTGGCTCTTATAATATTCCTGCCTTCTCTTGCTCATTGATGCCTGAGCCTTAGTGCCAGAGTTGTGTTGCTTATGTGACAGTTGTACTGAGCCATCACAACTCTGAATTTTGACTGATTGTGGTTTTCTATAGTAATCTCCATTGCCTTGATGGAAGGTGATTACTACATTTATCTGTGGGAATTAGGATAAGTATTTAGAGTGCAGTTAGGTTGTAGCTTCTCCTCCAAGATCTGTGACTTTACTCGTCTTGGGGAAACTAGCTAACTTTCCAGTACCAGGTATGACCCTCTTGTTGAGAGGGTCTTAAGTCAGTTAGAAAGCTGTTATTTTCCCCAAGGCATGGTTGCCACACTTGCACTCTTAGGTTATCATGCAGTGCAGATGTTCTGGTTCATATGTGTCATGGCTGGGTAGGACTGTTGGTTGGCTCCCTCCTTGGTAATTTTGCATGTTGCTTTCTTGCATGAAAGCTAGTCCCCAGGGAGGATGCTTTATTGTCAGATCCATCTCTTGAGTCCCTTGGGATCTGCATCCAAAGTTCATGACTTTTTTTTTTTTTGGTTTTTTTTTGAGACAGGGTTTCTCTGTGTAGCACTGGCTGTCCTGGAACTCACTCTGTAGATCAGGCTGACCTCGAACTCAGAAATCCGCCTGCCTCAAGTGCTGGGAATAAAGGCATGTGCCACCACTGCCCGGCAGTTCATGGCTTCTTAAACAATAGGGACTCACCTTCTATGTCTGTGAGACAACCATGGGCAACAGTAATAGCATGTAATGTATTGGGAGTATCTCAAAGCAAGCTTCTCAGTGGTGGTTTTATTAGAAGATATATGGGTCTTATAGGGAGCATCATCAGACCTATGGGAAGTTTTCATTTGCACTCCAAATGTCTATGCATTCACAGACTTATATGTATGGTAGGCATTTGATTGAGGATGGATAATTCCTTATGATAGTTTAGACTTTTTTTCTCCTTCTTATGTGCTTATATTTTTACTTCTCTATAATAAAATCCCACTCCTACTTTTTCCATTTTTCCCTTTAGATGAGTTTTTCTTTGTTACCTCCTGTCTATTACTTCCCTACATTCCACCATGGTCTGTTTTTACTTTTCCTGTTGTTGTATTTACTCCATCTTGTGTGCTCACATCGGAATATTTGGAGCAAGGAACTCCCTGTGACAGAGAACACATAATGTCTGACTTTCTGTGTCTGTTACCCCATTCAGTATGATCTGTTCTCAGTCCATACATTTACGTGCAAATGTGATGACTTCAATTTTCTTTAGAGTTCAATGATATTTTATAGTGTATATATACATTTTTACTTGTAGGTTGAAGGACATTTACATTGTTTCCATTTTGCATCTATTAAGACTATAACATCAATGGACATGGGTGAGCATGTACATATCTGTGTAATAGAATGTTGAGCCCTTTGAGCATATAGCAAGAAGTGGTAGAGCTGATTCACATGCTAAATTTATTTAACTTGAGGATTTGTTTATTTCATTGAGGATACTCTATATTCATTTCCAGAATGGCAACATTTTTGTTCATAGTATTTATACTCCCTATGATTTTGTTTTGTTTTTGTTTTTTTGTTGCTGGTTAGATTATTCATAATATTCTTTCTTTACTGTGAGAGAGTGGTTTGCTGTCTTGAGCATTGATGATTACTTCCAAGTTTTCCTGTATTTATCTCTTTTTCACATAAAATGTATTATTTCCTGTGTTCTCATAGGTAATTCCTCTAATTGTCCTGTGTATGTTTTACTTCTACTTTATTATGTGCTATGCTGCTTTAGTAAAATGAACTGTGTTAATTCATGACTGTCTTCAAATGCACTTATGATTCCATCAGTTTGGAGAGAGTATTTTTCTGAGTGTAACAATGTGGTTGATGTGGATTTTCTCTCCAATTTTTAAATGTCTTTCCATGTTCTGCTGGCTTTGGAATCACTGACCGGACACCAAGTAGTATTCTGTTACTTGAGTCTTTTTATGTGGTTTGACCTTGTTCTTCAATAGTATTAATTTTATTTTTCCTGCTTGACCCCTTAATATTAAAGCTCCACAAGCTGGCTATTCATTGTTCTCCAAAAAGAAAATCAAAGAAGAGAAACAGAAGGATAAGCCCCAGGTCAGTAGTCATATCCACTCTATTTCTAAAAATATTGTAGTTTGATACATTGCAAGTTTTTAAATTTTCTGTTTCTGATGATTTTTTAAATTTTATTTTGAAAAATTTTGCCAGCAGACCAACAAAATCACATACAGCAATTAACTAGACTTAGAGTCTAGGCAAGTCAATGCATTTTTATTCAGTTACAGTGTTCATTTGGAACAGAAGCTCTGGAGTCTCACATGTGTTTTTATGTTTTCACTTTCAAATATATGTTTATATACCAATACAAGACCAACACCCCCCCCCAAATCCTGTGATGGAATTACAGTAAAAAAAAAAAAAGCATTTACCTTTATATCTTTTTTCATAACCTGTGCTCATTACCTTCATGGCAGGTATATGTGGCTTAATTATGCCATGAAATTAATGTTCTTGAGTATAGATTGAGATTGTAATCTACTTGTATTTCTCTTTGGTGTTTAATATCACAATTGATATGTCCGTGTGTTTGTTGGTAATCTGTTTGTTTTAGGAGAATCACTGCTTTTTTAGGAAGCTCAGTGGTAATTTCCCAGAGTAGAGAGATCAGTATTTTTGCTATTTTTCCCATTTGTTTGTTTGTTTGTTTATTGTCCCCACACACTGTCCCCCTGGGCAGAACACTTGGGCTTGGACTCATTATGTAGGATTATGTGGAATGGTGGGATGCATCAATACAAATGTCTTATGGGCATTGACTGACATGTGTATAAGCTATTCCATTGGATGCAGAGAGACTATCCCTCATAATGGCCTTGCTCTACTTTGTTTGAATGTCAGCTCTCCATGCCTACCCTGTAGCTTCACTGTTCTGAAACTGCTATTTGTCTATGGTGGCTCTTATATATTCTTAGGAAAATTTTAGATTATATTAAGTATATCTTATGCAAAGTTTTCTATCTGCTTGTTAGTAGCACAAATATCCTTATAAAATTAATTGAATAGAGTATTTGATTTTTATATGTTACAGTTAGAATTTTCAGTTTGTAGTGTTACTACAAATCTTTGCTTCTGTGGAAAAAAATCCCAAACTCTTTGCTTTCTTTGCCTATAACTTAATCATGAGTTCCTGCCTTCCATACCTATCCCTTTGTTATTTGTGTGGCATTGCACCTAGAGCTTAAAAATCATACCTGAGCCTGTTAGAATAGAGTTATATGAGACCCAAGTAGAGAGAGGATTACTCAGTGTCTGTATTTTAGCATGATCCTCAGGCAGAAAATTTAAGAATACATGTCTTTATCACAAATGTCCAGACCTTAAATGTGTTTCTTTTTTATTGATACTGCTTGTAAAACTATTGTATCATCTTGTTTTCAGAGTTCAAGAATTCATTACAGAATGTGATTATATTGGAAACTCTCTTTTTTATGAATTAATTTTAATGATTTTTGATGAAAATTGTCTTTACTCATCTGCATCCTATCTCCTTATTATACACATAGTCAAACTGTGATTTTCGTTTTAGGGTCTGGTGACATTCCAGGATGTAGCTGTAAACTTCTCTCAGGAGGAATGGGAATACCTGGACTCTGTTCAGAGGACTTTGTACATTGATGTGATGTTGGAAAATTACAACAACCTGGTCTCAGTTGGTGAGAACATTTTGTTTATAGAATTCTTAACTCATCCTTTGTAAATAGGTTGTAAACTCTTGATATAACCTGACATGGAAAAAACAAAAGATTGGGCAAAGTTTGGTAATGAAAAAGAAAATTTCCAAGAGATTTGCCTTCCTACTCTAGCAGAAGACAGCTAGAGAGTGTGACTACTATGATCAAGTATGTGGTGGAGAGACTGGAGACAAAGAGAAGCATAGTGGTTTGTGCACTCTAAAGAATTGCTGGAACTGAAGACTCAAGCACAGTGGGGAACAACCGGATGTGAGAGGTCTGCCCTGCCACCTGAGGTCCATGGCCCTACTACAATGCATCTCTGTCAGTGTCTGTGGCCCATGTTACCACAAAGGCCATGAGGATGTCTATGGTCTGCATGCAGGTTGCTGCCTGAGGGCATGTTGATGACTGAGTTGTCCCTGCCTCTATCAGCTATGACATGGTATCTTAGTTAGGGTTTTACTGCTGTGAACAGACACCATGACCAATGCAAGTATTATAAAAGACAACATTTAATTGGGGCTGGCTTACAGGCTCAGAGGTTCAGTCCATTGTCATCAAGGCAGAAACATGGCAGCATCCAGGCAGTTATGGTGCAGGAGGAGCTGAGAGTTTTACATCTTCATCTGAAGGCTGCTAGTAGAAGACTGACTTCCAGGCAAGTAGGGTGAGGGTCTGAAGGTCATACCCACAGTGACACACCTACTCCAACAAGGCCACACCTCCTAATAGGGTTTCTCCCTGAACCAATCATATACAAACCATCACACATGGTTAGGGAAGCTGTGACTTCAACATGGGAGAGCTGATGGGCAGGAATGTGAGCAGGAGAGTGGATAGGCAGACCAACTCAGGTACCACCCAGGACCAGTTCCAGGAATATGAGTTATACCACCCCAACGCCTACCCATCTGTGATCTACAGGATCATGTGAAAGGACCAGTTGTCCTGAACCAAACTGCAGGATCTGCATGACTCATGGCAACAGAAGATACCCAAGAGGAGTTTTGGCAAGCGTTCTGTACTGATGGTGTAGCAGAAGCAAGAGGCCTGAAACCAGAGCATTACTCATTGCAATAATCATTTGCAAGTAAAGCCGTTTGAGGAGAAGAGTATATGATGTGATATACGTGATGGTCAAGTGGACCTGTACATGCACAGCAGACCTGGTGCTGTAACAGTTGTTCCAGATGTTAGAGAAGGCTGCTGTTGACACAAGAACATATAGTTTCCCATAAGAGTTAAGCAGATTTTTTTTTAAAAAAACTTTTTATTTTTAAAAAAATTATTAAAAAATATTTTTTTAATTCTCGTTTGAGGGGTAAGTTACAAAGGTAGAAGGCAGACATGGAAGGACTGGAGTATCAGTGGAATTAAGGTGCATGATGCAAAATTCACAAACAATCAGTAAAAAAAAATATGTTAAGAAAAAAAGAACATTTTCATGGTATTTAGTTTTTCCTTTTCATTTTAGAAGTATCATGCACTCTTGGTGTTTTGGTTCCAAGAAGCATTCTGAAATTCAGTAGCATGTACTATATCCAGCCATATTTTAAGCCTCCATAACCATCATTGCAATTGACATTGTTTTAATTGTAGGAAAACTGAAGGTATGCAAACTGAAAATTCTCCCAGAATATGCTGGAGATTCTGACAGGACATAGTACTTGGGAATTTATCCCTAGAGTCCTCTACTTTCTGTGCTTCTAATGTACTGAGCACAGTATGGTGTTAGACATGTGTATTGTTTCCAAAAATTCTAACATGAGTCATGGGCTACCTCACAGAAAACATGGATTACTTTATGTAGAATAGGCCTGGTCACCTGTGTGGAGCAAATGAGGTTGCCCTGGAAGGTAGAGAAAATGTAGTAGCCAATACCAGGGAGTGGAAGTGAATGAGCAGGACAACAGTGAATGATTCAAGTGAAAAAGAAAGCAAGAGCTGAAATTGCCTTTACTGTATTTAATTCTACTTGAAAGGAGTCCTGATCCTTGTACTTACTACAGTCTCCTGTCCTCAATTTGCATCCTGCTTGCTGTAACTCTCAGAAGATGTTTTGATTTATTAGACCTCTAGACCTGTATGGGACCTCAATGCTAGTAAAATGTGCATTTTTACTTAACTGTGCAGCCAACAGATTGGAGTAATTTTACAAATTATAAGTCTAATGTGAGTCCATGAAGTAGGATTATTCTGTAGTTGCCTAACTTGCTTATATGTCTTCATATGACATGTATCATTTTCATTCCAGTGGAGGATACACAAACATCCTTCTGGAAAAGTAATCTTAGGAGGTTGTGTACAGAGTGTACATGAGAATAACCATATAAGGAAAGTTAAGAAACACAGCAGTGTGTGGAGCTCAGACAATGGAGGAAAAGATAAGAGCAATAGCTGCCCATGAAAGTGTTGCCTCAAATGATCTAGATCCTTGGTTATCTGGCAAAATATTTGCTCTGCATCCATTAATTTTGAAGAATCTAATGCCTTTTACTTATTTAATTTAACCTTAAAAGGAAATGGATTTCCTGAAGAGTAACTTCCATTGCTATGTATTAGGAAGTACACTCACTGTGAGCCTGGGATTGGATTAAAGTCTTCATCCATTTCTGAGGAAAAAATTAAAAATAGAGACTTGTACTTTGAATATAATCAGTAAGTGTACTCCATCTCAAAAGTAATGACTTACCCTCACTTATTTGTTCCATCTTGTGCCAAGTTAGACATTTCATAAAAGATGAGATATCTATTAGAAATCACTGACATTGAAGGCTGGCATGCTGTTTTTGTGAGAATCCATACAGTTACAGTGAACAAATAGTGTCAGCATCTGGGAGCTTGGTTCTAAACAGTTGCAGTTTGATTTAGTTTAAAAGAGAACTTACCGAGACAGCCATTTATCACATGTGTCATCTGGGAACAAGCCCTATTAATCTGAATTGTGTTCATTTTCAGAGAATTACTACATATGTGATACTGTCCATCAACATGTGAAGACTGAAAAGGAGGCTTGTCAGTGTAATGAGCTTGGAAAAATGCTTCATGAACCCTCCAAGTGTGCACTTTATAAAAGAAGTGACACTACAGAAACCTTTAATAATGACAGGTGCTATAAGAACAAGGATGCTTCTCTTGACTCATCAAACCCAGATAGATACAAAAGTATGCACACTGGAGAAGAACCTTGCCAGTCTAAAGACTATGATAAATCTTTCAACTTATGTTCCAACATTAACCAAGATCAAAGACTCTGCACTGCAAGGAAAGAACAGAAGCAGGATAAATATGATGACCATTTCAGCTCTACACACAGTCCCATGCAACGAACAATCTACATTAAAGAGAAACCCTATCAGTGTGGACACTGCAGTAAATACTTCAGTACTGCCTCAAGCTTCAGCATACATAAGAGAATTCATACTGGAGAGAAACCCTACAAGTGCAATGTTTGTGAAAAATCCTTTAACAAGTGTGCAAATCTTAAAACACATCAAAGGCTTCATACTGGAGAGAAACCTTACAAATGCAAAGAATGCGAAAAGTCATTTGTACAGCTATCTGCACTTAAAGGCCATCAGAGAAGCCATACTGGAGAGAAGCCTTACAAATGTAAGGAGTGTGACAGATCCTTTGCCCACTGTGCATCATTAAGATGGCACCAGAAAATCCATTTTCCTGAGGCACACTATGAATGCAAAGAATGTGGTAAGTCCTTTTCTGAATTATCACGTCTTAAAAGGCATTGCAGAATCCACACTGGTGAAAAGCCTTACAAATGTGAGGTATGTGATAAATCTTTTACTATAAGTTCAACTCTTAAAACTCATCAGAAAATTCATACTTGAGAGAAGCCTTACAAATGTAAGTGCTCACATCTTCAAAGACATCAGAGTGATCATAACCAAGAGAGGCCTTACAAATGTAAAGAATGTGGGAAATCTTTTACTAAGTGCTCAAATCTCCAAACACATCAGAAAGTTGATAATGTAGAGAAACCTTACACATGTATGGAATGCAACAAATCCTTTACCCGGGTCTCACATCTTAGAACACATCAGCGAGTTCACACTGGAGAGAGACCTTATAGATGTAAGGAATGTGACACATCTTTTCGTGACAGCTCAACACTTAGTGTACATCAGAAAATACATACTGGAGAGAAACCTTACAAATGTTTGGAGTGTGGCAAGTCCTTTACCTGGCACCCAAATCTAAGAAGACATCAGAGAGTTCATACTGGAGAGAGACCTCATAAATGCAAAGATTGTGATAAGTGCTTTCTCTGGATTTCTAGTCTTCGAATACATCAGAAAATTCATGATGGAGCGAGACCTTATAAATGTAAGGAATGTGACAAATCTTTTATCTGATACTCAAATCTTAGAGTCCATCAGAAAATCCATACTGCAGAGAAACCTTACAAATGTTTGAAATGTGACAAATCCTTTACCCAGTATATACATCTTAGTACACATCAGTTCATACTGGAGAGAGAGCTTACAAATGTATGGAATATGACAAATCTTTTACTGGAGCCTCATGTACTCATGTCATGAGTACATCGAAAAATGCATACTGGAGAGAAACCTCACAAATGCAAAGACTGTGACATATCCTTTATGTGGATTTCAAGTCTTAGAAGACATCAGAAAATTCACACTGGAGAAAAACGTAACATTGTAAATAATATAACATAACATTTAACTGGTATTCCCTGCATACAAATCACAACAGGAGGAGTAATAGAAATATAAAGATAACAAACTTGTGAAAGCCTTTAATGAAGACTTAAATCTCACAAAATGTATCAGTTCATATTAAAATAAAATTCTGTAAATGTAACTGTGGGAGAAGTATTTGTAATACTGGCCTACAAATATGTCTGTGCACTGCATGTATGCCTGGTGCAGGCAGAAGCCAGAAGAGAGCATCAGATCCCCTGAATTTGGCAATGCAGATATTTGTGTATAGCTATTTATATGTTGGGAATTGAACTCTGGTTCTCTGGAAGAGCAGCTAGTACTCTTAACCACTCTGCCTTCTCTGGCATCCCTGGGAAAGGCTATAACAAAAACATTTTGCTCATTCCACATCCAACCGTTCATAATAATGCCTGGCAAGATGGTACATGCCATATTTTAATCACATTTAATCATAACACTCAAAAGACAGACTAGAAGATCACTGTGAGTCCAGTCGCAGGACTGCCAGCACTACATAGACCCTGTCTCAAAAAAAATCATAATAAGGACAACATGTAATAACTTTAAAATTTTGGCAAAGACATCTAATTATAGTGTACATTAGATAGATTATACTTCTGAGAAACCATGTAAAGGTATTCCACACATGTTGGTTCCCAAAGTGTTGTTCATTGGAATGCTGACATACAGCTTAGAAATCCTCCAAGGTGATGCACCCCTCCCATTCCAACGATCTGGGTCTGGTTTATCCATATAAGTTTTATGCCAGCCTTGTCAATAATATGAACTCCAAGGCAGAAATTCCTTTTAAAGTACTGATGGGGAAATATTTGCTCCAAACTTTAAAATTAAATAATATAGCTGCCATTACCAGCCATTATGCTATCATGGAATTAATGGAGATTCCAGAACCCTCTATTAGCCATGATGAAATGTTAGTTGCCCCAATCTTACACAGTTGCTTATTCTTAGTACTTTCTCAAAAGTTATGGGTCTCTGCATTGACTACCTCCTACTGTAAAAAGAGTCTCCCTTCACCATTCTACTAACTGATCATTAGAAACATGACTGTTTAGATGGCAGATTAATAACATGTTCCTTAAAAAAACATCACTAGCTTCTTTCCTTGGACTTATACTTCCAAAGCCTTTGTTTTGTTTTGTTTTGTTTTGTTTTGTTTTGTTTTGTTTTTTAAGCCATGGTATGAATTTCTCTAAGAAGCAGGCCTCAAATCCATTCAAGAGAGAGCCTGTTTATGCCCATACACAATGGTGTCAGTATTATACAGTGCATACATCTTGGCTAGTACTTTGGTACTGTAGCATGGTCCAGGGGTAAGTAAGACCATGATCATTTCTCTGCTAGCAGCTTGCACAAGATCTTGCAGTGCTATAAAAGCTAGGCAGTTAGAAGAGTTTCCTAGTAAGTTCAAGACTGCTCTCTGTCTATCTTGCAACCAAAGTAGCACCTTCAGTAACACCATGTGCTTAGTATGTCCATGCAAGAGTACTGGCAATGACCTGTTTTGTTTAGGGTACTTCTGGGGTCTCTATGACCAGCAATTCCTAAGTATCTGGTAGAATAGACCAGATATCAATATCTGGTACAGAGACCTCCATTTAATAGCCCTGGCATTGAGAACAACATTGTTTATTCATCTTATTTACACATGAGTAATATACCTTTGTAGATATGTTACATTTTCATTTACTCATGTGTCAGCTGAGGGATGTCTAAGATACAGTGAATAAAGGTGGAATGAACATGATGGGCAAATGCTCCTTGGTAAAGATGGAGAGACTTGGAGGTCATATCTGGGATAGGTTGTATATCAGTTTCCTCTGAGACTAAACCTGCCAACGTGGAGGAAGCTCCTTAAAACATAGGCTATTAAAGCAGAGGAAAAAAAATGGGAGGTGATGTATTCAGCCCTATCACTATAGAAATAGTTGACTTAATAGCTTCAGGAGATCCCATAAATTGACAAGATTCATTAGTGCCCTCTTGCCTCATGCGTATATAATTTGTAAGGGCTACTGACACCATCAGACAAAATGAACTGCATAGAAGGTATTCAGACCAGCTATGAAGTAGTCACTATTCAAGCTTCCTGGAGGAATTACTAAGTAAGTGCTTTGAAAAACACACTTCCCACCTCAGGCGAGCTGCCTGCAAGTAGCAGATCACCAACTGTCTTTTAAGTCACACTAGTAAAACTCATTGGTCCACTGGGAATTAGAGATAACTCAGTGGTTAAAGACATTGTCTGCTCTTACAAAAAATTCATTTTGAATTCCCAGTACTGTCACATGGGCACTCAATCTGTAACCTCAACTCAGAGTATCCAGTGCCCTCTTCTGGTCTCTGTGAGCTATAGGAACAGACAAGGTACATAAACATATAAGCAGACAAAATGCAGCTTAAAAAGAAAACAAATTGACTCACCAAGTTGAACTATGTTGTTTCCCAACATTGATCTGCCATTGGTTCCTTATCTGTAATAAATAGAAGTATGTCTTTGTTTCCCTAGGAACAATGCCACACATCGAGTATGATGGCTTGTATATGCTTGGCTCAGGGAGTGGCACTATTAGAAGGTATGGTCTTGTTAGAATAGGCGTATTACTGTGGGTGTGGACTTTAAGACCCTCATCCTAGCTGCCTGGAAGCCAGTATTCTGCTAGCAGCCTTCAGATGAAAATGTAGAACTCTCAGCTCCTCCTATACCATGCCTGCTTGGATGCTGCCTTATTCCCACTTTGATGATAATGGACTGAACCTCTGATCCTGTAAACCAGCCCCAATTAAAAGTTGTCCTGCCGGGCGGTGGTGGCACACGCCTTTAATCCCAGCACTTGGGAGGCGGAGGCAGGCGGATTTCTGAGTTTGAGGTCAGCCTGGTCTACCAAGTGAGTTCCAGGACAGCCGGAGCACACAGAGAAACCCTGTCTCGAAAAACCAAAAAAAAAAAAAAAAAAAAAAGTTGTTCTTATAAGAGTTGCCTTGGTCATGGTGTCTGTTCACAGCAGTAAAACTCCAACTAAGAAAACAGATCTCTAATTGTGTCACCCAGATTTATTTATTTAAATATATATACATTGATTTTTTTTTTAAAGCAGATTCTCTAGTACTCACTCCCCCAGCAGTATTTGACCCCATGTTTCTGGCAATAGTAATCATTTCTATTCCTGATGATGGCCATTGTAGCTAGGGAAGTATGGTAGCTTTAAGGGATCCTTGTCTGCATTTCACTGATAGGTTTACAAACATTTTTGTTTTAATTTTTCTTTGGGTTTCTTGACATTTTTGCTCATTTACTTATTTTCTACATTTTTTGTACCTTAAACTTTTTGAGATAAAGCTGTAATTGTAAAATGTTCCCATTCCTTTTCCTATTGCCAAATCCTCCCCTATATCGTTCCATGTCCTCTTTTAAATTCATGGCTTCTCATTTCATAATTATTTACAAATTGTTCACAAATTATTCCTTGAGCTTTAGGTCCAGGAGTGCTTTGTAGATATGTCCAATGGGCATGGCCTCTACAACTCTACATTTTGATTACTTGTGAATTTTTTTTGTACTGTACAAAGAGATGTTTTCCAGATGAGGGAAGATTACATTTATTTGTGGATATGGTTAAAAATGTTTAGATATTTTTATTAGAGATTATTCTGATTTAGTAAAGTGGTGGTTGTTGGCTCTCCTCTAAGATTCCTGCCATCACCTGCTTTAAGTCGGTAGCTATGTTTCCAGTACCAGACATGATTATGATTTCCTTTTCTTAAGAGTATCTTAAGTCCATCTTCTGAGGTCTTCTTCAATTTCTTTCTTCAAAGATCTGCAGACAGATCGTTCACTTGTTTGGTTAGAGTCACACCAAGATACTTTATATTGTTTGTGGCTATTATAAAGGGTGTCGTTTCCCTAATTTCTTTCTCAACCTGTTTATCCTTTGAGTATAGGAAGGCTACTGATTGGCTTGAGTTAATTTTATATCCAGCCACTTTCCTGAAGTTGTTTATCAGCTGTAAGAATTTTCGGGTGGAGTTTTTGGGTCACTTAAGTATACTATCATATCATCTGCAAATAGTGATAATTTGACTTCTTTCTTTCCATTTTTTATCCCTTTGACCTCCTTATGTTGTCTAATTGCTCTGACTAGAACTTCAAGTACTATATTGAAAAGATATGGAAAGAGGGGGTAGCCTTGTCTAGTCCCTGATTTTAGTGGGATTGCTTCAAGTTTCTCTCCATTTATTTTGATGTTGGCTACTGGTTTGCTGTATATTGCTTTTACTATGTTTAGGTATGGGTCTTGAATTCCTGTTCTTTCCAAGACTTTTAGCATGAAGGATGCTGAAATTTGTCAAATGCTTTTTCAGCATCTAATGAGATGACCATGTGGTTTTTTTTTCCTTGAGTTTGTTTATGTAGTAGATTACATTGACAGATTTCTGTATATTGAACCATCCCTGCATCCCTGGGATGAAGCCTACTTCATCATAGTGAATGATCCTTTTGATGTGTTTTTGGATTTGGTTGGCAAGAATTTTATTGAGTATTTTTGCATGGATATTCATAAGAAAAATTAGTCTAAGGTTCGGCTAAGATCAAAAACTCAGGAGAAAACAGGTCCTGGCAAGGATGTGGAGAAAGAGGAACACTCCTCCACTGCTGGTGGGGTTGCAAGCTGGTACAGCCACTCTGGAAATCAGTCTGGCAGTTACTCAGAAAACTGGGCATGATACTACCGGAGGACCCTGCTATACCACTCCTGGGCATATACCCAGAGGATTCCCCAGCATGTAATGAGGATACATGCTCCGCTATGTTCAAAGCAGTCCTATTTATAATAGCCAGAAGCTGAAAAGAACCCAGATGTCCCTCAACAGAGGAATGGATACAAAAAATGTAGTATATATACACAATGGAGTACTATTCAGCCATTAAAAACAATGAATTCATGAAATTCTTAGACAAATGGAACTGGAGAATGTCATCCTAAGTAAGGTAACACAGTCTCAAAAGAACACTTATGGTGGGGCTGGAGAGATGGCTCAGTGGTTAAGAGCACTGACTGCTCTTCCAGAGGTCCTGAGTTCAATTCCCAGGAACCACGTGGTGGCTCACAACCATCTGTAATGGGATTTGATGCCCTCTTCTGGTGTGTCTGACAGCTACAGGGTACTCATATAAATAAAATAAATAAATCTTTAAAAAAAAAACACTCATGGTATGCACTCACTGATAAGTGGATGTTAGTCTAGAAGCTTGGAATACCCAAGGCACAATTCACATATCAAATGAAGCCCAAGAAGGAAGGAAGGAGAGGCCCTTGGTCCTGGAAAAGCTCAGTGCAGCAGTGTAGGGGAATACCAGGACAGGGAAGCGAGAAGGGGTGGATTAGGGAACAGGGAGAGGGACAAGGGCTTATGGGACTTTCGGGGAGGAGAGATCCAGGAAAGGGAAAATCATTTGAATTATAAATAAAGAATATATCAAATAGAATAAAAAAAGAAAAAAAAGTGTCTTGAGTCCAACTGGAGAGCTGTGTAGAACTGTTCATTAGATTCCACCTGTTTAAGTGTTGGGGTCCAAGAATTGCCTCACACTGATCTCAGCCAGATGGGGATCATTCATTGAGTTATCTACCCCAGGACTGGTAGACCAGAGCAATGGTCCAGATTTGGTACATGAATCATGGCATTGGATTAAGATCCTACAGGGTTGGCCAGGCCTGGTGGCACATGCCTGTAATCCCAGCACTTGGGAGGCAGAGGCAGGTGGATTTCTGAGTTCGAGGCCAGCCTGGTCTACAGAGTGAGTTCCAGGACAGCCAGGGCTACACAGAAAAACCCTGTCTCGAAAAACCAATGAATAAACAAACAAACAAACAAACAAACGAACAAATAAAGTAAATAAATAAATAAATAAATAAATAAATAAATAAATAAATGATCCTACAGGGTTTTTATGCCACTAAGTCCAAGTTATAATCTGTGCCAAGTTATTAACCCAATCAGGATTTAGGGGTACAGGGATTTCCTTAGGAATATGTTTTTGTTTTAGATTTATCTTACTTCCATTGGTTGGAGTATTCAAGTGTGTCAGGGGACTTGCCTTGGCTAATATTCATGTCTTCATTTGTCTACCAGGATGGAACTTGTCTAACATTCATATCTTAACTTGCCAACCAGGATGTCAGTTACCTAAGTACATGTCTCTTTCTGCCAGGCAGGATGCTAGTTCCAAGGGAGGTCTTGGACACTTAAACTCTACTGGATCACTACTTAAAATGGAAGTCTTATTCTAAATAGTTTTTTATATTGGTGCAGATGTCTCTCTTATGTAGAGGTCCATCCCAGGGGCAGTTTATAACCATAAAAGCTTATATACAGGTGCAGAAAGTGCTGTCGGGTGGTTGGCTCTGTTCCATTCCTTCTGTGGGTAATTATACAAAAGAGTTCTACTGACTTTCTATTGTGATTGGTTTCCAAGGGCACAGAACATAACAGAATATGTAATCAATCTTGGCATTAGAAAGTTTCCTAGTAATAGAAATATATGAGAAAGTTTCCTTATAATCAAAGCTTATAATTAAAGTTTCCTTATAAACCAGATAAGTGTTACATAGGCCTTAACATTTTTCTAGGCCTTAATATTTTACCTAACCCTTAACAGGAAGCTTACATGCTCATTCTAGTATCATAAAAGCTATTCCCCAGGGAGGAATTTCCTTTATTTTGAGACAGGGTCTCTGTGTATTGCCAGCTGATGTAGATTCTCTTTGTATACCAGATTGGCCTTGTACACAGAATTCTCCTTACTTTTGCCTCTTGAGTTCTGGGTTTGAGGGCTTGCATGGCCTTGCCCTATTATATGTTTCTTTTCTGATGTCTTTGTTTGATTGTTTGTTTTCAGAGACAGGTTTCACTGTGTAATTTTGGCTGACCTGGGACTTACTCTGTAGATCAGGCTGGCTCCAAACTCACAGAGACCTGCTTGGCTCTGCCTCCTGAGTGCTGGGAGCACCACCACTTTCAACTTGCAATGTCTTGACAGTTGCCCAATGTAAAGGCACAACCTACTTGATAGGAGTGAGTTAAGAAGTGGATCTTAAGTCTGCTGACATTAAAAAGACTTCTATTATGCTAAATTGTAAACTCTAATTGAAATAAATGAATATCCAGGTGCATATAACATACCAAGTGTAAACACCATGAAATAAATAATATAAAATAGACTACAGGTGGCAATGTCACTGAAACAACTATACAATGCAATCCTGAAAACAACTCCAAGACCACGGGATTCTATCAGAACTTCAAAGAACTAACAGCAAAGCAACTTAACATTTAATACTTCTTGACATAAAAAAGCAATACTTCATGTGAATATTTTGAATATATTCTTTGATGCTGAGGTTTGGTCTGTTGCCATGTATTGTAATGCTAAATACTTGCCCCAAGGTCTTGTTGCCCTCAGGGACTAAGAGATACATACACCAAATAATGTTATGTAACCTTGCTCCTTAATTTAAAACTATTGGTTGAATAAAGATGCCAACAGCCAGTAGCTGGGCGGAAGGGATGTCTAAGTTAGGGTTTTACTGCCATGAACAGACACCATGACCAATGCAAGTTTTATAAAAGACAACATTTAATTGGGTCTGGCTTACAGGCTCAGAGATTCAGTCCATTGTCATCAAGGCAGAAACATGGCAGCATCCAGGCAGATATGGTGCAGGAGGAGCTGAGAGTCCTACATCTTCATCTGAAGGCTGCTAGTAGAAGACTGACTTCCAGGCAACTAGGGTGAGGGTCTTAAGGTAATGACACACCTACTCCAACAAGGCCACACCTCCTAATAGGGTCACTCCTTGGGCCAATCATACAGGAACCATCACAAGGGAGGTAGTCAGGTTTCAGTTCCCAGACTTGTAGTCTGAGGCCGAGACCGTGAGCAGAGAGATAGAGGAGAAGGTGCCCTGGAGTAGATGAATAATGAGACAGTGGTCATGAGGTACTGGCCAGTTGGATAAAAGCAGCCAAGGAGAAAGGTGGCACAAGTTATGTCATGGAGTTATTGACAGGAAAGTAAACAAAATACCTTAGAGGGTTGATATCTGTCCAGTTCTAATGCTTTAAGGCTTATTATCAAGATAAAGGCTTTGTGTCTTTTATTTGGGAAGTAAATGATCTAAGGTGGGGTAGAAACCCCCAATTAATATTTACCACAACATTTGGGAAAACAACATGTGGCACAAACTTTCTTTAATCTAAAATGATTTCAGTTTTCCGGAGGTAAAAACCATGATGGCAGTTAGGAAGACAGGGAGAAATGGTTCCTTGCCAGTGTCAGGTTTTCCCCTAGCTATGTGGACAGGGTGAGGGTCTTAAGCCCACACCCACAGTGACACACCTACTCCAACAAGGCCACACCTCCTAATAGGGTCAATCCCTGGGCCAACCTAAACCATTCTGGGCACGCTTTAAAATGCATGCTGGTTTGCCGAATGTGATTCCAGGGGTTCATATCACGGGCTAAAAAACAGCTATGCTCCCCTGACCTAACAGCACATCAGCCATAAGAGCCCATGAGCTACAAATGGCATACCTGAACACCAGTCCGTTCCAAGGCACTGCCTCTGAACTGTAACTTTTTAAGCTGGGAACTGAAGTTAGCCTAGTCAAGGGTAGAGGGTGGGAGGTGTGGTGCTAAATGCCCCTGCTGTGTAGTGAGTCACTCCTGTCACTCTGAGAGCTGGTTGTATGCCTCCTGTAGCCAATAGTTACAGTGAGCCACCAAAGTCTCCATAAGATGTGGGGCTCCCACAGGGAGACTAGTGGCAACTCCTGACTCTTGATATTAGCTCATTCTAAAGCAAATAATGAGCCCAGCATGGTGGCACATGTCTTTAACCCTAGCATGTTAGAGCCAGAGTAGGCTCATCTCTGAATTCAAGGCCAGCCTGTCTTGCAAAACAACAACAACAACAAAAACAACAACAACAATCCCATGCAATACTGATGCTACCAAGCAATAAATTATAGACTGATGTGGTCATTTATACCATTGCCTTTAAAAACAGGTTTACATGGCAAAATCCTGGCTTGAATGAATGAATGAAGGAATCATCCCAATCTTTCTATTATTAGCTATTTCACAGAGAGAGAATGTATATACACACAGAACATGTGTGTGCATTTGTGTGCTCACATCAAATACTGCCCACTCTCACTCCTACCTCTCCACTATTCTGGTCCACAATTCCAACAGTCACTCTGTGTCCATATGCATTCATGTTGCTTGTGATCCACTGAGATAAACCAGAGCCATTCGCAAGACTGTGGGTTTGGAGCCTGATGTGCTCAGCACAGGATAACAACTAAAGGCAGTGATTCTTCTAGAATCCATGAATCTATCCATAGTCAAGATCTGAGAGGTAAAGTGAGCTGTTCCCTTTCTTAGACTGATTGTGGTCTTGTGTGAAGCCAGTGCAGGTAAAGACAGTTGCTGCTGGTTACTGCTTTCAGTAGTTGTATGGAGTCTAGCGATTGGTGCCTTAGCATTTCCCCCTCCTTTTTCCCTTCTTATTTCCTAACCACCTGCAGTGGCTATTCCTGTTGTCAGCTTGACTGTATCTGGAATGAACTCTGACCTGAATCTTGGCTTGGAGATCTTGAGACAGAGTGACTATGAATCCCAGAAGATTAAAACAGGGAGATCTCTGAATTCAAGGTCATCTACAACGAAGCAAGTCTCAGATCCAGGCGTGGTGGTACACACCTTTAATCTGGGCCACACCTTCTGCTGGAGACCTACAGAAGGACATTGGAAGAAGGAAGATTGACTCACTCTTCTTCCTTGCCTGCTTACCTTGTGGGACTGAACAACTGCTAGATCCTTGGACTTCCATTCACAGCTGCTGCTGACCATTGTCGAGAGTTGGACTACAGACTGTTAAGTCATCAACAAATGCTGTTACTACATAGAGACTACCCATAAGTTCTGTGACTCTAGAGAACCCTAATATACCACCTCTTCTTCCTCGGTGTTCCCAGAGGTAGAGATGTGTTGTGTAGCTGACTTTTTAAGACCTTACTTATTTTCTGTATCTGGGACAGTCAAGAGTGTCTGCATTCATCACTCCATTAAAAAAAAAAAAAGGAAAGAAGAAATTCTGTTTTCTCTCAAAGCACCTTGATTATGTGAGTCATAGAAGACTAAGGCCGGAGTTAGTAAACTGGCAAGATCACCATCTTGTGGTGAAAGCAGTAAACTGCGGGATGAATTCTGCCCTTGGCTGATAGCAAAAGTCTGATCTCTGACTTCTTTAGACATTTATTTCAAAACCCAAGTTCTTTAAATGTCTCTCCCTACGTCAGAATTTCAGGACTTTGTCTTCTCATGTTCGTGTGTTGGGATGGGACAGCCTGTTGCTGTTGGATATGAAGTATGTAGCCCAGAGGCTGGTTGTCAAGTCGAGGTGTTAGGCTACCTTGGATCTGAAGGGTTCAGAACTCACTGTGTGTGTCAAATGCTGGGTGCAGCGTCCTAACAGATCCACTTCTGGTCTAGGCTGGCAGCAAGCATGTGGGGCGGCTGTTCAGCCTGACATGTGGAGGTTTGTGGAAGGCAGCTTGACACAGAATGGGAGGGTCCGGTCTCCGCAGGGCGGGGCCACTCGCCCGGAAACAGAGTGTGTGAGGGTGTTGTGTGTTAAGAGGGGTGTGGGGTGTGGAAAAGTGTTCGGAGTGGGAGGAGTTAGGGGAGTGACGTGAACGGAAGCTGAGAACCGGCTGAGTGAGGCCTGGGTACTGAGCCTAAGCCAGAAGTGTCAAGGACCTGTTCAGGTCCAGAGCGAGCAGGCCTGCGCCGTGGGGGATCGTGTGGTGCAGACCTGGGGTCAGAACTCAGGGCGGACTTCGGGAAAGGTAAACCTCGGGGCCGCGGTGGGCGCCGGTGGGGGAGTCAGCAGCTCCGCGGCGGGAACCGCCTCCCCAAGGCCCGGGATCCTCCCAGGTCAGAGAAGTTGCAGGGCTGGGAAACGGGAGGGAAGGGACCAGGCTGTGATCAGTTTCTCTGCCGTTCATAAGGAAGCTGGCTCTGAAATTTTGCTGTGGATTTCTTCCCTTGTCAGCAAATTTTACCTCCTATGAACTGAAATGATCCTGATTTGTTTTTTATTGTTCATCTGATTGCCAAAATATTCATAGTACTCTAGGAGAATATTTGAATCTATCTTTTGATGCTTGCAAACCAGTTCTCTTTGTTTAGGTGAAAAGGACAAAACTCTTGGAATTTACATTAATCCGCGCTAACTTCCTTGTTATACCTGTGGAGGTGACTTAGCATCCCAGGAGAGCTTTTGTATATTAGTCATGAAAGGATTAGCTGCAAATGTAATCGAACCCGAAAGCATATTTTTGTGAGTTTCATAGATATGGTTTTAACTGTTAACATTAAAAGTAAACTCTTTATCCACCGTTACTTTTCCATCTGAGACACACACTCCGCACTCCGTGACGTAAATGCAGCATTTTGATGTAAATGTGCCAGGCTTGGTGACACACACCTTTAATCCCAGCATGGGAGAAGCAGGGCAGAGGCTGCCAGATCAAAGTGTTGGAGATTAGCCTGGTCTACCTGGTGAGGTCAGGATAGCCAGAGCTACAGGATGAGCTCCTGTCTCAACAACGGCCACAACCACAACAAAAGGACAGAAAAAAAAAAGAGAACGTGTTTTTGTGCTGAGTTTTTATGCTATTTGAGGACATCGGTCACAGTGTTTTCAGTTAGGGCACTATAAACCAAGTGGTATTGGCACACACCTTTAATCCCTACAGTTGGGATTAAAGGTGTGCACCAGGACAGCGATCCAAACTGCTGTTTTGTATTTTGTGGTCAGTTCACAGCCACTGGTGTGACTCTGGACTTCTTCCAGAAGGACAGGCAGTGTCAGGACCCTTCTGGGAAGGTTTTGTACAGAGACTGGATGATGCAGAATGTCAGCACTCTGGTTTGTGTGGGTGAGAATAGTTTGGTTCCAGCCTCCTTTGCTCCTCCTCGGAGGTAGCAAGTGACTCTGCAATTGTGAGTTCTTCCAGAGTGTACGGCTTCCATCCTTTTTAGTATGGAACTCTTTAATAAATTCGGAACCTCTATAGTGTACAGTATTCTCATCCCAATCATTCAGTTCTATTTTGTGCCCCTGAGACTTGACTGAGCTGTGATTGGAAGTGAGGTTCACGGTACGCTAACTGAAAATGCTTCCTGCAGATCTTCAGTGCTCTGACACTGCATGAGAATTGGGGGATCACTGTAGAATCTTCTTTTTATCTCTTGAGCACAGTACTGTGCTAAAAATGAAGGTGTTTGCTAAAAAGATCTCTTTCTCATGTGCAGGGCTCACTGATCACCCAGACCTGCTCACCTGTGGAGCACAGCAAAGAGCCCTAGAAGGTGGAGAGGGAGGACACAGGAGCTAAGGATCCAGGTACTTTGGAGGACTGGTGAAGGGATGGCAAGGGATTCGAGTGAATGTGAAAGTGGGACATGACATCAGTTTTGCCACATTCTGTTTCACTAGAAATTGTTCTGGAGACTTCCACTGAGAAAAATCACCTCACAATTGTCCTACAATTCTTTCTACACAAGAATTGAATACCAGGAGGCAAATAAAATTTATTTGACTGTGCACGTGAGTGATGTTGTCCTTATTCTATGCACATCACTGATCAGGTCTACATACCAATATTAAATGGTTTTCATTTCAGTGGCTTTTCATGTAATTTCATCATATAAAATGATGAGAATTAGTATATCTAGATTTATTTGTTGTTTTCATAATTTTTGCACTTTTGGTATTCTAGCACATTCTCTACCTTTTATTGTTAATTTCTTCATGCCTAAAAATAATGCCAACAGACTTTTGATAAGAATCAGAAGCTATTATTGGTAGACCTATCCTGTCTTCCCTTTGAGATCTCTTATTGTCTGTTGTCATGACAATTCCAAGTAGTTTCCATTGCTGTAATTGTAATACACTGTGAGATCACCTCTAGGTGTGATCCTCTTTGTATTTTCCAGCTCTGTGCTGTGGTAATTTCAGGATTACTTTGTGTAAAAAATGCAAATAGGATTTAATAGGAATAGCTTGGAGTCTTAGAAAAGACAAACTTTCTTCTAGGTTGTCTTCTCATGTTTGAGAAGCACATGAGGCAAGGTGCCAGTCTTCACATGTTTTATGTATTCTACTATAGATGTCTGAACTCTGGGTTTTGTGGCATGCACCCATGTTGATCATGGACTTTCTATCGAATGGACCATTTGTGAAAAGTCTTTAGATTGTATTTTTATACTTTTGTCTTGATTTTTTTTTTTGTCACTGGTATAATTATGATCATCAGTCTTCACTGCTTTCCAGATGCATATCATTTAAAGGAAATTCCTTCTTTCTTGGCATTTTGTATCTTTAGATATGAAGTAAATCTTTGTAGAAAATATATCTTTTAACCTGGTATCATTTTTTAAATGTTGCTGTCTGTTTAGCTTAGGGAATATTATCTATTTACATTTCAAGAAGAAGCTGTGTAGTCTGCAACCAGAGTTTGTGTTATTTGTCGACTTTCATTTGCAGGTTCTGGATCTACGCCTGCATTGGGCTGGGCTGGAATCACATGGTGACGCTCAAGCACTGAAATATTTTCCTGGGGTTGTTCTGTACCCTGGGAATTTGTGCATCAATACAAATTCTAGGCTTCTCTTCACTATTTCTGTGAAGTATATTGTGGGAAGTTTAAGTGTCATAGAGTTTGAACCAGTCTAATAAACCACTTTCAGAGATCCTGCAAATTTCCCAAATTATGTCCCATTCTGTCTGAGTGAAACATCTTTCCATGTTCTTGTTAGTGTCTTCTTCAATTCCCTCATCAAATCAAAGTTTTCATCGTGCAGACGTTTCATAAACTTGGTTAGTTCACTCAGGAATTTTTAATTTTGTTTTCCCTCCCTCCCTTTCTCCCTCTTTCCCTCCCTCCTTCCTTCTCTCCCTTTCTCTCTCTGTATTTGTCTTTACTAATTTTTAATAATTAGGTTTTTTTTGTTAAATGGTCTCTAAAAGAGTAACATTTGCTCAGAACCATTGAACCATCGCCCTAGACCCCTATTAAGTTTTATTTATGTGAGTAGCAATTATATAAATTGATGTTAAGCTATTTTGATCAATTTTATTTTTTTAGTTTAATCAAAAAGCTTGACTTTACATAAGCATTTACTATTTTAGTAAGTTTTTCATTTATTCTTGTATTTTTAATATTCTTAAACATAACATTACTACCTACTCAGTCTGTGTATTTTCAGGAATGAACACTTGGTATTGGATAACCATATGGTATACTCTCCTCTGGATTATTTCTGCAGCTCTCAGAATTCATTAGTGCTTGGCTAAGGCTGAGGTCTTGGGAACTTTCTCCCTTCCATGTTAGCATGTGCCTTGGTATTGTCCTTTTTCAACTCTTGTTTCGGCAGCTACATTTGTATGATTTTATTTAAGTAGCTTCTCTGGCATTTCTAGGAGACACAATGCACAGCAATCCTCTCTATTCTTCTGGCTCTTACCATATCCCCACCCCTCTTGCTTAGTGATGCCTGAGCAGAACTTGTGCAACTTTATGTGTCAGTTGGGATTGAGCATCACAACTCCGTTTTGACTGATAGTGGTTTTCTGTAATGTTCATGTCCTAACTAAAATAACGTGGTTTATTTTTTATTTTTTATTTTTGGTTTTTCGAGACAGGGTTTTTCTGTGTAGCCCTGGCTGTCCTGGAACTCACTCTGTAGACCAGGCTGGCCTCGAACTCAGAAATCTACCTGCCTCTGCCTCTCAAGTGCCGGGATTAAAGGCATGCGCCACCACTGCCCGGCTAAAATAACGTTTAAGGAGAGTGAGGATTACATTTATTTGTGTGAAGTAGGATAAATATGTAGAATGTTGTAGAATGTAGTATGTAGTATGATGATTTAGAAAAGTAGTAGTTGTATAGTCTTCTCTAAGATCCATGACATCATTAGCCCTGGGAACGTGGCTAGGTTTTCAGTACCATCTGTGATTTCCCTGTTATTGAGGTCTTAATTCCAATCAGAAGATATTGGTTGCCACCATGGTATGTGGGCCATTCTTGAACCCTTAGGGTTATTGTGCAGTGCAGATCATTGTTGTGGTTCATAGGTGTCATAGTTGGGTAGGAGGCATGGTTGGCTCCCTCTGGAAGCTTGAATGTTGCCTTCTTTTACCATAAAAGTCAGTTCCCAGGGAGAATGCTTTAAGATCCAATCCATTTTGAGGTTCTGTGTCTGAAGTGTATGGCATCTTCAACAATAGGGAATCATCTTTTACGTCTATTAGCAACAGCAATAGCCTATAATATACTGGCAGTCTCTTGGACAGGTATGACCAACAACTTCAAAGCATGCTTCTCATGCCTGGTGTTGGTTTTGTTAGAAAATCTATGGCCCTTGTGAGGAGCATTATTAGCCCAGAAGAGAAATTTTCATTTATATTCTAAATATATATTTATCCACAGATTTATGTTTTATAGGCATTATTAGTGGGTAGATAATAGTATAATTCCTTATGATGTTTTAGACAGCTTTACTGTTTTTTTTTTATTGTCCTTCTGTGTTGTGGAAGTGTGGTCTTGTGGGAGTAGGTATGGCCTTGTTGGAGTAGGTGTGCCACTATAGGTTTGGGCTTTAAAACCTTCAACCTAGGTGCCTAGAAGCCAGTCTTCTCTTAGATGCCCTCTGATGAAGAGTAGAACTCTTAGCTCTTCTTGAACCATGCCTGTCTGGACACTGCCATACCCCCACCTGGATGATAATAGATTAACCTCTGAACCTAAATATCAGCCCCAATTAAATGTCCTCTTAAGAGTTGCATTGGTCATGGTTTTTCATGGCATTAAAGCCCTAACTAAGACAGATCTTATCTGTCCCTTCTCCATGATTAAATCCACCGTTATTCCATTTTCCCCTCTAGATTATTTGTTCCCTGTTATTCACCTATTATTCCCCCACATCCCACCATGATTTTTACTTTTCTGGTTACTATAGGTACTCCAGATTGTGAACTCACATCAGAAGATTTGGAACTTTTCTATGAGCGAGAACATGCAATGCCTGTCTTTCTGGGTCTGGGTTACTTCACTCACTATCATCTTTTATAAGTCCATCTATTTATCTGCAAGATTCATGACTTTAATTTTCTTTACAGCTCAGTAATTTCCCATAGAGTGTACATACCACATTTTCACTATCTATTTGTCCATTGAAGGCCATTTATGTTGTTTCCCTTTTTGAAGCTATTGTGAGTAGAGCAGCAATAATCATCTGTGGAGTAGGACATTGATTCCTTTGAGCATATGCAAAGGAGTAGAAGAGCTGTGTCACATGCTAGATTTATTTAACTTGAGGATTTGATTATTTAATTGAAGATTCTCGATATTGATACCCACAGTGGCTACTTTTTTTTGTTTATGGGGGTTTTATTCCTAATGCTTCTGTTATTTATGTTGTTGGTTGGATTATGGGTACTATTCTTCCTTTTCCATGAGAATTAGTATTTTTACTGTCTTGCCTATGGATGATTACTTCCTAGTTCTCCCATATTTATCTATTTTCCACATAAAATTTATTATTACCATGTTTTTATGGCTATTCTCTTGTGTAATTTTTTCTATAATTTGTTATGTACTAGGCTGCTTTAGTGAAAAGAATTGTGTGAATTTGGACTATCTTGAAATGCACTTATATTTCTCCATCAATTTAAAGAGATTATTTTTCTGGATGCAACAATATGCTTGATGGTGTAATTTTCCCTCCAAGCTTCAGATATGGCCCCATGCCATTTTGGGATCAGGACACCTGATAGTATTGACAGGACACCTCATAGTATTCTGCTGCTTGAATCTTTTTATGTTGTTTGACACTATTCTTTAATAGATATCAATATTGATTTCTGATTTTTCTTTTTCTTTTTGACCCCTTATATAAAAGGGCCACAAGCCTGCTGTTCATTGTTCCCAAAAGAGACAGAGATGGATGATTTTCCAGTAAACATGTGTCAGGTCGGTGGTCATATTCACTTCTTTTCTAGAAATGTTATATTTTCAGGTATTGCAATCCTTTAATTTTCTGCTTCTATAATTTTTTATTATAAACCACATTAGAAATAAACAAAATTGCACAATGAAAATAACCAGACCCAAAATCCGTACAACGAAATGAACTTTTATATAGTTAAATTAGTCACTAGGAACAAAAACTCTGGAGACTCATTTGATTTAATAGTTTCAATATCTGATATGTTTTGTTATACTTATTCACCACCAAAAAAAAACAACAAAAGAACATGTGACATTACAAAAAAAAAAAACATGTAAATTAGAACTAGAAAAGCAATTAGCGTTATATCTGTTTTCATAACTGGTGGTCATTACCTGTATTCAGTCCTATCTCATCTCCTGATATTTAATCTTTCTTTTTCTCTTTTCTTCATGTTCTTTTGTGTCCACATGTACATGGGTTCCATAAGCAAATATTGTTGTGTAGATTCGGCATATGAGGGAAGATATGGTTTCTTCTTTCTGGCAATGTATGACCTCAGTACTATACATTCTAAGTCCAGTTACTTTCCTACAAATTACTATTACATTTCTTTCTTTACCTGAATAGATTTCCATTTTATATGTGTAACATTTTCATTCTCCATTCATGTGGTGATAGACAATTAGGTTGATTAGTTATTTGCAATGGTGACTAAAACACCAGTAAACATGGGGTTTATAGAGTGGAGTGTAGAGTTCTCTGGGTATGTTCCCAAGAGTGAAATTGCAGAGCCACACATTAATTTTATCTTTATTTCTTAACTATTCTTCAAAATGATTTCCATTTGAGTGCATTAATTTGTACCCCCTCTCTCTTACATACATACACACACACACACACACACACACACACACACATACACACAAACACAAACACACATACACACCAACAGTGAAAAAGGCTTTCTTTTTCTCCATACCCTCTTTAAATTTTGTTGTCAGAGTAGTTGATGACAGCTATTCTGCTTGTGGTGAGGCAATATTTTAAAGTACTTTTATTTTGTGTTTCTCTGATGACATTTTAGGAATCCTGGACACTTTCTGCCATATTTATTGCCCATTTGGGTTTTCAGTCTTCTCAAGGTGTCTATTTACATCCTTTGCCCACTATTGGTTGACAGTTTTATTACCTTGGTATTTAACTTCTGTAATTCTTGGTAAATTCTAGACATGAACCCCTATCTAGATTGTCACTAGTACAGATTTTCTCCCCTTCTGTGGGTGTCTGTGTGCCCTGCTGATTGTTCCCTTTTATGGACAGAAACTGTATGTATGTGTGTGTATATATATGTGTATATATACACATATATAATATGTATATGTATATGTATATACATATATATACATATATGTATATACATATATATATATATATATATACACACACACATTTTTTTCATTTCACCCCATCTGTTTACTTGGAGTTAATTCCTATGCTTCTCTGTAAGGCCCAAGTATGGACAGGATTGATTCAATGTCAGTAGTTTAGCATGGTTGTCAGGTATAGCATTTTAAAGCACATACCCTCATCGTGAATTGTCTTTCTGAGACATGTACACTGTCATCCTGAGGAACAAAAAGTGTCCATAACAGATAGATAATCATGTCCAGACCTCAAATGTATGTCCAGTTTAATGGACATGCTTGTGAGACTGTTGTGTCACCCTGTTTTCACAGAGGTATAACATTCATTATAGAGTGTGACTATATTAGAACTCATCTCACTATGAAATGGTCTTCGTTCATCTACATCCCATCTTATTTCCAGAAAAGCACTGTGCCTAGCATCACATGGTCACACTGTGCATTTTTGTTTCAGCGTCTGTTGACATTCGGCGATGTGGCTGTGGACTTCCCTCAGGAGGAGTGGGAATGCCTGGACTCTGCTCAGAGGGCTCTGTACATTGATGTGATGTTGGAGAATTACAGCAACCTGGTCTCTGTAGGTGAGAACATTTTGCTTGTAGAACTTCCACCTCCTCATTTCTATATATTGACTTTATGATAGTACACTCTGTTAAGCTATTTGAAAGCATTAGAGTAGAGAAAGTTTGATATAGAAAGGAACTTTTTCATGGTGTTTTATTTATTCTTTCCATTTTCTAGTTTAGAGGTGTTATGCACCCTTCATTTTGTTTCTGTATGGTATAATATTTAGCCCCAAATACAGTTCCATGTCCATCATTGTAATTACATGGTTTTAACTGTGAGAAAACCTCAACATAAGTGAATTAAATATTCGCCCTTAATGTGCTGAAGATTCTGAGAGAAAATAGCAATTAGGAATTCATTCCTTGATTCTTCTACTTTGTATTCTCTTCATGTACTGAGCAGTGTACTATGTTAGACACCACCTGTATTCTTTCTTAAAATTTCTAGCATGGGTCATGGACTACTTCACAGAATACTTGGATTATTGTATGCAAAGGTAGGCCTGGTCACCTGTCTGGAAATAATTAAGTTGCCCTGGAATGAGGGGAGGAGTGACAAGCCAAAAATAGGGTGAGCTAGTGAGTAGCAAGAGTGGACAATAGGCAAGAGTGAGCAGTTAAAGTGAAAGGGAAAGCCAGAGCTGAAACTTGCTATGTTCAGTTCCACTTAAAATGAATCCCAATTATTTAGCCTAGTATAATGTCCTAGGCCCAAATGCATCCTACCTGTTGTAACTATTAGAAGACATATCTCTGGAATTCTCTGATAAACCTCTAGCCCACTTAATACTATTTCATAGTGATCAGAGGCCCATATAACATAAACCTGGGTAACTGCTCAACCCAAGTGGTACTTTGTTTTTTGTCTTTGAGAGAAAAACTCTCTATTTCAAGTGGGTCTTGACTTCTTCATGTGGTCCAGGTGGGCCACAAACATTTAAACCTCACAATTCAGCTTCCTAAGGACTGGGGCTCTAGGTATATATTATCATGCTTTGTTCTAACAAATGATATTATTGTTTACCTTTACATTTTTATTCAATAAAAACATTAAAAAATGAGAAAAGAAGATGCTGTGCCTTATTGCACCTGAATTATGGTATGGTAATACTAAGATAAAATGCAATTTTATTTAACTATGCTGACGATGTGATTGGAATAATTGTTCAAATTATAAGTCTAATGTGAGTCCATGAAGTAGCATTATTCTGTAATTGCCTTCCTTATATGTAGGTATTCATATTACATCCTTCATTTTCTTCTCAGTGGAGGATACACAAACACCCTTCTGGAAAATGATTTCAGAAGTCAGTATATAGAGTTGACTTGAGAATAAGGAAAGTTAAGAAACACAGCAGTGTGTGGAGCTCAGACAGTGGAGGAAGGAAATAAGCAATAGCTGCCCATTGCCACCTTAACTTAAATGATCTAAGAGCCTCTGATATTTGTCAGAATAGTTACTTTGCTTCTGTTGCACTTTGCTTCTGTTGCTTTGAAGAAAAATAGTTTGCCTTTTTTAGGGGGAAAAAAAGACCCTTTGCTGGGTGTGGTGGCACATGACTTTAATCTAGTACTTTGGAGACAGAAACAGATAGATCTCTATGAATTTGATGCCAGCCTGGTCTACAAAGCCAGTACATGACTGTGAGGGCCAGTTCACAGAGGAAACCTTGCCAAGGAAAAAAATGTTTGATACTTTTAAGTAAGCCATTCATATTACAAGGTGTTGGATGTCCTGAAAAAGAGTTTTTAATGTACACACAAATTCTGTAAATTCGGGGTTGGATTAAATTCTTCCTCACCAATTTCTGAGAAAAAAATTTAAAAATAGAGACATGTATTCTAAATATAATCAGTGAGCTCCATCCCAAAAGTAATTATTGATTCCTCAATTATTTTATCCATCTTGAGCCATTAGACATTTTTCATGAAGATCAGATAGCAATTATAAATCACAGACCCTTGAAGGCTGACACACTGCATTTGTGAGAATATATAAAATAATAGTAAAAGAAACACATCTAAGTAGTTGCTCATTGAAGAATCTTAAGTAATTTTTTAAAATTTTTTATCATGAAGCAAGCCCTACTAATCTGACTTTTACTCATTTTCAGAGAACTACTGCATATGTGATACTGTTCACCAGCATGTGAAGACTGAAAAGGAGTCTTGTCAGCAAAATAAGCTTGGTGAAATGCTTCATGATTCCTCCCCTGATGCACTTAATAAAAGAAGTGACACTACAGAAACCTCTAATAACTACAGATGCTGTAATGACAGGGATTCTTCTGTTGACCCATCAAACCTGTACAGACACAGGAGCGTGCACACTGGAGAAGAACCTTGCAAATCGAAAAACTGCGAGACATCTTTAAATGTGTGTTCCAACATTATTCAAGATGAAAGATTCTACACTGCAAATAAAGAACACAGAGAAGATGAATATGACAACTATTTCAATTGTACATATAATCTCATGCAACAAGCAATCTACCTTGAAGAGAAACCACACAAGTGTGGGAAATGTGGGAAATGCTTCAGTACTTCCTCAAGGCTCATTAAACATCAGAGAATTCATACTGGAAAGAAACCATACAAGTGTAACATTTGTGACAAATCTTATAACCAGTGTGCAAATCTTAAAATACATCAAAGACTTCATACTGGGGAGAAACCTTACAAATGTAAAGAATGTGGAAAGTCATTTCGTCAAACTTCTGTACTTAAAAGCCATCAGAAAATGCATACTGGAGAGAAGCCTTACAAATGTAAGCAATGTGACAAATCCTTTGCCCACTCTTCCAGTTTTAGAACACATCAGAAAATCCATACTTCTGAGGAACATTGTAGTTGTCCAGAATGTGGCAGGGAATTTCATCAGCTTTTACACTTTAGAAAACATTACAGACTCCATACTGGAGAGAAGCCTTACAAATGCAATGAATGTGACAGATCTTTTACCCACTATGCATCATTAAGATGGCATCAGAAAACTCATTCTCCAGAGATACATTATGAATGCAAAGAATGTGGTAAGTCCTTTATTGAATTATCACATCTTAAAAGGCATTACAGAATCCATACTGGCGAAAAGCCTTACAAATGTGAGGTATGTGACAAATCCTTTACTGTAAATTCAACTCTTAAGACACATCAGAAAATTCATACTGGAGAGAGACCTTACAAATGTAGGGAATGTGACAAATCCTTCACTCATAACTCACATCTTAGAAGACACCAAAGTGTTCATACTGGAGAGAGACCTTACAGATGTAAGGAATGTAACAAAACTTTTACTGAGTGCTCAACTCTTAGAGAACATCAAAAAATTCATACTGGAGAAAAAACTTACAAATGTGGAAAATGTGACAAATCTTTTACCCAGTATTCATATCTCAGAAGTCATCTCAGAGTTCATACTGGAGAGAAACCTTATGTATGTAAGGAATGTGGCAAGTCTTTTACTACATGCTCAATTCTTAGAACACATCAGAAAATTCATACTGGAGAGAAACCATACAAATGTAGTGTATGTGACAAATCTTTTACCCAGGACTCGCATCTTAGAACACATCATAGAGTTCATACTGGAGAGAGACCTTATAGTTGTAAGGAATGTGACAAATCTTTTACTCGGTGCTCATATCTTAAAGCACATCAGAAAATTCATACTGGAGAGAAACCTTACAAATGCAAAGACTGTGACATATCCTTTCTCCGGATTTCTAGTCTTAGAATACATCAGAAAATTCATACTGGAGAGAAACCTTACAAATGCAAAGACTGTGACATATCATTTAACCAGATTTCAAATCTCAAAAGACATCAGAAACTTCATACTGGTGAAAAACCTTACAAATGTATGGAATGTGACAAGTCCTTTACTCATAACTCAAATCTTAGAGCACATCAGAGAGTTCATACTGGAGAGAAACCTTATAAATGTACAGAATGTGACAAATCTTTTACTAGGTGCTCCTACCTTAGAGCACATCAGAAAATTCATACTGGAGAGAAACCTTACAAATGCAAAGACTGTGACAAATCCTTTATCCACCTTTCAAATCTTAGAAGACATCAGAGAGGTCATACTGGAGAGAAACATACCACTGTAAACCATGAGACATAGCATTATCCAGCATTATCTTGGCTTACAAATTCTAATATTATATGCAATAGAAACATAAGGATCAGAAACATGTGAAAGCTTTTAATGAAGTTTTAAATCTTAGAAAATATCACAGAATTTAAGTTGAAATTTTGCAAATGTGAGAAGTTCCCTTCCCCCTCCCTCGAGTGTGTTTGTGTGTGACTGTATAGGTGCTTTTGTGCTTGTATCATTGCACTACATGTATTCATAGTGCCCACAGAGACCAGTAGCTGGAAAGAGATCCCAAGAAGCTGGAGTTAAAGACAGTTGTGTCTATGTGTGTATTGGGAATTGATTACCAATCTCCAAAAGAGCAACTCTTGCTTTTATCTACTAAGATATCTCTCTACCCCCTGGGCAGAGTGGCAATTAAAACATTTTGTTTGTCATCCTAAAATTCACAATGAAATTCTTAATTCCATACAAGTTTGTGAACACCATTTAATCCCAGCACTCAACAAAAGCAAGAAGATATCTGTGAATTCAAAGTTGTCTTGTTATATAGATAATTCAAGGACAGCAAGAACTATATAAATGTGTCTCAAAAAATAATAGTAATGACAAAATGTAATAACATTAAAAATGTGATGAAGACCTCTAATTGTTCTATACATCACAAAGTTCATATTTCTGAGAAACCATATAAAGTTATACCATATATAGTCTCTATGTCTTGCTCTTCATTGGGAATTACACCCCCCAAATGCATTGAATTTGACAAAGCTTTTACCCAGTGCTGAAATTGCTGACATGAAAGCAAATTCATCATGAGAGAAAACACACACAAAAACTCTAATAAAGTCTCATCTTTCAGTCACCTTCAAAATTGTTTTAGAGTCAAGCTTTACAAATAGCAAGAAGGTAAGAAACTATAAAGAGATATATAGGCTGTTCATGTAACATGGGCATGCTCACAGACAAATCAGAAATTGGCAAGGGTTCTGAGCTTGGTGGTACAGGCCTTTACTCCCAGTACCCTGGAGGCAGAAACAAGTACCTCTATGAGTTCAAGATAGCTGTCTCAAGAAAAAAATGACTGAGTGAACACAGAAATTCATTTTGCACTACTGAAGAAAAATTGGGAAGTATTAATATTCTAAATTAAAATCATATAGCTGTCATTAACAGCCTGTCCGTTCTCAAGGAGATAAAAGAATTGAGGGACCCTCTATCAACTGTTATTAAATGGTAATCACCTGATTCTTACATGGTTGCTTGTTCTTAGAACCCTATGAATAGTTGTGAGTCTCCACTACCTGATATAAGAGGAGGCTTCTTTCACCAAGCTGGATAGTTGTACAAACTGGATGTGAATATTTAGATGGCAAATTAACAGCATGATCACTAACAAAATTTCAATTACATATGTTCTTGTACCTATACTACCCAAGCCTTGATTTTTGGCCATGGTATGAATTCCTCTCTACAGGCAGGCCTCAAATCCAATTGAGAGACAGGTTGGCTATAGGCATCTCATTTGTGTTGACCTTTCAGGAGCACCTCTCCTCCCCAGTACTCCACTACATATTTGAACCATTTTCACCCAATATCCTCACTCTCTAATTTTATATCACCCATAATCTACAATCCATTCTTACTTCCTGAATCTCCCTTATACTCGTCTATTTCTAGCTTCTACATGCAGTCTTACTTGAATAAACACAAACTTTGAAGCTAAGACCCACATATAAAAGCAAAGGTGTGGTTTGACTGTTGAGGACTGTCAGTCAGGGTTTCTATTCCTGCACAAACATCATGACCAAGAAGCAAGTTGGGGAGGAAAGGGTTTATTCTGCTTACACTTCCACATAGCTGTTCAACACCAAAGGAAGTCAGTACTGGAATTCAAGCAGATCAGGAAGCAGAAGCTGATGCAGAGACCATGGGGTGCGGTGGGGATGGAGGATGGAGAGGGGGAGATGTTACTTACTGGCTTGCTCAGCCTGCTCTCTTATAGAATTCAAGAATACCAGCTCAGTGATGGTACTACCCACAATGGGCCCTCCCCCCTTGATCATTAATTCAGAAAATACCCCACAGCTGGATCTCATGGAGGCACTTCCCCAACTGAAACTCCTTTCTCTGTGATAACTCCAGCCTGTATCAAGTTGACACACAAAACCAGCCAGTACAGGGACCAGGAGGCAGAATTCATAATTTCTAGTTATCTACTTTTACATCCAGATATTGCATTTTTATTTACAACTGAGTAATATATCAAGTTCTATAGATATATATCACATTTTCACTTATCCATGTGTCGATGGATATCTACATTGATTCCAGGCCTAATGTGGTAGTTTGAATAGATATGACCATCAGAGATTCATGCGTTTGAAGTGTGTCACTGTGGAGGTGGGCTATGAGGTCTCTCAGGTTCTACCCAGTGATGAAGATAGTCTCCTCCAAGAATCCTGTTGAAGATAGTCTCCTGGCCTTTTGATGTAGAACTCTTCTAGCACCATGTCTGTCTCCAGGATGGCATGCCTCTTGCCATGAAGATAATGGACAAAACCTCTGAAACTGTAAGCCGGGACCAATTAAATGTTTGCCTTTGAAAGAGTTGTGTAGGCCATGGTATTTCTACATAGCAATAAAATCATAACTAAGACAGAAGTGGTACCAGGGGCAGAGGTCTTGTAATAGAACTGATCATGCTGTTGTTCAGAGGAATATACTCTTTGGGAATTAGACTTAAGAAAACATAGGTACATCTACACTATGGAATACCATTCAACTATTAAAAACAAAGACATTATGAATTTTGCAGGCAAATGGATGGAACTTGAGAATATGATCCTGATTGAGGTAATACAGTCCCAAAAGAACATGCATGGTATGTACTCGTAAGTAGATATTAGGGGCTGGAGAGATGACTCAGTGGTTAAGAGAACTGACTACTCTTAATTCCCAGCAAACACATCCAGCTCACAACCATCTGTAATGTGTCTTAGTTAGGATTTTACTGCTGTGAACAGACACCATGACCAATGCAAGTTTTATGAAAGACAACATTTAATTCGGGTTGGCTTACAGGCTCAGAGGTTCAGTCCATTGTAATCAAGGCAGAAGATGGCAACATCCAGGCAGGCATGGTGCAGGAGGAGCTGAAAGTTCTACATCTTCATCTGAAGGCTGCTAGTGGAAGACTGACTTCCAGGCAACTAGGGTGAGGGTTTTAAGCACACACACACAGTGACACACCTACTCCAACAAGGCCACACTTTCTAATGAGGTCACTTCCTGGGTCAATCATATACAAACCATCACATTCCACTCCCTGGCCCCCATAGACCTGTTCAACCTGAGTCTATGGTGGCCATACTTAAACAGAGCATAATGCAAAATACATTTAGCCCAAATTCAAAAGTCCCTGTAGTCTATAGCAGTCTCAACAGGTTAAAAGTCCAAATTTCAAGGTCTCTTGAGATTCATCCAATCGCTTAATCCCCCAAGCAAGAAAGGAAACCAGCTGGGCAAAGTCCAAACTCTGCATCTCCATGTCTGATGGCAAAGCAGTCTTCAGATATCCAACTCCTTTTTCATCTTTGTTGACTTCAACAAGGTTCTTTCTCCTGGGCTTGTTCCACTCCCTGTTAGCAGCTTTCCTTGGCAGGCATCCTGTGGCTCTGGCATCTTTAACATATTGGCTACCCCAAGTCAATTTCAGCTTCACAGCTTCTTGTTCCAAAGTCTGAGATCCACACATGATCTTCTGTGTATCTCCAAAGAGCTGGTGTCACTTCTCCAGCTCTGCCCTCTGTAGCATTCTACGTTCAGATTGATCCAATCCACTGCCACTGTTATTCTTGGTGGTCATCCCATGGTACTGGCATCTTCAATATGCTAGGGTCTTCCACTGCAACTATACTTCATCAAGCCTCTCATAGGCTCTCTTCATGGTACCAAGCCTCAACTCCTTTGCATGACCCCTTCAGTCCTCGGCTGTCAATTACAACTGAGGGTACACTTTCACCAATGGCCTTCCATGGCCTCTCACAGCACCAAGCCTCAGCTGTTCTTCATGATGCCTTCATGCCTTCAAAACCAGTACCACCTTGATGATTCTTACACGTTACCAAGTATAGCTGTAGCATGAGGAACACATGGCTATCTCTGGAATACAGCATCTTTGTGCTCTCAGAAAACACTTCCCATATTTCATCTCAGTGATGCTGTTCTTTTCTTAATCACCACTAATTTCTTAGCTCGAGCTAACCAGCATCAATTGTCCCAGTAATATCCTTCTCCTCTTGAATATAAAGCCAGAGACACATGGCTGAAGCTGCTGAGTTCTGCTGCTTGCAGGAGCTGGAACATTGCCCCCCATCCCCCTTGTTCTATTACATTATCACTAGCTTCCTTTTTCCCAGCTCCTTCAATGCCTAAGTTGGATGTCCTGAATCTTGCTCCTTAGACTGACTTTGAACTCAAGAGATCTGCATGCCTGTCCCCTAAGCACTGGGATTAAAGGTGTGGTCCACCAAGCCTGGATTAAAGTTTTTCTTCACCTAGAATTTGCTCTGTTCTAGACTGGCCTTGAACTCAGAGATCTGCTTATCTTTGCCTCCTGGGATTAAAGGCTTGTATTACCATGCCTGGACCTAAATTTAACTTCATGAATCTTGCCCCCAAGGTCACAATTCCTTTAATTCTATTTAATATCCTTGAATTCAGCTCCATTTCACTTCCTGGAGTCCCTTTAATACTCAAACTATATATTTTGTACTTTTTCTTTCTCAGCTTGCTATGTTTGTTCAAAATTCTCTTTATCAGACTTAACCAGAGAAAAAAGTCTTTGTTGGGCTTCTTTGAGACTTCATTTGCAGATGCAATTAATATAAATCTCTTTACCTTAGTCCTGGGCAGTCTCTTCAGACAATGGCAAAAAGCAGCTGTGTTATTCACCAAAACATCACAAAAACAGTCTCTCAGCCACATATTAAAGTTCTTCTCCACTGAAACCTCTTGGGCCATCAGGCCTACACAGTTCAAATGTCCTTCAGCACCACTGTCTTCAATATTCTTACTAGTCTGACCCATTAAGCCCCACTTAAAGAATTCCATGGCTTTCCAAATCCAAAGTCCCCAAATCCACATTCTTCTGAACAAAAGCATGGTCAGGCCTATCACAGCAATACCCTACTCCTGGTACCAACTTCTGTCTTAGTTAGGGTTTTACTGCTGTGAACAGACACCATGACCAATGCAAGTTTTATGAAAGACAACATTTAATTTGGGTTGGCTTACAGGCTCAGAGGTTCAGTCCATTGTAATCAAGGCAGAAGATGGCAGCATCCAGGCAGGCATGGTACAGGAGGAGCTGAAAGTTCTACATCTTCATCTGAAGGCTGCTAGTGGAAGACTGACTTCCAGGCAGCCAGGGTGAGGGTTTTAAGCCCACACCCACAGTGACACACCTACTCCAACAAGGCCACACTTTCTAATGAGGTCACTTCCTGGGTCAATCATATACAAACCATCACAAATGGGATCTGATGAATTCTTCTTGTGTGTGTCTGAAGACAACTATAGTGTACTTGTATAAATAATAAAAAAAAGTAAGTGGGTATTAGCCATAAAATACAGGATACCCATGCTACACTCCACAAACCCAAAGAAGGTAAACAAAAAGGAAGGCATAAGAGCATGCTTGAATCTCACTTAGAAGGGGAAATAGTCATAACAGGGAGATGGAGGGAGGAAATCAGGTGGGTGAGAGGATGAGGGGTGATGGGGTTCCGGATCAGGTGTGGGGAGGGACAGGACAGATAGCCATGAGAATGAATAGAAGTCTGCAACTGATGGGAATGGGAGGTGGGGGACATTTCCAGAATGAGACAAAGACCTTGGATAAGGAAGGCACCCAAAATCAATGGAGGTGACCTTAGTGGTGACTAATAGCATTGGGGATATAGAATCTAAAGAGGTCACTTCCTTTAGGCAGGTTGGAACCTCAGTGGAGTGATAGAGACACTAACCCGCCTACAAAACTTTCTACCCCAAATTTATCCCGTGTACAAGAAAGGCAGGGATGGGATGGAGCAGAGACTGAGAGAATGGCTAAAAAATAACTGGCCCAAATTGAGACTCACCCTGTGGGCAAGCACCAATCCCTGACACTATTAATGAAAATCTGTTATGCTTGCAGATAAGAGCCTAGCTAGCATGGCTCTGAGAGGGCCCACCCAGCAGCTGACTCATACAGATGCAGACCCCAGAACCAAACAATGGATGGAGTATGGGGACTCTTATGGAAGAACAGAAGGAAGGATGCAAGCCAGAAGGGGATAGAAACTCCACAGAAAGACCAACCAAGTCAATCAACCTGGAACCTCGAGGCTCTCAGAGACTGAATCACCAACCAAAGAACATACACAGGCTAGACCAAGGCCTCACTGCTCATATGTAGTGGATGTGCAGCTTCGTCTTCATGTGGGTCCTGAGCAACTGGAGCTGGGCCTATTCCAAAAGCTGTTGCCTATATGTAGGATATGTTCTAACTGGGCTCCCTTGTCTGGCTTCAGTGGAATAGCCAGGCAGAGACTTGATGGCCCAGGATTGTGGACACTTTCTAGGCTTAATTGGAATCTCTGTACAGTATTCTATGGCCTACAACATAGAGCTTTTTAATTTGTACATACTGGCTATTTCAACTGCTGTTGAGTGTAATATGTGCAATTAATTTGCTTATTGATTATATTATAGTTTGCTCCCTTTGTATTTATTGACAGATTCTGTGGGTTTTTTTTTTTACCATTATACTATAAAGCTAAGTAGTAGCTAAGTAGGTAAAGCTAAGAACTTTATCTACTATGTAGGGTGTCTCTTTATACTTCCCCAAGCAAGCTAAGCTTACATCATGTAAATGAAGTACTTGAGTTTTGTGTCCTTTATAGGGCTATCTAGAACTGTAAGTGATTTTAAACACAGTGCCAAGCAAGTAGTCATGATACAGGAGCAGTAACTGAGACTTCCATTTGATTCACAAACAGGAGGCACAAAAACTTAGACTTGGAATAGGATTGGATTTGAAACATCAAGGTCGACCTTCAGTTCCACACTTCTCCAACAAGTCACAGCTAATATTTCCTAAATAGTTATACACTCTTAAGACAAATAATTAATATATCAGCATGTGGAGGTCATTTTCCTTCAAACAACCACAGTGGACTACTTCACACCCAAGGCCAGTGTACTGAGATTGCACCAGAACCTCTCCTGTCCCTAATGACATGATCACTGATGTTATGCTACTGTAAAAGCACAGTCACCTGCTCCTATAGGATTATACTTAGACTGCTTCTGTAAACTGTAGATAGCCTCTGAAAATAATCCCAGTTTAACCAGGGAGACAGATGTGGATCCACAGCTGCTGGAACAATTATACTCATGCTTGTGCAACATATAGAACATAAACATTTTCTGTCCATTGCTGACACCTTTTCAGGCTGAATAAAGACCTATTCAACCTACATGAATAGAACTTAAAGTTTGTTTTATAACATAAACATTTACCTCATATATCCATACTCCATTTCCAAACCTTAAATTTGTGTTCACATTGTTATTTTGAATCAGTCTAATTCGTACCTCCTGTATTCTCTTGAGTTGTGGCTCTCTGTGGGTACAGTCATCCTGGACATATACCCTGAAAGAAGACTAACTCTCTTTTATGAAGCTATAAATTATAAATACTTCCTAATCTATATTTAGGAATTTGTGTCTGCTCCCAACTATGATAACATTTCTGTCTTGATTGAATTTGAGTATGTCCTATGTATACTGTTATGATTTCTGTAGGAATCTTTTCTTGATTCATGGTTTTTCTGAGCAGAAGGTTCTAGGTTGCACATCGAAGCAAGCTGAAATATTCACAGAAAGCAAGCTATTAAGTATTCCAACACCAGAGTTTCAACTTTATATCCTGACTCCAGGAGCTTTTCTTGATTTCTGCCCTTATTTCCCATAATAATGGCCTGAAATGTGGAGATGAAAGCCAGATACACTTTTTCTTACAAACATGTTTTTAATTTTGTGTTTTATCACTGCATTAGGGATCAAACTAATACAGGAGAACTTTCCACATATTAGTTTCTGGTGCTTTCTTCAGCGTCTCACAATTTTATATATCACAATTCTTTCACAGCTTAGGTAATACTTATTTTTTATATATATTTTATTATTTTAAGGGTACTGTGAATGACATTCTATTATAGGTTTTCTGTTGTACACAGAATTGCACTGATTCTGTATATTAATTTTATATCCTGGAACATGACTGAGCATGTCTCTTATCTATAGGAGTCTTGTGGCAGAGACATTAGGGCATACTATATAATCACAGAATGTAAAAATGAAGACTTTTTTTTTAGTTTGTATCCACTTTATTTTCTTCCATTCTCTTATTTTTTCTTGCTAAGACCTCAAATGTAGTGTAATAGAACAGATGTAAGAATGGACATCTCTCATAGTTTGCAGTCTGTAAACTTGATAAACATCATGAACAAAATCAGCTTTTGAGAGAAAGAAAATAGTTTAATATAGTTATTTATTATATACTTCTATTTCAGTTCACCATTGATGGGAACTGAGGCCATAGGGCCAGGAACTGAAACAGAGGCAATGTAGAAGTTCTAATTACTAGCTTACTTTTCCATGGCTTTCACAGCATGCTGGTAACTAAGTGTTCATTTACTTGAGGACATTTCATAGACTGAAGTGATTTTTATCATATGTTATTATTGATAGACCAGGGAACACGTCTCATCCTTTAAATGTCTTATTGTCTAGAACACTTATAGTTTCCTCTAGCTAAATCATCTCTGCAGGCTACAGAAAAAGAAACATGGCTACCATCCCACCTAGAAAAGCTTCAACCTACAATTTGTCTTGCTTGCAAGATGGTCTAGGGTAATGGTGCCACAGAACTTGTGGAAGTAGCCAACAAATGTCTGGTTTAACTTTAAGTCTATTCTATGACAGGGAGCCCATGTATACTACCTGAATGACCAGAGACTGGAGACTGAGTGGCCTAGATATTTTGTGTAAAACTGTACAAGACCAACAGAAAAATTAATGATCTGTTTCTTAATGATATTCTGCTATACTTATAGATTAGTGTCTTGTCTATTCATTACTAGAAAGGATTTTTCCTAGGACAGATGTGAACAGATAAAGAGAGCCACACCCAAACATTAGGCTGAAAGGGAGTCCAAATTAGAGATATGCATCAGGTATCTTCACTAGCAGCATGGGTATGTTTGTAGGAGTTAGAGGGGATGGAAGACACCAGAAAAACATGTCTCACAGAATAATAAGCAGGGTGCACATGGTCTCCCAAAGATTGAAGCAGGAACCTGGCACCCGAAGAGTCTGCAACAGGTTCTCCGCATATATGTTATGACTGTTAGCTTGGTGTTTTTGAGGAACTAACAGTGCCTGAATATTTTGGCTGCTCTTGAGATTCTTCCTCCTACTGGGTTGCCTTGAGCAACTTTAATATGAGGGCTTTGCCTTGCTTTGTTTTATCTTTTTCTTGTCATGTTTGGCTGTATCTAGGAAGTCTGATCTTTTCTTAAGGGAAACAGAGGGAAAGTGGATATCATGAGAGAGGAGTGGGTGGAGGATTTGTGAGAAGTGGATGGATGGGAAACTGTGGTCAGACTATATTGTACGGGAGAAGAGAGATTATATTTTTAGCAGAAACAAGAAGAAAAACAAACTATTTTTTTCATTAATTCTTAGAAAATTCCATATGGAATTCCTTATTTTTTCCACTAAGACAGCTCTCAAGATATATTCCTTCCACCCTGTTTTAAAAGAACTATCACAAAAATCTCAGCACAAATATACTTCTTTGGGCTTCGTTTATACATTTATTATGTCAGAATTTATACCTGACAGACACATGAAAGAACTTTGTGAAAAATTAATATGCATCTAATTTCAATGATTTAGTAAAAGCTTTGGGTAAGCAAAATTTTTCTGTTAGGTTTTCTCTAAGTTGTGAAAAGAGTCTTTTGCAGGAAGAAGATATTTGACAAATTATAGCAAATTGTGGTAATTTCAAATTCCCATTGCCTGTGAGACCTCATCTACATGTAAAAGCCAAGTTCTGTACCTACTTTGCTGGCTATGTATTTTCTCTCTTTAGTCTTATGAGAATTTTACACAGGAATTTGCCATAGATATAATGAGAAACAAAATTTTTGGATGGATGAAAGGACTGTTGCCATCACCTTTATAAGCATGGTGGGGATGTGCATTTAAGAATATGTCAAAATACTAGTGGTGGGGAGGCAGCAGAGAGCTTTGATTGTAGAAAACAGGTAGTGTTCAGGGGTATCATAATAGCATAACCACTTGATCCAGATGTCCTAAATGTTACAGAAGATCAATAGATGATAGGAGATTTTATCTGCAAGGAAACAAAAAGGGAATCATTAAAACCTATATATTTTTGTTTCTTATTTTGACATAGCATGATTTATTAGTGCCATTTTTATTCTTTAACAGCAGTAATTCATCTATATTTTTATTCTAGGATTTATCCACAAAATGCTACTCATGGTTATTTTAATTAAAACACACAAATATGTGATATGTGCATCATAGCACAGGAGAAACTTCATTGACTGCTGGAGGTATACATAGAGTACATGAACAAAAATATAGCACATGATGTACAATATTATTTTACATTTTGCCAGTGCATAAGCTTTTATCAGGAAAAAAAATTTGAAAAGTTGCAGTTTTCTTCAAGACTATTTTTACCTCATCTACTGATTTTAAGTACATATTTGTATGTACACTAACCCAGACATATGTGAATCTAAGAATATATTAAAGCATATAGCTCCATCTATATTCATATATATATACACACAAATACACATAACCACACATACCACATATATTTGTTTTAACATGGTCTACATACATATTCTCAATGAAGACTACCCCTACCATCTTATGATTTCTTATAAACATCCAAGTTTTTCCTACCATAGATTGACTTCATCTCACCCCTTTTGATGGCCATTAAAAGTATTGATATGCTGATTCAAGGGTATCAACTACAAAATGCAGTACTTCAACTACAAAATGCAGTACTTCAACTACAAAATGCAGGGTAATTTCCCATCTAAGGCTTCTTTAATTTAATCACAACAGAAAATTTGATTGGAGCATATTTGAGGAGCAAAACTGGAGACACTGAACTATAGAGTTCAGCACAAAATTTCTCTTTTTGTTTTTCTCTACATTATAAAATGTACTATAAGTAGAATATCATAATGCACTGGATATTCTTACATTATATCTTTTTTTCTCCATTCTTCCATAAAGTGAGATCTAGCCATCAACTTGAAACCAGGTCATAACTTTTTCTACAATGCTTCCTAATTATACATCTATGTGATGTTCTATCATTTCAGTGTTTACATATTTTTCTCCAAGATTTCCTATGTATTCTTTATGGAACATTACTTCATTCCTAGAACGCTGGCCAATATGTTTTATATAAACTTCTCCTGTTCAGCACTCCTTCAATCAATCCAAAAAAAAAAAAAACCCATAGCCTAAGATTAAAAAAAAAACAACAGTTTATCAATGCTTCTATCACACTTTTTAAAAACAGCCACTTCCCAATAAGTCATCTGTCAATAGACTACACATACAGATGCACAGGGGGTGCAAAGAGATGGGGGCATTATCTCTCATTGTATACTTCTTTTCTGAAATATAAAAGTTTAAAAATCCCCAGCCCTACAGGGTATTCTAGAAGGAAAACGACAACGCAAGAAGGGTACAAAGAAAAAAACAAGATATTAACTATCTCACAACAAATCCAAAAGGAGAGAACCACGTGCACATAATGATACCTACAAAAACAAACATAACAGGAAATAAAAATCATCCGTCTTTAATATCTCTCACTGTTAATGGACACAACTCATCTATAAAAAGACATAGCTGACAGACTGGATACTCAAACAGGATCCAGCTTTTTGCTACATACCAGGAACACACCTCCATAACAAAAGCAACTACCACCTCAGCATAAAAGGCTAGAAAAAGGTCTTCCAAGCAAACGATCCCAAGAAATAAGCTGGAGTTGCCATCCTAATATCCAATAAAATAGACTTTAAACCAAAAGTTATCAAGTGAGATGGGAAAGGACAGTTCATATTCATCAAGGGTAAAATCCACCAAGAGAAAGTCTCAATTCTAAACATCTATTTCCCAAATGCAAGAGCACCCACATTCATAAAAGAAACTTTACTAAAGTTCAAAACACACATTGAATTCCACACAATAATAGGGGGAGACTTCAACACCCCCACTCTCACCAATGGACAGGCCATTGAAACAGAAACTAAACAGAGACCCAGTGAAATGAAGAGAAGTTATGAACCAAATGGATTTAACAGATATCTACATTACATTTCATCCTAAAACAAAAGAATATGGCTTTTTCTCAGCACCTCATGATGCCTTCTCCAATACTGACCATATAATTGGTCACCAAATAAGCCTCAACTGACACAAGATTGACATAATCCCATGCATCCTATCAGATCACCATGGCCTAAGGCTGGTCTTCAATAACAACAAAAGAACAGAAAACCCACATTCCCACGGAAATTGAACAACTCTCTACTCAATGATAATGTAGTCAGGAAAGAAATAAAGAAATTAAAGACTTCCTGGAATTCAACTAAAAAAAATGACACAACATACCCAAACTTAAGGGACACAATGAAAGCAGTGCTAAGAAGAAAATTCATAGCACTAAATGCCCTGGTAAGGAAATTGGAAAGATCCTACACTAGCAACTTAGCACACCTGAGAGCTCTAGAACAACAAGAAGCAAACACACCCAAGAGGAATAGAAGATAGAAAATAGGCAAACTCGGGGCTGAAATCAACCAAAAAGAAACAAAGAGAACTCTACAAAGAATCAAGAAAATTAAAAGCTGGTTCTTTGAGAGAGTCAACAAGATATATAAACCCCTAGCCAAACTAAGTAAAGGGCCCAGAGGCAGTATCAGTGTTAACAAAGTCAGAAATGAAAAGGGAGATATAACAATAGAAATGGTGGAAATTAAAAAAAAAAAAAATCAGATCCTACTACAAAAGCCTATACTTAAAAAAAACTGGAAAATATCAATGAAATGGATGGTTTTCCACACAGATACTATATACCAAAGTTAAATCAAGAGCAGGTAAACTACCTAAACAGCCCCATATCACCCAAGAAAATAGAAGTCTTTAAAAACTTCCCAATCAAAAACAGTTCATGGCCACATGGTTTTAGTGCAGAATTCTACAATACCTACAAAGACCTAATACCAATATTCCTCAAACTATTCCATAGAATAGAACAAAAGGAAAACTACCTAATCCATTCTGTGAAGCCACAATTACCTTGATACCCAAACCACAAAGGATACAAAAATAAAAAAAGAAAACAAAGAAAACTTCAAATCATCTTTGCTTATAAATATCGATGCAAAAATACTCAATAAAATCTTGCAAACCTTCATTCAGCACAATCAAGTAGGCTTCATCCTAGAGAATCAAGTTTGGTTCAATATACGAAAATCCACTAACACAATCTGTTTTGGGAAATATTAAAATGAACAGGCACTTTCCTGTGCTTGTGCCGGCAACTCTCTGCCCTGGCAGCCTGGGTGGCCATGCACTAGCAGGCAATGGCCGACCATTATTATCTCATGGAAACTCTCTGACTCAGAGCTCCAAAACCTCTCTACCCAGCTCACTAAGTTCCTACTGGTGGGTTGCTATTGCACCAGCCCCATGCTTCAAAACCCCCACAATCTTTGTGGTGCACATCAGGCAAACCCATGCTTTGCCACTATACCTCACTCTGCGAAAGAAACCGCAACATAAACTTAGTTCAGAAGCAACAGTAACTGAATCACTGAGCACAGCCCTAAAACGCTAATGTTGTAAGCCTTATTAAATCTAAATCCTCCCATGGCAAATCCTGATGGATCTGCCATTGAAATCAGGAGACACTAGCAATTACATCTTGTTCTCATGCTATACCTGTCCAAAAGAGCCTAAATCTCTCCTGCTTCCTCTCTTCGTCTCTCTAACTGGGAAGTCCCGCCTATTTGCCTAGTGATTGGCTCCTTTATTCACTAGGGGAATGGTTCACAAGAAGTCACCTGGATATATGACTCACTCCTCTTCCATAGCCCCTCCCAAGAGAGCAGAATTAGCACCAAAATACAAATAGCACCAGGCTTATCCACAATAGTAATCCACTATATAAACAAACTGAAAGGGAAAAAAATCACATGATCATCTCCTTAGATGCAGAAAAAGCTTTTGACAAAATTCAACACCCCTTCATGTTAAAAGTTTTGGAGAAATCCAGAATGCAAGGCCCATACCTAAATATAATAAAAGCAATTGACTGCAAACCAACATCCAATATCAAATTAAATGGAGAGATACTTGAAGTAATCTCACTAAAATCAGAGACAAGACAAGGATGCCCACTCTTCCCATATGTATTCAACATAGTACTCAAAGTTCTACCTACCTTTTTTCTCTTTTACTTTCCCTCAGAAATAAAGATTAGAATCTTTTTTTTTAAGTGTCCTTTTCTTTTCTTCCTGAAACAACTTTTCTCTAACAAGGAGTTAAAAAAAGCACTTAGTCTCAGGGCCTGGCACAGAGGTCCTGCAGAGGAAAGAACAAAGGGCCTCTTTACTCAATCTCTCTCCCTTAACAACACACCCTAGGTACTGGCTCCTATTAAGCAGTCAGTATTAATTTGCCCAGAAGCCTGCAGTTTCTGGCTTCAGAGTAACTTAGAAATTAATAAAGGTAAAGCAGCTTCTGGTTTCAGAGTAACTTAGAGTCCAGACATGTAAATAATTATTACAGAAAGCAACCTTAATCTGTTGCAAGATCAAGTCTTTCCCCATCTATGCTCTTTCCCCTTAGCTACCTTCAAAATAGAGACAGAACTCTGGCTCAAGTCTCCAGCAGATTAATACGTGGGTTTGTCTTTATTCAAATGTATTATTTAAAACCCAGTAGCAGTTTTGAATCTCACAATTCATAATTTGCTGAAAGTTTCTAGCCGAGTAGATTTAAAAATATTCATGGGACTTTGGGGAGAGGGAAACCAGGAAAGGGGAAATCATTTGAAATGTAAATAAAGAATATATCTAATAAAAAATAAAATACAAATATTCATATAATCTTTGCTATGTATTTTCAAATACCTGATTCTTTTTTATTTCTCATAATCTCAAGTAAACAGTGACAGCATGTTAGCATTCCTTCTAGGCTCTGTCCAACAGTTTCCTGTCAACAAGCTAGGGAGGCCTGGCTTCCTATAAAAGAGGCTCTTTGCCCCCTCCTCTGTCTCTCACTTTCTTAATCTCTTACTAGCTTGCCACTTAGCTCTCTGAGTATCTTTTCTCTCTGGTCCTCTTGTCCCTCTCTCCCCTCATCCCTCCCCCCACCACGTGCTCCTGCCCCACCTCTGTCTTTCACTGCCTCTAATCCCTTCTCAACTCTTCCTTTGTCCCCCAACTAAACTATATTCTATACTATATCCCTTGTATGACTAGTACATCAGAGAAAAGGGATGCCTCAGTAGAGGCCCCTCAAGGAACTCCTCCCATGTCACCATACCTGGTTCTAAAAAACATATCCTCATCTCCTTCTTAGGGTAATAAAATTTATTTAAAGATAATAATTTAGCTAGGGAGCTCTATGCATACTTTTCTTTAAACAATGCCATATTCAAAGAAATAATTTTACAGTTATCAAGCATAGGATAATAAAACAACTTAGAATTAATAATGACAAATGAAACATGATAAGTAAGAGTTATTTTTGGATTAATTGTTTAATTCTAGTAAAAAAAATTAACTTCAGAGCAATAAGAAATCTCAGGATAAAATGATGAAATGTTCTGCCTTGATAATGAGTTTTGGTTACCTGAGTCTAGACCCAGGATAAGGTTGATCTTACCTTGCTCTAAATATCCATTTGAAAGTTACTGCTAAAAGGTTTAGTAGATGGTTGACTTACCGCTGGAAATGATAAGGCTGAATACAGTAACCAGGATGAAGACAACCAAAGTCATTGTTTGAAGTGGCAGAATTATTCTATGGAATAGCTGTGCCAAGCAGACTCTAGACCTATTGTTTGGAAAGTAGCTCATGTCCCATTACACAGTAACTCATGTCCTCAACACAGTAGGCTGTATTCTACTGGAACCTGTTTAACAGGCATAGTTTGAGTAATTTAAAAGAAGTAAAATGGATAAGAGATCATTGAAATACAGGAAGCCATAGATTCTGAGGCCTCATAGCATGGATGGTTATTTCAAAACTCCTAAAAGTTCTAAACGGATTTAAAGACCAAGATATCAAAACAAAAATATTATCCAGAAAAGACTTACCCTTCCAGTTAACATTTTGACCATTTTCTGATATGTGAGAAAAAGTTACTTGCTTTCAAATTTAGAATTTCTTCTAGCATCAATTCTTGATTAAGTTACATTTTTCTGCTTTGAAATAGTACATTATTTTTGTTTCATCATTAATGATGGGTCACTGGAAATATTCTTGTGCAATTGTGGTGACCCAAGTTCAATAACTTGAACTGAGAGAAAAGTGCAAAGAGAGACACAATTCATCAAAGTATAATTAAGTGCAATGCGTTCACATTTGATAAGGTTAAAGTCAATGAAAGTACACCCTATATCCAAGAGAGTGGAGAAAATTATTAGCTGCAAAACCACTTAAAAGGATGAAAATATATATTAATGATTTAGAAGACATATTAGCTGCAAGACAAGGGTTTTTTTTGTGTGTGTTTGTTTGTTTTTTTGGGTTTTTTTAGGGAGGAGTTAATGAGTCTTTTATTTTTCCAATCCTATCTATGCAGAAGTGAAGAACTAAACTGATCACCCTATAAAACTCTGCCCTATGCTTCTCCTTTTGCCTAACCAAAGACGTGGACGAAGTTCATCTGACACAATAGCTATGTCAACTCCAGGATCTGCCTTTTTGTTTTTCAGGGAGTATAAACCTACCCACAAACAGTAAAACAGATATGCTTTCTATCCTTTCATCCACACTTACACCCACAAGCACTGTTTCCCAATTGCTCTCAAAAAACACATCTGAGTTCCCAGGTAACTACTAGGGGTAGAAATGTAGCTACCTTATGCCTGACTCTGAAATAAAAAAAATATACAAAGAATAATAAATTTTCATGTAAGGTAAAACACCCAAGTTAATACTACCTCACAGATCACACAATGGATATTATCAAATGAAAAAAGTTAGTAGCACCGGCAACGTCTAATTCTATACTCCCAAGTGGGGATGGGCTTCTCTAAAATTAACCGAGAAGATCCATAAGAGATTTATTGGAAACAAGTGTTAGCAACACCATAAACAAATTAAAATGGAGGATCAGCACTCAAAAGTACTTTTTAAATGGAAAAGGGCAGGGCAGACAGGTATAAAAAAAAGTTTGTGTATATGCCACATTTATTTTCCTTGACTTCTAAATCAGGGAACCTAAAAAGGAGAAATGGGAATATAGAAAAAAGGGAAAAACAACTATTCTTGCAGAGATGCTCAACATCAGCTTAAAAGAGAGAAATAAGTATCAAATCAAGCCCAGTGGCCTGAAGAGGCACCATGCAATCCTTCTAGCATGGTCTATACACCCCAAAGAAGGAACACAAATACTTAGAGACATGGTTCTGAATCAGAGAACAGACATTTTTCGGGGAAAACATCCTGCAACAATAAAAGGGTATAGAACTTCATAGATGGCTCAGATCAAATCCTCCTCCTTGACAATAGCATTACCACCAACACCAACAACATCATTACTACTGCAACAGAAGAAAATAATGCAGAAGATGGGAGTTTTATAAGGATTAGATCTTAAGCTTCAAAATGATCTCAACAAAGGAAGTACTCTTATTATCCCCATTGTACAGATAATGAAGATGAGAGTACAGAAATGCTATATAAATTTGCTATAATTGGGGTGGGGGAAATGGGTCAGCAGTTAAAGCACTTTCTATGAAAGTGAAGAGCATGAGTTTAGATCTCCAGAACCTACAGGTGCACATGTCAGGTGCACATGGCAGCTCATCTATAATTCCAGCCTTGGAAGGCAGAGACATGAAATCCCCACAAAAAGCTGGGTAGCAAGAATAATCTCATCAGCAAGCTCTAGATTTGACTAAGATACTCTGCCTCAAAAAATAAGATGAAGAAGATTTCTGTTATCAGACTTAGGACTAGACATGCACTCCGAACATGTGTACCTCAAGTACATGTGAATGTGCATACACACATGCTAAATACACGTATATGAAAAGAAAAATTTCTGTTGCTGCATTTGTGAAATGCAGGCTCAGAATTTGAATTCAAGTGATATGGTCTATAAGTCTGCATTTTAACTATTATGATATACTAACTTTCCCATATTTCTGTTAAACAATCAGTAGACCTGGAGAGTATACAATATTTTTTAATTACACAGTAAATATTTACATACCTTGCACAGCAAGCTCTGCCTGAGTTTCAACTGTCTTATTTCCATTATTATCTATACAAAAACAAGTCCCAACATCATCTTCAGTGACTTCACTGATCTCCAAACTACCGCCTGTTAGCAAGACCAACCTTTCAGAGATTTTCTCTGTCGAGCATTTCTTTGTTTTTCATCCACCTTATGTCTGGAGCAGGAAATCCTGAGGCAACACATGGCAGGCAACACTGCACTCTGACCAATGACTTTGATCATAGAAGTTGGTCATATCAAAAATACCAAGTCTACGATTTCCTCAGGATCTTGAAGAAGTTTCAATTCAGCTTCATCACTAAAGTTTAGTGGCCCACCACTTTCAACAATGCAGCAGTAGAGTCCTCTATGTTTTTCAGTTGCATTGCTGATAACCAGTGTTCCATTTGGAAGTTTGACAGTTCTGTCATTTAAAATGTCAGGAGCCATACTAATATTAGCAGGTGATCATCCTGAAATGGCCTGCTTAGGATTATTATTTAATCTGTGTTAGATGAGCCCTTATTATACAAGGCTGTGAGGAACTCATTTTAGAAAAGATCCTGCTATTAATATGCTTTTCCTGTTATTATTAAACATATAATAATCAATAAGTAGTAGCACACTCCTTTAGAGCAGATCTCTCCAGATTCACAAAGATGTACAGTATTATAGTGATGCTATATAGACAAATAGATGGCTTAAGTTTTAATGATGATCCTATAAGAACTCCTAAAATTATATATCTGTGATTATTAAGCTCTTTTATAATGGGACTGCTATTACGTCCTTTTCTGATAGTCAAAACTGCAATGAGAACTCTGCAAGTCTCCCAAGTGTCATCAGTTAATTACTCTTAGATGATAAACAGACTTTCTCCTACTCAGAGCACATTCTAAAGGTCATAAAAAGGGAACTAATGATTTATTATAGGTGCTAGGACAGAAGATAAAATTTTGACTGGGTTTATCTATACAGAATTTCACATATAACTTAGTTATGTTTTTAAACCTTCAGTGGATCTGTAGAGCTGAGACAAGTTGCACATGTTTAGCTAGATAGTTATTCCTAATGGATATGCATGTAAACATTCTCTGTTGTAGCTTCTATTTCAATTTATGATTTGATTTTTGTGTGAACTTGTGATGAACTTTGTAACATGTGATCATGTATTCTGAAAGATGTATAAGGGTTGAGGACAAAAAGAAGAGTCAGACCAGAGGAACTTAGGTGAGAGGAACTGAGGTGAGAGAAGAACTGAAAGTGAGAAGATTTTAGTCCGAAGAGAGAATTTTAGAACCTACAACCCTGCACTTTCTACATACACATGTAATATTTTATTCTATCCCTGATCTCTGATGAGGTTGAAGTCTAGATAGTCATATTCTTATTAAAAGCTTAAGTGGTTTAGGATTTTTGAAGATGTTCTCAGCCTAAGAAGATGGTTTTAGGTTTGTATGGTAATACAAATTAGGATACAAGTTAAGTACAAAATTTAAATACACCAAAATAGGATAGATAATAGAATATCTTCTAAAGTTGCCAAATACTCCAGACTGAAATTGTATATATAATATATTATTATTTTCGTAATTGTTTCATAATTGTTATAGTTGTATTCAACTTATATTTGAAAACAAAATGAGCCTTTAATTGGACTAAACTGGGAGTTGTAGGGAGAATATCTCATGTATTGTATGAATGCACCACCTGTCACTTATAAAGCCTATGGCCTGTGGCATAGGCCTGAAATGGGAGGTAGGGCCTCTTAAGGAGAAAGGATATGGCCCAGAAAGATGTTAGGACACAGATGTCTGGTACCTGAGCATAGGTAACCAGGCATGGGGCACAATACAGGCTAAAATAATTAGGTTATCTAAGATATGACTTAGTCAGACAAGAGCCTAGCTATATGGCTAAGATACTTGAAAATATATTTTAAGTTGAGTCTTATGGGGCTGGGAATATTACATAGGCCTAATGTCTACAAATCAACATCAAAATCATATGAAATGATGGCATGATGAATCCCAAAGACCTTTGTAACCAAAGCACTATTGGCCATGTGTAGGTGAATTGTCTGGAGACATTTATATGAGCACCATATACATGACCTATCATGCTCCTTTTAATTTCCTTCTTGTTGTAGCCTAGGACTTCAGTTCAGAGGTAACCCATAGCTTTTCATTTTCTGTGGAATATATACTTAGCCTCTTCCCCAGCATAACATATTTCCTTTTTTTCCATTCTGAGATTATAGCATCTTTAAAATAAACAGACTTCTTTAGTTCAACAGTGTTTCCATCATCCAATGTCTCTCAGTAGTTGTATTTTCTTCCCTAGCATTCAAAAACTGTAAATTAAGCAATACATAGTCTGTCTCTGGAGGGTTTTGTTACCATTTTCTGTTTCTTAAGCATTTTTCTAAAAGTATAAATAGCTCTACGCAATTGCAACTCCTACAGGATTGTGTAGTATACCTGTAATGTTTTTTATATTACAATATGTAAAAATTTGCTTTACTTTATGAGAGACACATGGTGGAACATGGTTAATCATAATTTCTATGGGAATTCCCATAATGGCCATAACTTCTAATGAATGTGTAATGATAGAATCAGCCTTTTCAGAAGCTAAGGCAGTTGCACATTGAAATCCTAAATATGTTTCTATACTATGGTATACATAATATTAGTTTAGAAATTCTGTTAGTTGAAATAAATACTTTTGCCAAATTTCATTTCTTTGGATACCCATAGGGTTACTTCGGGAGGTAAAGGAGTTTACTTATATGAAAAACAAGTAAGACATCATCTCTTTACAATTTCCTTGGCTCGTGGTCAAGTGACAGAAAATGCTTTCTTTAAACCTTTGTGGTTAACATGGTATTTTTTTTTATAAAATTCATACGCATATTAGACACAAGAAATTAAAACAGAAATTGTAGCATTCAATTAATCAAATTCTCATTAGTCTTATCATTAAATCCTTAATGTAACAATAAAACCATGTATTTTATTAGCAAGAAATTGAAAATTTCAATAGAAAGCATATATTTTACCTTACTATTTTGTTGGTTATATATGTGACTGATGTATGAGAGGATGGACTGAATCTTGCTTAATCTTATTGTACAGGCCAGAGAAAAACTGCTCTTAGCAGCTAAAATGGAGCTGGGTCTTTGCAGACAAATACTCATAGGGGTCCTTCCATAGAAAATGACTGACTGCCGGGCGGTGCTGGCGCACGCCTTTAATCCCAGCACTTGGGAGGCAGAGGCAGGTGGATCTCTGAGTTCGAGGCCAGCCTGGTCTACAAAGTGAGTTCCAGGACAGCCAGAGCTACAGAGAAACCCTGTCTCGAAAACCAAAAAATAAATAAATAAATAAATAAATAAAAATTTTTAAAAAACGAAAGAAAGAAACTGACTGACTGGAGGACTGTTAGAAGGAAGCATGCTACTAAAGAGTAAACTGTGAAGCTATTGGTAGGGGGCTGGGAAGAAGGCTTTGCCATCCTATAGATTCTTTATTGTTTTTTTTCCTGTGCCACATTTTTTGTTAGATATTTTCCATATTTGCATTTCAAATGTTATCCCCTTACCTGGTTTCCCCTCCAAAAACACCTTATCCTATCACTTCCTCTCCATGCTCACCGACTTACCTACTCTGGCTTCCCTGTCCTGGTATTCCCCTAGACAGGGCATTAAGGCTTCTCAGGGCCAAGAGCCTCCCCTCACTTTGATGTCCAACAAGGCCATACTCTGCTACATATGCAGCCGGAGCCATGGGTTCTTCCATGTGTACTCTTTGGTTGGTAGTTTAGTCCCTGGGGCTCTGGGGGGTACTGGTTGGTTCATATTGTTTTTCATCCTATGGAGCTACAAGTTCCTTCAGCTCCTTCAGTCCACTCTCTAGCTCCTCCATTGGGGACCTTGTACTAAGTCCAATGGTTGGCTTAGAGCACCCATCTCTGTATTTGTCAGGTACGAACAGAGCCTCTCAGGAGACAGCTATGTCAGGCTGCTGTCAGCAAGTGCTTGCTAGTATCCACATTAGTGTCTGGGTTTGGTGAGAATATATGGGATAGATCCCCAGGTGGGGTAGTCTCTGAATGGCCTTTCCTTCAGTTTCTGCCCCACAATTTGTCTCTGTATCTCCTCCCAAGGGTATTTTGTTCCCCCCATCTAAGAAGGACCAAAGCATACATACTTTGGTCTTCCTTCTTGAGCTTTATTCAGTCTGTAAATTTATCTTGGATATTCCAATCTTGTGGGCTAATATCCATTTATCAGTGAGTGCATACCATGTGTGTTCTTTTGTGATTGGGTTACCTCACTCAGGATGATATTTTCAACTTCCATCCATTTGCCTAAGAATTTCATGAGTTCATTATTTTTAATAGCTGAGAAGTATTCCATTGTGTAAATGTTCCATATTTGCTGTATCCATTCCTCTGTTGAGGGGCTCTGGCTATTATAAATAAGGCTCAGCAGTTAAGAGCACTGACTGCTCTTCTGAAGGTCCTGAGTTCAAATCCTAGCAACCACATGGTGGCTCACAACCTTCTGTAACAAAATCTGACTCCCTCTTCTGGAGTGTCTTAAGATAGCTACAGTGTACTTATATATAATTAATCTCTCTCTCTCTCTCTCTCTCTCTCTCTCTCTCTCTCTCTCTCCTTCAGGCATAGTTTTAGTCTACTAATGACATAAACAGGAAACACAAAACAGGGCATGTTGAGTGTTAAGTATTGAAAGCACCTTAACATGTTGCCCATCATCCTTGAGGGAATTCTCTCTTCTACATTATTCTCCTTCTTCATCTAGGGTCCTAATTGAGGAGTCTAAGAATGAGAATTTAAATTGAACATGTACTGGAATGGCTCCTTATCACATTCCTTTCCCCATAATAGTATCCCTAGACTTCCACAATAAACTCTTAGCCATTTCTTAAGAATAGCAACACACGGGAAATCCTTACCACCCTTGCATTTACTAACAAACTTGTTTTGCAGCTAATATGTCTTCTAAATTATTAATATATTTTCATCCTTTAAAGTGGTTTTGCAGCTAATAATTTTCTCCACTCTCTTGGATTTAGGGTGTACTTTCATTATCTTTAACATTATCAAATGCAAACACATTGCACTAAATTACATGAATTCCACTTCTCTTTGCAACTTTCTCTCAGTTCAAGGTATTGACCTAGGTTCACCACAATTGAACTAGAATATTTTCAGTGATCCATCATTAATGGTGAAAAACAAAATAATTTACTATTTCAAAACAGAAAAATATAACTTAATCAAGAATTGATGCTAGAAGAAATTCTAAATTTGAGAGCAAGTAACTTTTCTCAGTATCAGAAAATGGTCAAAATGCTAAATGGAAGGGAAAGTCTTTTCTGGGTAAGGTTTTGTTTTGATATCTTGGTCTTTAAAGCCATTTAAAATTTTCAGGTGTTTTGAAATAACCATCTATGCAATGAGGCCTCAGAATATGTGGCTTCCTGTATTTCAATGATCTTTAACTCATTTTACTTCTTTCAAATTGCTCAAACTATGCCTGTTAAACAGGTTCCAGTAGAACAGAGCCTACTGTGTCAAGGTCATGAGTTACCCTATAATAAGAAATGAGCTCCTGTTCAAAGAATAGGTTTAGAGTCTGCTTGGTACATCTATATTTGTACAATAGTTCTGCTACTTGAAACAATGACTTCAGTTGTATTCACCCTGGCTACTGTATCCAGCCTCATCATTTCTAGCCGTAAGTCAACTATCTACTCAACAAACCTTTTAGCAATAACATTCAAGTGGGTATTTAGAAGAAGGTAAGATCAACCTTACCCTGGGTCTAGATTCATTATCTAGAACCAATACTCATTATCAAGGCAGAAAAAAAATCATCATTTTATGCTGAGACACCTCATTGCTCTTTATGTTGTCTACTGTAGGGGAAGGTGGTATAAAATTTAAATTTAGCCCGTTTTTTACTAGCATTAAATCATTATTCTAAAAATAACTTTTACTTATTATATGTTTCATTGGTCATTATTAATTCTAAGTTGTTTTATCCTGTTTGATATCTAACTGTAAAATTAGTTCTTTGAATATGGCATAGTTTAAAGAAAATTATGCATAGAACTTCCTAGCTAAAATATTATCTTTATATGAAGTTTATTACTATAAGAATGAGACCATGATATGTTTTATAGAGCCAGGTATGTTGAGGTAGGAGGGGTACCATGGGGGGTGGCTGCTGAGGCATCCCTTTCCCCTGAGGTACCAGCCATACAATAAGTATAGTATAGAATATAAAATATAGTTTATTTGGGGAAAAGGGAAGAGGAATTGAGAAGGGAGTAGAGACAGAGAAAGACAGGGCAGGGAGGGAGGGAGGAAGGGAGGAGGAGGAGAAGAGAGAGAGAGAGAGAGAGAGAGAGAGAGAGAGAGAGAGAGAGAGAAAGAGACTGTCTAGGAACATGTGGAGAGATAGGGGAAGGAGGAAGGGAAGAGAGGGAGAAGGGAGCTAGGGTGAAAAGAGAAAGAGAGAATGGGAAGAGTTAGTAAGGGAATAAGAGACTAAGAGAAAGAGGAAGGGCCAAACAGACCCTTGGATAGGAAGCCAGTCCTCCCTGGCTTGTTGGCAGGAAACTGTTGGGCAGTACCTAGAAGGAATGCTAACATACTGTCACTGTTTGAGATTATAAGAAATCACAGAGAATCAGATATTTGAAAACATAGAAAAGATTATATGAATATTTTAAACAACCTTTTATTCTATCACAATGTCATTATTTCAGTGGTAGAGTACTGGAATATAGGCAACCGGGGTCATTACATAATTTATTTCTTTCACCATATAGATGGGGTAATTTTAGCATTCAAAAACCAACAATACAAAAGTATGTATTATGTATTTTATTATAGATAACTGATCATAGAAAAATCTTGAGACAAAACCAGCATTAATTTTTTGTATGTGTCTTATTAGCCTATAAGCTTGGAATACACAAGACAAAATTCACATATCAAATAATGCCCAAGAAGAAGGAAGGAGTGGAAAGATTCAGTGTAGCAGTGTAGGGGAATACCAGGACAGGGAAGTGGGAAGGGGTGGGTTGGGGAACAGGATGAGGGAAGAGGGCTTATGGGACTTTCGGGGATCCAGGTAAGGGGAAATCATTTGAAATGTAAATAAAGGATATATCAAATAAAAAAAACTGACAGCCAAAACAAGACTTGGAAAGAACAGGAATTAAAGGCCCATACCTAAACATAGTAAAAGCAACATACAGCAAACCGGTAGCCAACATCAAACTAAATGGAGAAAAGCTTGAAGCAATACCACTAAAATCAGGGACTCTCTCCATTTTTTTTTTCAATATAGTACTTGAAGTTCTAGATAGAGCAATTAGACAACATAAGGAGGTCAAAGGGATACAAATTGGAAAGGAAGAAGTCAAACTATCACTATTCACAGATGATATGATAGTATACTTAAATGACCCAAAAACTCCACCGAACGCCTACAGCTGATAAAACTTCAGCAAAGTGGCTGGTTATAAAATCAACTCAAGCAAATCAGCAGCCTATACTACTCAAGCAAATCCTATACTCAAAGGATAAGCAGGCTGAGAAAGTAATTAGAGAAATGATACCTTTCACAATAGCCATAAACAATATAAAGTATCTTGGTGTGATTCTAACCAAACAAGTGGAAGATCTGTATAAGAACTTCAGGTCTCTGAAGAAGGAAATTGAAGAAGACCTCAGAAAATGGAAAAATCTCTCATGCTCGTGGATTGGCAGGATTAATATAGTAAAATTTGTCATCTTGCCAAAAGCAATATACAGATTCAATGCAATCCCCATCAAAATCCCAACTCAGTTCTTTATAGAGTTAGAAAGAGCAATTCTCAAATTCATCTGAAATAACAAAAAACCCAGGATAACTAAAACTATTCTCAACAGTAAAAGAACTTCTCGGGGAATCAGTTTCCGGGACCTCAAGCAGTGCTACAGAGCAATTGTTTTAAAAACTGCATGGTATTGGTACAGTGACAGGAATAGAATTGAAGACCCAGAAATGAACCCACACACCTATGGTCACGTGATCTTCAACAAAGGAGCTAAAAAACATCCAGTGGAAAAAAGATAGCCTTTTCAACAAATGGTGCTGGTTCAACTGGAGGTCAGCATGCAGAAGAATGCGAATTGATCTATTCTTATCTCCTTGTACTAAGCTCAACTCCAAGTGGATCAAGGACCTCCACATAAAACCAGACATGCTGAAACTACTAGAAAAGAAACTAGGGAAGACCCTTGAGGACATGGGCACAGTGGGAAAGTTCCTGAACAGAACACCAATAGCTTATGCTCTAAGATCAAGAATTGACAAATGGGACCTCATAAAATTACAAAGTTTCTGTAAGGCAAAGGACATGGTCAAAAGGACACAATGGCAACCAACAAATTGGGAAGAGTTTCAATTGGCGGCAGTGCGGAGGTGGTGCACGCCTTTAATCCTAGCACTTGGGAGGCAGAGGCAGGCGGATTTCTGAGTTCAAGGCCAGCCTGGTCTACAGAGTGAGTTCCAGGACAGCCAGAGCTACACAGAGAAACCCTGTCTCTCTGTGTAGAAAAACAAAAAACAAAAAACAAAAAACAAACAAACAACAACAACAACAACAAAAAAGAATTTCGAATGGCTGTGAAGCACATTAAAAAATGTTCAACATCGTTAATCATTAGGGAAATGCAAATCAAAACAACCCTGAGATTTTTACCTCACACCAGTCAGAATGGCTAAGATTAAGAACTCAGGAGACAGCAGGTGTTGGCGAGGATATGGGGAAGGAGGAACACTCCTTCACTGCTGGTGGGACTGCAAGCTGGTACAACCATTCTGGAAATCAGTCTAGTGGTTCCTCAGAAAACTGGGCATGACCCTTCCAGAGGACCCTGTTATACCACTCCTGGGCATAAACCCAGAGGATCCCCCAGCATGCAATAAGGACACATGCTCCACTATGTTCATAACAGCCTTATTTATAATAGCCAGAAGCTGGAAAGAACCCAGATGTTCCTCAATACAGGAATGAATACAGAAAATGTGGTATATTTACACAATGGAATACTACTCAGTTATTAAAAACAATGAAATTTTTAGGCAAATGGTTGGAACTGGAAAATATCATCCTATGTGAGGTAACCCAATCACAAAAGAATACAAATGGAATGCAGTTACTGATAAGTGGATATTAATTAGCCTAGAAGCTCTGCATACTCAAGACACAATTAACATATCAAATGATTACCAAGAAGAAGGAAAGAGAGGATCCTGGCCCTGGAAAGGCTTGATCCAGCATTGTAGGAGAGTACCAGGACAGAGACATGGAAGGGGGGTGATTGGGGAATGGGTAGAGGGAAGAGGGCTTATGGGACTTATGGGGACGAGGAACGGGGACAGTGGAAGGCATTTGTAATGTAAACAAAGAATATGGGAAAAGAAGAAAAAGAAATGTAAATAAAGGATATATCAAAACAAAAACAACAACAACAAAAAAACTGAGAGCCAAAACATGACTTCAAAGGATGTTAAGCTTCTGTTGCAAATGATGTAGGAGTAAACAATGTATACTCCCTGATTTCAACCAATTTTAAATACATTATTTGATGTCATTGCTTAATTTTAAAAATAAAAATGTCAAGGCAAAAAAAATTTTTTGTATGTGAATTCAAAAACTTCATCTGAAGTGAGAAACACTAACTTAGAGATCCGTTAAAAACATGCTACACGGACAAAGAAGTCACCATGAGGGGAGATGGACCATGAGCATGTGACCAGAAGAAACAGGAAATATCTGTTGTATATCACTAGGGAGGTAACCAGGCCAGCAGTTAGAAAGGAGTTTAGGGATTAACTCCCTTCCACCCAGTAATTGTAATAAAACAACCATAGTCTGGGAAAATAAAAAACATGCTATACTAGCATATGGTCAGATGTCCCCAAGCAAAATCTACTCAGCTAGAATCAATGTTCAGTAAATTATGAGTCAGCAGATAAAAAACTGCTACTGGTTTTTTTAAATAATTCATTTGAATAAGACAACCCCAGATATATCAATCTGCTGGAGACCTGCGCCAGAGTTCCGGTTCTCTCTTAAAAGTAGCCAAGGGGAAAGAGCATAGATGGAGAAAAGACTTGGTCTTGCAATAGATTAAGGTTACTTTCTATAATTGTTCATCTGTCTTGACTATTAAGTTACTCTGAAGCCAGAAGCTGCAGGCTTCTGGTCAAATTAATACCAACTGCTTAACAGGAGCCAGTGCCTGTGGGATATAAGGGAGAGAGTTCTCCACAGGATCTCTGTGCCAGGCCCTGAGACTAAGTGGTTTTTGTTTGTTTGTTTTTTGTTTGTTGTTGTTGTTGTTTTTCTAACTCCTTGTCAGTTAGAGAAAAGTTATTTCAGGAAGAAAAAGACACTTTTTAAAAAATATTCGAATCTTTATTTCTAAAAGAAAGTAAAAAAAAAAAAGCTTATCAAAAAAAGCTTTTTTTTTTTGGTTTTTCGAGACAGGGTTTCTCTGTGTAGCCCTGGCTGTCCTGGAACTCACTCTGTAGACCAGGCTGGCCTTGAAGTCAGAAATCTGCCTGCCTCTGCCTCCCAGGTGCTGGGATTACAGGCTTGCGCCACCATGCCCGGCTACCTCTCTCACTTTTTGTTATGGGTTATTTTATTTATTTACATTTCAAATGTTATCCCCCTTCCCGGTTTCCCCTCAGCAGCTCTCCTATCCCATCCCCCCTACCACCTGCTTCTATGAGGGTGCTCCTCCACCCACCCACCCACCCACTCACTCCAGCCTCACCTTCGCATTCCCCTCTGCTGTGGAATCAAGCCTCTAAAGGACCAAAGGCTTCCCCTCCCATAGATGCCAGATAAGGCCATCCTCTGCTATATTTGTACCCTTTGGTTGGTGGTTTGGTCCCTTGGAGCTCTGGGCAGGGGGCAGGGGGCAGGGGGTTCTGAATGGTTGGTATTTGGTTCTCTGGAGTCTCACTTCTTGAGTTCTTTGTATATATTGGACATTAGCCCTCTGTTGGATGAAGGATTGGTAAAGATCTTTTCCCAATTTGCTGGTTGCTATTTTGTCCTATTGACAGTGACCTTTGCCTTACAGAAGATTTGTAATTTTATGAGGTCCCATTTGTCAATTCTTGATCTTAGCGCATAAGCTAGTGGTGTTCTGTGCAGGAAAATTTCCCCTGTGCTCCTGTGCTCAAGGCTCTTCCCTAGTTTCTTTCTCTCTTTCTTTTTCTTTCTTCCTTCCTTCGTTCCTTCGTTCCTTCCTTCCTTCCTTCCTTCGTTCCTTCCTTCCTTCCTTCCTTCCTTTCTTTCTTTCTTTCTTTCTTTCTTTCTTTCTTTTTTGGTTTTTTTTGAGACAGGGTTTCTCTGTATAGACCTGGCTGTCCTGGAACTCACTCTGTAGACCAGGCTGGCCTCGAACTCAGAAATCCACCTACCTCTGACTCCCAGAGTGCTGGGATTACAGGCGTGTGCCACCACTGCCCGGCTCCCCTAGTTTCTTTTCTATTAGTTTCAGTGTGTCTGGTTTTATGTGGAGGTCCTTGATCCACTTGGAGTTGATCTTAGTACAAGGAGATAAGAATGGATCAATTTGCATTCTTCTGCATGCTAGCCTCCAGTTGAATCAGCACTAGTTGTTGAAAAGGCTAGCTTTTTTTACACTGCATGGTTTTAGCTCCTTTGTCAAAGATCAAGTGACAATAGCTGTGTGGGTTCATTTCTGGGTCTTCAATTCTATTCCATTGATCTGCCTGCCTGTCACTGTACCAATACCATGCAGTTTTTAACACTATTGCTCTATAGTACTGCTTGAGGTTCGGGATACTGATTCCCTCAGAAGTTCTTTTACTGTTGAGAATAGTTTTAGCTATCCTAGGTTTTTTGTTATTCTAGATGAATTTGAGAATTGATCTTCCTAACTCTATGAAGAATTGAGTTGGGATTTTGATGGGGATTGCATTGAGTCTGTATATTGCTTTTGGCAAGATGGCCATTTTAACTATATTAATCCTGTCATGAGCATGGAAGATCTTTCCATCTTCTGAGGTCTTCTTTGATTTCTTTCTTCAGAGACTTGAAGTTCTTGTTATACAGATCTTGCACTTGTTTGGTTAAAGTCACACCAAGATACTTTATATTGTTTGTGACTGTTGTGGAGGGTGTCATTTCCCTCATTTCTTTCTCAGCCTGTTTGTCCTTTGAGAATAGGAAAGCTACTGATTTGTTTGAGTGCAGGAGATCCTTTAGGGCCTCTCTTAGTACTACCATGTCCTGTGATTAAAATGGGAAACTGAAACAAGGACAAAGGGTACAGACACATCAGGAATGAAGGTATGGTTCACTCCTACAGGAAAAGAGCCAAGATGTGCTGAACTGATTGCAGAGAGTGGAGGAAATAGTAGAGGAAGGTAGTTATTAATGCCATCTAAGGCCAAGTGACCAGTTGCAGAGATGAAGATTATAAAGTAATCTGAAAGCTCCTATTTTATTTTGTTAAGAACACATTTGTATAGATATTTGTGCTTTCTTCCAATTTCTTTAACATCGATTGGTATTTTAGGTGAGATACTAATGTTCCCTAGAGACATTGACCTATTGTAAACTTACAGATGCATTTGCAATTGTACAAGGAATATCATGTTAGGCATATTTATGACCTGGTTATTGTTTCATTTGGACATGAAATAATATTTGTGTCAAGTTGAAAAGGGGTGGATTGTAATGGCTACTCTTAGTTGTCAAAGTGACTATATCTGGAATGAACTACAATCCAGAATCGGAGGGCACACCTGTGATCCAGATCTTGAGCCTGGAAGACACAAGTTTCTGGCCTGAATCTTGGCATGGAGATGTTGAGGCATAGTGGCCATGAAAAGCATTGGCCTAGGCAAGATAGTACACATCTTTAATCCCAGGAGATTGAGGCAAAAAGATCTCTCAGTTCAAGATCAGTCTGGGACAAAGCAAATCCCAGATTCAGGAAAGTGCAAGTTCTGGTAGTAATCACTTTATCTGGCACATAACTTTAATCTGGGCCACACCTTCTGCTAGAGGCCTTCGTAAGGTCATTAGAAGAAGGAAGACTCACTTTTCTTTGACTGCTTGCATTTCCTTGCCAGCACATTTGTTAGAACCCACGTCCATAGAAGTCCACTTAAAATAACTAGCCTTATGAGACTAAGCAACTTCTACATTCTTAGACTTGCCATCCACACCTTCCCTTTGTTGGATTAGTTGTACTACAGACTGTAAGTTATCTCAATAAATTCTCTTAATAGAGACATGTTCCATAAGTTCTATGACTCTAGAGAACCCTAATACAGTCAGATAACCATTTTTTTAAAACAGTTCAGATAGGACTAAAGCATGACTTTGTTTTGAAAATCTAACTGTGAAATTTTATGAAGTGTTAAGTATGACATTTTAAGAACATGTAGTAGATAAATAACTGAAATTGTAGAAGTGAATGTAAGTGGTGCTTTTGAGTGGAATGTTTCAATGTCTCTTCAAACCTCATTTATTATTGATAAGCCCACTCACAACACCGATGAGATTCCACTTAAGAATATCTAAGTTTTCTCAGACTGAAACTAAACTATGGAGATTTACTATTAATGCACATAATGTTTCTTACTGTATGCTTATCTTTCAAAGTAACTGTAAGTTTGATTTTCCTACATAATATCCTCAAGAATCATAAGGGACATTTTCGTTAAACTTTTGATCAAAGAACTGAGATAACTCAGTCTAAAGAAGAGAAACATGTATTACAGTATACCTTTTAAAAACACATTCTACACCAGATAGCAGCAAAAATAATTTTTCTTCTACCTATCAACTTATAAACATAAAAATTGCACTTGATTCCATAATGTAATTGAGACCCCATAACAATAGACATTGCAGAACTAATGTTTATTTTGTGTAGTTACCTTTCCTACTAACTGTGAATAAGTGAGTATATAGGAACTAAGTTATAGAACATAGTCCCCAAAAATCTTTCTCCTAATGCCTTTAGAATGAGTTATATGGAAAAATTAACTTTTTCTTCTCATTTAGAGAGTCATCCTTCCTTAATACTGAGGAATAAATTTGGTGTGGTGAGTCTGAATACTTTATATTTGTTACTTTAAGGTTTCACAAGTCAACATTTTTTACTTTTATATTCCTAATTTGTTAATATATATAGCACTGCCAATCTAAAATCTGAACATAATGATGCAATTTAATAAAGTACTCACTACTGCTCATGTGGTACATTAATTGTCTCATTATTATCCTAACTGCTATATATAAATTGAATACAATTTTTAGAGTTCCTAAGGAAAATTTTCTTTTCATTTTTTCTTTCTTTTGTTAAAAAATTTTTTTTGAGACAGGGTTTTCTGTGTATCCCTGGCTGTCCTGGAACTCACTCTGTAGACCAGGTTGGCCTCAAACTCAGAAATCCACCTGCCTCTGCCTCCCAAGTGCTGGGATTAAAGGCATGCCCCACCACTGCCCAGCTAAGAAAAAATTTTCAATCAATGCAATTAAATATGGAACTTGTTTCATAGATGTATTCTTAATGAAATCTCAAAAGTATATCATTTCAAATATTAAATATTTATTTCCCAGAATAATAGAGAAAAAGAATATGCTCTAATATGATACCTAAGAGGACAGCATAAAGAGTAAATATAAGACATTTTGACACATAATACAATTACTGTACTATTATCATATATTTACACAGTGGCAATTTGATTAGCACAATTTTCAATCCAAGCAGATTAGGAAAGGGACATACAGAGTTAATGTGGCACAAACAGCAAAAGACTTTTCTTCAAATGTTTCAACTTCTCAATACAAAAGTACAGCAAAGTGAATGTTTAGATGTAATGTGTTTTGATGAACATGCTCATCACAATTTTTATTTTCTAAATGAATCCAAGAACTATTGAAGTCCAACAATGTCTTTCACTATTGCCAACAGATTGAGCCAACAGAAGAGATTATTATTCAGCCATCACCAATTAACATAATTGTAAGTTCACTTTTGTAATTAGTAAATAACAAGCTATGGTTTTTAAATATTTTATATTTGAGAAATGGAGTATACAATGGGAGATAACCTCCATCTCCCTCCCTCTCTCTCCCACTCTCTCTCTCTCTCCATCCTTTGTGCATCTGGGTGTATAGCCTATTGACAGATAGCTTATTGAGAAGTGACTGTTTTTAAAGAGTGTGATAGGAGCATTGATAGACTTTTTTTTTAAATCTTAGGCTATGGCTTGTTTTATTGTATGAAGGAATATTGAACAGGAGAAGTTTATATAAAACATACATTGGGCAATATTCTAGGAGTGAAATAATGATCCATAAAGAATACATAGATAATCTTGGAGAAAAATTGCATACACTGAAATAATAGAAATCATATAGATGTATAATTATGAAACAATGTAAAGAATCCTATGCTCAGGTTTCAAGTTGATGGCTAGAGCTCACTTCATGGAAGAAGGTAGAAAAGAAAAGATATAATGCAAGTATATGCAGTGCATGATATTCTATCTAGGTAGTATATTTTGTAATGTAGATAAAAATAAGAATAAAGAGAAATTTTGTGCTACACTCTCTATATAGTTTAGTATCTTCAGTTTTGCTTCTGGAATAAGCTCCTATCAAATTTTCTGTTATGATTATATTAAAAGAAGCCATGGATGGGAAATTACCCTGTGAAGTACTGCATTTTGTAGTTGGTAATATTGGGCCAGCATATCAATAATTTAAATGGCCATCAAAAAGGATGAGATGAAATCAATCTATGGTAGGAGAAACTTGGATACTTATGAGAAATCATAAGATAGTAGGGGTAGACTTCATTGAGAATATGTAGGTAGACCACGTTAAAATAAACATAGTATGTATGGTATGTGTATGTGTTCTGTGTGGGTATGTGTATGTGTGTTTGTGTGTGAGTATGTATGTGTATATGCATGAAGATAGGTAGAAATATATGCTTTAATATATTCTTAGGCTCACATATGTCTGGGTTAGTGTACATACAAAAATGTACTTAAAATAGGTAGATTATATTAAAATAGTCTTGAAGAATTACTGAAACTTCTCAAATGATTTTTATCTTTTAGACAAAATCTCATGCACTGGAAAACTGTAAAATAATGTTGTACATCATGTACTATATTTTTGTGCATGCACTCTAAATATGTGTCCAGCAGTTAATGAAGTTTCACCTGTGCTATGATCCACATCCCATTTGCTTGCATATTTTAATTAAAATATTCATGAGTTTGTGGATAAAATCTACAATAAAAATACAGATGAATTTCTGGTATTAAAGAGTGAAAATGTCGCTGATAAATCATGCTATGTCAAAACAAGAAACAAAAATATATAGGTTTTAATTATTCCTTTTTTGTTTCCTTGCAGGTAAAATCTCCAATCTTCTATTGATCTTCTGTAATGTTTCAGACATAAAGATCAAAGTGACCTTACCACTATGCTAGCCCCGTATATTGCCTATGTTCTACAATCAAAGCCCTCTGCTGTCTCCCAACCATTACTATTTTGACTGATTATTAAATGCACATCCCCCCCACCATGCTTATAAAGGTGATGGCAAGAGTCCTTTCATCCCTCCATAAATTTGGTTTCTCAGTACATCTGTGGCAAATTTTACACAAGTACATTTGTGTAAAATTCTCATAAGACTGAAGAGAGAAAATATGCAGCCAGCAAAGTAGGCACAGAACTTAGCTTTTATGTGTAGATGAAACCTCCCAGGCAATGGGAATTTGAAATTACAACTTGTTGTAATGTGTCAAATAACTCCTTCCCGCAGAAGTCTCTTTTCACAGCTTCGAGAACACCTAACAGAAAAGTTTCACTTACTCCAAACTTTTACTAACTTTTGAAATTCGGTGTAGGTTAATTTTCACAAAGGGCTTTCATGTGTCTGTGAGATTTGAATTCTAAAGAGAATAAATGTATAAACATATCCCAAAGAAATATACCTGCCCCGAGATTTTTGTGATAGTTCTTCTTAAACAGGTTGGAAGAAGTATATCTTGAGAAATGTTTTAGTGAATAAAATAAAGAATTCCATATGGAATTTCTAAGAATTAATGAAAAAATAGTTTTTCTCCTTGTTTCTGCTAAAAAGAGATTCTCTTTTCTCTTGTACAACACACTCAGATCACAGTCTTCCATCCATCCACTACTTACAGATCCTCCACCCCCTGTTCTGTTACCATATCCACTCTCCCTGTTTGCCTTCAGAAAAGAGCAGGCTTCCTAGATACAACAACCAAACATGACAAAGGAAGATAAAACAAAGCCAAAGTCCCTCATATTAAAGCAGCTCAATAGGAGGAAGAATCTCAAGAGCAGGCAAAAGATTCAGGCACTGTTAGTAGTTCCACACATAACAAGATAATGATTATAGCATATATGCAGAGAACCTGTTGCAGAGTTTTGAGGCCCCAAGCTCCTGCTTCAATCTTTGGGAGACCATATGCACCCAGCTTATTATTCTGTGAGCCATGTTTTTCTGGTGTCTTCCATCCCCTCTAACTCCTACAATCATACCCATGTTGCTAGTGAAGATACCTGATGGACATCTCTAATTTGAACTCCCTTTCAGCCTAATGTTTGGGTGTGGTTCTCTGCATCTGTTCACATCTGTACTAGGAAGAATCCTTTCTAATGATGAACGGACAAGGCACTAATCTATAAGTATAGCAGAATATCATTAACAAACAGTTCATTAATTTTTCTGTTGCTCATGTGGTTTTACACAAAGTACCTAGGCTACTCAGTCTCCAGTCCCTAGTCATTCAGATCATGGTCTCCCTGTCATAGCACGGCCCTCAAGAAATTTGTTGGCTGATTCCACAAGTCTGTGCCACCATTATTCCAGAACATCTTCCAAGTAAGAAAATTGTATGTTAAAGGTTTTCTAAGTGGGATGGCAGCCGTGTTTCTTTTTCTGTAGACTGCAGAGATGACTTAGCTAGAGGAAATTGCTGTAAGAAGTGTTCTAGACAATCAGATAAGAGATTTAAGGGATGAGACATGTTCCAGGTATATCAATAATAACGTATGATAAGCCAATAGCTTATGCTCTAAGATCAAGAATTGACAAATGGGACCTCGTAAAATTACAAATCTTCTGTAAGGCAAAGGACACTGTCAATAGGGCAAAACAGCAACCAACAGATTGGGAAATGATCTTTAGCAATCCTACATCTGATCAAGGGCTAATATCCAATATATACAAAGAACTCAAGAAGTTAGACTCCACAGAACCAAATAACCCTATTTAAAAAACGGTGTTCTGAGGAACCGCCAGACTGATTTCCAGAGCGGTTGTACCATCTTGCAATCCCACCAACAGTGGAGGAGTGTTCCTCTTTCTCCACATCCTCGCCAGCACCTGTTGTCTCTTGAGTTTTTAATCTTAGCCATTCTGACTGGAAATTGGCATGACACTTCCAGAAGACCCTGTCATACCACTCCTGGGCATATACCCAGAGGATATCCTTGCATGCAATAAAGACACATGCTCCACTATGTTCATAGCAGCTTTATTTATAATAGCCAGAAGCTGAAAGGAGTCCAGATGTCCCTCAAAGGAAGAATGGATACAGAAAATGTGGTATATTTATACAATGGAATACTACCCAGCAATTAAAAATAATGAATTCATGCAATTTGTAGGCAAATGGTTGGATCTGGAAAATATCATCCTAACTGAGTTAACCTAATCACAAAAGAATACACATGAAATGCAATCACTGATAAGTGGATATTAATGAGCCCAGAAGCTCTGAATATTCAAGGCACAATTAGCAAATCAAAAGATTCCCAAGAAAAAGGAAGGAAAGGACCCTGATCCCGAAAAGACTGGATCCAGTTTTGTAGGAGAGTACCAGAACAGAGAAATGGTGTGTGTGTGTGGGGGGGGGGTGATTGAGGAATGGGCGGGGGTGGGGGAGAGGACTTATGGTACATATGGTGAGGGGGGAACTGGGAAAGGGGAAAGCCTTTGGAATGTAAACAAAGAATATAGAAAATAAAAATAATTTAAAAAAAATGGTGTTCTGTTCAGGAAGATTTTTCCCGTGCCCATGTGTTCGAGGCTCTTCTCCACTTTCTCTTCTATTAGTTTTAGTGTATTTGGTTTTATGTGGAGATCCTTGATCCTCTTAGACTTGAGCTTTGTACAAGGAGATATAAATGGATTGATTTGCATTCTTCTACATGCTGTCAGCCAGTTAAACCAGCACCATTTATTAAAAATGCTGTCTGTTTTCCTGTGGATGGTTTTAGCTTCTTTGTCAAACATCAAGTGACCATAGGTGTGTGGGTTCATTTCTGCATCTTCAATTCTATTTTATTAATTTTCCTGCCTGTCTCTGTACCAATACCATACAGTTTTTATCACAATTGCTCTTTAATACAACTTGAGATAAGGGATGGCTATTCCTCCAGAAGTTCTTTTATTGTTGGGAATAGTTTTTGCTATCCTGGTTTTATTGTTACTCCAGATGAATTTTCAAAATGCTGTTCCAAACTCTATGAAGAATTGAGTTAGAATTTTGATGAAGATTGCATTTGAATCTGTAGATTGCTTTTGGCAAGATGGCCATTTTTACTATATTAATCCTGCCAATCCATGAGTATGGTAGGTCTTTCCATCTTCTGAGATCTTCTATGATTTCTTTCTTCAGAGACTTGAAGTTCTTGTCATACAGATCTTTCACTTGCTTGATTATAGTCACACCAAGGTATTTTATATTATTTGTGACTATTGTGAAGGGTATCATTTCCCTAATTTCTTTCTTAGCTTGTTTATCCTTTGAATAGAGGAAAGCTACTCATTTGTTTGAGTTAAATAGTGATATTTTGACTTTTTCATTTCCAATTTGTATCCCTTTGACCTCCTTATGTTGTCTAATTGCTCTGGCTAGGACTTGAGTACTATATTGAATAGATATATATAGAGAGGTTAGCCTTGTCTAGTCCCTGGTTTTAGTGGGATTGCTTCAAGTTTCTCTCCATTTACTTTGATTTTGGCTACTGATTTGCTGTATATTGCTTTTACTATGTTTAGGTATGGGACTTGAATTCCAGATCTTTCCAAGACTTTTAACATGAAGCAGTGTTGAATTTTGTCAAATGCTTTCTCAGCATCTAATGAGATGATAATGTAGTTTTTTCCCTTTGAGTTTGTTTATATGGTGCATTACATTGATGTATTTCTGTATATTGAACCATCCCTGTGTCCCTGAGATGAAGCCTACTTGATCATGATGGATGATTGTTTTGATGTGTTCTTAGATTCAGTTCACAAGAATTTTATTGAGTATTTTTGCATCAATATTCATAAGAGAAATTGTTCTGAAGGTCCCTTTGTTGGGTGTTTGTGTTGTTTGGGTATAAGTATAATTGTGGCTTCATAGAAAAACTTGGGTAGTGTTCCTTTTGTTTGTAATTTGTGGAATAGTTTGAAGACTATTGGTATTAGGTCTTCTTTGAAAGTCTCATAGAATTCTGCACTAAAGCTATCTGGTCCTGGACTTTTTTTTGTTGGGAGACTGCTTCTAATTTCTTTAGGGGTTATGGGACTGTTTAGATCATTTATCTGATCCTGATTTAACTTTGGCACCTGGTATCTGTCTAGAAAATTGTCCATTTCATTCAGATTTTACAATTTTGTTGAGTATAGGCTTTTGCAATATTATCTAATGATTTTTTTTAAAAAAATTCCTTGGTTTCTGTTGTTATGTCTCCCTTTTCATTTTTGATTTTATTAATTTGGACACTGTTTCTCTGCTCTCTGGTTAGTCTGGCTAAGGGTTTATCTATCTTGTTGATTTTGTCAAAAACCAGATCCTGATTTTTTTTATTTTTTATAGTTCTTTTTGTTTTAGCTCTGAGTTTGATTATTTCTTACTTTCTACTCCTCTTGGGTGTATTTGCTTCATTTTGTTCTAGAGCTTTCAGGCATGCTGTCAAGCTACTAATGTATGCGCTCTCCGTTTTCTTTTTGGAGGCACTCAGAGCTTTGAGTTTTCCTCTTAGCACTGCTCTCATTGTGTCCCATAAGTTTTGGTATGATGTTCCTTCATTTTCATTAAATTCTAAAAGGTCTTTGATTTCTTTCCTTATTTCTTTCATGACTAAGTTATCATTGAGTAGAGCCTTGAAATACTGCTGTGGGTGTCTTACCTTCTTGATAAATTTTACCTCATGTGAACTGAAATGATCATGAATTGTTTTTCATTATTCATCTGATTGCCAAAATATTCTTAGTAGAATACTGTTGTGGTCTGACACTCACTCCCCCCAGAATAGCTTTAGCCATTTTGTTCCACTCCTGCCAGCTATATTATACTGTTGTCTAACTCGACTGCCAGTCAACGACACAGAGAAGTGACTTGGCTTAAAGCAGGGACATGCTGACCATGTACCCTGCTTTGTTTTCTACGATTGTTCTGTATGAGGTTTGCTAATCATAGAAATTCCACAAAGCTTTACATAGGACCCATCAAATCACAGGCCAATATGAACTGTTATGTTTAAGATATCTTGTGTCAGAGCTGACCCCTGGGCAGCCCTTCCAGAACCTATGTAGAAGCTCACTGTGGTTTTGGAGCTGATACTGAAGAATGCACCTAATAAGCCAAAAAGTAATACTTATAATATTCATGCTCTGTTATCTCAAAGTTCAGAAATTCCCCTGTTCACCACCTATCTACCCCCCCTTACCCTACTCAGGCCCAATCAGCTTCAAGGCTAGCCGACAATACTTTGCCTAGTAAGCTAACCACTCCCCTTCTTGCCCTTTGAACTTCTAAACTTGCTTTTTCTTATAAAAAGCCTACCCTGAGAGCAAACCAGTACAGCAATTAGGCTTCCTAGTCATTTTTGTGGTCCTGAGCATTCAGTGCTAAGTTGTGCATTGAGATCACTTGCTTAACTGAGATCAGTGATTCTATCGTTTGAGTGGCGACTCCTGAACTCCAACAAATACTCCAGCAGAATATTTGACTTTATCTATTAATGTTTGCAAACCCTAGACTTATCATGGTTTTGTGTGAGGCTAGTGCAAGTTAGTATAGTTGTTGGTTAGTGGTTAAAATAGTTGTTTGAAGTCTAGAGAATGGAGTATCTACCTTTCCTCCTCTTTCCCTTCCTTTTTCCTTCCCCCTTCTTTAGTGTTTCCAGAGCCACACAGATGGGATGGTGTAAGTGACATTTTTTGGCCTGGGACCACACACTTTGACCATTTCCTGCGTTTGGAACAGCCAAGAGTATGCATTCTCCACTCCATTAAGGAAGGAAGGAAGGAAGGAAGGAAGGAAGGAAGGAAGGAAGGAAGGAAGGAAAAAAACCCCGATATTCTCCGTTTTCTCTCAAAGTATGAATGTGTCTTGAAGACTAACTTGGTCCTGAGCTAGTAAAATTACAAGACCACCATCTAGTGGTAAAATCAGTACAGCGCAGGATAAATTCAACCTTAGGCTTTTAGGCTTTTTTATTTGGGGGGGGGGTGTTTTTGTTTGTTTGTTTTTCGAGACACGGTTTTTCTGTGTGTAGCTTTGGCTGTTCTGAAACTCTGTAGACCATGTTGACCTCGAACCCACAGATATCCGCTTGCCTTTGCCTCCTAAGTGCTGGAATTAAAGGTTTGAGCCACCATCACCTGGAAACCACAGACTTCTTGAAACACCTATTTCTTTTCAAAATCCAATCTCCTGAAATGTCTTTCCCTAAGTAGTATTTCCCAAATGCAGTATTTGGTTTTGGCTTTGAATGTTTGTGTGTTTGGTGGATGGGACTCTGGCTTCTGAATTTAGTCTATTATTATTTGGTGGATTATAGGATTTAGCCTATAGGCAGGTAGTGAAGTCAGGGTGTTAGACTGCCTATTTTTTATTTGAAGGGTTCAGAACTCATCATGGGGCTAAGATATGGGGGTGTGGAGGTCTACTAGATCCAGTTCTGATCTAGGCTGCCAGAAAGCATGTGACTGTGCAGAGGGTTAAGAGCAGCTTTACTGCTGTGCTGGAGCTAAAAGGAAGGCAGGCTTAGAATGAATCCGAGGGGGATGGTCTTGGTGGGGCGGAGCCTTTCACCCGGAAACAGAGGGGCAGGAGGATGCTGGAAGTTAGGTTGGTGGGGGTGGGTGGTTAGGGTGGAAGGGGATATGGTGGGTGTGGGTGGTTAGAGTGGGAGGGGATAGAGAAGTGACCTGTAGGGGAACTTCCACAGTGAATGGTGCTAGGGAAGTGGGGCTAAGGAGTCAAAGTCAGAAGTGCCAAAGGTCCAGTTCTGCATTGTGGGGAGCTGCGTGATGGAGACCTGGATGCAGAGGACACGGCCGGGGTCTCGTGGGACCCGAAAACTTCCCTAAGCCCGCTGGTGCGGCGGGGCGTTCTAGGAGAGTCAGCAGCGCAGCGGCGGAACCGCAACCCGGGAACCCTGGAACCTCCCAGGTCAGAGGAACTGCGGGGGCTGAGAAGGAAGACGAATAGGGTGAGTGCAATCAGTTTCATAAGGAAGCTGGCTCTGAAATTCTGCTGAGGGTGTCTTACCCTTGCCGGTAAATTGTATATCATACGAATTGGACGAATCCTGATTTGTTTGTAATTGATCGTCTGGAGAGATAGATAGATAGATAGATAGATAGATAGATAGATAGATAGATAAGATAGATAGACAGCTAGATAGATATAATTGGGTTTCTCCTTTCCTTTCCTTTCCTTTCCTTTCCTTTCCTTTCCTTTCCTTTCCTTTCCTTTCCTTTCCTTTCCTTTCCTTTCCTTTCCTTTCCTTTCCTTTCCTTTTCTTTTCTTTTCTTTTCTTTCTTTTCTTTCCAAGACAGGCTTTCTCTGTCCTGGCTTTCCAGGAACTTACTTTGTAGACCAGGCTGGCCTTGAACTCAGAGATTAACCTGCCTCTGCTTTCGATGCAGGCTGCCATAATATTCTTATTAGAATACTGGAATAGAACTTTTTAATTTAACTGTTGATATTTACAAACATGGTTCCTTTACTATTGAAATGGACAAAGTTCTGGAATTTTACATTCATCCATGCTAATTTCTTGTCTATTCATAGAGACTGGGCATTCCTGGAGAGTTGTTGGGTATTAGTCACGAAAGAAGTGTAAGGTCTTGTTTCTTTGTTTTTTGTTCTTTTTGGAGCAAGAACATCTTGGCAGTTGGGAGTCAAGGAATAACACAAAATTACAACAGGCAGCAAACATTACACAAGAAATTTATTAGGGAGAGACAGAATAGCAGATGACCCTGAAAGGGAGGACAGCAGAGGGCTGAGTGGAGGGTGTGGCTTTTATAGCATCTTTGGAGCATGTCCAGTCACCAAGTGGAAAAGTACACCAGGATGGAGTTATTGCTTAGCCATTGAGGCTGACACATTGTTTACCCATTAACACCAAGTCAGGGGAGGAGATTTCCAAGACTCAGAGTTTCAGGCCAGGCCAGGCCAGGGCGATTTTCCACTGGTCTGTTAGCCTACAGGAATGCCCACAGAGTGAATCGAGTCTGAAAATGTTGTTTTTTTGTGAGTTCTACAAGTATGGCTTTAAACATTAACATTTAAAAGTAAACTTTTTATCCAACATTAATTTTCCACCAGAGATGTAGGAGCACTGTAAATATAGCAGTATTCAGCATGTAAATGCAGCATGCTGAAAACTGTCTTAGGCAGGCCTGGTTACACAGGCCTTGAATTCCAGCACTCTGGGTGCAGAGATAGGTGGATCTTACTGAGTTACACACTATCATGATCTTTGGTGAGATCCTATCACAAAAAGAAAAAAAATGAAAGAAAGGAAGAAAAACAAAATGTTTCTTGTATTGTTTTTATTATTGCTCAATGGTATCTGGAAAACCACAGTGTGCTGTTTACTTTCACAATTAGAAAAGGTATTCATTATAACACAGGAGATGGTGGCACACTTCTTTAATTCTAGCACTAGGTAGGCACAGGCAGGTGGATCTTTGAGTTTGGTGCCAGCCTGATCTACAGCATGAGTTTGGGGACATCCAGAGGTACACTGAGAAAAACCTGTTTCAGGAGAAAAAATTATACATATATATATATATATATATATATATATACATATGCATTAGACTATAGGACAATAAAGTAATTATGAACACTTGTCTACATCAGAGGTATATCTGTAGTAGTCTCCTTGGCTCAAGAAAAGCACTCTGCCCATGAACACAAGTCCAAGCTATTATTTTTGATTTCCACATTTGCTTTGTTTGACACCTGAGTTGACAGTGTTACTCTCTCTGTCCCAGAACTCACCAGGTAGACCAGGCTGGATTAGAACACACAGAGTTCCACACACCACTGTCTCACAAGAAGTTCTAGAATTAAAAGTGTGTACTAAGACAACTATTCAAACTGTTGTTTTAGTATTTTGTGGTCAGTTCACAGCCACTGGTGTGACTGTGGAATTCTCCCAGAAGGAGGGGCAAAGTTAGCACCCTGCTGGGAGGCTTTGTACAAAGACTGGGTGTTGCAGAATTCAGCAGTCTGGTTTGTGTGGGTGAGGATAGTTTGCTTCCAACCTCCTTTACTCCTTGGAGTTTTTTTTGAAAATTATTCAACAAGTATGTGAGCTTTGTGTGAATTAATCTCACTTCTTACAGAGTAAAGAGAAATCCTCTCTACTCTCTTCTTCACATGAGTTTCTTTGGGGAATGTAAGACTTTCATCATCTTTAGTCTATGATCAATTTAGAACCTCACTAATATATAATATTCTCATCCCAATCTTTCAGATTCATCCTGCCCTTGAGATTTGACTAAGCAGTGATTAAAAGTGGGCGTCTAGTTATGCTAACTTAAAATGCTTTTAAGTATTTTCAGATTCTGACACTGCATGACAATTGTGGAATCACTTGTAGAATCCTCTCTCATCTACTGAGCGCAGTACTGTGCTAGAAATCCAGGTGCTTGCTAAAGAATCTTTCTCGTGTGCAGGGTTCATTGATCATCCAGACCAGCTCACTTGTGGAGGAGAACAGAGAGACCTGGAAGCTGGAGAGGGTGGAGGCAGGAGCTAAGGATCCAGGTAGGATGGAGGATTGGTGAAGGGATGGGAAGGGGTCCAAGTGAATGTGGAAGTGGGACATGACATTCATTTTGCTACATCCTGTTTCACTAGAAATAATCCTGGAGACTTCCACTGAGAAAAATCTCTTCAGGATTATCCTGTTGTAAAGATGAGCAAATTTTCCACAGCAGAACTGATCCTAGGAGGCAATAACATTTTACTTGACTATGCATGTGAGTGATGCACATCACTGGTCAGGTTTTCAGGCTGATATTAAATGGTTTTCATTTCAATGATTCTCATGTATTACAAAATGATGAAAATATCTCTATGTGTATTTATTATTTTCAGAATTTGGAGCTTTTGGAATGCTAACACATTTTCTACCTTTTAGTGTTAATTATCTATTCCTGAAAATAATTCATTTTTGATGAGACAGTTTCGATAAGAATCAAGAACTATACTTTCAGACAGGTAAACTCTGTCTATCCTGTCTTCCCGGGGAAATCGCCTATTGTCTGTTGTCATGTCGATCCCAAGTGGGTTTCCATTGCTGTGACTGTAATGGACTGTGAGATCACCTCGACGTGTGATCCTCGTAGTGTTTTTTCAGCTCTGTGCTGTTCCTTGGTACTTTCAGGATCACTTCCTGTAAAATAGGAATTAGTTGGCATCTAAGAGAACACAAACTGCCTTCTAGGTTGTCTTCTCATGTTGAAAACAGGCAATGTGCCTGTTTTTATGATTTATGTATACTCCTGTTTCTGTCTGCTGTATCTGTCCGCATTCTGGGTTTTGAACCTTTTTTATCTGAATTGATCAAGGACTTTCTATCCAATGGACATTTTGTTATTGTTGGTTTGGTATTTTGTTTTGTAAGGCAGGGTTTCTCTGTGTAGGCTGTCCTGGAACTCACTCTGTAGACCAGGCGGCCCTCAAACTCAGAAATCTGCCTGCCTCTCCTTCCCAAGTGTTGGGATTAAAGGTTAGGCCAGTATCACAGGCCTAACGGGCCATTTTATTATTAGCAGATACTCTTTATTTTGTATTTTGATACTTTTATCTTGATTTTTCTGTCACTAATATAATTATGATCAGCATAATTATATGCTTTTAACACCTGTTCATAGTCATGGTATTTTTTAAAAAAAAAACAAAAACAAAAACAAACCTTCTTTCCCAGTAGTTTGTATGTTTAGATACAAAATGAATTTTTGGGAGAAAAATGTTTAATCTCAGCAGTCTTTTTGTTTTGGTTTGGTTTTTGTTCCCTTCTCTTCTGTTTGTTTGTTTGTTTTTTTAATGTAGTAGTCTGCATCTTCCACTCAGGAAATAATACCCATTTAAATTTCAAAAAATTACTGAAAGAAATGCATGTTATTGTTAAGGACTTGAGTGTGTACACCAACTGGGGAGCACTGAGATCTCTCTATGTTAAATTTACATTATTTTATTACCTGTACTGTAAAGCTTTGTAATATATACACATTGACTCTTTCATCTTCTGTTTTGCACAGCTTGTTCAATTTATGTGTTCATTTATTAATTATATTATTATTAGCTTCATTTGTACATTTGGCTTTTTAATATAGTCTGGGTTTTTTCCAATGGTACTATAAAGAGCTAATAAGTGAATCTGTTGATCCATTTATTATAGGGTGTCTTCATATTTTTAATTATTGATATTTTCCTGGGTGGTTTTATTTTTACATAGTGATATTTGTCATTTCCTACTCTTATATCAAGTGTTGCCCCCTTTGTGTTACCCTGAAGGAGTCACTGTCTCAGATCATACATGAAGGTCTGTGATTCCTTGTTTGGGAAGAGAGACTTGGTTCCGTACTCATGTTTTTTATATGCAGATAGATACTTTTCCCAGTACCACTGTTTGAAGAGGCTGTCTAGTCTACAACATGTGTTTGTGGTATTTTAGTGATATTCACATCGTCATTGCTATTGGACAGGTTCTGGATCTACTGCTCTACTGCATTGGGCTGATCTGGAATCACATGGGGTAGCTCAAGCATTGAAACATTTTCCTAAGGTTGTTCTGTACCCAGGGGATATGTGCATCAATACAAATTCTAGATTTCTCTTTACCATTTCTCTGAAAAATATTGTGGAGAATTAAAGGTCATGAAGTTTGAATCAATAATATAGGCCAGTCTCAGAAATAGTGTAAATTTCACATTATGTCTCTTTCCATCTGTGTAAATCTTTACATGTTCTAGTTAGTATTTTCCTCAGTTCCTTCAGTGAGTCAAACTGTTCATTGTATATGCCTTTCATTTGCTTGGTTAGTTCATTAAAGAAAATGTTCTTTTTCCTCTTTCCCTCTCATTTTTATTTACTATTCAATTTTTAATTTAAATTTAAATATTTTATGAGTGTTTTGCTTGCATGAATGACTATATATCATGTGCATCCTAGAAGTGGAGTGATGGACAGTTGGAAGCCACAGTGTGGAATCTGGGAATGGAATCTGGGTTTGGGAACTGGGTCTCCAAACATATAACAGGTACTTGTAACCATTGAGCCATCTTTCTAGCCCCCTATTAAATTTTATTTATGTGAGTGGCAAAAATAGAAAATGTTATAAAGCTATTCTAATTTTTTTTTATGTACTAGAAATACATTTATTTCTAATTTATATGATTGTACGGTGGTTCTGTGTTTATTTTATTTTTTTTTAGTTATTTTTATTTTCTATATTCTATGTTTACATTTCAAAGGCTTTCCCCTTTCCCAGTTCCCACCCACCATAGTTCCCATAGTTCTTCTCCCCCCCAACTATTCCCCAATCATTCCCCCTCCCCCCTCGGTTTCTTTACTAAACTGGATGCAATCTTTACATGCCCAGGGTCCTCTCCTTTCTTCTTCTTGGGAATCATTTGACTTGCTATTTGTGTCTTGAGTATTTAGTGCTTCTGGGCTCATTAATATCCACTTATCAGTGATTGCATTTCATGTGCATTCTTTTGTGATTGGGTTAGCTCACTCAGGATGATATTTTCCAGGTCTAACCATTTACCTACAAATTGCATGAATTCATTATTTTTAATTGCTGAGTAGTATTCCATTGTATAAATATACCACATTTTCTGTATCCATTCCTCCTTTGAGGGATATTTGGGCTCCTTCCAATTTCTGGCTATTATAAACAAGGCTGCTATAAACATAGTGGAGCATGTGTCTTTATTGCATGTAGGGGAATCCTCTGGGTATATGCCCAGGAGTGGTATGCCAGGGTCCTCTGGAAGTGCCATGCCCAATTTTCTGAGGAACCGCCAAACTGATTTCCAGAGTGGTTTTACCATTTTGCAATCCCACCAACAGTGGAGGAGTGTGCCTCTTTCTCCACATCCTCGCCAGCACTTGTTGTCTCTTGAGTTTTTAATCTTAGCCATTCTGACTGGTGTGAGGTGGAATCTCAGGGTTGTTTTGATTTGCATTTCCCTGATGACTAATGATGTTGAACATCTCTTAAGGTGTTTCTCGGCCATCCGAATTTCTTCTGGTGAAAATTCTTTGTTTAGCTCTGTGCCCCATTTTTTGATAGGGTTATTTGGTTCTTTGGGGTCTAACTTCTTGAGTTCTTTGTATATATTGGATATTAGCCCTCTGTCGGATGTGGGGTTGGTAAAGATCTTTTCCCACTTTGTTGGTTGCCGTTTTGTCCTTCGGACAGTGTCCTTTGCTTTGCAGAAACTTTGTAATTTTATGAGGTCCCATTTGTCGATTCTTGATCTTAGTGCGTACGCTATTGGTGTTCTGTTCAGGAACTTTTCCCCTGTGCCCAAGTCCTCCAGGGTCTTCCCAAGTTTCTTTTCTAATAGTTTCAGTGTGTCTGGTTTTATGTGGAGGTCCTTGATCCACTTGGAGTTGATCTTAGAGCAAAGAGATAAGAGTGGGTCAATTCGCATTCTTCTGCATGTTGACCTCCAGTTGAACCAGCACCATTTGTTGAAAAGGCTATCTTTATTCCATCGGATGGTTGTGGCTCCTTTATCAAAGATCAAGTGACCATAAGTCTGTGGGTTAATTTCAGGGTCTTCAATCCTGTTCCATTGATCTGTTTGCCTGTTGCTATACCAATACCATGCAGTTTTTAACACAATTGCTCTGTAGTACTGCTTGAGGTCAGGGATATTGATTCCCCCAGAAGTCCTTTTATTGTTGAGAATAGTTTTAGCTATCCTGGGTTTTTTGTTGCTCCAGATGAATTTGAGAATTGCTCTTTCTAGATCTATGAAGAATTGAGTTGGGATTTTGATGGGGATTGCATTGAATCTGTATATTGCTTTTGGCAAGATGGCCATTTTTACTATATTGATCCTGCCAATCCAGGAGCAAGAAATATTTTTCCATCTTCTGAGGTCTTCTTCGATTTCTTTCTTCAAGGACTTGAAGTTCCTGTTGTACAGATCTTTCGCTTGTTTGGTTAGAGTTATGCCAAGATACTTTATGTTGTTTGTGGCTATTGTGAAGGGTGTTATTTCCCTAATTTCTTTCTCAGCCTGCTTGTCCTTTGAGTACAAGAAGGCCACTGACTTGCTTGGGTTAATTTTATAACCTGCCACTTTGCTGAAGTTGTTTATCAGCTGTAGAAGTTCTCTGGTGGAGTTTTTTGGGTCGCTTAGGTAAACTATCATATCGTCTGCAAATAATGATAGTTTCACTTCTTCCTTTCCAATTTGTATCCCTTTGACTTCCTTATGTTGTCTAATTGCTCTTGCTAGAACTTCAAGTACTATATTGAAAAGATATGGAGAGAGAGGGCAGCCTTGTCTAGTCCCTGATTTTAGTGGGAATGCTTCAAGTTTCTCTCCATTTATTTTGATGTTGGCTACTGGTTTGCTGTAGATTGCTTTTACTATGTTTAGGTATGGGCCTTGAATTCCTGCTCTTTCCAAGACTTTTAGCATGAAAGGATGCTGAATTTTGTCGAATGCTTTTTCAGCATCTAATGAGATGACCATGTGGTTTTTTTCTTTCAGTTTGTTTATGTAGTGGATTACATTGATGGATTTCCGTATATTGAACCATCCCTGCATCCCTGGGATGAAGCCTACTTGATCATGGTGGATGATCGTTTTGATGTGCTCTTGGATTCGGTTGGCAAGAATTTTATTTAGTATTTTTGCATCTATATTCATCAGAGAAATTGGCCTGAAGTTCTCTTTCTTTGTTGGATCTTTTTGTGGTTTAGGTATTAGCGTAATTGTGGCTTCGAAGAATGAGTTGGGCAGTGTCCCTTCTGTCTCTATTTTGTGGAATAGTTTGGAGAGTATTGGTGTTAAGTCTTCTTTGAAGGTCTGGTAGAATTCTGCACTAAAACCATCTAGTCCCGTACTTTTTTTGGTTGGGAGGCTTTCTATAACCCCTTCTATTTCTTTAGGGGTTATGGGACTATTTAGCTGGTCTACTTGATGCTGATTTAATTTTAGTATTTGATATCTGTCTAGGAAATCGTCCATTTCCTCCAGATTCTTCAGTTGTTTAGAGTATAGACCTTTGTAGTAGGATCTGATGATCTTTTGAATTTCCTCAGTTTCTGTTGTTATGTCTCCCTTTTCATTTCTAATTTTGTTAATTTGTATACTGTCTCTGTGTCCTTTGGTTAGTCTGGCTAAGGGTTTATCTATCTTGTTGATTTTCTCAAAGAACCAGCTCCTGGTCTTGTTGATTCTTTGTATGGTTCTCTTTGTTTCTATTTGATTGATTTCAGCCCTGAGTTTGATGATTTCTTGTCTTCTACTCCTCCTGGGTGAATTAACTTGTTTTTCTTCCAGGGCTTTAAGGTGTGCCATTAAGCTGCTAGTGTATGCTCTCTCCAGTTTCTTTTTGGATGCACTTAGAGCTATGAGTTTTCCTCTTAGCACTGCTTTCATTGTGTCCCATAGATTTGGGTAGGTTGTACCTTCATTTTCATTGAATTCTAAAAAGTCTTTGATTTCTTTTTTTATTTCTTCCTTGACCAAGGTGTCATTGAGTAGAGTATTGTTCAGTTTCCATGTGTATGTGGGCTTTCTGTTGTTTTTGTTGCTATTGAAGACCACTCTTACTCCATGGTGATCTGATAAGAGGCATGGGATTAGCTCGATCTTCTTGTATTTGTTGACATCTGTCTTGTGACCGATTATATGGTCTATTTTGGAGAAGGTACCATGCGGTGCTGAGAAAAAGGTATATTCTTTAGCTTTAGGATGAAATGTTCTATATATATCTGTTAAATCCAATTGGTCCAGAGTTTCAATTAGTTTCATTGTGTCCCTGTTTAGTTTCTGCTTTCCTGATCGGTCCATTGAGGAGAGTGGGGTGTTGAAGTCACCCACAATTATTGTGTTAGGTGTAATGTGTGCTTTAAGCTTTAGTAAGGTTTCTTTTACGAAGGAGGGTGCCCTTGCATTTGGAGCATAGATGTTCAGTATTGAGAGCTCTTCCTGGTGGATTTTCCCTTTGGCCAGCAAGAAGTGACCTTCTGAGTCTCTTTGGATGATTTTAGGTTGAAAGTCAATTTTATCTGATATTAGAATGGCTACTCCAGCTTGTTTCCTGAGACCATTTGCTTGTAAAATTGTCCTCCAGCCTTTTACTCTAAGGTAGTGTTTGTCTTTAACACTGAGATGTGTTTCCTGTATGCAGCAAAATGTAGGGTCCTGTTTCCGTATCCAGTCTGTTAATCTATGTCTTTTTATTGGGGAATTGAGTCCATTGACGTTAAGAGATATTAAGGAATAGTAATTATTACCTCCAGACATTTTTGAGATTATATTTATTTATCTTATTTATTTTTTATATTCGAGAGGTTATCTTCTTTTGGGTTTGATGAGAGGAGGTTTCTATCTTGCTTCTTCCCGGGTGTAGTTTCCGTCCTTGTCTTGGTGTTTTCCCCCTATTATCCTTTGTAGGGCTGGATTTGTGGAGAGATATCTTGCAAATTTGGTTTTGTCATGGAATACCTTGATGTCTCCATCAATGGCAATTGAGAGTTTTGCTGGGTAAAGTAGTTTTGGCTGAAGTTTGTGTTCTCTTAGAGTTTGCATGATATCTGCCCAGGATCTTCTAGCTTTCATGGTCTCAGGTGAGAAGTCTGGTGTTATTCTGATAGGTTTTCCTTTATATGTTACTTGGCCTTTTTCTCTTGCTGCCTTTAGTATTCTTTCTTTGTTTATTACATTTGGAGTTTTGATTATTATGTGACGGGATGTATTTCTGTTCTGGTCCAGTCTGTTTGGGGTTCTATAGGCTTCTTGTATATTCATGGGCATCTCTCTCCTTAGGTTGGGGAAGTTTTCTTCCATAATTTTATAGAAGATATTAGCTGGCCCTTTAACTTGTAAATCTTCACTCTCGTCTATACCTATAATCCTTAGGTTTGGTCTTCTCATAGTGTCTTGGATTTCCTGGATGTTTTGGGTTACCACCTTTTTGCATTTAGTATTTTCTTTGACTGTTGAATCAATGGTTCCTATGTTATCTTCGGCTTCTGAGATTCTGTCTTCTATCTCTTGTATTCTATTGTTGATACTTGCGTCTATGGCCCCTGATTTCTTCCCCAGGTTTTCTATCTCCAATGTTGTCTCCCTCTGCGATTTCTTAGTTGTTTCTACTTCTGTTTTTAGTATCTGGATGGATGTGCTCAGATCTTTCGCTTGCTTGATTGTGTTTTCATGTATTTCTTTAATAGATTTTTGTGCTTCCTCTTTCATAGCTTCTACTTGTTGGCCCACGTTCTTCTGTAGTTCTTTAAGTGACTTTTGTCTTTCTTCCTTATTGTTTTCTTCTCTTTGATCCATCTTCTCCTGCATTTCTTGAAGTGATTTTTGTATTTGCCTCGTAAAGGCTTCTAACTTTTGATCCATTTTCTCCTCTATTTCTTTACGAGATTTTTCTATGTGTTCAGCTACCAGCATCCTGACCAGTGATTTTATATCCAAGTCTTGTTTTTCTGGTGTTTTAGGGTATCCAGGGATTCCTGTTGTTGGAGAACTGGGTTCAGATGCTGTCATGTTGCCTTGATTTTTGTTAGTAACGTTCCTTCGTTTTCCTTTTGCCATCTGGTTATTTCTGGTTTTAGTTGGCCTTGTTGTCAGTGGCTGGTGTTTGAATCTCCTGTGAGGCTGGGCTCACCTGTTGTTTCTCTATTGGTGAATATGTGTGACTGCTGCTTTAAGGGATCATAAGCTGGCTGCCACCCATGCGATTGTAGCCCCTGTTGGAGTCTGTCTACCTGGGCTTCTCCAGCTGTGTCCTGGTTGCAAGGAACTCCGAGAGCCTAGCAGATCCCCCGTGAGGGTAGCCCTGGAAGGGGTGTTTACCTGGGCCTTTCCAGCTGTGTCCTGGTTGCAATATGGAGGCCCACCGCTACACCGCTGGTCTAGGGGCCGGCGAGCTGGTTGCAGAACGCAGCTTAGGTGCTCACCCGAGGGCGGGGATGTCCCACAGAGCCTGGGCCTTTCCAGCTGTGTCCTGGTTGTGATATGGAGGCCCGCCGCTACACCGCTGGTCTAGGGGCCGGCGAGCTGGTTGCAGAACGCAGCTTAGGTGCTCACCAGAGGGCGGGGATGTCCCACAGAGCCTGGGCCTTTCCAGCTGTGTCCTGGTTGCAATATGGAGGCCCGCCGCTACACCGCTGGTCCAGGGGCCGGCGAGCTGGTTGCAGAAGCAGCCTTGGTGCTCACCAGAGGGCTCGGGGATGTCTCACAGAGCCTAGGCGGGACTCCGCCTGCTTGGCTCCGAGACCCTAGCAGATACCCCCGTGAGTGTAGCCCTGGAAGGGGTGTTTACCTGGGCCTTTCCAGCTGTGTCCTGGTTGCAATATGGAGGCCCGCCGCTACACCGCTGGTCTAGGGGCCGGCGAGCTGGTTGCAGAACGCAGCTTAGGTGCTCACCCGAGGGTGGAGATGTCCCACAGAGCCTGGGCCTTTCCAGCTGTGTCCTGGTTGCGATATGGAGGCCCGCTGCTACACCGCTGGTCTAGGAGCCGGCTACACCACTGGTCTAGGGGCCGGCGAGCTGGTTGCAGAACGCAGCTTAGGTGCTCACCAGAGGGCGGGGATGTCCCACAGAGCCTGGGCCTTTTCAGCTGTGTCCTGGTTGCAATATGGAGGCCCGCAGCTACACCGCTGGTCCAGGGGCGGGCGAGCTGGTTGCAGAAGCAGCCTTGGTGCTCACCAGAGGGCTCGGGGATGTCCCACAGAGCCTAGGCGGGACTCCGCCTGCTTGGCTCCGAGACCCTAGCAGATACCCCCGTGAGTGTAGCCCTGGAAGGGGTGTTTACCTGGGCCTTTCCAGCTGTGTCCTGGTTGCAATATGGAGGCCCGCCGCTACACCGCTGGTCTAGGGGCCGGCGAGCTGGTTGCAGAACGCAGCTTAGGTGCTCACCCAAGGGCGGGGATGTCCCACAGAGCCTGGGCCTTTTCAGCTGTGTCCTGGTTGCAATATGGAGGCCCGCCGCTACACCGCTGGTCCAGGGCCGGGCGAGCTGGTTGCAGAAGCAGCCTTGGTGCTCACCAAGTATTATTTATTATTATTACTATTAAGTATGTACTTATGTTAGTCTGGGCCCTGTTTGTACTTTGTGCTATGGAAGATACAAGAACCAAAATCATTCTTTTTTGTGCATTGGTACTTTCCCTGCATGTATGTCTGTGTGAGGATGTCGGATCCTGTGGAATAGAGCTACAGACAGATGGAAACTGCCATGTGGGTGCTGAGAAATGAACCTGGGACCTCAGGAAAAGTAGCCTATCTCCCAACTGCTGAGCCATCTCTCCAGACCCCATTTAATATTTCTTAGTAACTTCTCATTAATTATTGTATGTTTGTGTGCATTCCTAAACATAAAAGTACAGCCTACTCAGTCTGCATGTTTTCAGAGATGTATACTTGGCATTGGATAACCCTACAGTATATTATTCTCTGGGGAAGAGTATTTTTCCAGCTCTGAGAATTCCTTAGTGTTTCACTGTCTTGAACTACAGTGAGCTTTCTCCCTTCCACATTAGCATGTCTCTTGGTGTTGTCCTTGTTCAGCTCCTGTTTAGGCAGGCATGTTTGTAATATTTCATGTATGTAGCCTCTCTGACATTTCTAGATGACACAGTGTCACAGCAAGTGTCCTGTTCCTTTGGCTCTTACAATACCACCTGCAACTTCCATTCTCAGTGATGCCTGAGTCTCAGTGCAGGAGTTCTGTCGCTTATGTGTCAGTTGGGACTGAGCATCACAACTCTGCATTTTGACTCATGGTGATTTTCTGTAATAATCTTCATGTGTTCCAAGAAGAACTTCCCTTGATGAAAGTTTATCTACATTTATCTGTGGGAGTTAGAATAAATATTTAGGTTGTAGTTAGGAATATGCTGATTTAGTAAAGTAGTGATTGTAAGTTTTCCTTCAAGACCTATGACTTGACTGATGTATTAGTCAGTTCTCTAGAGTCACAGAATGTATGGGTAGTCTCTATATAGTAAGGGAATTTGTTGATGACTTACAGCCTAAAGTCCAACTCCCCAACAATGGTCAGCAACATCTGTGGATGGAAGTCCAAGGATCTAGCAGTTGCTCAGTCCCATGAGGCAAGCAGGCAATGAATGAGTCTTCCTTCTTCCAATGTCCTTAATGTAGGTCTCCAGCAGAGGGTGTGGCCCAGATAAAAGGCATGTGCCACCGAGCCTTTAATCCCAGATGCCAGATGACCTTGAACTCAGAGATCTCCTTGTCTTAATCTTCTGGAATTCATAGCCACTATGCTTCAAGATCTCCACGCCAAGATCCAGGTTAGAAACTTGTAGCTCTGAGACTCCAGATTAGGATTATAGGTGAGCCTTCCAATTCTGGATTGTAGTTCATTCCAGATAACGTCAAGTTGATAACCAGGAATAGCCACTACAACTGATTCTAAAGAAATTGGCTGTATGTTTAGAGAAAGCAGGTGTGCGGGTACAGGACAGGTATCATAAGAGTCAGAGGAACAGAAGGTTTGCTGTGACCTTGTCTCCTAGAAATGTCGGAGAAGCTACATGCGTGAATCATGGTTGCCTATACATGAGCTGAAAAAGAATAACACCAGGAGACATGATTTCACTCTTGTTGAGAGGGTCTTAAGTCAATGAGAATGCTGTTGGTTGCCAGTAGGGTATGTGTATGATTTTTGCACCCTTGGGGTCATTGTACACTGAAGATCATTATTGTGGTTCATAGGTGTCATAGCTGAGTAGGACTGTTGGTTGGCTCCCTCCTTTTTAAGCTTGCCATGTTGCCTTCTGGTTCCATGAAAGCTAGTCCACATCAGGGATGAGTCTCAAGTCCTCTGTGTTCTGTGTCAGAGGTGCATGGCTTCTTAAACAATAAGGACTCTCTGTGTACAACTGGAAGGCAACCATGGACAACAACAATACCCTTTAATTGTGGGGAGTCTCTTGGACTGCTGTGACCAATAAGTGCAAAGCAGGTGTCTCATGCCTTGTGTGGGTGGTTTTGTTAGAAATTTGATGGCTCTTTGGGGGACATTATCAAGCTAGACAGGAACTTTTCTTTTCTTTTTTTATTGGATATATTCTGTATTTACATTTCAAATGTTATCTCCTTTCCAAGTCTCCCCCCATAGCCCCTATCCAATTCTTCCTCCCCCTACTTCTATGAGGGTGTTCCTCCACCCACCCCACTCCCACCTCCCCACACTTTATTCTCCTACATTGGGGCATCTGTTGAGCCTTCTTATGACTAAGGACCTCTCCTCCCATTGATGCCTAAAACTATGGAATGCTTCACGAACTTGTGTGTCATCCTTCCACAGGGGCCATGCTGATTTTCTCTGTATTGTTCCAATTTTAGTATATGTGCTGCCAAAGTGAGCACCAGACAGGAACTTTTCATTTACACTCTAAATGTATATGTATCCTCAGACTTATATGTATTATAATCATTATTTGCTGGGTGGATAATAGTATGATTCCTTATGACTTTTTAGACATCTTTACTGTTATTTTATTGTCTTCTGGGTTTATATCTGCCCCTTCTCCATAATTAAATCTATTCCACTGTTCTTTCATTTCCCCCTTTAGATGACTTGTTCCCTGTTATTTCACTATCTTTTACTCCTCTACATCCCACCATAGTCCATTTTTACTTTTCTGGTTACTACAGTTACTCCAGGTTGTGAACTCACATCTGAAGATTTGGAGGGAGGAACTTCCTATGAGAGAGAACATGCAATGTCTGTCTTTCTGGGTCTGGGGTCACTCCACTCAGTATGATCTTTTCTAGGTTAATTCATTTATCTCCAAAACTTGTGGTTTCAATTTTCTTTACAGCTCAATAATATTTCAGAGTGTACATGCACCACATTTTCACTGTTTGTCAGTTGCAGGACGTTTAGGTTGTTCCCATTTTGGAGCAATTATGAACATAGCAGCAATGAACATGGCCCAGTCTGTTATCTGTGGAGTAGGACATTGACTCCTTTGAGCATATGCAAAAGAGTGGATGAGCTGGGTCACATGCTAGATTTCTTTAACTTGAGGACTTGTTTATTTAATTGAAGATCTCCATATTGATACCCACAGTGGCTACATTTTTTTCTTTATGGGGCTATTATTCCTAATCTTTTTGTTATTTATGTTGTTGGTTGGATTATGTCCTGTTCTTCCTTCTCTGTGAGAATTAGTATTTTTGCTGTCTTGCTTGTGGATGATTACTTCCTAGTCTCCCATATTTATCTGTTTTCCACATAAAATTTATTATTCCCATGTTCTCATAGATAATTCCTGGATCTCCTGTGTGTATTTTGTCTCTAATTTATTACATGCTTTAGAGTAATAAATGGTGCTATTTGTAACTATCTTTCAATGCATGTATGTCTCTATCAATTCAAAGAAACTATTTTTCTGGGTATAACGATATGGTTGATGGTTTTTCTCTCCAAGCTTCAAATGTAGTTCCATGCTGTCCTGGCTTTGGAATTATGGACAGGACACTTGGTGGTATTCTTGTGCTTAGATCTGTTGATGTGGTGTGACACTGTTTTTTTTTTTTTTTTTTTTTTTTTTTTTTTTTTAGTTTTTTTTGAGACAGGGTTTCTCTGTGTAGCCCTGGCTGTCCTGGAACTAGCTCTGTAGACCAGGCTAGCCTCGAACTCAGAAATCCGCCTGCCTCTGCCTCCCAAGTGCTGGGATTAAAGGCGTGCGCCACCACCGCCCGGCTTGACACTGTTTTTTAATAGATTTCAGTATTGCTTTTTTCTTTTTCTTTTTCACCCCTTATATTAAAGGGCCACACAGACTGGCTCTGCATTGTTCCAGAAAGAGAAACTCAAAGAAGAAAAATGGAAAGAAATAGATGATTCTCCAGTAAACATGTCCCAGGTCAGTGGTCATGTCTACATCTTTTGGTGGAAATGTTATATTTTCAGACATTACTGACCTTTAATTTTTGGCTTCTCATATGTTTTTACCCTTACTATTTAAAAGACGTTGCAAACCAAGAACAAAAAATTCACATACTGAAATCTGTCAGACCCAAAGTCTATACAGCTTAATGTACTTTTATGCAGTTACAGTAGACACTGGCAACAGAAGCTCTGGAGCCTCCGATGAGATTTTATGTTTTCACTATCAAATATATTTTGGTGAACTGATTCTAAACCAAAAACAAACAAAAGAAAACAAAGCGTGTCAATATTAGAAAAGCAGTCAGCTTTGTATATTTTTTCATAACTGGTGGTCATTGCCTACATTCAGTACTATCTCAACTCCTGATATTTAACCTTTCTTGTTCTCTTTTCTCCATGTTCTATTGTACTCACATGTGCATTGTTTCCATAAACAAATATTATTGTATAGAATCTGCATATGAGAAAAAATGTGGCTTCTTCCTTATGGCAGTGTATGACCTCATTTAATAATACACGTTCTAAGTAAGTCCATCCATTCTTTGGTGTGTCTTTATTCCATTTTTCCCTTCAACTGAATAGTCTTTATATATATTTTATTATCTATTCTCTCCTTGATAGACAATTATGTTGATTATATTTCTTTGCTATGGTGAATATTGTAGCAGTAAATATCAGTAAAAATGACCTGTGAATATCTCTTTAGTTGGGTGTGAAGTTCTAGCGGTATATGGTCAAGAGTGAAATTGAATTCATATATCAGTTCTATCTTTAATTGTTAATAATTTTCAAACTGACTTCTACTTGAGTGATTAGTTTGCACCACCTTGCTCACACACTAACAGTGAATCAATCTTCCTTTCTCTCCACATCCTCTCTAACATTTATTGTCAAGGTGATTGATGATAGACATTCTGCCTAGGGTGAGGCACTATTTCAAAGTAGTTTTACTTTTCATTTCCATGATAGTATTTTAGGGATTTTTGAACTCCTTTTGTAGTGTTTGCTGGTCCGTCAGATGATCCTGGGCCAGAAGACTGAAGACTGATGCTCCAACTTCCTGACTTACCGGGACTGTATAAGTAGGCAGCTGTCTCTACAGTTTGTCTCAGTTCTGGAAGCTGAGTTAGGCTTCCTATAGTTTCAGATAATGTTGATTATTCTCAGATTTCTGATGGGATTGAAAGACTGCTTATAGTCTCATCGCCAACCCAGGCTATTTACATCGAGAGAACAGTTTAGAGAGGATGGTTTTCAGATGGCATTCAATCTAAAGCCAGGATATCAGTCAGGTGTAGAATTATAAATCTTTTAAGTTAGGATAGACGACAGTGTTCTATTTTATTGACAAAAACGCTGGACTAGGTGCCTATCTTGTACTTTATAAATTACAAAATGGTAATAGTTGCGGTTAATTTATATTTGAGAGAAAAGTTTTGTTTTTTTATTAGAACAGAAAGGGGGAAAGTATTGTGGATGGCTCTGGTGCTGCCTGTATTTTGATATTAATTCTATTCTCCCAGGAGGGGTTGTCTGGAATGAGTCATGTACTCAGGTGACTTTTTTTTTTATCAGATCCAATTGCAGGTGGTTGTAAGCCACCATGTGGTTGCTGGGAAATTAACTCAGGACTGTTGGAAGAGCAAATTGCTGAGCCATCTCTCCAGCCCCCTCAAGTGACTTCTTGTGAACCTCCCCAAATGAATAAAGGGATCAATCACTGGGCAAGTAGGCAAGACTTCCAGGATGGACAGAGGGAGAGAAGAAGCAGTAGAGAGTAGGAACTTTTGATTAGGGATAGTAAAAGGGCAACCTGTAGCTGATAGTGTCTCCAGGTTTCTTGGCAGATCTGCCAAAATTCACTACCAGAAGAATTAGATTTAATATGGCTTACAAAATTAGGAATCTGGTAGTTGGGCCCAGAGATTGAGTTCCGTTGTTTCTGAACTAAGTTTGTATGGTCTTTTTCTTCTCGAGGTGATTTGACTGGATTCCGGAGAGAAAGGTACTGCAAAGAAAACATTGGTTTACCTGATGTGCACCACAAAGGCGATGGTTTTTTTTGGGGGGGGTTGTTTTTGTTTGTTTGTTTGTTTTGTTTTTCAAGACAAGGTTTCTCTGTGTAGCCCTAGCTGTCCTGAAACTCACTATGTAGACCAGGCTGGCCTCGAACTCATAAATCCACCTGCCTCTGCCTCCCAAGCCATGGGGGTTTTGAAGCATGGGGCTAATGTGGTAGTGACCCACTAGTGGGAACTTAGAAAGTTGGGTGGAGATGCCTCAGGAACCACCGGGCTAGAGAGTCTGACGAGAACACCCCACTGGTGCCATGTGGCCTCCTGGTGCCCAGTGTAGGTTGGGATATTTGATAGTATCAACAAGTATCCATAACAAATAAGTGTTCCTAGACCTTAGAAATGTGTATCCTGTTTCATGGACATGCTTGTGAGACTATTGTGTCATCCTGTTTCCACAGAGATAGAACATTCATTATAGAGTGTGAGTACAAGAGAAATCATCTCTTTGAGTAATTGTCTTCACACATCTACATCTGTAATTTCCTTAAGTCTTCTTACTTACAGGAAAGCACTGTGCCTGATAGCATGTGGTCAAACTGTACTCTTTCATTTCAGAGTCTGCTGACATTCCAGGATGTGGCTGTGCATTTCTCCCTTGAGGAGTGGGAATGCCTGGACTCTACTCAGAGTGCTTTGTACATTGGTGTGATGTTGGAGAATTACAGCAACCTGGTCTCTGTGGGTGAGAATATTTTGCTTGTAGAATTCCTAGCTCATTTTTTTTGTTTTTTTTTTTTGTTTTTTTTTTTTTTGACCAACAATATAGGTTGGGAAGTCTCTGTTAAGCTGTCTTGAAAAGAACAGGAGAATAGGGAAAGTTTGATAATAGAAAATAACTTTTTTGGGGGTATCTATGAAAAAAAGAAACCCTTTAAATCTCTTTTTTTAACATTTTTTTCTTTTTTTTTATTGTATATATTCTATATTTACAATTCATTTCCCTTTTTCTGGTTCCCCACCCCCAAAGGTCCCACATGTCCTTTTCCCTCCCCCTGCTCCCGCATCCACCCCCTCCCACTTTACTGTTCTTGTACTCTCCCACAATGATGTTTTGGTCCATTCTAGCACCAGTGTCCACTCCTTTCTTCTTGTGAGACATCACTTGATATGTGATTTGTGTCTTTAGTGTTCCAAGCTTCTAGGTTAATATCCACTTATCAGTGACTGTATACCATGGGTATTCTTTTGAGACTGGGTCACCTCACTTAGTATGACGTTCTCCAGCTCCATCCATTTCTCTAAGAATTTCATGAATTCATTGCTTCTAATGGCTGAATAGTACTCCATTGTGTATATATACCACATTTTTTGTATCCATTGCTCTGTTGAGGGACATCTGGGTTCTTTCCAGCTTCTGGCTATTATATATAAGGCTGCTATGAACATAGTGGAGCATGTATCCTTATTGCATGCTGGGGAATCTTCTGGGTATATTCCCAGGAGTGGTATGGCTGGGTCCTCCGGATGTATCACGCCCAGTTTTCTGAGGAACCGCCAGACTGATTTCCAGAGTGGTTGTACCAGCTTGCATTCCCACCAGCAGTGGAGGAGTGTTCCTCTTTCTCCACATCCTCGCCAACACCTGATGTCTTCTGAGTTTTTAATCTTAGCCATTCTGACTGGTGTGAGGTGAAATCTCAGGGTTGTTTTAATTTGCATTTCCCTAATGACTAGTGATGTTGAACATTTTTTAAGGTGTTTCTCAGCCATCCGAATTTCTTCAGGTGAAAAGTCTCTGTTTAGCTCTGTACCCCATTTTTGGATAGGGTTATTTGGTTTTCTGGGGTCTAACCTCTTGAGTTCTTTGTATACATTGGAGATTAGCCCTCTGTCGGATGTGGGGTTGGTGAAGATTTTTTCCCAATTTGTTGGTTGCCGATTTATCCTTTTGACAGTGTCTTTTGCCTTACAGAAACTTTGTAGTTTTATGAGGTCCCATTTGTCTATTCTTGTTCTTAGAGTATAAGCAATTGGTGTTCTGTTCAGGAATTTTTCCCCTGAGCCGATGTCTTCAAGGGTCTTCCCCAGTTTCTTTTCTATTAGTTTTAGTGTGTCTGGTTTTATGTGGAGATCCTTGATCCACTTGGAGTTGAGTTTAGTGCAAGGAGATAAGAGTGGATCAATTCTCATTCTTCTGCATGTTGACCTCCAGTTGAGCCAGCACCATCTGTTGAAAAGGCTATTTTTTTTCCACTGGATGTTTTCAGCTCCTTTGTCGAAGATCAATTGGCCATAGAAGCCTTCAATCTTAAAAAGAAAGTAGGTCTTCTGAACAATACTCTTCATTGCTATAGCAAAGCCAATTACTGATTCTTCTACTAATTGTTTAATCTTCCTCGAAGGTGGTCTCCTTTTTTTGTTTTGTTTTGTGAATCCATACAATTATAGTGAATGAAAAACATGGACTATTGACAGCTCTATTTTAAGTAGTTGCTTAATACAGAACTTAGAGTGACAGTCATTTATCAAATGTTTAAACTTGGAACAAGCCCTACTAACTGAATTGTACTCATTTGCAGAGAATTACTGCATATGTGATACTGTCCATCAACATGTGAAGACTGAAAAGGAGTCTTGTCAGTGTAATGATCTTGGCAAAATGCTTCATGAACCCTCCAACTGTGTACTTTATAAAAGAAGTGACACTACAGAAACCTCTACCTACAGATTCTGTAATGACCCGGATGCCTCTCTTGACACAAATCCAGAGAGACATAAAATAATGCACACTGGAGAAGAATCTTGCAAATTTAAAGGCTGTGAGAAATCTTTAAATTTGTATTCCAACGTTAGTCAAGATCAGACTCTACACTGCAAAGCAAGAACACAGGCAGGGAGAATATGATGGCCATTTTGCTTCTACCTACAGTCTCATGCAACAAACAATCTACATTGGAGAGACACCACATCATTGTGGGAAATGCTTCATTACCTGCTTAAGCCTTTCTCTGCATCAGCAAACTCATACTAGAGAGAAACCCTACAAGTGCAACATTTGGGACAAATCCTTTACCCAGTGCTCAAGTCTTAAAACACATCAAAGACTTCATTCTAGGGACAAGCCTTATAAATCCAGAGAATGTGGAAGTTTATTTCCTCAGACATCAACAATTCCATCAAAAAATACATGAAAAAGTCATTCTCTCAAGAGAAGCCTTACAAATGCAATTCGTGTGACAGATCTTTAAACCACTATTTATCATTTAGAAGGCATCAGAAAACTCATTCTCTAGAGAAGTTATACAAATGCAAAGAATGTAGTAAATCTTATATTAAATTATCACATCTTAAAAGGCATTACAGAATTCATACTGGTGAAAAGCCTTATAAATGTGATGTATGTGACAAATCCTTTAATCAGTGCTCAAGTCTTAAAACACATCAAAGATTTCATACTGGGGAGAAACCTTACAAATGCAATGAATGTGGAAAGTCATTTCCTCAGTTGTCAGCACTTAAAAGCCATCAGAAAATGCATACAGGAGAGAGACCTTACAAGTGTAAGGCGTGTGACAAATCCTTTGCCCACTCTTCCAGTTTCAGGAAACATCAGAAAATCCACAGTACTGAGGAATATTATACTTGTCAACAATGTGGCAAAGTCTTACATCAGCTTTCACACTTTAGAAGCCATTACAGACTCCATACTGGAGAGAAGCCCTACAAATGCAATGAGTGTGACAGATCCTTTACCCACTATGCATCGTATAGAAGGCATCAGAAAACTCATTCTCTAAAAAAATTATGAAAATGCAAAGAATGTGGTAAGTTTTTTCTTGAATTATCACATCTTAAAACATATTCCAGAATCCATACTGGTGAGAAGCCTTACAAATGTGAGGTTTGTGACAAATCCTTTATCCAGGACTCACATCTTAGAAGACATCAGAGAGTTCATACTTGAGAGAGACCTTACAGATGTAAGAAGTGTGACAGATCTTTTGCAAAGAGCTCAACTCTTCAAGCACATCAGAAAATTCATACTGGAGAAAAAACATAATAAATGCAATGATTGTGATATAACCTTTATCTAGCATACATATCTTAGAAGACATCAGAGTTCATACTAAAGAGACCTTACATGTGTAAAGAATGTGACAAATCTTTTACTCAGAGCTCAACTCTAACAACACTTCAGAAAATTCATATTGAAGAAAAAAATACCCTTCTAAATAATGTGACAGAGCATTTATTCAGTCTGCTTACAAATCAACACTATACATAATATAACATAAATATCCGGACATGATGGCACAAAACTTTAATCCCAGCACTTGGGAGACAGTGCCAGTTGGATTTGAGTTTTGAGTTTGAGGTCAGCATTGTCTACAGAGCAAGTTCCAGGACAGCCAAGGCTACACAGAAAAACCCTGTCTCAAAAAACCAAAAAGCAAAGAAACAAAGAAAAAAACTTATGGAAGCCTTTATTAAGGAAGATTTAAATCTTAGAAAATATCAGAGAATTTATGTTAAAATAAAATTTTGCAAATGTAATTGCATGAAAAGCTGGTTTTTTGTTTTGTGTTTTAATCATCCATGGGTGCTTTGTACAACATGATGCCTGGTGCTTCTGGAGGGCTGAAGGGAATATCAGATTAAAGACAGTTGTGACCTGTTATGTGTGTGCTCAGAATTGAACCTCGGTCCTCTAGAAGGGCAGCCATTATTTTTGCTTTTATCCACTATGCAATCTCCTAGCTCATGGAAAATGCTGTAATAAACCTTTATCTTGTTCAACATCCAAGAACATCATAATAGTGCTGTAGGGCATACCTTCAATCCCTGAACTCTGAAGGTAGAGACAGGTGGTTCTCTGTGAGTTTGAGGTGAGCTGGTCTGCAGAGCAAATTCCAAGAAAAATTCCAAAACTCTCCTAAAACCAAACCAACCACCCAAACAAACAAAAATCCCTGAGAACATATGGGAATCCATTTTGAAGTACTGAAAAAAGCATGTGGAAGTATTTACTCCAAACTCTAAGATGAAATAGCTTCCAATTGTTCACCAGTGGACCTCATGGAACTAAAGGAGACTTGTGAGAGTCTCCTTCCACCATGATGAAATGGTAATTGCTCCAGCCTTACACAGTGGCTTGTTCTTAGTACTTTCTCAACAGTTATGGTCTTTGCATTACCTACCTCCTGCTGCAAGAGGCTTCTTTCACCAAGCTTGAAAGTAGTACAAATAGATAATCATAAACATGAATATTTATATGGCAGATAACAAGATCATTAACAGAACATCCATAGGTTCTACCCTTGAATGTACAATTTTCACATCATGATTTTTTTTTACCATGTTTACAGTACTAGACATAAGTTAACCTTTATAGAGCAGACCTCAAATCCTATCAGGAAACAGGTTGATTGTGCCCATTAACAATCATGTCAGTATTGCACCAGTAAACACAACTTGGCTCGTAGATCAGTGTTGTAGGATGCAGGTCATAAGTATGACCATTGACATCTTTTCTCTGCCAGCAGCCTGCATAAGCTCTTGCAGTGCTACAAAAGCTAGCCAGCAGGGAGAGTTTCCTAGTAAGTTCAAGATTGCTCTCCTATATACATATTCCAACCAAAGTGTTTGGTGTCTTCAGCAACACCATGTGTTTATAGTGTCCAAGAAAGATCATTGGCAATGATCTGTTTGCTTTGGAGTGCCTCTCGAGCTGCCATGATTAGAAATTTCTAGGCAGATACCAATACCTGCTGGAGAGAATTTCATTTAATAGCCCTGGGATTAAAGGTCTGGGAGTAACATTTACCCATTTTAAATATATCTGTTCAAACTGTTTAAAGTTATACTTACTCTTAATTTGTAAGATAGTGGAATTTCATGACTTCTTCATACCTTTATGCATCCTTCTTTTTGGTTAACCAACCTGCTCTTCCTCATTTCTTCCTGCTCCATCCCTAGTTAAACATTTAGCAATATCCCAATTCTTTTATATCACATGTGTTCTACTATCCTCTCCTACTATACTTTTGACTTGGGTTGCAAAATGATAGGTTCCCATGTATGTTCTTCATGGACATTTCATTTGTGTTGACCGTTCACCAGTCCCTTATCTTCCCTGTCAGTCCACTACCTGTTTGAGCTATTCTGTCCCCGTTATACTCACCCTCTAATTTCATATCACTTATAGTCTATTCACCTTATCTTCTTACATCTCTCCACTAATGATCCATTTCTAGCTTCCTGGTTTCAACATGTAGTATTACTTGAACACACAAAACAAAAAGTTTGAAGCTAGAGCCCACATATTCAATCATACATGTGTCAGTTGATGGACATCTAGGTTGATTTCATACCCTGGATACTGTGAACACAGCAGCTATGAACACGATAGTCAAGTGCTCATGAGTAAGATGCAGTTCTTGGAGTTTATGCCCAGGATTGGATATTGTGTATAAACGCCCTCTGATATTAAACCCTTTCATGTTGGTTGATATTTCTTAAACACAGAATATTAAAATTGAGGTAAAGTAACAGGATGTTTTAATGAAAGGTGAACTATTCAATCCTGTAGAGAAGGTCCCAAAGATCAGAAATACACAACTAAATAACTTCAGGAAGTCTCAGAAATTGGCAAGATTCACTAGTTCCCTCCTGCTGCAGGCATATATGCTCTCTAAGGACTGCAGATGCTGTCAGACAAGATGAGGTGCACAAAAGATGCTTAGACCAGCCATGAAGCAGACACCTGTCAAGCTGCTTGGACTAGATAAGACAAGCTGCTTGGAGGAGTTAGTGAGAGACTTAAAGGACACACCTCCGGTGAGTTATCTACACGATGTGCAGTGATCCCCAGATTTGCAGTTTTGTTAGTCATCACCTTCACAGCTGTCATGAAGTCTTTTGTGCTTCTATCAGGAACTACTCATTCTTATAAGTCTCTCCAATCAATCTCACTTGGCTTTAGAGATGACTCCATGGTTAAAAGCACTGTCTGCTGTTTCCAAAAAACTCACTTTGAATTCCTAGCACCTCCACATAAGCACCTAATCTGTAATCTCAACATTAGGGATTCCATGTCTCTCTTCTGCTCACTACAGCTCCAGAAACACAAATGGCTCATAGACATCCATGCAGAGAAAACATCACTAAAAGGAAGACAACTAGAAACCTCATTGGTTCACCAAGTTAGACTGTTGATTCCCAACTTTAGTTTTCATTGGTTCCTTATCTGTGATAAATAGATGTTTTTCACCTTTTCCACAAGAATAGCATCACACATTAGTGCTGAAATTGGGTCACACAGTTTTCATACTTTCATGTATTCCTTTTTTTTAATAACATCTATATTGATTTCAAAAGTTGGTTCTCTGGTTCTTACTCCCACAGATGCATATGACCCTCCTTTCCCACACTTACGCCAATGTTATTTCTATTCCTGATGATGATCATTGTGGCTAGAGTAGCAGGAGAAGCTTGAAGAAGTCCTAGTCTGCATTTTCCTGAGAACCTCTCATGTTTGTTTTGGTTTTAGTTTGGGTTTGTTTTTGTTGTTTGTTTTTGTCTGGTTTTCTTTTGTTTTTCTTTTCTTTTTACTGTTTGAATTTTGGCATTATTATATAAATACATCATTTCTCCTTCCCTTTTCCTCCTATAATCCTCTCACATACCCTTTCCTGATTTCTTTACAACTCATAGCCTATTTTTCTATTAATTATTATTATTATTATTATTATTATTATTATTATTTGTGTGTGTGTGTGTGTGTGTGTGTGTGTGTAGATATTTCTCAATTTACCGTACATGAACCACATATTGTTACTTGTATGTATGTTTTCAAGGATGACCATTTGGTATTGAATAACCTTGAAGGAGACTGTTCTGTTCCCAGCATTCCCTAGTTGCCTATAGACTTAGAGGCTTTTTTACTTTTTTTCTCCAACCACTTTGTCAAGTTTATGTTCATGCTCAGCTCCTGCTGGGAGGCTATGTGGGTGAGATTTTATGGATATATCTTCTGACATTACTAAGAAACACAATCTCCCAACACACTCCCCAGTCTTCTGGCTCTCAATCTTTCTATCCCCTCTTCAAAACTATTCCTTGAGCCTACATGCAGGAGTGTTTTGTAGAGGGGTTAGCCTCTACTACTCTGCATTTTGATTAGTTATGGGGTTTTTTTGTAGTGTTCTCTGCTGCAAAGTGAAATTGTCTTAATGATAGGTGAAGACTATGCCTATCTGTACATGCAAAGAAAAGTATTTAGATTCTTGTTAAGGATTATGCTAGTTTAGTAAAGATGTGGTTGTATGTTCTCTTCTAATATACATGACTTCATCAGCACTAAGTAGCAAGATTTCCAGTACCAGTCATGGTTTCCCTTTTAAGAGGGTCTGAAGTCCAATTAGAGAGCTGTTGTTTACCACCAAGGTATGATTGTCACTACTGCATTCTTAGGGTTATCATGCTATGATCATCATTGATATGGTTTGTGGGCATCATAGGTAGTTAGGATTATTGATTATCTACCTCTTTTGGAAGCTTGCATGGTGCCAGAAGGTACCATGAAGCTATTCTTTATGGAGGAGTTTGCTTTATTTTTATAAAAGGTATCTGCATATTGCTATCTATGCCTAGACTCACTATGTAGTTCAGGCTTGCCTTGATCTTAGAGTTTCCTTGTGTCTGCCTCCTGAGTGGTGGTTTCAAAGGCTTCAGTGAACTTGATCAGCTGCATAGAACTTTTGTTATCATATCTTGGCAATTACCCACAGTACTCCACAGCCTACTTGATAGTCGTGACTTCTATTGACATTAAAGACTTCTAGTCCATTGAATTGGAAACACATGTAAATAGATGAGCTTCCATTTGCATATGCCATACCAAATTTAAACAACAAAATAATAAATAATATAAACAGAAGTACAAGTAGCAATGAGACTGAAGCAGGAAAAAAATGCCCCCCTAAAAACAATCCCAGGACCAAATTGACAGGATTCTATCACAACTGCAAAGAAGTTAACAGCAAAGCTACTTAACATTTAATACTTCTTGCAAAAAAAATTATCCTGACTCTTAGTAGTTAATACCTGGTATTAAGCCAGGTAATAATAAAACCAAAATGAAATTACAGACTGATGTGGCCATTGAGAAAGTTTGTTATTATTAGCTAATTTACACATGCATATGTATACATACTGAATGTATGTGCATATATACATATTTATGTGCCTCAAATGTGTAAGATACACACACACACACACACACACACACACACACATGCACTCAAATACTGCCCAGTCTCACCTATCTCTTTACTATTCTAGTCCTCAAATTCCAGCAGTCACTGTACTGTATTCATCTCTATTCATATTGAATGAGAACCACTGAGGTTGAGACTGTGGGTTTGGAGTTATGTCTTGGAGCCTGATGTGCTGAGCCGAGGACAACAACTAAAGGCAGTGATTCTTCTCCTAGAATCTATCCATAGGAAACGTCTGAGAGGTAAAATGAGCCGTTCCTTTTCCTGGACTGATTATGGTCTTCTGTGAAGTCAGTGCACAAAAGTACAGTTGCTGTTATCCAGCAACAAATACTGATTACAGTAATTGTATAGAGTTTAGAGAATGGTGTGTTTTTGTCTCTTTCTCTTCTTACTTCCAGACCAGTTCTTTTTCCTCAGTGTTCCCAGAACTAGAGATGGGACAGTGTAACTAACATTGTTAGGAATGGGCCCCCATACCTTACTCATTTTCTATATAGACAGCCAAAAGTCTCTGCATTCACCACTGCATTTTCTTTTCAAAGAAATGTTTATATCTCAAAGCACCTTTAATCTGAGTCACAGAAGACTTAACTCCCTCTGAGTTACTGAAATGATGAAAACACCCTCTAGTGGTGAAAGCAGTACACCGCGGGATGAATTCAGCCCTGGGCTCTTAGCAAAGGGCTGACGTCTGAATTTTGATACATTTATTTATTTTCAAAATCCAAGTTTCTGAAATAATCTGTCCCCAATTAAGAATTGTAGTATTTGGTTTTGGCTTGCCAGTGTGTGTGTGTGTGTGTGTGTGTGTGTGTGTGTGTGTGTGTGTTGGGGCTCGGACTTTGGCTTCTGAATTTAACCTGTTATTGTTTGATGTTAGGCTATCTTGCATCCGAAAGATTCCGAGCTCAGGATGGGGGTCAGGTACTGAGGTGCCGTACCCTACTAGAGCCAGTTCTGGTCTAGGATGGCAGTGGTCATGGGGAGACTGTGCAGAGAATGCCCAGAGCAGCCTGACATCTGGAGCTGTGTGGAAGGCAGCCTGAGACGGAGTGAGAGGGACCGGTCTCCAAAGCGCGGGGAAACTGGTCTACATAAAAGGAGTGATGAAGAAAAAAAAAAAAAAAAAAAAAAAAAAAGCCCCCGAGGAAGGCCTGGAAAACACAATTGGACGGGGAATTTGAACCAGTGGGCTGGGTCAGAGAACCTACGTAACCGGAACCTGTCTATAATAGGCGGACCCAAAGGCGGCTCCAGGGATCCCCGGAGGGAGGGGCCGGAAAGCCCTCCATTCTCTGAAGGACCTAGGGGAAATCTTTGTTTGCGGCTTGAGTGGCCGACCCTGGCCGAGTCTCTTGTGGATGTGAAAACTTCCTGCAGCCACCGGAGCCTTGTGGGAAGGTCTGGGAGAGTCACCAGTCAGCACCACAGTGGCGGGAACCGCAGCCCAGCGATCCAAGAATCTCCCCGGTGAGAGGAGCTGTAGAGAATAGGTAGGAACTGGACCAGGGGCATGCTCAGTTTTCTGCTGCTCATAAGGATGCCGCTTTCACAATTCTGGTGAAGAGTAATACCCTTGAAGATAAGTTTGAGAACGTATGAAATGGGGCACATGCTGATTTTAATCATTTATCTGTGGTTTCTAGAATATTCTCATAAATGTATCTCTTAGTCTAATTGAATTTATGTGTTGATGTTTGCAAACACGTTTCTTTTTGCTGTTATGCAAATTAAAATAGTTGGAGTTTACATTCAAACATACTTTCTAACGCCCGTGGTCTACCCCTTTCCTATTCAAGACAGTGGAATTTGACTTGGAGACGTTAAAGTCCCAGAGAGCTTGTTAACTATCAGCCCCATAATGAGTAACTGCAGATTTTAATCAGTTTTTATTTTATTTTTTTTGTTGGTTTTTTTTTTTTTTTGGCCAAGCTACACAATTATGCTTGTAAATTTTAACAATTATGAAGTAAAGGCTTTACTACCACTAATTTTGCATTTGAGAAGCATACATTCTGATGTAAATATAAAAAAAAAATGTGTGCTCTTATGCTTTTCTGGACCTCAAGAGTCCAGAAAAGTACAGTATGCATGTTAAGTGTGAGGGTATCAGGCCACAATGTTTACATTAGAAAACAGTATACATAGGACAAAGTTAGAAAGCATCTTTCCTGGTGCAAGAAACACACTCTGACAATGGCCAGATGGCCAAACTTTGCTTTTTAATTTCAGGGTTGTTGACATACAGTGAGATACAGTACAAAGCTCATATGGCTTTGTACTGAGACTGAATATTGCAGAATTGCACCAGTCCTGTTTCTGTGGGTGACAATAGTTTCTTGTAGTTTTCCTTGCTCCTTCTCAGGGTTCCTGAGGAAATTGCTCTGCATGTGTGAGTTGTGTGTTAATGAGCCTCACATCTCACAGAAGAAAGTGAAAGCCTCAGAGAAAAAGACAAATTTTCATGAAATCTCACCTGTTCTTCATGTTTGCCTTTTGGGATGTGTAAGGCTTCTTTCATTTTTGTTCCACGATGAAACCAGATACTCAGTAGTTTATAGTGTCAGTCCAGTAATACAGATTCATATTTTCCCTTGAGTTTTGGTTGAACTATGATTAGAAGTAGGATTCAAGTTATGGAAACCCAAGATGCTCCCTGAATATTTTCAGCATGCTGATCCTTTATAACAGTTGGGGAATCACTTGTTGAACCTCTGTTCCCTTTTCTGTATTTCTGTGTTAGAAATCCTGGTACTTACTGAAGAATCTCTCATATGCAGGGCTTGAACTTTCCAGCCACACCTGTTCATCATCGAGCAGGACAAAGATCCCTGGAAGGTGGAGAAAGAGGCAACAGTAGCAAAGGATCCAGGTATGTTGGAGGATTGACAAAGGGGAGGGAAGGAAGGAGTTCAAGTGACAGTGGAAATGGGACATGAAGTCAGTTTTGCCACATTTTTGTTGTAGAAATGATTCTGGAGAATTCCTCTGAGAATAATAATCAGCATTATCCTTTGTAAACTTTAGAAGATTCTCTATGTAAGAATAAATACTAGGAATAATTACAATTCCATGTGATTTTGATTGTAAGTGATGCTATCCCTCTTCCATTTGTATTGCTGGTCCCATATTCATACCAATATTAGATGACTTTCCTTTCTATAATTTTAATGTAGTGCTTCACTAGGATACTTGATGCCTTTAGGTTTCTGCTTCAAATTTTGAGGCTTATTGCATTTTCTTTGATTCTAATCTTTTCAAGTTAACTTCTCCATTCCATAAAATAATGCCTTTAGGAGTTTGACAAGCATTGCTTAGTATTTCTCTGAAGTATTAAACTCCATCTTCACTGTCCTCCCCTTGCTCTCTCCTGTCGTTAGTCTTCATGACTGTTTGCATCGCTAGCATTTTAATGTATTTTGAAATCACCTCTAGGTTTGATCCTTCTCATAATTTTTGAAGTTCATGGTTTCTCATAAGTTTGTGCATTTTAGTATTACTTTTTCTGTTTCTACAAAAATAACTGCATGATTTTGGGTATAGTTTGCATAGAATATTTATAGTACACAGACATCCTCTCCATTGTCTATGTTTGAGTTAGAACATTCTAGTGCAGTGTCTTTTAATGCATTCTATTTTCTATCTGCTGATGGTGTCTGTGTTTCAAATTCAGAGAAGAGAATTTTTAAAACATTGATATTTGTTAATTTTTTAATTCTGGCATTTCTAGGACACGACCACACTAGCAAGTATCTCTTGAAGTTAGAGAATTCTTCCCAGAAATATCCTACTGTTACATGGTTGATACTGTGGATACTACTAGACAATGGGTTTTCTGTCTGATTTTATTGTGCCTCAAAGACTGGTAGATGTTGAAGCTTCCCTGCATCACTGTCTATTTTTTCCTACAGTTCTACATTGATTGCTTCTTGTATTTGGATGCTTTTGTGAAATACATTCATATTAAATATAGTTCTGTTTGTGAGTTTGGGTTCTTTTGTCATGATAATGTAGTTAGTTCTGTTCATGAACAAGTTCCCTATGTCCACATATGGACATGTTTTTACTCTCTGTTACTATGCAAGTATCACTGTTACATATCATACATGAAGGTCTGTGATTCATTGTACACTGGAAGAGAATTTGACCCAGTTTCATATTTCTTTGTGGATGAATACTTTTCCCAACATCATTAGTTGACAAAGCTGCCTATTATGCAACACGTATATGGTGTTTTGGTGATTCACATGGTTATTGCTATTGGTCTGGTTCTCAATCTGCTGCTCTGTTTCATTGGACTGTGTGTCTACTCATCTGTCGCTCCCATAGTATTGCTGGTCATATGGCTCTGCAGGGTCATCTGGAATCAAAGCTAGGACAAGTTAAGCTCTGCTCCGTATTCTCAGGGTCTTTGTGCTCTCCATAGAAATTTGTAAGAGTCTCTGTAGTGTATCTGTGAGGTATATGATGGGGAGTTTGATTGTCATAGAGTTGGAGTTAATCATATCAATCTCTCATTAGTGTTGTAATTTTTATTGTACTATGTTCTGTTCCATGAGCATGGAAATTCTTTCCATCCTGATGTATTTATTCAGTTCCTTCAACAAATTAAAGAGTTCATTTTAGAGGACTTTATTTTGCTTATTTACGTTTATTGATTCTTTTTCCCCATTAGAGAAATGAATTTTTGAGCCAGGAGTGGTAGTGTATACTTTTAATCCCAGCACTTGGGAGTCAGAGGCAGGTCAGTTTCTGTGAGTTTGATGCTAGCCTGAGAGTTCCAGGACAGCCAAGCTGTTAACACACAGAAATCCTGTTGGGGATAGGGATAGGGGCTAGGGGTAGGAGGTTCTTTTTAGTATTAATTATGTGAATAGCAGTAATAACAGTGCAAGGGTTTTATAATTGGATGATTGTATAAATGATTAATTTTGCCTCCAAATAGGCATTAGTATTCCTATCATTTACATTTCTACAGATTTTATAATGATTAATTTTTATATTTAGTCATTGCATATTAAGTGTACTGTGATCATAGTTGCTCCTGCCCATTATCTATCCTTTTATCACCTTCCCTACCATTCCTGGTTATCTATATTTACTTCCCAATTATTGCCCCTTTTATTTCATGTGCCTTTTGTGCCAATCTTGGAAGAGCGGGCAGGGTGTCATTTGTGTGAATAATTCTCACTGGTATGTATTATGACAGTTTAGTTTTCCGTACATCGCCTCCCTGTCCTCTATCTCGTACAGTCTTTTCCCACTCCTTCTGTAGTATTCCCTGAGATTTGGATTTTTGTTATGTAGATTTTCTATTGCAGGCTGTGCAGTCAGTGATCATGTTATAAACAAAGTTTCTTTGTCCTGGGCTGAAAACAGCATCAGGCTATGAGTGTAAACAGAATGAGCTAAAGGCCAGTGTGAGTATTTGTACATGTTAACAAAAAGTCAAGAATGGATTCTTTCAGCCGGGTGTGGTGGCGCACGCCTGTAATCCCAGCACTTGGGAGGCAGAGGCAGGTGGATTTCTGAGTTCGAGGCCAGCCTGGTTTACAGAGTGAGTTCCAGGACAGCCAGGACTACACAGAGAAACCCTGTCTCAAAAAACAAAAAACAAAAACAAAACAAAACAACAACAACAACAAAAAAAAAAAAACGAAAAGAAAAGAAAAAAAAAGAATGGATTCTTTCCTAGGGTCTGCCTCCTCCCAGTTATAGGCTTTTGGCCAGCTTTCAGGTGATATCTGTATGTTTCCTAATGTGGAGCCGGCCACAAATCCAACCAGAAAGTCTTCATTAACTACAAAGTAGTCTTGGCACTGTTACAATGGTGTCCAGCAGGTAGGGATTTTAGTATCCAGGGTTCACTTCAGGATATGGGCTCTTTTACCACGGCAACCTGCACAACACATTTTGGGAATATGAATGCTACCACCAAGAAGTCCAAGGTATTTGTAGACACTGTGAGTGGTCTGCTGTCTTCTTCACATCTTCTTGTAGATATGTAAAATTCAAAGTGATGTTGTATGTGGATTATATAGATTATTAAGAGGACTGTCAGATCTGAGCTTTTTCATGGGACAAGACAAAGATTTTGAATTGCAGAATTATTTTTCCCCCATGATGGGGTAACTTACTTTTTTGACTTCCTATATTGACCCTTGTAAGATTTTCTCTTTCTTCATCTGGATAACAGTTGATACAGTGTTGACTTGGTGTAGAAGAAATAGACACCCTTGTCTCTGTCCCGATTAGAGAGAAATGATTCCAATTTTCCTCACTGAGTGTAATGTTGGATGTATGTTGTTTGTGGATTCTAGTGTTTATGATGTTGAGGTATGTGTCTTTAGAGCTTTTGTATTGGGTAAATGTGGTATTTTGTGAGAGGCCTGTTATGGATCTATTGACATCATCATGTTTCTTCTCTCACTGAGTATAGTTATTTCCTGTCTTACATGGATTGTTTTGTATGTATTTCTAAAACACTTGTACTCCTGGCATGAAGTCAACCTGAACTCTACTTCTGTATTGCTCAGAGAGAGAGCCTTTCTATCAATTTTTACCCCGACAACTGGTCTATGCTTCTTCTTTTCATGTATTTGCTTGTCCTTATCTGCTTTGGGTATCAAGGTCATCTAAAGCAGCTTGTATTATATGTTATTCCTTTAGAGAATGCAATGTTGAATCTGTCTAGTCCTGGAATATTTTTAGAAGAAATTATTAATACTCAAATTCCAGTATTTGTGTAAGATCTATTTTAGTTTTATAATAGAGAAGATTGTTTCTAGGAACTATCCTTTTCATCTACATTTCCAGTTTATTTGGGATGACTTTCTACAGCACTTCATAAAGTAATACAGGGTGTCCATTGTTTTTGTTTGTTTGTTTGTTTTGTTTTGTTTTGTTTTGTTTTTTTGAGACAGGGTTTCTCTGTATAACCGTGGCTGTCCTGGAACTCACTCTGTAGACCAGGCTGGCCTCGAACTCCGAAATACACCTGCCTCTGCCTCCCAAGTGCTGGGATTACAGGTGTGCGGCACCACTGCCTGGCAGATTGTCCATTGTTATGCCCCTCCTTCAGCTCTAATTCCATTGCTTAGGGATTTACTCTCTTAGTTGGAATTAGGTAAAGCATGCTTTGTCAGAATTTTTAATTCTTGACTGAAACAAGTCTGTTACATTGATTCCTGGTATTGTTCAATGTGTCTTTATTACATTAATTTCTACAAAACATTTCTATCTTCCTATATATTATTTTGGATTGACTTATTCTTATGTTTATAATACCTCAAGTACATAATTATGGACTTATGTTCTTTAAAACCAGCGCTTCTTGCTGCCAAACTTCTCAATGTGTCTTTGTTACCCCACTTCTGTGTGACTAGTTTTCATGACCTCATACTCAACCTGACATGACATTTCAACATTCAAGGACAACATTTCAAGTTGTCCTCAGTGCTCCGTCAATTCTGTCTCACTGTTCATTGATTTATGTCTTCTCGGTAGTTAATTAAGGAACAGTAAGTGAGGGGTTGGAGAGGTAGCTCAACACTTAAGAGTATGTGTTGTTTCTCAAAGGGAATCTTGGTTCAGTACTCAACATGGATGAGGTAGCAGTACAGGAAAGAACATAGAGATGTCTCTACTAGTATCAGAGTAAATGTGGAGCTTGGATATGTGACAGGACAGTGAACACCTCATACCAACATTGAAAGAGTTAGGAATGATCCCTGTGTATGATAACTAATGTTTGTGTTCATGGAGCTCAGAGCTGGAGACTATCCTGTGCCCATTGTAATGAGGCAACAGAAAACTTATCATATCAATGATGTAGTTAGGTACATAGTAGTAACTGTTATGAGGATCCACACTAATTGTGGACAGATTTATAATTCAGGAAATGTCATCACGCAGCATCCCATCAACAAGTCTGCTATTGAAGGAAAGTTAATTGCATCAAATGCCCCAGTTTTCTGGTAACCACAGGCCCAAAAATCTCAACCTCTTGCTGACAGTAGATGTGATGTAGAATGGATGTGTGCCCATTCTTAAGTACTTCATTTGCATTAGTACAATAAGTTGGGTTAAGGGCTCTGTGTTAATTGTGTCCTAAGTTACACCCAGCAAGCTCTTTGCAGTTGAGTTTCAAAGGTCCTGAAGGTCGTGCATATTATCTGAGGAGAATATGCTGCATCTGGTGTGTTCACTGGGAGTTTTGAGTTGGCTGCATTTCACCTTCATCTTTACACTTATGTCAAATTCCACTTAAACCACTTACTGACCTTTTACAGAGCTTCAGAAGGGTTACAGGTGACAGATATTCTCACACAGAGGTACAAATACAGCAACAGGTCCATCTTGAGAAGAGAATTAAGTTGGAAAGGTACACTTTATCTCAGTGAACAATGTATGGTCTGCTTGTGTGATGCTGAGGTTGACTGTAACTATATCTGATGACAGGTATGCCATATTAAGAAGGGATATGATGTTTGCCAGATAGACTGAACCACTGCATGATGTATCTGTTCTCCAAGATAGCATAACATACGTGATGAATAATGTGATCAAAGAGTCAAATATTGATTTCAGGTATTTTCTACTATATAGAAAAGCTGATAGCAATATGCAGTGATAGGAAAGTTTAGAACCCCTCAAACCTTTTCTCAGGAAATGACCCACCTGGGATTGTGATTGTTTTCGTATTGGACAAGATTTTCTATATTTATGCTGAGAACACACATTCATCCCCCTACCCCAAGGCAAACATTCATATACATAAAACAGATTGGCTTTTTTGTGCTTTTTCTCTTAATGACTGCCCCTTTAAACAAATATTTATTAACTTTAGTTTATAAAGTTATAAAGATATAGGTGGTTACTTCCTAGCTCTCCTCTATTCATCTGTTCCTCATGTGAAATACCTTATTTCTTATATTCTCATAGATAATTTCTTTTTGACTAATCTGTGTATATTTGCCTTTAATTATTATCTACAATAACTTGAGTAGAATGGCATGTGTTAATTTATGAATATCTTCAAATGCACTTCTCTGTCAATTTTAAAACATAATTTTGGCTGCAATAATATGGTTGGCAGTTACTTTTGGGTATTTAAATGTATTTTTTTTTTATTTTCTCCTTGCTTTAGAATAATTGTTCTGGTATTATTTTGATATTTGGGGTTTTTATGTGGTTTGACATTGTTCTTTAAGAGAGATTAGTATTAATTTTTTATTTTACAAATTTGATACCTGATATGAAAGGAATAGAAGGAGTCCAGCCATTGTTCTTGAAACAGAAACTGAGCAGATCAACAGGAAGAAATGGCTGCTTCTCCAGTAAGTACATCCCAGGTTCGTGTCATGTTGACCACTACTACTGCTGCTGCTGCTGCTGCTGCTTCTACTACTACTTCTCATCATCATCTTCTTTCTCCTTCTCCTTTTCCTCCTCCTCCTTCGTTTTAATGAGAATTGTTTCTTTTTTAATTTTCTATATTTTTTGTTTACATTCCAAATGATTTTCCCTTTCCTGGTTCCCCCCTCCCCATAAGTCCCATAAGCCCTCTTCCCCCTGCCCATTCCCCAATCAACCCCCTCCCACTTCTCTGTCCTGGTAATCCCCTACAATGCTGCATCAAACCTTTCCAGGACCACAGTCCTCTCTTTCCTTCTTCTTGGGAATGATTTGATATGTGAGTTGTGTCTTGGGTATTCAGAGCTTCTGGGCTAATATCCACTTATCAGTGACTGCATTCCATGTGTGTTCTTTTGTGATTGGGCTACCTCACTTAGGATGATATTTTCCAGTTCCAACCATTTGCGTAAGAATTTCATGAATTCATTGTTTTTAATTGCTGAGTAGTATTCCATTGTGTAAATATACCACATTTTCTATATCTAGAGAATTGTTATATATTAAAACTTTAGATGCCTTTATTTTTGTTTCTGATAATGTCATCTGAAGTGTTTGTTTCCCATGAATTCCTTTTTCTCCCAATACTCAAGATTAACTTTTAAAATACATGTCTACTATGTATCACAGCGTTTTCTCTATTCAGCCCTCTCCAACCAGACTCTTTGTGTGCAGGTACCTCCCCACAATGAAAATAAGACCTATGTTTCCATTGTGGTCAAACAAATATGTTGTTCAGTTGCTACAGAGGATGGTTTTGTGTACTTATAGATTAGTTATCAAGGCCTTGTGTGCCATGTAAATCCATCTGAGGAATGTACTTAGGTTTCCTTGAACTACATTCATGAAAGTGTACATTCAAACACTTTGAATTCATTGCTAGAATCCCTAATAATTTTTGGAAAAGGATTCAAAGACATATTATTTTGATCCACAATTGGATTATAATGCTAAATACTGAAACTCCCTAGATAGTGTTGAAGATGGAAGCAATATGTGCCTTGACTATGCCATGAAATTGATGCTTCTGTGAGTAGATGCAGATTGTAGTCTATTGGTTTCTTTCTTTGACACTTGATATCAGTGTCAAAGTGATGATGTGTCAAACAGTAATGATGATGTGTCTGTGATTGTTGACACTTGGCATCTATTCATCTCAGGAGAGTTCCTGCTCATATCATTCACTTGATTCCAATGCTCAGTGGTAACTTCCCAAACTGGAGAGATGAGTATTTTCTTTGTCTTTTGTCTGTGGTTTCAGACACAGACCCATTGTGTAGCCTCTCCTGGTGGTGAGTCTTTGTATGACATCATGTGGAATATATTAGTAAGAATTTTCTTGAGTGTGTTGAGTGACAGATATACATAAGCCATCACATTTCACATAGAAATGAAGATTCCTCTTAATTACTTTGCTCTCATCTCTACCTTTGCAGGAGTTAGGATGTCCCATCACATCCATTTTTTTTTCTTTTGTTGAAGCTACTGTTTTTCATGGGTGGAGATTATGGGGATAAAAAGGCCGTGATGGACCAATTTACATTTTTATTTGGGGTGCATGGTATTGTTTCAAAACAGGATCTCACTGTGTAGACCTGGCTATTCTAGAACTTACACAGCAGGTCAGGCTGGTCTCACAGAGAAATCTATATATCTCTGCCTCCTAAGTGGTGGGATTATAAGTATGCACCACCACTGTATGGCCCAGATTTACATTTTTTCTTTAAAAATGTTTACATTTTTTTCTACAAGACAGAATGTTTCAAACTCTGAGGAAACTGATCTATAGCACACAAAGTTAAAATATGCAGTTAAATTTTATTTTTCTTTTATATGTATGGGTGGTTTTGCCTATATGTAAATAAGTCTATGTACTACTTGCATGCCTGTTGTCCTCAGTTGCCAGATGAGGGCAGTGCATCATGGGAAACTGGAGCTACAGGTAGATGTTAGATGCCATCTAAGTCATGGGAATGAAACCAAGGTCTGGAAGAACAAACAGTACTTTTGACTGCTAAGCTATATCTACATCCCATCCACAAATTATCTGAAAGAATAATTTTCCTGTCTCATCTGTATCACAAAAATGTCCTTAAATTCGTATGACACTTTCTGCCCATGAAAAAACTCTTACATTTCTATTACAGGGTCTGTTGACATTTGGGGATGTGGCTTTGGATTTCTCCCAGGAAGAGTGGGAATGCCTGGACTCTACTCAGAGGGCTTTGTACATTGATGTGATGTTGGAGAATTACATCAATCTGGTCTCTGTAGGTGAGAACATGTTTCTTGCAGAATTCCATCTTTTGTATTTACCTGGCATATAATGTATAAATTCTCTGATACTGTCTAGAAATTACAGAGAATTAGAAAAATTCTTGTAACAAAAAACCAAACAAACCAAAAAACCGAACTTTTTCATGTAATTTCCTTTTTGTTTTCCTAAGTCATCTGAAAAACCAAAAATTGCTCTTAACTACTAACCCATCTTTTCAGTTCTCTTACCAAATTAATTTTTTTCTTTCTTCTTTTCTTCCTTTCTTCTTTCCTTCTTTCCTTCTTTTTGTCTTTCATTTCTTCCTTCCTTCCATCCTTCCTTCTTTCCTTCCTTCCTTTCTTTGTTGTTTTGTTTTGTTTTGTTTTTCTAAGACAGAGTTTCTCTGTGAAGCCTTGGCTGTCCTAGAACCCACTTGGCAGACCAAACTGATCTTGAACTCAAAGAGATCTGCCTTCTGGTGTTGGAATTAAGGGTATACCATCATGAACTGTCTATCCCTACTCATCCAAGTTTTTATTTAAGCATACCTTTATGCAAAGGTATGCATTGCAATATACTTAGTAAGTTGGATATTTTCATTTTAGTATTTCATTAAACTATTCTTCAATGATTTCTGGGGGAACAGGAGAGATTTACAAACAGAAAAATTATTTTAAATATAATCCCTTTTTTCTTTGGTTTGTTTTTTTTTTTTTTTGGATTTGATTTTTTTGAGACAGGGTTTCTCTGTATAGCCCTGGCTGTCCTGGAGCTCACTCTGTAGACCAGGCTGGCCTCGAACTCAGAAATCTGCCTGCCTCTGCCTCCCAGAGTGCTGGGATTACAGGCGTGCACCACCACTGCCCGGCCTATAATCCTTCATACAGCTCTTTTTTCAAAGTTATTTATTGTTTTCATCATCTAATTTTTCCACCTTCTGCAAGTAGTATGGTTTAGATGAGAATAAAGAATTCTGTTATCAATCCCCACAGTAATGGAGATCAAAGTGAAGGTTCTGAACATCCATATAACAATGGTGAAAATAAAAAGGCCACTATTGAGAGCTGTGTTGTAAATAATTATCATTTGTTTTAGAAAACTGAAGCTGACTCAGCTTTTGAATCTGTTACTCATGAGTCAATCCCTATTATTCCTAATTGTGCTCATTTCCCAGAGAAGCATCACATGTGTGGTAAATATGAGAAGGTCTTGGATCAACACTCAGAGCATATAGTCCATCAACCTGTGAATATCCAAGAGAAGTCTTACAAATATAAAGAGCTTGGCAAAATGGTTCATGAATCCTCTCCTTGTACGCCTTATAACACAAGTAGTACTGCAGAAAACTGCAACAAGTACTGCTACCAGGATGCTTCCATTGAATCATCAAACCTAAGCAAATATAAAAGTGTGCACACTGGAGAAGAACTTTTCAAATATGAAGAATATGGCAAATGTTTATGTCCGAACATTAGTCCAAATCAGAGTATTCACTCTGTAGAGATGGACCACAAGTATGCAGAAAGTGATAAGCTTTGGGGCTCTACACACAGACTTGTAGAGCAAAGCAGTCATAGTGGAGAGAAAGCACACAATTGTGGGAAATGCTTTAGGAGTTGCTCAAGTCTCAGTCCACATCAGAGACTTCACACTGGAGAGAAACCATGGAAGTGTAAAGAATGTGGTAAGTCCTTTAAGTGGTTGTCTCACCTCAAAAGCCATTGCAGAATCCATACTGGAGAGAAACCTTACAAATGTAATGAATGTGATAAAGGTTTTTCCCGGTTATCTAGACTTAAAAGCCATTATAGAACCCATACTGGAGAGAAACCTTACAAATGCGAGGAATGTGGTAAGTGCTTTTCTCGGTTGTCAAGACTTAAAAACCATTATAGAATCCATACAGGAGAGAAACCTTACAAGTGTAAGGAATGTGGCAAATCTTTTACCCATTGCACAGGTCTTAGTACACATCAGAAAATTCATACTGGGGAGAAATCTCACAAATGCAATCACTGTGGTAAATCCTTTTATCTGTTGTCAACACTTAAAGAACATATCAGAGTCCATACTAGAGAGAAACCTTACAAATGCAAAGAATGTGGTAAGTTCTTCCATTGGCTGTCAGGCCTTAAAAGCCACTACAGAATCCATACTGGAGAGACACCTTACAAATGTAAGGAATGTGACAAGTCATTTGCTCGGTTATCAAGACTTAAAAACCATTATAGAATCCATACTGGAGAGAAATCAAAATGTTTAGAATGTGACAAATACTTTACCCAATGCACAGCTCTAAAAAGACATCAGAAAATTCATACTGATGAAAAACCCTACAAATGTAAAGAGTGCAGCAAACGGTTTTATGTGTCGTCTCACCTAAAAAGCCATTGCAGAACCCATACTGGAGAGAAACCTTACAAATGTGAGGAATGTGGTAAGTGCTTTTCTCAGTTGTCAAAACTTAAAAACCATTATAGAATCCATACAGGAGAAAAACCTTACAAGTGTAAGGAATGCGATAAATCCTTTACCCACTGCACAGCTCTTAGTACACATCAGAAAATTCATACTGGAGAGAAACCCCACTCATGCAAAGATTGTGGTAAATCCTTTTATCTGTTGTCAAGACTTAAAGAGCATTACAGAGTCCATACTGGAGAGAAACCATACAATTGCAAGGAATGTGGTAAGTTCTTCCATTGGTTGTCAAACCTGAAAAGACATTCCAGAATTCACACTGGAGAGAAACCTTACAAATGTGAAGAGTGTGACAAGTCATTTACTCACTGCTCAAGTCTTAAAGCTCATCAGAAAATTCATGCTGGGGTGAAACCCTACAAATGTGAAGAGTGTGGCAAGTCCTTTTATTGGTTGTCAAACCTTAAAACCCATTCTAGAATCCACACTGGAGAAAAACCTTATAAATGTGGTGAATGTGAGAAATCCTTTACCCAGCGCTCTCTTCTTACAAAGCACATCAGGATCCATACTGGAGAAAAACATGAACATAGGAAATGTGTGAGAGATTTTGATGAATGATTAAATCAGAAAATACCAAGAGTTTATACTAATTCATGAGGACAAAATGTCGGAAAATTCAAACCAGAAATAAACCACAAGAATGTTCACTGTTGTGAAATTCTCACGTCTTATGCATTAGAAATTCCATGCTAGAAAACCCATGATATGCATTGATTTTTTTCAAAGCCTTTACCTAGTGTTAAAATTGTAGATACATCTGAAAATTCATCCTGAAGGAAAACCCAAGAAACTCCTTAAATAATGACTCCTCTTTTTCTTACCTTCAATATAATCATTCAGGAGTCTATACAGATAGCACGAGTATTAGAAATGTTAAAGAGATAACATGTGATACATGTACCTGCATAGCCAGGAGATCCCAAAGAATGTTCAGAAAAATTGTTTTTCAGTACTCAAGAAAATTGGAAAAGTAAAGTCCAACTAAAAAGTACAGTGATTCATATAGAAACATTAGACAAACAAGTGTATTGCAACGAAGGAAACAAATAATAAGGGAATTTGTTATGTACTTGAGTGGAGGAGGATATTTCTATTTGAGTGAATATATAATTCATTAACATTTGGATAATGTATTGGAACTTGATGAAATGTCAACACAGTTTGGTTTTTTGTTTTTTGTTTTTTTGTGTGTGCTTGGATACATCCTTGCTATCTTGCTTACAGATGATTTTATGATAATGTATCAATTGTTGCTGCTTCAGAGCTGATGAATCTGAGTCAGGAGTGATCAAGTTAGGTAACTAATGACTGGCTGCTAACCATCTGGTGACTCCAACCATCTAAACAGACTCATGATGGCAAATTCAGATCTTCCCTGGGTCAAATCATGCAGATGCTGCACAGACCAAGGCCCCTTTGCTTGATGACCTTTTGAGAACTACACTAGTTCATGACAGTGTTCCAGTCACAGAATTCTATCATTGTGTTTCTGTGATGACAGTTGTTTTTGAAAACAAAACAAAAAACAAAACAAAACAAAACAAAAAAAAAACACTTATTCCTGATTGTTTTCTTCATTGATTCACTATGTAAAACACAGCCTTTGCAACCTGAGCAGAAAGAATCCTGTCTTGGAATCCTTTCAGGAGTTATTCTTCACCTTTATTTGTAACACATGGTGGTTGAAGTGCCCTCCTTTATTGGAGTGCTGATTTCTTTGTGTGGACAGGATTCAGAGACCATGGCATCTTACAGGCAATGGAGCTTGCTGCCTGCTTTTACCAATCTACTCTCGTAATAAGGTGTCATTATCACTTGGTACATGAAGAATTAGTAGTCTATGCAAGCTTCGATACTGTAACACAAATGGAGATAAGCTTTATTTTGCAGAAGAAGGAACGCACGTATGAGGTAAGTATGCTGAGCAAAAGGAAGAGAAACGGGCTATCCAAGCCTTCAATATGTAGAGACGGGTATCTCGATAACATATTTTAGAAATATCTGAAAAAAAATGATAAATCCATAGAACTGCTAATCTCTATCTGGATATCCTCAATGAAATTTATGTGGAAGAAAATAGAGATATCAGAGGAAAGTAAATTCTAATATTTGAAAATATATAGTTGTATTGGATAATGTACACCATGAAACTCACACATTTGCTTTCTTTGAAAATGGCCAATAATAACTGTAGTTTTCCATATGTTAGTAAAGTAACATCCCTCCTATTGTTATCTATACTTTTCGTAAAACCACATGTATTTTTGAAATGTTCTACAACTATGTGAAGTAATTTTTTTAATAAATAAAATATCTGTGTTTAATGATTTTACGTGGAGATTCAATGAGTAAATGTGATATAGCCTCCAAACTGAACCTCTCACTTTATATTAACATGAGAAATGCAGCATAATTTGCAAGGCTTGATCAAGCACTAGAATGCTTTCATTCAAAATCTTCCCACAGTACATAAACCTTATATGATTTGCATAATCTTGCCAAAGTTTATATTTCATGTTTGAGTCATTATAATGAATGTAACAGAAATTACCTGGCAGTGAAATTGGAATTCTTATTCACTGTTATGGAAGTTTTAATTACAAAACTCCAAGCAGTACTTTCCTTTGTATCTAACCCTTGTCTGCCCCACCTGAACACAGAGATTTGGCTTATCCTTTAAATAAATTTGTAAGTATTGGGACTGGGGAGATGCTGCATGGTTAAGAGCACTGGCTGTTTTTCTAGAGGACCTGGGTTCAGTTCCCACCACCCATTTGGCAGCTCACAACTGTCTGTTCGAGGGGATTCAACACCCTCATACAGACAGACATATAGGCATAACACAGATACGCATAAAATAAATAAATCTAAAAAAAAGTCCAAGTATACTAGAGTCTATTGTTTTAGAATTTCATATATGAGTGCCATGAATTTTGATAGACTCACCCCTGAATGCCTTCCCTCCATTGTTCCCAACTTTGCCCCACCCTCATTCTATTGCTTCACATCTTCATGTGCTCTTTATTGGAGAAAAAATGCCTAATTCCACTTATTGCCAACTGAATGTATGTGAGTATAAAACCAATCTGCTAGACCATGGACAGCCTTTCAGGGGCCATCTCTGAAAAACAAATTCCTCATCCAATCAAATACACAACAAATTCTCTTACTCATTCGTTTTCTTCTCTGAAACACACTTGTTGTGTCTTAGTGTTTCTATATGATTCACTGTGCTTTTCAGTTGAAATAAATACTCTGCAACTTTTCTTGAGCACTGAAAAGTAATTTTCCTGCACACTCTGGGATTTCCTGATTGCATATACATGTGCCACACCCCCAGGTTATCTCTTCAGTGTTTCTCATACTCTTGCTTTTTGTAAAGTTTGGTTTGACTCCAGCTACTGGTGTGAGGAGCCCCTCCTCCTAGCCATGCTGGCATTTGAGTTGCATTGAACTTGTCAGGCTGTCACAGGTGCTGTTGACTTAGGTGTTCAATAATGTGAGAGATGAGGAAAACAGATTAGCCATGCGTGTGCTCTACTTTCTTAGAAACATGAGACCCTCTGGCTGAACACACAGTTTGTCTAACTTACATTTTATCTAGTATAGCTAGATCATGGCCACGTTCGTAAGAGTAATCCACAGATGACAGAGACCTATCTCTGACCATCCATTCAATTGCTTGGAGCTTGTGGTTCTTCTATGAGTGGAAATGGCAAAGATGCAGAAGACTATAGCCAGACAGAGATGTGTTTCTGTTCCAAGATACCTTCCAAAATTTTAAGGTAGAAGTCATAATATTGGGACGTGGTGAGAAAAACAAATGCAAATGTGGATTAACTCATCATACCCCTAGCTTGACCTCTTAACATTAGTAGCCTGAGATTTATGGTATTATTAATGGATTTGACATAATAATTAGACTTATTCTTACCCCTTTCCAATTGTAAGCACTCTTTAAACATGGCAGTGATCGTGTGTGTGTGTGTGTGTGTGTGTGTGTGTGTGTGTGTGTGTGCCTATGTGTTAATATTTGCTTTCAATGTCATGATTAAAGGTTCTGAGGTGAGCAGTAACCACGTGTTCTTTTTGAAAGTCCATGTAATTAACTAATGAAAAGAATTGTAGAGTGTTCTACCCCATCTGCAGTCAAAGAGAACAACTGGATACTCAGAAGTCTGCTGAATAGAGGAAGGTGCACTGTCAGTTGGTAGATCAATGCTACATAATGCAGATTCCCTCCATCATGAGAATGAGGTTCCTGGGTCTGAAGAGATGGCTTATTGGCCTAAAACACTATTATTCTTCCAGAGGAATGGAGTTTGAGTCCCAGCACTCTCTTGGTGGCTTACAACTGAAGTTCCAGGGTATCTGACAACTTCTGAGTCTTGGGCTACCAGGCAAGAACATTGTACACATACAAACATGCTGGCAAAACACTCATGTGTCTATAACATGAATGATGAGAGACAAAATTGTTGCTTGTTGTAAAGGTGTTCCATAGAAGCAGGATAGTTTTCATAGCTTAGCTTGCTGCTAATACCCTGACAGACACGAAAACTACGGCTCATTGCATGGTTCCCAATCAAGACATCGAGGGCTTATGACATTACTGCATGGTGTGGCACTTTGCTGCTCCACAGAACAGTGTCTTAAACCTGTTGACTTTATGATATTGTTACATACACTGGGATAGTCCCATTTATCAAACCATGAACCATCAAGCACAGGAAGACAAAGGTGCTTGTACACTTGGTATCCTTTCTACTCACCTGTGACCACCCAGAGCCCTGGGGCTGTTCGTGATGTCCTTAAAACAACCAAGAATCAGGTACTGATGAACACAGCCCTACATATCCTGTTAATGGGTAAAACAAGTTACTGCCATTTATTAGCAATTACATTTGGGAGACATGCAGCCAGTATAAATTAAAACAATGTATTATAGGACTGATATCAATTAATAATTATTACTGGGTTTTGGGGGGGTTGTTTTTTGTTTTTGTTGTTTTGTTTTGAGACAGGGTCTCACTGTGTAGCTCTAGTTCTAAAACTACATAGAGATTGAGCACCACCAAGCTTGGTTAAATTAATTTTTAATCAGTAGGAATGTATTTACAGAGCGCTGTATGATATTTTTATCTATATACTAAACTATTAAAATATACGCATATGAATGTCCATACATTCCCTGAATGTAATGGTTTGAATAAAATGGCCCCAATAGGTTTAAGTATTTGAATGCTCAGTCATCAGGAGTTGCAATACTGGAGAAGGATTAGTGAGTGTGGCTTCCAGGGACAGGGAGTTTCTGGGTGGGCCAGTTTCTCAGCCAAGGGTTGTTGTTGACAGGACAGCCTATGGTAGAAATAAAAGGTTTAGCAAGGAGAGGAAAGGAGTCAGGCAGTGGTCAGGGGCATTTATCAGCTCTGACTCACTAGTAATCAGGCTGCTTCTGTGGCTCTGACTTACTAGCAATTGGGCTATTTTTCCAGCTCTGACTGACTAGCAATCAGGTGCTTCTTTATTTACACAGATTCACAGAACAATGACAGACTAATGATTCTCAAACTGGTACAGGTTATGTGTTATTTTTTTTATTGTATGTCCAAGGTTAAATGTTCAGTTACGATTAGAAAATACAAACAACAGATTTTATTCTTGTTATCAGCCCTGTAACTCAAATTTAAAGAATCCAAAGTGTCTCCTCCAAAGCAAACACATTTATTTTAGATCCTGCATTTAGGCTAGCAATTTCTGCTGTTTTAAATCACTGCAGACAAACCGAAAATATCTGAACTGGCTGTGCCATGTGGCCTTGTTGGAGGAGGTATGTCACTGGACCTTTGAGTTTTCAAAGGCCCACACCATGACCAGCCTTGTCTTTCTCTATGCCTCTGTTTTCCTGTCTCTCTGCCTCCTCCACCCACCTCTACTGACCTGTGGATCAGGATATAGCTCTCAGCATGCTCCCTGCTGTGATGATATATTCTAATATATCTAATTATATATGTACTAATTAATATACTACATGTAGTATGTACTCTGCCTGTGTGCCTGCTGCACATAAGATTTTGAAGAGAACATCAGATACTCTGAACTGGAGCTATAGATGATTGTGAGTGGTAGGAATCAAAGCCCAATCCTTTGAAACAGCAGCAAGTGCTCTGAAGCATAGAGGCATCTCTCCAGGCTCTCTAGACACATTTTTAAAATTATTAATTCAGTTAGCAAAACTAACACCTTATAAAACTGGCATGATTTAAACTTTGTAAACCAGAAAAAAATGTGAGATTCTTTATATACTTTATATACTTATATGCAGGTTGGTGGTGGCATGCACCTTTAATCCGAGCATGCAAGAGGCAGGGGCACATGAGTCTATTGAACTGGAAGACAGTCTGGCTTACATGGTGAGTTCCAGGACAGCCAAGGCTACACAGATGAACTCTATCTTGAAAAGAAAAACCAATAAATAAATGAATAAATAAATAGATACTGTTTAAACTTAACTATTAAAATATATGTGACTCTTATATGCTATATACCCATAGGATGTCAGGAATGAAAGAGTTTTGTCCAAAAGCAACTCAGATTTTCACAGCGACCTTGTTTATACTTAAAATATACTACAGCAGGGTCAAAGATGTTTCTGTTCTTAAAATTCAGATATACTGTTTCTGTACATTTTTATGTAGTCCTCCTTGATGTATCTTGGTGTTTATCATTTACCTTGCTGTCTCAGCTCATGCCTCAGGAATCATGCCTCTTTCCCAATCCTGGCATTATCCAGTATTAGGTCCAAAAACATGAAGCCACTTACCCACAAGATTACTTCCCCACAGCCCTTGCACCTCTCTTACAGATTCTACGGATTCACAGATATAGTGAAATATATGCATGCACTTGACTCTCCTGCTGTAGACAGTGAGCTCAGGGCACTTGTACTGACAGGCTCCATGAGAGCGAGAGCATAGAGGATAAGTCCCTAGTTATGGCTCTGCGATTTTACAAATGTCACTTTCTCCCAGAGTCATAATTGCCTGAGATGGCAATTTGGTCATCTGAGAAACATTCCTCGTTATCACCAAAAATCTTTTATACCTAAAGGGTCCACAGAGGCTGATAATTGTGGAGTTTATTCCTCTTTGCATGTGGATTACAGGGGTGTGCCTTGATAGTATTAGAGCCACTATGTAATCTGTCCATGAATAAATGGTGAAAATGTAAGAACCCTAGCATTCATAGGAATTCATAGTAACACTTAGGGCAGATTCTTAAGTGAAGTGTAGGTGCACAGGGAAATACTCATCTTCCTGCAGAACGATATAATGTGGATTTCAGAGCACAGAGTAGTGTTCCTTACAGGTGATCAAGAGTATTGGAAAGGGGATGAGGAGAAGATGGTTAATAGATAAAGTTGTACAATTCAATGGAATGAATGTCTTCTAATATTCTCAGGATTCCTAAATATAGACTACACATTAATAATGAATACAATTTAAGATTCATGTATGTTCTCAGCCCCTATGGCATACTGTTGCTCTAATTTCTAAAAACACACTATTTCTTTTTTCTTTTTTTTTTTTTTAAAGATTTATTTATTTATTTCATGTAAGTACACTGTAGCTGTCTTCAGACAGCACCAGAAGAGGGCACTGGATCCCATTACAGATGGTTGTGAGCCACCATGTGGTTGCTGGGATTTGAACTCAGGACCTCTGGAAGAGCAGTCAGGGCTCTTAACCGCTGAGCCATCTCTCCAGCCCACACTATTTCTTTTATAACAGTTTTGAGTTGTTCTCCCAGCAATGTCAACAATAATGCATACCAGTGTACTATGAAACTGTTGGTGTAGATTAAAAACTCAAGAGACAACAGTGGGATTGCAAGATGGTACAACCACTCTGGAAATCAGTCTGGCGGTTCCTTAGAAAATTGGGCGTGACACTTCCAGAGGACCCTGTCATACCACTCCTGGACATATACCCAGAGGATTCCCCTTCATGTAACAAAGACACATGCTCCACTATGTTCATAGCAGCCTTATTTATAATAGCCAGAAATTAGAAAGAACCCAGATGTCCCTCAATGGAGGAATGGATATAGAAAATGTGGTATATTTATTCAATGAAATACTACTCAGCAATTAAAAACAATGAATTCGTGAAATTTGTAGGCAAATGGTTGGAACTGGAAAATATCATCCTAAGTGAGGTAACCCAATCACAAAAGAATACACATGAAATGAAATCACTGATAAGTGGATATTAATGGGCCCAGAAGCTCTGAATACTCAAGGCACAATTAGCAAATCAAAAGATTCTCAAGAAGAAGGCAGGAGAGGGTCCTGGTCCCAAAAAGACTTGATCCAGTATTATAGGGGAGTAACAGAGAAATGGGGGGGGGTGTGTGATTGGGGAATGGGTGGAGGGGAAGAGGACTTATGGGACATATGGTGAGAGGGGAACTGGGAAAGGGGAAAGCGTTTGGAATGTAAACAATGAATATAGAAAATTAAAAAAAAAAAAAAAAAGAAAAGAAACTGTTGGTGCCTTACTAAGATTCATTTGGGTTTGACCTGGGGAATCTTTCTTATCCTCCCATCCTCTCATATACTATTTGTTATATACAGTATTTCATACTATTCCCAGAGGGAAAACATAATCTGGTTATCATCCAAACACAAAGACATAATTAATAGATGCGCACGTATATACAAAACATGATATTACAGCATGAATGGCCAATTAAAAATAAATTACTTTCCAGACATTTTGTGAAACTGATAACTCAGCGGGATGGTTTCCTTAGGAATCTTTTTTTTCTGGGGGATATAGCCCCCAAATATTTTATTTGATGTTTTTAGCACACATTGTATGTTTGTTCTATTTGAGATTTGATCAGTTCAACACAAATAGGCAGCATTGTAATTAGAATCCTATTTTGTACTGGTGTGTATTGGTGCTATGTTCATAAAATTTAGTCAAGTTCATGATCCCACCTCATAAGTTAGCCATGCCAAGATGAAACTGAATATTCTTTGCCAGGGAGATAGGTGCAGTTTCCCACCAGCTGTCAGAAATTTAGTAAAGTGGCTGATGAACTTAACTTTGTAGTTTCTACGAGAAGCACTTGGACACAGAAGTATTTGTTTATGTTCTGCTTGTAGAGACAAAGGATTTTGTTGTCCCAATCAGTGATGGGAATGACAAGGTTTCCCCATGAAGCACAGTGTCTTTACCTAAAGCAGTATGTGCCTGATGTTGAGTAAAGGGATGGAAGGAGGGATTTCTTTCAATGTCTGTAAAGAAACTGATGCCTGTCAATGTGCTGTCAGAAAGCCTTTAAAGAAATAAAAAATCCCTAGACCAAAGCATCAAAAACTCAGGATTGTGTTACTCCACGTGACCTGTGACACAATAGACACACAAAGGACATATTCAACTTTTCACCAAGAAAATGAAGGAAGCCCAAAACCAAGAAATATAGCCTATCTTTACTGAGAGCCTCTACCTTTTGTCTTCAAGACAGAATCTTGTTGTGTAGCCCTGGCTGTGCTGGAACTCACTCTAGGCCAGGCTGGCCCTTGTGCTGAGATTTTACAGACTTGCACCACTACCGCCTAGTGAATTTTCTTTTTCCCCCTTTATTTCATGTTGAGTTTTCCTTAACACTTCGCCTTATTGAATTAATTTTTCCCTCCACCCTTTGCTTGTGATTTCTTGATCTCTAGTCATTTTGTTCTGTCCTTTTTAAGTTTCGTTCAGATATTTGTTCCCTTTCTTTGTGCTTTCACTCCATTGAACAGTTTCTAAAACTGTTTTGTTGTCTGCCTCTAACTCGCTGTCCTTAAAGAACACTGCCCCTCTTCACCTTTTCTCAAGGCGATTGACGGGTCTTCAGGGTCTCTGCCCCAGTGGACATAGGATAGCTGCAGTTTTCAGGCCAAGCCACAGCTGGGACCCTTGAGAAACTAAACGGAAGAGGAAGTAGGTGGGCGGGATTAGGTACATGTGAGAGGAAACTTCACAGTGGGTGGGACCAGAGTAGGCAACAAATGCCCCGAAGCAGGGGAGGGCCTCAGCAAAACTCGCCGCTCCCTCAGGAATTTCGGGGACACGTAGGGCAGAACCTGGGCCAAGGACGTTGTCCGGGGTCCTGCGGAGACGTGAAAACTCCCTTAAGCCGCAGGGGCCGCGCGGGGCATCCTGGGAGAGGCAGCAGTCGGCAGCGCCGCGGCGGGAACCTCCCAGGTCAGAGCTGCTGCGGGGCTGCCGCGCAGCAGGGTGCGAGCGGTTTCTGGGCTATTCATTAGGACTCTGCTCGCACGAGTGCCTATGAACTGGCCAATTCCTCTCCCCCCCCCCCTTTTAAGGCTTTCAATATATTCTCTTAAAAAATGATCTCACAATTCTCTTTGTTAGTTATCCAATCTTTTCAAGAGAGTCGCATTTAGAGCTGGTGGATTGTCAACCACATAAGGATGGACAGAAGAATCACAAATGTATTTCCACAAATTCCAGTTATAGTTGTAATCATTAATATTTACTATGTAGAATTTTATCACTAATTTGCCCTCTGAGATGCACACATTCTATGATGTAAATACAGTACGCAAAATCTTGTATTCGAGTGTCGGGGTCTTACATCTTAAAGTCCATAAAGGCACCTTAGGCGTACTGAGTGTGAGGGTATCAGGTCACAGTATGCTCACAGTTACAAAGCACCACAGTAGAAAGGATCTTTGAATAATTGTCGCCGCATGTGGCAGAAAAGTCTATAATCGGATGTGTCCTTGGTTCATAAACTGTGTTTTACTCAAGGGCACATGGCCCAACTGTTGCTTTTTTATTTCAGGATTTGTTGATCTTCAGTAATGTGGCTGTGGGCTTGTCCCAGGAAAAGAGGAAATGTCTACACTCTGCTCAGGGGGGCTTTTTTGCATAGAGACCCCGTGTTAGAATTAAAGTACAATGAGGTAGAAAAGGGCATTTATTTGATACTGAAGTACTGATTTATTTAATAATTTACTTAAAGCACTGCTGTAGTTAATCTTGCTACTTGGCACAGTAGGACCTGGAGAGGTAGCTGAAACAAAAGTCTTGTCCTTAGCAATCTTACCCCCAAAGCTTACATCTGTCAGCTAGTAACCTGCATTTGAAAAGCCTCCAAGCTAAACTGCCTTTATGCTTCTGGGAGGTCCTGCTTGTTTTCCTCTTGGCTTCACCTTGTGCTCCTAAGACTATAAAATGCAAATAGGAACTGGCCTGGAGACCAGAGTCTTTCAGAGCCTCCCCACCTTTAGTTAGTCCATCTGTGACATCGATTCTTTCACTGGCAGTGGTGTAGTACACAATAGAAGCACAGCCGTTTGGCTACTGTGCGGATAGTTTTCTTAATCTATTCTTTTCTCATCCTCAGGTTCCTTCTCAAACTGGGCTGCCTGTGTGTGAGCTTTGTGTGGATAAACCACACATCACATCTCATTACAGTGAAAGATTCTCAAAGCAGGAAAGACATTATTATGAAGTGTTCTTCCTCATCTTTCTCATTTGAGGAAGTGTTAGGTTTCTTTCATTTTTGTTCCATGATAAAATCAGAGACTCAATAGTGTATAATATTGTCATCTCAGTCATGAAGTTTTATTTCTGCTCTTGAGGGGTTTTTAATTTTTTTTTAAGATTTTTATTTGCTTGTATGTTTTTGCTTACATGTATGTCTACACCTCTTTCATGCCTTGCACTACAGAGACTGGAAAAAGGGGTCAGATACCTTGGGATTGGAATTGCAGATGGTTGTGAGCTACAGTGTGAGTGCTGGTCCTTGGTCCTCTAAAAGAGCAACAGCTACTGAACCATCTTCCCTGCCCTTTAGTTTTGGCTGAGCTGTGATAAAAAGTGGGATTCAAGTTATGCAAACTGAAAACGCTCTCTGAATATTTTCAGTATTCTGACACCGCATGACAGATGGAGAATTGTTTGAAAAATTCTCTAGTTTTCTCTTTATCTAGTTGAGCACAATACTGTGTTAGAAATCCTGGTACTTATTGATGAATCTTTGTCTCATATCCAGGACTCATTGATGAAGTGAATAAGGAGCCCTGGATGGTGAAGAGAGAGAAGACAGTAAAAAGTATCCAGGTATGTTGGGGGAAGTTGAGGCAGGGATTGGTGAGAGGCTTAAGTGACAGTAAAAACAGGATGTGAAATTCATTTTGCCACGTTCTGTTTCACTTGGAATAATTCTGGAGACTTCCACCGAGAATAGTCTTGGGATTATCCTATGGTAGATGTTGAAAGACTTCCTATGTAAGAATTAATAGTAAGAAGCAAATGTAATTTTATTTGACTACGTATGAGATGAATGGTATCCATCTTGAAGTCATATCATTGATCATATCTTGAGACCAATATTAAATAGTTTTCATTATTATAATTTTAATATATTATAAAATTAGGAAAATTGATGCTTCTTGGTTTTTCTCTGTTCTCTGAATTTTGGAGCTTTTTGTAGTTCCTTCAGATACTACAACTTTTAGGGTTAATTTCTCCATTTCCTAAAATAATGCTGGCAGGATTTGGGTAAGAATTGTGTAGTATGCCTCTAAAGTATTAAGCTCCATGTTCATTGTTCTCCTGATGAGACCTTCTGTCTGTCTTTAGGTCAACACTCACTGGGTTTATTGCTATAATTTTAACAGATTGTCATGTTTCCTCTGGGTTTGATCTTCCTTTGAAGATGTTTAAGCTATTCTTTGTTTGCCACAATTTAATATCACTTTCTCTAGTCCTACAAAAATGCCAAGAAGATTTTGGTAGGAATTTCTTGGAAACTATATACAGACCAACCTCCTTCTGCATTGTCTTTCTGCATTTGAATAAGCGCATGCCAGCTGTTGATTTTCATGGCCTGCGTTCTTCTGTTTTCCATCTGCTGTTGATATCTGTATTCCAGGAACTCGATCTGTAAACCAGGCCAGCCTCAAGAGATCCACCTGCCTCTCCCTCTGCCTCCCTAGTGCTAGAACTGATTAACGGTAAACCACCTTCTGGAGGTTTGCTCTACTTCTAAGATTTGACCACAGTAGAGCAGGCTCCTTGAACGTTGAGAAGATTGTGAGACCTCTGCTTTTTTGTGTATGACTTTCTGGAATTCTGCTAGGCATAATCTTTTCCTGTGCCACTGATGCTCATCTTTCCTTAGCAATGCTCTGTCTGATGTTATTATTTGTCACTGAATGTTGGATGGATACTAAAGTTCCCCAGCGTCACTATCTGTTATTTCCCTACCATTCTGTCATGATTTATACGGTTGTGTAAAATGCACTCATATCGACCACAAACTTTCTAGTGAATGGAAGATTTTATCACTATTTATTTGTATTTTGATGAATTTGGCTTTTTCTGTGCCCTACAATAATTATATCCAACATTCTTTACTGCTTTCTACATTCATGAAATGCTTTTAAATAATTCCTCCTCTCAGTATTTGTCAGTTTTAGGTTTGAAGAGAATTCCTGTGTAGAAAATGTTTTAATTTAGTTTTCTTTTTTCCCTTTGTTCCTTTCTGACTATCTGTCCTTTTTTAATGCTGAGGCCTATTTCTATTTGCATGTCTTCTTTGGGCAATATTCATTTATATTTGAAGTAATCATTGAGAGGAAAGGACAAACTCATAACAGTTTGATCATTTTTTTTCTCTATGTCTTCCATGTCTTACCCTCTGTCTGAGCTCTTTTTGCCTTTCATTGGTATTCTTATAGCTTATTCCTTTATACATTTCATTCTGGCATTTTCTATAGGATTTCTCTTTTCTGCTGTGAAGTCATCTCATTATAAGAATGTGTTTTGGTTAGAAATAATTCTGAACAAAACCACCTGTGTAATATAGTTGGATCTTATGACTTTTTGTTTGTTTGTTTGTTTAGGAAGCTGAACTCTTATTTGCATGGTGACTGCAGTGAGTTCAAGTTCCAACTGACAGTATATCTCCATATTCTTCCTCTTGTTTTGTATCTTTATCATTGTTTAGGACCATGAGGTGCATACTGACTAGGAAGAGTGATCTCTAGCTCCATTTAGCAACTAGTTCCCTATGTCCACATATGACCATGTTTCCCCTTTGTGTTACTCAGCTGGTTCACTCTTCCAGATCATACATGAACGCTTGTGAGTCATTGCACGGTGAGAGAGAATAGACTCAGGTTTATATTTTCTCAGTGGATTGATACTTTCCTCAACACCATTGGTTGAGGAGACTGTTCTGTTCTTCAGCTTAAGATTTTGGTATTTTGGTAAAATTATAGATGGTCTCAGCTGCTTTGGCTGTTCTGTATCTGCTACTCCATTGCCCTGGGCTGTGTCTACTCTTCTGCCACTACCATGATGTGAACTGAGATCACAGCGGTTTGTTTGTTTGTTTGTTTGTTTGTTTGTTTTAGAGTCAGGGTTTCTCTGTGTATAGCCTTGGCTGTCCTGGAGCTACCTCTGTAGACCAGGCTGGCCTCAAACTCACAGAGATCCACCCTGTCTCTGCCTCCCAAGTGCTGGGATTAAAGGCATATACCACCACTGCCTGGCTTCCTAACAGCTTTTAATATTAATTTTAGGTACAAAAGTACTAGAAGAGGAAACTCAGAAAGACAATAGGGAGAAATGGCTGGTTCTCCAGTAAATACATTCCAGGTCAGTGTCATGCCCACTTCTCATCTATAGAATAGTTATTTGTCTAGTTTTTTGATACAGGGTTTCTCTGTATAGTCCTGGCTCTCTTAGAACTTGTTCTGTGGATCAGACTGGCCTCAAACTCACAGATCTACCTGCCTTTGCCTCCTAAGTGGTGGGACTGAAAGCATACACTACCGCCACCACCAGCAGGTTCACTGCAGGCCTTTAATTCGGTGTTAATGTTATCTAAAGTATTTGTTTTATTTTTCTTCTGATAGATAAGATTAACCTTGTAAATGTACATTTCTAATGAAGCCCAGCCTTCCCTCTGTCTGTCCTCCTCAGACTTACGTTTGTAAGGGTAAATTAATTTAAGATCTGTATTCTGAAAGTGTTTTCCACTGTGACTGATGATCAAAGAAATGTGTTGATCCCCAATGGCTGCTGAGACCATCCTTCCTTCCTTCCTCCTTCCTCCCTCCCCTCCCTCCCTTCTTTTCTTTCTTTCTTTCTTTCTTTTTTTTTTTTTTTTTTGCTCTTTTGTCTTGTTGTTGTTGTTGTTGTTATTGTTATTGTTGTTGTACACAGGCTCCTCTGTGTAGCCTTGTCTGTCCTGGAACTTGCTCTTTAGACCAGGCTGTCCTAGAACCATAGAGATCTGCCTGCCTCCGCCTCTGCCTCCTCCTCCCAAGTGCAGGAATTAAGGGTGCATCCTTGATAATCCTTCAGGAATGAAACATCTCAGATATTTGTAAAATTGCTATTTGTCTTTCTTGGATGATGTATATTTTTAGCGACTAAAAATATACATCATCCAAGAAATGGATGAGATATATAATGGCGACTATTGCTGATTTCTATATGTACTTCATAGTTGTCAAAATCTCATAAAATGATTTTGTTTGTTTGTTTGTTTGTTTTTCAAGGCAGAGTTTCTCTGTGTAACAACCTTGGATGTCCTGAACTTGCTTTGTAGACCCAGAGATCTGCCTCCCTCTGCCTCCTAAGCACTGGGATTAAAGGCCACTGTATCTGGCCTCATGAAATAATATCCTTTGTGGTGAATGTTTGGAGAATTGATAATTTGGATTGTTGTTATTTCCTTCTTACTATGAGAAAACCAGGACTCTCTGACAGACTTACTTACTTACATTATTTATTTATTACTTACATTATTTATTTATTATTTACATTACTTATTTATTATTTTGAGACAGAGTCTTACTTTGCAGCTTTGGTTTGGAATTCACTATATAAGCCTGGTATGCAAAGAGATCTGCCTTCCTCTACCTCCTGAGTATTGAGATTTAAGGTGTGTTCTACCATACCTGGTATTTAAGACTTTTTGACATTAAATTCATCCATCGATTCTGCTTCCCAAGTTCTGCCTCTTTGCTATTAAAAATTGTGGAGCTGGGGAATGTTAGAGCATTAACATCCCAACTGAGCTTATTAGAATATAATCCTATAAGTCCCAACTGCAGAGAAGATTGATCCAGTGTCAGTATTTTAGTGAGGTCTACTATTTTGATATTTAGAGGCACAACTTTGCTCATCACAAATTTTATATCTGAAATGCATATAATATGATTCTATGTGAAATTAACACTGCCTTCATAGAAGGTATATTTTTCTGTCCAGACCTTAAACTTATGTATTATATACCCTAAAAGAATATTGTTTCTGAAAATATAATATCCTGTTTTCCCAGAGTTGGAAATGTGTTTTTGAGTATCATGATTCCAAAAAAGCATCTTACTGAATAACTGTGCTTCTTCATTTACAGAAAAAAAAAAGGCCCTATTTCCTTTATACTCTCTGTATATAGGAGAAGACTCTGCTTATGGAAACATTTTCATTGTAGGGTCTGTTGACATTCCGCGATGTGGCTGTGGACTTCTCCCAGGAGGAGTGGGAATGCCTGGACTCTGCTCAGAGGACTTTGTATATTGGTGTAATGTTAGAGAATTACAGCAACCTGGTGTCTGTGGGTGAGAACATTATTCTTGCATAATTCCTAATTCATCCTTGATATTTACTTACTTTATAGGTGTGGAGACTCTATAGAGTAGCTGTCTTAAAAACTATAGGAAACGAGGTAAATTATGTTAATGAAAACTTCTTCCTGTTATCTGATGTTTTCCCTTTTGGAGGTATTATGAAGACTTCCTTTCGAGGTCTGGCCTCAGCATGAGGAGGGTCCTGAAAAAGGTGGGGAATGGGAGCTGTGCTGATTCAATAATGACTCAGAGTCAGTAGTGGATGCAAGCTGTCAATTTTAATGCTCTCTCTTTGCCAGAGGGTTCTCATCATTCTTCCTTCTTCTCCTTTCTTCTTCCTGCTTCTGTTTTCTTACCTTCTTCAGTTTTCTCATTCTTTTTGTTTCCTCAATCTTCTCATTCATTTTCCTGCTTCCAAGCAGAGATCCTGAACTAAGTCATTTGTTTATTAACGTTACATCATCAAGGCTTTGACCATTGTTAATACATTTTTAAGAAATCCTTAAATTTACATAAATTTTATGAATTCCAGATCACTAGTCTCTGCCATGCTTCCTTAAAACAGAAACAAACACAAAGCAAAAGCACATTTCCTTATAAGTTTACACAGCCTATTCTTCATGTTTACCTGAGCACAGCTCTTGTGGTTTCCTAATACAGCAGACAACAGTCTTTCATAACTATTTTCATTTAAGAACAGAAAAATGACAGACTGCGAAGGTTAAAATAATTTCTTACAAAGTTTTAAAGTTTATGCAAGAAAGCATCTAACTGTCTCTAATATCTCTCTAGATATTGTCATCCCCAAACCTTTAAGTAGCTAGAAAAACAAAGTAATATCTTTATATGCTTGTACGTCTTTTAATTCTCTAATCTTTGTTTATCCTAGCAATTTCATGGCCTCATTACTCTTCTTCTAATACTATTTGTTTCTAAATCATAGACAAGCCTTCCCCCTATAAAATAAACCCATCTATCATGTGGTTGTTTCTTTATAGATTCCTCCTTTTTTTTTTTTTCCTATCCATGCCTTTTCTTCTTGAGACCATATTAACTCTGTATCCATGATGTCTCCAAGTTCATCCTGGTTAATTAATTCAGCAATCATTGGATTGGACGGTACATATGTCTCCTCATAACTCCCAAGTTTGACCACGTCTACATTTTCTACAAAGAGCTTTGTATACTTTTATGGCCTTTATGGTTATATTGTCTAGATCCTTTCCCGTGGCCCTAAAGATCAAGTGGAAAGCCTGTTCATCCCCCACAGCCTCATGACCACCTCCATTTCCCAGGCCTGAGAACCACATTTGTTTTGTTTATTATGGAGTCATTAGCTCTAAGTAATGGGGGAAGTTTATTCCCCAGAAATAGAGTTAAAGTAAAACAGATAAAAGAGACAGCAGATCAGCTTCAGGGCAACAGCAACCATCAAGTGTATCCTGGAATCAATGCCCTAGCGGTGCTCCCAGGACAGGAACTGTGTCACACCACCCCTTAGGCAGGCATGCCAGACCCAGCACTTTTGGGCCCACAATACATTTAGAGACCCAGTGGCTTTATTTATTTTATTTATGCATGGATGTTAGCCTGCATGCTCAAAGTGCCTGACTAAGCCAGCAGAAAACAACAAATACCCTGAATCTAGAGTTACAGAGGAGTGTGAGCTTCCCCAGAAGGCTGGGAACAAAAACTGGACGACTTTCATAAATACTTGTAAAACTCTACATAAAAAAATGACTAGCAAATCATATCTAGAGCTTTCTATTATGTCATCTCTTAGAAATCTGGTATGTCCTATAGAATTCAACAAAATAATGTGCTACTTCTTGTATGTGTATGCCAATTTCTAATACACAGGCATTATTGTGTGCAAGGCAGACCTGGTCCCCTGTCTGGAGAAAATCTACATACCATGGAATGTGAGGAGAGAAGAGATGGTGGCTAAACCAGGTAGAGGTAAGTGAATAAGCACGAAGGAGGTACTGAAGTGAAAAAGGAAGGAAACACAGAAAACACTTTTGCCATGTTCTGTCTCACTAGAGATTTGTTTTGTTTGTGTTGTTTATTCTAGACAGGGTTTCTCTATGATACCTGTGGCTATCCTGGAACTTACTCTGGAGACAAGGCTGACATTGAACGGACAGATATCCACCTGCCCTCTGCCCTCTGCCCTCTGCCCTCTGCCCTCTGCCCAGTGCTGGGTTTAAAGATGTGAGCCACCACTGCCTGGTGCGATAAATCTTGATAACTTTACTTAGAACAATGTATAGAACTATAAATGTTAGAAGACATTATTGTTCGTATTGGAAGTACTACTAGTATGCAAATGCAATTTTATTTGATTTTAAGGGATTAGGGAGTCTCAGTAACCACTCATGTCTTCAGACCAATAGTAAGTGGGTTCATGCTATAATTTTATTATTTTATTAAGCATAGTGTCTATAATTGATAACTGGGGGTAGTTATTCATACCTTTTATTCTAGCCCTGGGTGAATCTCAGTGAAAGGCTGGCAGGAGTGAAGAAGATATTGGTAAGTTAAAAGGTAGCCTGGTCTACAGAGTGAATTCTTGCTGGCCAGGCATAGTAAACCACTGTCTTTGAAAAAAAAAAGTATGTTCTCTGTCTGTCTGTCTGTCTGTCTGTCTGTCTGTCTCTCTCTCTCTCTCTCTCTCTCTCTCTCTCTCTCTGTGTTTATGTGTATTTCTCTGAGTGTCTATATATAGTTACTCTTTCTGCTCTGAGGACATCTCAACTCTATTTAATTCCCTGAGATTCTATATATTTCTAGAAATATTTGTTGTGTTTCTTACACAAATTGTATAGTGTTTGGTATTTAGGTAGGAATTGTTTAGGATCTTTATGGAATATGACTTTCCTTCCATATTTTCTTCCCATGTGGAGCAAGATAGTGCCCTTATCAGTGTGTCAGATTCCACATGTCACTCATGGAGTTCTATTTTCTCTCTGCTGTTATACCTGTCTCTCCATTTGGTCTGAAAAAGACGGTTGAAACATTCATCATTTATGCATGTGTGTGTGTGTGTGTGTGTGTGTGTGTGTGTGTGTTGTTTTGCTTTGTTTTTTTCTGCTTTTGTTTATTTATTTGTTTTTTGTTTTTTGTTTTTTGTTTTTCCTGAGACAAGCCACTATTGCTCTGAAGAGACACCATGACCAAGGGAACTCTTATAAAAGAAAGTATTTAATTGGAAGTTTTCAAATAGTTTCAAAGGTTTAGTCCATTATTATCATGATGGGGAGCATGATGACAATCAGGAAGGAAGGCATGGTGCTAGATAGCAGAGTACTTTATATTTTCATCCCAAGACATCAGGCAGAGTGACACTAAGGTGTTGGCTTTTGCAACCTCAAAGTACACTCCCAGTGACACTTTTCTATCAAGGACACACCTTCTAATCCTTCCTCAGTTATCAATTGAAGACTCAGCATGCAAATATATGAGCCTACACTGGGCATTGTCATTCAAACCATCACAGATGTCTTTGTAAAATTTCTTCATTCAGTATTTTGTATCTTTAGATTTGAAGTGGATTCATGGTATATATATATATATATATATATATATATATATATATGAACCTTTCTTTTTTTCTTTGTTTCATTCTTTTTTATTTCAAATTTCTGTGTATAGAGGCTTTGTCTGAATGTATGTCTGTACACTGCTAGTGTATCTGGTGCCTTTGAGTGATCTGAAACTGGAGTTACAGAGGGCTGTGAGCTGTCATGTGAGTGCTGCATATTCAGCCTGGGTCTTCTGGAATAGTATCAAGTGCTCTTATCCACTGAGCCATCTCTACAGTCACTCTGTTTCAAGTTTTTTGGTCTATTTGTTTGCTTTTTTTCTATATTCTTTGTTTACATTCCAAGGGCTTTCCCATTCCCAGTTTCCCCCTCACCATATGTCCCATAAGTCCTCTTCCCCCCCCCTCCTGCCTATCCCCCCCCTTCATTTCTCTCTTCTGGTACTCTCCTACAAAACTGGATCCAGTCTTTTCAGGACCAGGTTCCTCTCCTTCCTTCTTCTTGGGAATCTTTTGACTTGCTAATTATGCCTTGAGTATTCAGAGCCTCTGGGCTCATTAATATCCATTTATCAGTGATTGCATTTCATGTGTATTCTTTTGTGATTGGGTTAACTCACTTAGGGTGTTTGCTTTTTGAAATAGGTTTTCTTTGTGTAGACTCAACTGTCCTGGAATCACTTTGTAGGCCAGGCCATCCTTAAACTCATAGAGAGACCGCCCTCCTCTTCCAACTGCTGGGACTAAAGGAGTATGCTGCCGCCATGTGGCTGTTCTCATTCTTGAAGCATTTTGCATCTTCTACTTTGGGAATATTTAAAGAAAAGCATTGAAAATAAAGAACATACTAACAGTTTTTACAAAGTGTTCTTTTTTTTCATAGCTCTTTCTATCTTAGTAACTTCTTTACTCCTTTGTATTCAATTTATTGTTTTGTTTTTTTCAAAGTAAAGAAAATTTCTATTTTAAAAATTAAAAATTCTATCTTACTCAAGTTAAAGACACTTCATCAATGTGTGATTTATTTTTCTCAGTAATGCTACTACAATGAAACCATGAGGGATTACTTGAAGCTTTCCTTTTGGTTTCTTTTCTTTGTTTTTCTCAAGCTCTGGGACAATGTTTTTAGAGTTTGAGAGAATGCAACAGGGAAGACAAGCTGTGAATCTTGACAGTGGAGGTCAGCAAGCAGGGGCCTGGTGGGGACAGCTTAAGAGGAAGCCCAGAGTGCCTGGGAAACCCTGCCTGACACGGGCCGACATTGGAAAGAAAATGATAAAAGGAAAATGGAGATGATAGGCTTAGATGAGAAACAGCATGTTAGCAAGAGGAACCTTGAGTTAAGACTCCAGAACAATGGAACTTTTAGTGAAGGCCTACTGGTGCCAACCTATAATTGGAGCTACAAAGAAGCTGAGGCAGGGGGATCACAAGTTCAAGCCCAGCCTAAGCTATAAAGTAAATTAGTTCAAAGCCTGTTTGGGCAGCTTAATGAAGCTCTATCTCAAGAATGTGAAAAGAGTAAAACAGGCCTGTCGCAGTGCATGCTCAGGACCTGGGGTGTACAATGGGAGGACCTGGGGTTCGAGTCGGAGGCCAGGCAGGGCTAAAAGAGATCCTATCTCAAGAACTTAGGTCATGCTAACAAGGAGAGTAACTTAAGCATACGCCTAACTTATGGATGCTTTGTGATGCAGCTTTTCATCAGACTAGTTTGTACCTGGCATGACAACACTTAAAATATGAATCGGAATAAATGTTACATGACTAAACCAAAGAAAAGAAAAGTAAAAGAGGTGCCAGTAGGGTGTTGGTGGTGCAGGCCTGTAATCCCAGCACTTGGGAGACAGAGGCAGGCAGATTTCTGAGTTCGAGGCCAGCCTGGTCTACAGAGTGAGTTCCAGGACAGCCACAGCTACAGAGAGAAACCCTGTCTTGAAAAAACCAAAAAAAAAAAAAAAAAAAAAAAAAAAAAAAGGTGCCAGTAATGTAGCTGAGTGGTCTGATTTGTCTAGATGGCACAAGGCATTCGATTCCATTCAGCCCCCTTTATGACAAGCAAACTGAGGCAGAACTGCTGTCAGATGAGGTACAGCCATTTGAATCAGCCTGGCTCTCCCGTTTACTTTGTCTACAGCTTAAGGAACCCTTTGCTCCACTCTCCTTAGATTCTGCAGGAGCTGTTTCCGTTTTATTTGCTTATCTAATTATTTAGATAAGGTTGCACTGTGATGCCACAGTGGGCTTCAAGCTCCCAATCTTAAGTTTTCTCCCTTTCAGCCTCCTTTGTAGCTGGGACTGCAGTGAGTAGTCCCATGCCTAGCCTGAGCTAACTTAGGTAGATTCTGATTGTTTTCTTTTTCTCTTTCTTTTTAATCAGTCATGCATCCTTCCTTGTTTTGTTTTGCTTTTTTAAAGATTAACTATTTACTTAAGATTTGTTTATTTTTAATGTGTCTAAATGTTTTTGTCTTCATGTATGTATGTGTATCACTTGTGTGTCTGGAGCCTGTGGAAGCCAAAAGAGCATTACTGGAGCAGGAGTTATAATCAGTTGTAGTCACACTGACAAGTTCTTCCTGTGCAAGAGCAGAAAGTGTTCCTAACCACCGAGCCAACTCTCCAGCCTCCTATGGTTCCAGTGTTGCTGTTTTGTTTTAAAAGGAAGAGTTTGTTTTGACTTGTGAAATTTCTAATCTGTCCTTTTTTAAAAAAAAAAATCTATTCATCATTTTATGTTTGTTACAAACAGGTGGGAAAGTTCACTTTCCTTGGGTCCGAGTATAACTTTGTAAAGTTGGTTCTTTCAACCAAGTTGTGGAAATCAAACTCACGTCTCTCAGCTAGCCCAGTCAATTTACTGCTTTTATTCTATTATAAATTCCAGTCATGATGCTCTATAATTATTCTATATTTGCACCCACAGGACTTGCCAAAGCCAGGACCTGAAAATATATCAACTAGTTTTAAAGTGATCTCATATAAAAACATATCTGAATCCTACATACCTTCTGGTCTCCAGTGTCTTTAGCACTGATATTCTGATCAAGGAAGAATTGGAATTTTTCACTGGTGGTGCACTTTTATTACAAAGAGAGGCAGATCTCTGTGAATTCAAGGCTGGCCTTGTCTATAGAGCAAGTTCCATGACAGCCAAGGCTACACAGAGACACCCAGTCCCAAAGGGGGGGGAAAAAAGGGGAAAAAAACAATAACATCAAAGAATTGGAATCTCACTGTTAATACTATGTACTTTCAGAATTAGTCCTGTATAGGACCGAGACAATGACTCTGGTGAGTCTCTCCTGGTCCCCTGTTCATTTTTCTGAGCCCTATTTCTGATATTGACTTAAACACCTGCTCTGTTCCAGTTCTCTTTCCTCATCCATCTCACACAGGATTTGTTGCTTTTCAACAACTGAGTTTTCTGTCCTGGTCTTTCTAATTTTAATATTCTAATTGGAAAAAGAGTTATCTGAATATCTAAGAAATAGTCATCCTTGTTTCTTATTACTTTAGTATTCTGTTCTACTGTCTAGTGGCAAGCTCCTAACTGTTTTAGAGAGTTCACTGAGCAATATCATTAGTGAATGTTTTTGTTATGTACTATGTGCTAACATGAGGATATGAAATTTTCTATACTGCTACCTCACTAATGTCCTCAGGTTTGAATAATATTGTACATTATAAATATAACAGGAGTTCATGAAGTAGGATAACTCTATAATTTCCTTTCTTGCAGCTGTATCTTCATATTACATCTATTGACTGTCTTCATGGGAGAACACACAAAGATCTTTCCAGAACATAATCTTAGAAATCAATGAAAGGAGCAAACTTGAGAATTTCTATTTAAGGAAAGACAGGGAACACAAAACTGAGTTTGTAGATATCCGACAGTATAAGGTTTGAAATAAAGACTACATAACAACTACCCATGACATCCCTGCACTGTTTCAGCTATAGCCTTGGATGTTTAGTAAAAATATTTTCTTTGAATCTATTTTTTTTTGAGACAGGTTTCTCTGTATAGCCCTGGCTGTCCTGGAACTCACTGTGTAGACCAGGCTGGTCTCAAATCTGCCTGCCTCTGCCTCCAGGAGCTGAGATTAAAGGCATGCGCCACCACTGCCCAACATTTTTTGCATGTATTATTTGTTATGAATTATTAAGAAAAAATCTATCATGTATATATATATATTTTTGCTTTTTTTGTATGCTTTTGAGACAGGATCTTTCTAGGAAGTTCTGGCTGTCTTGGATTCACTATATAGTTGAGGCTGGCCTGGAATTCACAGAGATCTTTCTGTATCTGTCTGATAAATGCTGGGATTAACATAATGCTGCACCACACCTAGTTCTATCAAGTTATACTAAGTTTTTAAAGTCAAAAGAAATTTGATTATTCTGAGCAGGGATTGTATAGATGTTAAGTGGAGATATTTTGAATTTAGTGTTGAACATTTCTACAATATTTCTGGGGAAAACAATTAGACAGAGTAACATATTTCAAAAGTAATTGGTCAGAGAGCTCTGTTCCCAAGTTCACTCACTCTTGTTTATTCAACTATTTATTTTACTTTTTGTAAGTAAGGTATGCAGTTTAGATAAGAATGGAAAGACTGTTATCAGTGATGGAGATCAGAATGAGGTTCTTCTGAGCATTCATACAGTGACTTTCACACAGTGATAATGAATGATAGAAAAGCCTCTGCAGAGAGCTCTAGTCTAAAGAATGGTATTTACTTAGCTCAGAGATATCAGATATTAAATCTGTTTAATCATTCTTCAATCCTCCTTTCCCTGATTGTACTCATTTTCCAGAGAACCATCAAATGTGCAGTGAATCTGAGAAGGTCTTCAATCAAGACTCAAAGAGTACCATCTATAAGCATGTGGATATGCAGTGGAAGTCCAGTGAATGTAATAAACTTGGCAAAATGCTTCATGAATCCTCCAGATGGGTACTTTACAAAACAAATAATATTCCAGAAATCTGCAACAAATACAGATTTGGTAACCACAGGGATGCCTGTATTCAATCAACAAACCTCAGTATGCACACTAGAGAAGAATCTTGCAAATATAAAGACTATGTCAAATCTTTAAGTTTATTTTCAAACATAAGTCAGACTCATGGAATCTACATAGGAGAGAAAGAATATAAAGAATGTGATAAAACTTTTGGCTCTACCCCAAAACTTGTACATCTAGGAATCCATAGTGGAGAAAACCCACAGAAGTGTAGGAAATGTAGAACAGGATTCAAGACCTGCTCAAGCCTCAGTATACATCAGAGAACTTATACTGGAGAGAAACCATGGATTTGCACAGAATGTGACAAGGCCTTTAGGTGGTTGTCAGATCTTGAAACCCATTACAGAATCCATTCTGGAGAAAAGCCTTTCAAATATAAGGAATGTAACATATCTTTTACCTTCTGTTCTTCTCTTAGAGAACATCAGAATATTCTTGAGGGAAAATTGTACAAATGTTGGGAATGTGACAAATCCTTTACCCGTTGCTCATCTCTTAGAGCACATGAGAAAATTCACACTGGAGAGAAAACTTTCAAATGTAAGGAATGTATTAAGTCCTTTTATATGTTGTCCCAGCTTAAAAAACATGCCATAACACATACTGGAGAGAAACCATACAAATGTAAGGAATGTGACAAATCTTTTACCTACTCCTCATCTCTTAGAGAACATCAGAACATGCATGCTGGAAAACTATATAAATGTCAAAAATGTGACAAATCCTTTACCCGGTGCTCATCTCTTAGAGCACATGAGAAAATTCACACTGGAAAGAAACCTTTCAAATGTAAGGAATGTGGTAAGTCCTTTTACATGTTGTCTCAACTTAGAAAACATGCTAGAACTCATACTGGAGAGAAACCTTACAAATGCAAGGAGTGTGAGAAATCCTTTACCCAGTGTTCAACACTTAGGATACATCAGAAAATTCATGCTGGAGAGAAACCCTACAAATGTAAAGAATGTGGTAAGTGCTTTTATAAGTTGTCATACCTTAAAGTTCATTATAGAACCCATACTGGAGAGAAGCCTTACCAATGTAAAGAATGTGGTAAGGGCTTTTCCCAGTTGTCTTGTCTTAAAAGCCATGAAAGAATCCATACTGGAGAGAAACCTTACAAATGCAGTGAATGTGACAAATCCTTTACACACTGCTCAACTTGTAGGAGACACCAGAGCACTCATACTGCAAAGCTTTACAAATGTGAGGAATGTGACAAATCCTTTGCCAAACAGTCATCTCTCAGAACACATCAGAAAGTCCATGCAGGAGAGAAACCTCATGCTTGTAAAGAATGTGGTAAGGCCTTCTATCAACTATCACATCTGAAAGTTCATTACAGAATCCATACTGGAGAGAAACCTTACAAATGTGATGAATGTGAAAAATCGTTTACAAAATGTTCATCTCTCAGAACACATCAGAAAATTCATGCAGGAGAGAAACCTCATGCTTGTAAAGCATGTGGCAAGGCCTTCTATCACTTATCACACCTTAACATCCATTACAGAATTCATACAGGAGAGAAGCCTTACAGATGTAATGAATGTGACAAATCCTTTACCACATTGGCAAACCTTAGAAGACATCACAAAATTCATACTGGGGAGAAAACTTTCCATAGTAAATAATGTGGTGTATGCTTTTTCCAGAGTGCTGTCCTTTCGGACCACTGCAGGCTCCACCCCAGAGAAACATTATGAACATGAGAAATCCAGGAAGGCCTTTACAGAATATTTAAATCTTAGAAAACATCAAGAGTTTATAGTGAGGAAAAATCTAAAATGTTGTACTATTGGAAGCCTTTCATTAAAACATTATACTTGTTCAACCTCAAAAAATTCATAATGAAATCAATATTTGTTAATCTAAAAGCTGTCACCAAGCCTTTAGTTATTCCCTGAAATCACATACAGCAGAAGATTCATATTAGAAATCATTTATGTTTGCCATTGTGCTATATTCACGCTTTGCTGCATACTAGAAATTCCTCTCTAGAGACCCCAAAGAAATAACATTGAATTTGTCAAAGCCTTTCCCTACTACACATCTGGAAATTCTTCCTGAACTCAGTATCTCTAGAGTAGTTTTCATTCAAGATGTAGATAAATCTAATTGTCATTTGTTGTATGAGTATTCTATAAATAAGCAAATTTTCAACAATAATGTTAGGCCAATGAAAGCATTATTTGTTATAATCTGCCACCAGGAATGGGAGCCCTTCCTCCTAGCAATTTAGCTATTCCATCAGCCATATCCTTGTAAGAAATAATTAATAAGCCATCTGAAAATGTTAAAAACCTCAAAACTTAAATTCTTTTGGAAATCTTGTGAGTGGTATTTCATATGTTCTCACATGTAATTTTGTTGATTAGGTTCTGTGGAGGTAATACAAAAAGTAAATGGAATTCCAATCATATTTCATAGACATTTGTGTTTTTTTCATATTTATGATCTGATTCTACGACAATTTAACCATCTGTTGTAACTCTCCTACCTCTGATTCTATTTGTTCATCAATGCTTGTCTTACTCATAAATTATGAGAATCGTGTTACTGTTTTGTACAAACCGTTACAATCATAAGCTATTCAATAAAGCATTTTGTCCTTTTTAGAAATCTATCAAGGACTTGTATCATACAACAAACCCTTCTTCCCATGGCCTGGTCAGTTACAGGTAACCATAATCCTCTAATTTACAATAAAACTAATCACACTATTCAGATTAATATTAATGTTAAGGCTACCTATAGCAAAAACATAGGGCAACTTTACACAAGAAGTTATATGAAAGGGGTTGCAAAAGTAGAATTAAAATTACTGGAACAGGTGTGTCTAAAATTACTAGATCATGTATGTCAGTATTGAAGTTAATGCTGCCAGGATTTTCCAAATATGCCATTGTTCAGGTTCCAGTTAATTATTAATCCAGATCCTAGGCCTAGGGAGAGTACAGCCTCCATCATGCCAAGCTATTAATCCTGTGGTTCAGAGTAAAAAAATAGTCTAATTATGAACTTGCCATAGAATCAACTGATTTTAATTACACCATTGACTGTTATTCGACAGTTAGAAACAAATCTCCCATGAAGACACCTATCAGTTAACCTAGGATCACCATGCTGAATGATTTCTCTCTCTCTCTCTCTCTCTCTCTCTCTCTCTCTCTCTCTCTCTCCTTCAGCATCTGGACAAAAGAATAGGGACATGTTTATAATTTTCATAAAAGAGTAATATAAACAGGGTCTAAACTATGTCCAGTATAGTTGGTTACATTATTTATTATATTGACCAGAAAAGTCCAGAGAATAGATTGAAAATAGATTGAAAACAGACTCGTATGATTAGGAGTTCTGGTGTCTGGTAAAGCATCGGTCCATACTTGCCTTCTAAGAGGAATACAAATGTTATGTCCTATGCAAACAGGAAGTGATTCAGATCCCAAAGGAAAATTAAACACAGTCCTTTTTTCAGATAAATGAATGAATCTATTATGGCACAGTTATAAACAGTCATTAATAAAGATAACAACAGCTAGATAGATATGTTCAGAGGTCTGCACTGCAGTTCCACAGATCAAAGCATATAGCATCACTAGAAAAAGAGTCTCCGGTAACATTGGGTTCTGTTTGCATCACAGAATATCTTCCCTTAGGTGCATAGGGCCTTAATGTGGACCCAGGTGGACACACTTGACTTCTGATGATATGGCCAACATCTTCTTTTGTCCTCACCTGGACGGCTGCTATTTTTCTGGTGACTAGTACTGTTTCCCTCACCCTCTGCTACCATCCTTGATGGCCTTGTGCCAGAGAAGCCTAAGAAAAGTCCATAATGTTTCAGTGGCTCCATCTGCAATGACAGATACATATACCTGCCCAATGTCCCTCATTTAACTGGGCTCCCAAGTCTCAAACTGTTTAAACCACACAGGTCTGTCTAGAATCTACACTCTAGAAGTAGTTTATAATGTTCTGTAGAGAAATGCTTTTGAACTCTTGAGTATAGGTCACTTCGAGGCAAAATTTAAAGATTAAGACTAAATAAGAAAAGTACAAGAATATCCCTGGCACTCCCCCCTTTTAATTTTTTAATAATTAATATTCTATGTGTTTTGATCTTGAAAAATAAGGAATACTTGTAATATAATTAATATTGAATTCTTTACAGGAGTTAGGAGTTTTTACTACTATACTACTACTATAGTATTTTTTACTGCTATTGTCAGTTTTTATAAAAGTAGCTACCCCCATAACAGCAAAACTTTGTATGAGAAGAGCACACAGCAGAAGCATTCTCTGAAGATTGAGGTACAGCCCAAAGAAATTTATAAGTATAGCTCAAATAGGACACTGTAGTAATGTGAACATAATACAATCTGAAGAGAAAAATCAAGGTATTTTGCATTGCTGGAAATAATTCTACAACATAAGCAATTGAGACAATGTTTAAGGGCTTATGAACTAATAATAATAGATGATTCATAACATCCAGTTCCACTTGTTGGATTGAGAAAAAGAGGTATTAATAGATTGATGAATATCTGGACCATGAATTCTCCCTCTGCACCATTAGATGAACCATCAATAAAATAAGTTTCTGCCTGCGGAATGGGAGAAGGTTGGACAATTTTTGTAATCACAAATTCAGTTCATATGAAAAAAAATCCCATAGTTTGCCAGCTGGATGAGTTCTTATTCTTCCACAGTAACCTGCAAATGAAACGTGAAAATCCAGAGAGTTCTTTAACACTCTTAAAAAAATGATTGCTAGCCAGGCGGTGGTGGTGCACGCCTGTAATCCCAGCACTCTGGGAGGCAGAGGCAGGCGGATTTCTGAGTTCGAAGCCAGCCTGGTCTACAGAGTGAGTTCCAGGACAGCCAGGGCTATACAGAGAAACCCTGTCTCAAAAAAATCCAAAAATCAAAAAAAAAAAAAAAGATTGCTAGTTAAGAATAATATGGTAGAGCAAGGATCAAACACAAATAATTGTTGACATTTGGTCCTCCCCAGATTTACTAATTGAGCAAGAAGAATAAGTATTTTATGGCCCTTATAGTGTAAATAGATATGTTCTAAAGTTTTATGTTCTTGAGCTATAATGCCTATAGGAGACAATACGTAGTGGGGAAAATACATAAGTTTAAAACAGTGAAGGAGCCATAAGATAACACAAATTTTCCTATTAGTCTGTAGTTCTTCCTTTTTAAGGACTGCCTAATGCCAGATCTTCTAGAGTTTTGAGTAGATTGAAATACACCATTTTTCATTTGGGTTGGAAATTATTATCTTGCTACTCTGTGGTGACAATAAGGGTAGTATTTTTTTTTAATGTAGTCACAGCCAAGGGTCATGAAGTGATGTACAAGATAAAATATCCTGATTTTTCTCTTAAAAGTTCTGGCATAGCTGTGACCATTTTTCTTAAATGTCATGATATTGAGCATGAATCTCCTGTGCATGCAACTTTAAATATTGTAAATTCATGCCAGCATTATTTTTTTTGACAGGATCTATCCCTGGCTATCCTGAAACTCATTATATAGACCAGACTGGCCTTGTACTCAGAAACTCCATATAGTTATGAGAAGCCAACACAATGCTCTTGTAGGTGACAATGAGCTTTTATTGGTTAATCTATTAATTATTTTGTGTGTAGATGTGTTTTGCCTGCATTTGGCTATGTATACCATGTGTTTGCCTCGTACCTGCAAAGGTTAGAAGAGGGCTTTAGATCCCTGAAACAGGAGCTACAGACTGTAACAATCCAAATCTGGGTGGTAGGAATCAAAGTCATCCTGCACAAGAGCGACTGAGCAAACTCTCAAATCCATCTCAAGGATTTTAAGCAAGAGTTTCATGTAATTCAGTAGTGCTTAGCATTGAAATTTGATATAGAAATTACCCTATAAAAACATCTTGAAAAATGACTTTTGTTTTTGTTTTTTTGTTTGTTTGTTTGTTTGGGGGTTTATTCATTTATTTTTAAAATTTGAGACAGTCCCATCATATATTTTGGATGCCCTAGAACTTTGTATGTAGACTAAGCTGACCTTGAATTCAGATATTCTCCGCCTTCTGCCTCGAAGATGCTTTGTGACACCTGCCATAGAAGTTTTTAAGATAAACATTTTTGCCAGATGGTGATGATGCAGGCCTTTATTCCTTGCACTCCTGAAGCAGAGGTCAGCAGATCTCTATAAGTTTGAGGACAACCTGGTCTACAGAGCTAGTTCCAGGACGGCCAAGGCTATACAGAGAAAACCTGTCTCTTATGAATGCAAAACAAAAACAACAGGAAAAGGATCAAAAGCATGGGAGATGTGTTCACCTTCTTATGTTGTAGTGGCCAAATTCTAAGTCCTCTCCCAGCCCCACGCCTCTTTGGCTTTGCTGCTGCTTGAATGCTACAGCCACTCTGGAGGAGGATTCTCCTTTCAGTGAGACACACACAACAAATACTACTCTTTGACCATCTTATTAAGTGGCTGCCTTTAACATTTCGGCATGTGAGTTGATTGTGCATGTCAGTAGAACAAAGCCAGCACTGGTCAAAGAAAGTCTATGTAAGCAGCATTCAGTAGCTTCAGAATATTAGTTTTATTAAGTCTGGTAGATAGCCAAAGTCAGGCACATTCAAGGAACTCATATGAAAGGATACAGGATGCTTATGCAGTTCCTGCTTCAATAGCAATATGCATCTTTGCCCCATTCTTCCCCACAAGGACACTTCTCAAACTGGATTTGTGGGGTATATAGAAGGATCTTACCAATAGCAAACCTGGATCTGAATTTGCGGAGAGTGCTGAGAATCAGACAGGCCTTGCTCACTTTGAGGAATACAGTCAAAGGACTCCCCCCTCACTGCACACCAATCAATTGACTCCAGCCCAAAGCTGAGCCTGAATCCAGTGCAGTTAAACAGCTTTTATATCCTCTGTTGCTTTCGTGTCTTCTACATCACAAGTCAGAGGGATATATATTTTTATTGGCTTTGTTAAGCTTGCTGAACATGCCCCCACTCCCACCCCTGAACAGAAATCTTTGTTTAAACATCAGCACGAGAAAGATTTGTGTGCCCACAAGCCACTTCTAATCCAGTGGGAGGGGGAGAAACTGGATTTCACAGGGGAGTTGGAAAAAATGGGCGGATTACACAAGGTAATAAGGGGCTGAATAACAGGGAGTGGGCAAACTCTTAGGGACAGCTGAAGGGGTAGGGGGAGCCTTGAACACCTGGAACTGAAACTTTGCGTTTCTGTCCTAGAGGATGCACTAGGAGCCTAAGGAGAGAAAGAGGAAAGCCCGCCATTCCAGACAGAGTTCTGGGATTCTTAAGACCCCAAACAGCTTGTGGAAGACTGGAGCTTGGTTCTTTCCGGAACTCCGAATGAAAACTCTCCTCAGACGCGGTTTCCTGGCTGCAGGCCTGGAGAGTCAGCAGTCAGCAGCACAGCACAGGGAACTGGGAACCACAGCTTGGCAGCCCTGGAACCTCCCAGGTCAGAGCAGCTGCAGGGCAGTAGTGGAGCAGGGAGTGATCAGGCTCTTTTGCTGCTAATAAGGACGCCAGATCTCACAATTTTGCTGTGGATCTTAAATGGGTCAGTATATACCGATCATATGAATTGAGACTTAGACTGATTTTTTTTTAAATCAGTTTATGGGTACCTGAATATTCACAGAATAATCAGATAGAGCACTTTGTTAGGAGAGACCGCACAGTGGGGATTTTCCTCCGATCCCAGATTAGGCAAAAACTACCACCAAACACCTGTCTTCAGGTGAGATCCTTTATAAAGAGGAGAAGAAATGTTAAAGTAATTGCTTTTTGACTCAAGCAGAAAAACATCTGCAAATAACTTTGCAGGTATAACTTTTAAGAATGGGCAAGGATGGCCGGGCGGTGGTGGCGCACGCCTTTAATCCCAGCACTTGGGAGGCAGAGGCAGGCGGATTTCTGAGTTCGAGGTCAGCCTGGTCTACAGAGTGAGTTCCAGGACAGCCGGAACTACACAGAGAAACCCTGTCTCAAAAAAAAAAAAAAAAAAAAAAAAAAAAAAAAAAAAAAGAATGGGCAAGGATGAAGAGGTATATTTTGATTGGGCATGTTAATTAGGTGATCCAAAGGGGACTTTTGATCTCTGGAATTTAATACTTTGATAGCTGGACCTTGATAGTCAGTCTCAGGAGGAGGAAGTGGACAAATGAAAGAACAGACCTTGGCAGCTACGTTTAGAAATGTAGTCTAATGGTTTTTAGCAAGGCAGAGGGAATGGGGGAGAAGGGCAAGGTCTGCCAGAGCCGTGTACTCGCCATGATCAAGCTTGCCAGCATCTCTTCTGTTGTTTGAGAACACTATTCTCTTTGCTATTGTGGTGGCAGTGACAAAACTCCTGGAATTTAGATTCATCCATGATTTCTAACTCCTTTGCTTTACCACTTTCTTATTCAAGAGTGGCCTTTGAGTCTGGGGACTTGGCATCCTCAGGGAGCTTTTTTTTTTTAAAAAAAAAAAAGATTTTATTTGTTTATTTATTTCATGAATGTAAGTACACTGTCACTGTCTTCAGACACACCAGAAGAGGGCATCGGGAGCTTTTTAGGTATTAGTCTCTTACAGGACTAGGAAAGATTTGATTGTAAGCACTGATATTTACTAATAAATAAGTTTATTTCCATTAGTTTTCCATCTGAGACATGTGAGCTCTGTGATTAGAAATAACATTCAGAAATGTGTCTGTATATGCTGACTCCACAATGCTACACATTAGAGTCCGGAAAGGCAGAGTATATTCCTCACAAACATACCTCTGTAAGAGAGTATCAAGTCAAACAATTTTTACAGTTAGAAAACCCACTATAGATTAGGACAAAATTGGAAAGCATCTTTTAAGTAATTCTGATCACTCAAGTGTATGAGAAAAGTTGTCTTTGTCATTTTGATCCCACAAATGCACTCTTCCCATGGATATATGGCCAAATTGGCTTGGTGTGGTTTAGACTTGGCTTTGTTTTAACTGGATAAGCATATCACTCTGTTCTCCAGTCTGTCTCAGATCTCACCTCATACACCAAGCTGGTCCCACAGGGATCTGCCTGCCTCTACCTTCTGAGTGCTCAGAGTAAAGCAATGCAGGAACACAGATGGCTCAAACACCTCTTTTGATTTTTAATTTCGAGATTTGTTGGCAGTCAGTACTCTGACTCTGGACTGCTCTCAAGAGGAGGGACAATGCCTGGACCCTTCTCAGCAGGCTTTGTACAGAGATTGGAATTACAGAAGTGCAGCAGCCTGGTTTCTGTGGGTGAGGATAGTTTTCTTGCAGTCTCCCTTGATCTTTGTTGGGGTTCATGGGAAAACTACTCTGCAATCGAATGAGTCTCACATAATCAAAGGGGAAAGTGAAATCCTCAAAGGAAAAAACAAATACATTGCATGATACTATGTTCCTTACATTTGTCCTTGTGGAGGTGTTGCTCTTTCATTGTTATTCCATTATAAATTCTAGAACACAGTGGAGTATAATACTGTCATCTCAATCATTCTGGTCCATGTCCATCCGCTCTTGTATTTTGATTGAGCTGTGATTAGAAGTGGTGCGACTCAAGTTAGGCTAACTGAAAATGGTCCCTAAGTAGTTTCATATTCTGACACTACATGTCATCTGGAAAATCATGTGTAGAATCCTCTTATTATGTTTTCTCTTTCTCTACTGAGCACAGAACTGTTAGAAATTCAGATGCTTTCCAAAGAATCTCTTCTATGTGCAGGGCTTAGTGATCACCCAAACCTGCTCACCTGTGAAACAGAACAAAGAGACCTGGAAACTGGAGAGGAAGGAGACAGAATCAAATGTACCAGGTATTTTGGAGGGACTGAGTTACTTGTGGTGAGAGGTTTAAGTGATATTGAACATGGAATTAGGGAGGGAACACTATTTAATGAGTCAGCAATTAATAGCCCTTGCTGCTCTGAAGAGGACATGGGTTCAGTTCCCAGCACTCACATGATGGCTAACAGCCATGCATAACTTCAGTTCAGGAGACAGGATGCCTTTCTCTGATCTCAGCGGGCCCCAGGCACAGACACAGAGCACATGCATACATTCTACACAATACTGATACCCATCAGCTAAAATACAAACTCTGAAGAAAAATTTTTTTAAAAAATTGCAAGTGAGACATGAGATTGGTTTTGCCACCATATGTTTCTCTAGAAATGATTCTGAAAGATTCTACTGTAAAAAGTATCAAGATTACTATCCCATTTTACATGTCATTGACTTTATATGTAAGAATTAGTACTTGGGGCAACCAGCTCGCCGGCCCCTGGACCAGCGGTGTAGCGGCGGGCCTCCATATTGCAACCAGGACACAGCTGGAAAGGCCCAGGTAAACACCCCTTCCAGGGCTACACTCACGGGGGTATCTGCTAGGGTCTCGGAGCCAAGCAGGCGGAGTCCCGCCTAGGCTCTGTGGGACATCCCCGAGCCCTCTGGTGAGCACCAAGGCTGATTCTGCAACCAGCTCGCCGGCCCCTGGACCAGCGGTGTAGCGGCGGGCCTCCATATTGCAACCAGGACACAGCTGGAAAGGCCCAGGCTCTGTGGGACATCCCCGCCCTCTGGTGAGCACATAGGCTGCGTTCTGCAACCAGCTCGCCGGCCCCTAGACCAGCGGTGTAGCGGCGGGCCTCCATATCACAACCAGGACACAGCTGGAAAGGCCCAGGCTCTGTGGGACATCCCCGCCCTCGGGTGAGCACCTAAGCTGCGTTCTGTAACCAGCTCGCCGGCCCCTAGACCAGCGGTGTAGCGACGGGCCTCCATATTGCAACCAGGACACAGCTGGAAAGGCCCAGGTAAACATCCCTTCCAGGGCTACCCTCACGGGGGATCTGCTAGGCTCTCAGAGTTCCTTGAAACCAGGACACAGCTGGAGAAGCCCAGGTAGACAGACTCCAACAGGGGCTACAATCGCATGGGTGGCAGCCAGCTTATGATCCCTTAAAGCAGCAGTCACACATATTCACCAATAGAGAAACAACAGGTGAGCCCAGCCTCACAGGAGATTCAAACACCAGCCACTGACAATAAGGCCAACTAAAACCAGAAATAACCAGATGGCAAAAGGAAAACGAAGGAACGTTACTAACAAAAATCAAGGCAACATGACAGCATCTGAACCCAGTTCTCCAACAACAGGAATCCCTGGATACCCTAAAACACCAGAAAAACAAGACTTGGATATAAAATCACTGGTCAGGATGCTGGTAGCTGAACACATAGAAAAATCTCGTAAAGAAATAGAGGAGAAAATGGATCAAAAGTTAGAAGCCTTTACGAGGCAAATACAAAAATCACTTCAAGAAATGCAGGAGAAGATGGATCAAAGAGAAGAAGACAATAAGGAAGAAAGACAAAAGTCACTTAAAGAACCACAGAAGAACGTGGGCCAACAAGTAGAAGCTATGAAAGAGGAAGCACAAAAATCTATTAAAGAAATACATGAAAACACAATCAAGCAAGCGAAAGATCTGAGCACATCCATCCAGATACTAAAAACAGAAGTAGAAACAACTAAGAAATCACAGAGGGAGACAACATTGGAGATAGAAAACCTGGGGAAGAAATCAGGGGCCATAGACGCAAGTATCAACAATAGAATACAAGAGATAGAAGACAGAATCTCAGAAGCCGAAGATAACATAGGAACCATTGATTCAACAGTCAAAGAAAATACTAAATGCAAAAAGGTGGTAACCCAAAACATCCAGGAAATCCAAGACACTATGAGAAGACCAAACCTAAGGATTATAGGTATAGACGAGAGTGAAGATTTACAAGTTAAAGGGCCAGCTAATATCTTCTATAAAATTATGGAAGAAAACTTCCCCAACCTAAGGAGAGAGATGCCCATGAATATACAAGAAGCCTATAGAACCCCAAACAGACTGGACCAGAACAGAAATACATCCCGTCACATAATAATCAAAACTCCAAATGTAATAAACAAAGAAAGAATACTAAAGGCAGCAAGAGAAAAAGGCCAAGTAACATATAAAGGAAAACCTATCAGAATAACACCAGACTTCTCACCTGAGACCATGAAAGCTAGAAGATCCTGGGCAGATATCATGCAAACTCTAAGAGAACACAAACTTCAGCCAAAACTACTTTACCCAGCAAAACTCTCAATTGCCATTGATGGAGACATCAAGGTATTCCATGACAAAACCAAATTTGCAAGATATCTCTCCACAAATCCAGCCCTACAAAGGATAATAGGGGGAAAACACCAAGACAAGGACGGAAACTACACCCGGGAAGAAGCAAGATAGAAACCTCCTCTCATCAAACCCAAAAGAAGATAACCTCTCGAATATAAAAAATAAATAAGATAAATAAATATAATTTCAAAAATGTCTGGAGGTAATAATTACTATTCCTTAATATCTCTTAACGTCAATGGACTCAATGCCCCAATAAAAAGACATAGATTAACAGACTGGATACGGAAACAGGACCCTACATTTTGCTGCATACAGGAAACACATCTCAGTGTTAAAGACAAACACTACCTTAGAGTAAAAGGCTGGAGGACAATTTTACAAGCAAATGGTCTCAGGAAACAAGCTGGAGTAGCCATTCTAATATCAGATAAAATTGACTTTCAACCTAAAATCATCCAAAGAGACTCAGAAGGTCACTTCTTGCTGGCCAAAGGGAAAATCCACCAGGAAGAGCTCTCAATACTGAACATCTATGCTCCAAATGCAAGGGCACCCTCCTTCGTAAAAGAAACCTTACTAAAGCTTAAAGCACACATTACACCTAACACAATAATTGTGGGTGACTTCAACACCCCACTCTCCTCAATGGACCGATCAGGAAAGCAGAAACTAAACAGGGACACAGTGAAACTAATTGAAACTCTGGACCAATTGGATTTAACAGATATATATAGAACATTTCATCCTAAAGCTAAAGAATATACCTTTTTCTCAGCACCGCATGGTACCTTCTCCAAAATAGACCATATAATCGGTCACAAGACAGATGTCAACAAATACAAGAAGATCGAGCTAATCCCATGCCTCTTATCAGATCACCATGGAGTAAGAGTGGTCTTCAATAGCAACAAAAACAACAGAAAGCCCACATACACATGGAAACTGAACAATACTCTACTCAATGACACCTTGGTCAAGGAAGAAATAAAAAAAGAAATCAAAGACTTTTTAGAATTCAATGAAAATGAAGGTACAACCTACCCAAATCTATGGGACACAATGAAAGCAGTGCTAAGAGGAAAACTCATAGCTCTAAGTGCATCCAAAAAGAAACTGGAGAGAGCATACACTAGCAGCTTAATGGCACACCTTAAAGCCCTGGAAGAAAAACAAGTTAATTCACCCAGGAGGAGTAGAAGACAAGAAATCATCAAACTCAGGGCTGAAATCAATCAAATAGAAACAAAGAGAACCATACAAAGAATCAACAAGACCAGGAGCTGGTTCTTTGAGAAAATCAACAAGATAGATAAACCCTTAGCCAGACTAACCAAAGGACACAGAGACAGTATACAAATTAACAAAATTAGAAATGAAAAGGGAGACATAACAACAGAAACTGAGGAAATTCAAAAGATCATCAGATCCTACTACAAAGGTCTATACTCAAAACAACTGGAGAATCTGGAGGAAATGGACGATTTCCTAGACAGATATCAAATACCAAAATTAAATCAGCATCAAGTAGACCAGCTAAATAGTCCCATAACCCCTAAAGAAATAGAAGGGGTTATAGAAAGCCTCCCAACCAAAAAAAGTACGGGACCAGATGGTTTTAGTGCAGAATTCTACCAGACCTTCAAAGAAGACTTAACACCAATACTCTCCAAACTATTCCACAAAATAGAGACAGAAGGGACACTGCCCAACTCATTCTTCGAAGCCACAATTACGCTAATACCTAAACCACAAAAAGATCCAACAAAGAAAGAGAGCTTCAGGCCAATTTCTCTGATGAATATAGATGCAAAAATACTAAATAAAATTCTTGCTAACCGAATCCAAGAGCACATCAAAACGATCATCCACCATGATCAAGTAGGCTTCATCCCAGGGATGCAGGGATGGTTCAATATACGGAAATCCATCAATGTAATCCACTACATAAACAAACTGAAAGAAAAAAACCACATGGTCATCTCATTAGATGCTGAAAAAGCATTCGACAAAATTCAGCATCCTTTCATGCTAAAAGTCTTGGAAAGAGCAGGAATTCAAGGCCCATACCTAAACATAGTAAAAGCAATCTACAGCAAACCAGTAGCCAACATCAAAATAAATGGAGAGAAACTTGAAGCATTCCCACTAAAATCAGGGACTAGACAAGGCTGCCCTCTCTCTCCATATCTTTTCAATATAGTACTTGAAGTTCTAGCAAGAGCAATTAGACAACATAAGGAAGTCAAAGGGATACAAATTGGAAAGGAAGAAGTCAAACTATCATTATTTGCAGACGATATGATAGTTTACCTAAGCGACCCAAAAAACTCCACCAGAGAACTTCTACAGCTGATAAACAACTTCAGCAAAGTGGCAGGTTATAAAATTAACTCAAGCAAGTCAGTGGCCTTCTTGTACTCAAAGGACAAGCAGGCAGAGAAAGTAATTAGGGAAATAACACCCTTCACAATAGCCACAAACAACATAAAGTATCTTGGCGTAACTCTAACCAAACAAGCGAAAGATCTGTACAACAGGAACTTCAAGTCCCTGAAGAAAGAAATCGAAGAAGACCTCAGAAGATGGAAAAATATTTCTTGCTCCTGGATTGGCAGGATCAATATAGTAAAAATGGCCATCTTGCCAAAAGCAATATACAGATTCAATGCAATCCCCATCAAAATCCCAACTCAATTCTTCATAGATCTAGAAAGAGCAATTCTCAAATTCATCTGGAGCAACAAAAAACCCAGGATAGCTAAAACTATTCTCAACAATAAAAGGACTTCTGGGGGAATCAATATCCCTGACTTCAAGCAGTACTACAGAGCAATTGTGTTAAAAACTGCATGGTATTCGTATAGCAACAGGTAAACAGATCAATGGAACAGGATTGAAGACCCTGAAATTAACCCACAGACTTATGGTCACTTGATCTTTGATAAAGGAGCCACAACCATCCGATGGAATAAAGATAGCCTTTTCAACAAATGGTGCTGGTTCAACTGGAGGTCAACATGCAGAAGAATGCGAATTGACCCACTCTTATCTCTTTGCTCTAAGATCAACTCCAAGTGGATCAAGGACCTCCACATAAAACCAGACACACTGAAACTATTAGAAAAGAAACTTGGGAAGACCCTGGAGGACTTGGGCACAGGGGAAAAGTTCCTGAACAGAACACCAATAGCGTACGCACTAAGATCAAGAATCGACAAATGGGACCTCATAAAATTACAAAGTTTCTGCAAAGCAAAGGACACTGTCCGAAGGACAAAACGGCAACCAACAAAGTGGGAAAAGATCTTTACCAACCCCACATCCGACAGAGGGCTAATATCCAATATATACAAAGAACTCAAGAAGTTAGACCGCAAAGAAACAAATAACCCTATCAAAAAATGGGGCACAGAGCTAAACAAAGAATTTTCACCAGAAGAAATTCGGATGGCCGAGAAACACCTTAAGAGATGTTCAACATCATTAGTCATCAGGGAAATGCAAATCAAAACAACCCTGAGATTTCACCTCACACCAGTCAGAATGGCTAAGATTAAAAACTCAAGAGACAACAAGTGCTGGCGAGGATGTGGAGAAAGAGGAACACTCCTCCACTGTTGGTGGGATTGCAAAATGGTAAAACCACTCTGGAAATCAGTTTGGCGGTTCCTCAGAAAATTGGGCATGTCACTTCCAGAGGACCCTGCCATACCACTCCTGGGCATATACCCAGAGGATTCCCCTACATGCAATAAAGACACATGCTCCACTATGTTTATAGCAGCCTTGTTTATAATAGCCAGAAATTGGAAGGAGCCCAAATATCCCTCAAAGGAGGAATGGATACAGAAAATGTGGTATATTTATACAATGGAATACTACTCAGCAATTAAAAATAATGAATTCATGCAATTTGTAGGTAAATGGTTAGACCTGGAAAATATCATCCTGAGTGAGCTAACCCAATCACAAAAGAATGCACATGAAATGCAATCACTGATAAGTGGATATTAATGAGCCCAGAAGCACTAAATACTCAAGACACAAATAGCAAGTCAAATGATTCCCAAGAAGAAGAAAGGAGAGGACCCTGGGCATGTAAAGATTGCATCCAGTTTAGTAAAGAAACCGAGGGGGGAGGGGGAATGATTGGGGAATAGTTGAGGGGGAGAAGAACTATGGGAACTATGGTGGGTGGGAACTGGGAAAGGGGAAAGCCTTTGAAATGTAAACATAGAATATAGAAAATAAAAAAAAAAGAATTAGTACTTGGAGAAAGCAAAATCTATATGACTGTGCAGGTCAATGATAAAGACCCCATTCAGTTTGTCTCCATTTTGCCTCTTCGTTTTAGTATTAAATGATTTTCCTTACTGCAATTTTAGCATCTTGTAAAGTTGGGGAATATCACGCATTAGGTTTTTTCCTGATCTCCTAACTTTGACGCTATATTCTGTTTCTTTTATAGTGAAATTTTCTATTTCCTGAAACGATGCCATGAGGATTTTGATAAGCATTGCTTAGGGTCTCTCCAGAGTTGCAAATGGTGTCTTTCCATTGACATCTCCTTTTGTCTTTACACTGCTACTCAATGATTTTCATTGTTGTAATTTTAATAGGGTTTGATATCTTGGCTTCATCTTCTGAAGCAGTTTGAAGTCTGTGCTTTCTTAAATTTCATACCTCAATACCTTTGTGACTTGAAGGTTCTGACATAACTAGTGATTAACTCCAAGGGCACACCCTGCAACAATTCAACTTATTCCTATACCTTCCTGAACACTCTTCTCCCTCTGGCAGCCATCAGGTGGTATCTACTATGCCTCCCCCTTGATGACTCTGCTTTGACATTGCCTTCAGTGTTTAGCATACTAACATTCCATATAAGCATGTGTGTGCTGAGTTGTACCATTCTGCCTCTATATGCTTCCAGGTGGGCTGCAAGTGATTGCTGTTCTCACACAAAGGTGTACATGCAACTTAGAAAAGAAGTTCACCTTAAGAAGAGGCCTGAGTTGGACAGGTACACCCTCCTCAGTGAACAGTGGACCGCCTACTTAGACAATGATGAGAATGGCTGTATGTAGATCTAATGACGAGTTTACCCTGTTGAGAAAAAAAACATATTTGCCAGACCTATGATATTTGACCCATCACATGATGTGCCAGCTCTCCAATATAGTGTGACACACATGATAATTACATGTACTGTATCTTCTGGGTAAAATTAAATGAAATGTGACCAATTACCACCTAGAAATGCTAATAGCAATATTCAATGATGGAAAAATTTAGGGCCCCTCAAACATTTTTCCAGAAAGAGTCCGATCTGGGATTGTGACTGTGTTCATATTTATCCTGAGAACACACCATCATCCCCTGCCCTGTATTAGTATGGAAAACAGTCCTTTCCCTGAGCTGTGAAGTTGTGATGCTGCCATTGAATTCTGCATTCTTGCTGTACAGGTGCCATGTGAAGAACACAGTGCTGAGTTCATGCGTGGTACTCTCCCACTTCAAGGTCACATTATCATCTCCAGTATCTCCTAAAAACCCCGTTCCTAAGGGATAATTATGATATAACTACTACCAATCCTCCAATACCCATTATTTTCTCTATTTCTAATTCTACTGAGAACTCTCCATAGACAAAATGACCAAGGCAACTCTTATAAAGACAACATTTAGTTGGGGCTTGCTTACACGTTCAGAGGTTCAGTCCATTATCATCAAGGAAGAACATGGGAACGTCCAGGCATGGTGCAGGATGAACTGAAAGTTCTACATTTTCATCTGAAGGCCATTAGGAGAAGACTAGCTCCATGTGATTAGGAGGAGTGTCTCATTGCCCACTCCCACAGTGACACACTTCCTCCAACTACACCACACCTACTCCAACAAGGCCACACCACCTAATAGTGCCACTCTTGGGCCAAGTATATTCAAACCATCGCACTGCCTCATGGTTCTTCCTGTAAAGCCATGGACTATAACCACAAACACACTGACAAAAATGAAAATATGAGGTCTGTATGTGGAAAAAAATCAAAGGTGTTTCTTTCTCATTAGCCATTCACACAATATGATTTTTTCATGACTATTTATTTGAATACCAAGTTCATGATTGTCATTTCTTTGTGGCAAATAAAATTCCACAAATGGAATGCACTCCATTTCCTTTACCTGTGACTCTTTCCTTGAACATATTGTCTGTTTCTATTCCTTCAGTCTTGTGAATAGTGATACACTCTTTGTGCTGGCTGACTGTGGGGGAATTTAGGACCTGTGATTAAGGATGCAGTTTTCCTGTGTTGGGTAAGATTTTGGTTTTTAAAATCTCTAGAATGAATTCTTTCTTTTGCCCCATTTGACATTCCACTGAGGATGAATAAAGAAACTACTTTTCCATTCCCTCACCTGTATTTGTTGCAATCCATTTGCTTTTTCCTTGTTATATGAGATAGGGCCTCATTGTGCAGATCTAGCTCGCCTATAACTCATTATGTAGACCAGGCTAGAACAGAGTCACAGATTCACCTGCCTTTGTTTCTGCCTCCAGTGAAGTGATATTGAAAGTATTCCCATCACACCTGACTCATCTATTGGTTTTCTTAATGTTAGTCATTTTGACCAGGGCAAGAAGTTGGTTTTGAACTTGTAATTTCATGAGTAAGAATGATGATCACTTTAAAACATATATTTTTGGTCTAGCTGTAGAGTTGGCTCAGCAGTTAAGAGAACTTGCTACTCTTGGGGAACACATGCTTTGCGTCCCAGTCCCCACATGATCATGGTCCACGGGATCAGATTCTTTTCTGTTTTCCTGGACACTCATGTGGTGCACATTCATCATAAATGCAGGCAGAATTATGCATACAAAATAAATAGTTGTTCTAAGAATGAAAAGTTTTGGCTTTTTTAGTGCTTGTTGTTTTGTGAATCCTGTCTCATTTTTGAATTATGTCAGTTTTAGATAGTTTGGACTACATGTCTACATTAAGCAGCTCTTTGTGTGTTGTACATATTTACCTCTTGTGTGGAGAAAACCTGTTCAAGTATTTATTTCACTCTCTTAGCTGCTATTCATTCTTCTTGTATTTCTCATTCTCAGGCCTTTGCATCTTGTACTCCACAAATTCTCTTTGTCCTTCTTTCCTGGTTAATTTCTGTGCTCACAGAGTGTCTTTCAGACAGTCTTTGCCTGTTTCTGAATTATTAAGCATTAGTAATCATGGTTTCCTCTAGTACTTTTAACATTTCAAGCTTTCCAGGAAGTTCTTCAATCCAGTCTGTGTTGATTTCAGTGGAGAGCGAAAGATACGGATCTAATTGTCTCACATGGACAATCCTTTTTTTTTTCCAGCACAGAAGGTTCAAAGGCTCTCCTTTTGAATTTGTCTTTGACATATTTGGCTTTCAGTGCCTCTCTGCTGTGGTTTTATTTCTGGGTTCTTTGTTCTGGTCCATTTTCTACATCTTTCTTCATGTGCAGGGCCATGCTGCCTTCTTAGTTTGGTATATGATCAGGTCCCCAAAATGCTCTTTCTCAGGCTTGATGTTGATATGTGTGACTTTCCTGTGTTCTCGTGACTGTTTCATATCCGTATTTTGCTGATGTGAATTGCATTGATTCTGTGATTGCTGTTAATGACCATTTCACCATGTCATTTGTTAGTGAAAGTGTGTGGCAGTCCATTTCCTTGTGTACTCTTATTTTTCATTTTCCTGCGCCTTAAAATATTCCTCCTAGAAGTGAACTCTGAAGCAACCTTAAAGGGTTTAAGTTTCCATTGTCCTTCTCAAATTATCATTATTGATATACATAATATATCAATAATTGTGGTGTGTGTGTGTGTGTGTGTGTGTGTGTGTGTGTGTGCATTTCAATAATACTTAAAGTGCTTTAGTCTAAGATTTTCCCATGGTGTGTGGGAAATTTGGCATGTGTTCACATCCTCATTAAAAAGGAGTTTAATGCCTTTCTTACCTACCTGTACCTCCTTTTTATCCTTTGTCTGATTCAAACTTCTCTAACTCACTCTTAAGGCTCTGGAATAAATACATTTGGAAATATTTAATCTCATGCATCATTTCTTCTTATAGTGTTTGTCTTAGTTAGGGTTTTACTGCTGTGAACAGACACCATGACCAATGCAAGTTTTATAAAAGACAACGTTTAATTGGGTCTAGCTTACAGGCTCAGAGGTTCAGTCCATTGTCATCAAGGCAGAAACATGGCAGCATCCAGGCAGATATGGTGCAGGAGTCGCTGAGAGTTCCACATCATCATCTGAAGGCTGCTAGTGGAAAACTGACTTCCAGGCAACTAGGGTGAGGGTCTTAAGCCCACACCCACAGTGACACAACTACTCCAACAAGGCCACACCTCCAAATAGGGTCACTTCCTGAGCCAATCATATACAAATCATTACAGTGTTCATGCTAATACTATTCCTTTTTTTCTCTGCACTGTACTGTTGGCCTGGGTGTGGGCCTAGGGTGACACATGTACCTTTTACTGTGTTCCCTTTCTCCCTAGTTCCTTTAGGAGTTTATCACAGGATCTTTTTGAACTTTGTCTCATTATATTTCCATTTCTACTGAGAGTTTTATTTCATAGGGTTTTCATTTGTGACATTTAAAAAAAAATATTCAGGTGGGCAAAATTATCAGTAGTTTTTCCTCTTACCTCTAGTTATAAATGGTAGTTTGCTGGTTTTGTGTGATGGACATGGTCTGATACACCCCAGCTCTCCTCTACTTATCTATCCCTCAGGTTAACTGTTTTATTTCCTGTGTTCTCTTGGGCAACTTCTCTCTGGTTTGTCTGTGTACACTTTCTCTCTATTTATGATCTGAAGTGCTGCTTGAGTGCACAGCTTGTATTAATTCATAACTTTCTTCAAGTGAACTTCCTTCTCTGTGAACTTTACCAGCTAATGTTTCTGAGTACACTAAAGGTCACAGTTATTTCCCTTTGCCACTCTAAATATAACTGTACCAGCTGATTCTGTGTGTCAACTTGACACAGGCTGGAGCATCACAGAGAACGGAGCTTCAGGTGGGGAAGTGCCTCCATGAGATCCAGCTGTGGGGCATTTTTTCAATTAGTGATCAAGGGTGAGAGGGTCCCTTGTGGGTGGTACCATCACTGGTCTGGTATTCTTGGGTTCTATAAGAAAGCAGGCTGAGCAAGCCAGGGGAAGCAAGCCAGTAAGTAACATCCCTCCATGACCTCTGCATCAGCTCCTGCCTCCTGACCTGCTTGAGTTCCAGTCCTGAGTTCTTTGGTGATCAACAGTAATGTGGAAGTGTAAGCTGAATAAATCCTTTTCCTTCTCATCTTGCTTCTTGGTCATGATGTTTGTGCAGGAATAGAAACCCTGACTAAGACAGTATCCATTGCACTCTTGTCTGTAGGAATGCTAATAACTTTACATTATATATGTCTTTGAGATACTCTAGCAAATTTAGATGTCTAGTAACTTTAAGGAGTCACCATGTTAGAATATATGGTGTAGTCAACACATCTGACAATGTTGTTACAGATACCTCTTATAATCATGTAAGGGAAAGACAAGGTGTTAGTGTTAAAAGCAAAAACTGAATTCAGTGAAATCTCAGAAAAGAAAGAGGGGAACCAATATTGGATAATGTCAGGACTGGAAGTCAAGCAGAGACTACTTGCATCAAGAGAAGGTGATTTTCCAGAGAAGATTCAGTCCTAGGATCCAGGGGCTATGTCTTCTTACTTCCAGTGGCACCAGGCACACATACACAAAAAATAGTACATGCAGAAAAAACACTGATATACTTCAATAAATTTAGTCCCACTTCTTATGCATTCATTTTCCTTTGATGTTTTGTTCTCTGTTTGAAAGTTTGAACCTTGAGTTTTGAATCCACTCATTATTGTGATTTCTGGTGGTTAAGAATATCTAAGTCCTTTTTTGTTGCTATAGGGCTTTTCATATTATCTTGAGGTCCAGTTCACACTGAATAAAGGCCACTGTATTTCACAGAATGTGTGGATTTGGCATAGTATTACAATCTATTGAACATTCTATTTTGAAGCTTTTCATAACACATTTTTACACACTTCCCTCATGGACATGAGGAAAGAGTTGGGAATTAGATTGGTTTTCCCCCCCGTGTCTCAAGCTGCAGCCATCTCAGAAACCTCTTGGCAAATGTAAGTTCATATAAGCTACAACCTGCCACAGAGAAGGGCTGAGTGCGAGAGTCTGTCCTTATACCCCTGCGGACTACAGTGAACCAGTTACCACGCCTTCTTGCTTCAGGCTGCTTATGTGATCACAGTACAAAGCTGAGCCCGAGTTCAATTACAGCTTTTTATACCCGTGTTGATTCTCTTTCTTATACACAAGGCAGTCACATATATTTTGATTCTTGATGAACAGAGTAGACTAACCTGATCCTGGAGGAAAAAAAAAAAAAATCCCGAAGCAGCAGAATTTCCCACAAGTCATTGCTAGTACAGAGGGAAGGGAGGAACTGGATTTTACAGCAGAACTAGGAATGTCGCCCACTTCAGGATCTCTGGCGAGATCCTGATGGACATTGGCTGACTTCAGACCCAGAAATAGCAACGAGGATGGGAATCTGAAGGGGGCAGAGGAAGTGGAATGGGGGGATGGGGTTGGGGGGAGTCACAAGGCACGTGACCTGAACAGGTATGTGGCGGGTGGGACCAGAGGAGGCACTGAGGAACGGAAGGAAGTGGGAGTTCGGACTCTTGCGGTTCCCCCGGGGAACCTAGGAAGCATCTTGCTTCAGAGCCGGGATTGCGGGAAGGACACAGGTTGGGGTCTCAAGGGGTTGTGAGAACTCCCCGCAGCCACAGGTGCCCCCCGGGCCGCCCTGGGAGAGTCAGCAGAGCAGCAGCGGGAACCGCAGCCCGGCGTCCCTTGAACCTCCCGGGTCAGAGGGGCGGCGGGGCTGGGAAACGTGAGGAAAGCGGACCTGGAGTGATTAGTTTCTCTGCTGCTCTTAAGGAAGCCGACCCTGAATCTCTGCTGTGGGTGTCTCGCCCTTATGGATAGATTTTACATTATGTGAGCTGGGCCTTATATTGATCTTTTTCGTTCATCTTATGCTTGCCAGGATATTTACAGAAGCAGTTATCTCGTAGGGGACTTGAATTATCTGCTGTTGGTAAACTTGGTTCTCTTTTGCCGTTGTGGCAAATGCATGGCCTGTGGAATTTAAACTCAACCACGCATTCCCACTCCCTTCTTTTACCACTTTTCCAACCACGAAAGTGGCCTTAAGAGAGTGGCCTTTTACCTTGGGGACTAGGCATTCCCGGAGAACTTTTTAGATATTGGTCCACTGCAGATTTAATGGGATCAGAAAGTATATTTTACCAAACCTTATAGCTGTGTCTGTAAACGTTAATATTTACTAAGCAAACTTAAGAACTTTTATTGACATTGGTGTTCTACTTTTATATATGTCTGTGTAAGGGTGTCAGTTTCCATAAAACTGAAATTACAGGTGGCTTTTTAAATCCCCACGTATTTGTATTTTTCATCTGAGACATACGCACGCTAGGATGTAAATACAGCATTCAGAAATGTGTTTTCATATGTTTAATACTTAATTTACAGCTTAGATTCTGGAAAAATCACAGAATGTATGCATATTGTGTGAGGATATCAGGCCACAATTTTTTTACAGCTGTAAAACACTAGTGGGACAAAATTGAAAAGCATCTCTTAAATAATTCTGATCATGCAAGCATATGTGCAATATTTTCTCTTCCTGTTTCAAGGAAAGCACTCTTCCCATGGGCACATGACCAAGTTAACATGGTGTTGTTCAGGTTTGACTTTGGTTGAATAAGTATTTCAATTCTGCCCTGTCTGGCTAAGAACTCATATACCAGCCTGATTCCACATGGGATATCTATCTGCCTGCTTCTATCTTCTGAGTGCTGGGATTAAAGTAGTGTAGAAACATAGATAGCTCAAACACTCACTCCCTTTGTTTTTTAATTTCAGGGTTGGTTGAGAGCCAGGGCTGTGACTGGGGAATATTCTCAGGAAGTGGGACAGTGCTTGGACCCTGCTCAGAGGGCTTTGTACGGAGAGTGGATGTTGCAGAATTGCAGCAGTCTCTTTGCTGTCTGTGGGTGAGAATGGTTTGCTTGTAGCACCTTTGCTCCTCAGGGTTCCTAGGAACACTACTCTGCAAGTATGTGAGCTTTATGACAATGAGTGTCCTTTTGGGTCTTTGAAAGCTTCAGTCATTTGTGTTCCATGACAGATTCAAAACTCATCGATGTGTAATAATGTCTTCCCAATCATTCAGCTTCATTTCCACCCTTGTGTTTTGATTGACCTGTGATTAGAAGTTGTGGGACTCCAGATATGCTAACTGAAAATGTTCCTTAAGTGTTTTCAGTATTCTGACCCTGCATGACACCTGGGGAATCATTTGTAGAACCCTCTATTTTATTTTCTCATTATCTATGGAACATAGTCCTATGTTAGAAATTCCTGTGTTAGGTGCTTTCTGAAAAACTTCTTTCTTCTGCAGGTCTCACCACATAAGCCAGAGCTACTCACTTTTGAAGCAGAACAGAGGGGCCTAGCAGGTGGAGGGGAAGGACACAGAAGCAAATATACTGGGTATTTTGGAGGGATTGCGTTAGGTGTGGTGAGAGGGTCAAGTGAGGTGGAAAATGGAATTGGGGAAAGGCACAGTTTAGATGGTTCAGTAATTAATAGCTGTTTCTGCTCTGAAGAGGATGTGGGTTCATTCTCAGCATCCATATACTGGCTGACACCTGTCCATAATTGGGTTTCATAGGTCTAATGCCTTTTCTGATCTCAGTGGGCTCTAGATACAAACACAGAGAACATATATACATGCAGCAGACCACTGATACCCCATCAGCTTAAATAAAAACTCTAAAGAAAAAAAAATTTTTTTTTTGGTTTTTTCGAGACAGGGTTTCTCTGTGTAGTCCTGGCTGTCCTGGAACTCACTCTGTAGACCAGGCTGGCCTCGAACTCAGAAATCCTCCTGCTTCTGCCTCCCAGAGTGCTGGGATTACAGGAGTGCCCCACCAAGCCCGGCTAAAGAAAAATTTTAACAATAAAAATGCAAATGAGACATGAGATTGGTTTTGCCACATTGTTTCTCTAAAAAGGTTTTTGTAATACTCTCCTATAAATAATCTTAAACTTATCCTATGTTACACATCACTGACTTTATATGCAAGAATCAATACTAGGAGAAAACATAATTTAAATGACTACAGGTCTGTGATGAAGGCCCCCATTTGGTTGGTCTCTGTTTTGTCTCTTCATCTCAGTATTAAATGATTTTCCTTACTGTAATTTTAGCATCTTGTAAAATTAGGGAAAATCATGTCTTAGGCTTATTTCCTGATCTCCTAACTTTGACATTTTTGAAAGTTCCTTTAGATTCTGTTTCTTTCATAGAGAAATTTCCCATTTCCTAAAATGATGCCAGGACTTTGATAAGCATTGCTTAGTGTTTCTGCAGAGCTGTAAATGGTGTCTATATTATCTTTCTATTTACTTTTCATTTTGTCTTCACACCAATGCTCAATGATTTTCATTGCTGTAATTTTAATAGGGTTGGAAATTTTGGTTTACTCTTCTGAAGCATTTTGAAGTCTGTGCTTTCTTAAATTTTATACCATGATACCATTCCCTTTGCATATTTTGCTGAAATATCCCATTCCTGCTGAAATGAATTCCTTTAAGAGAAACCTCCTTGCCAACTGTGTACCCATGCTAGTGGTGTGTCAGTGTTTATGTATCATATATTTATTCTTCTGTTTTCTTCCATCTGCTGTTTCTCTGTCCACATGCGTGTTGATCAGTGACTAAATTTATTTTTGCAAGAACATAGTATTATGAAACCACACAGGTGATAGTTAAATCTTTGTGAATAGTTTGATTATTTGACAGTTGAAGAAGCTGTGCAGTGACTTGCATGGTGCTTGCAGTAAGTTGGCTTCTCACTAACACTGCATCTCTTGAGTTCTTTCTGTTGCATTGTCTTCAGTTTTGTGGAAACCTGAGTGTGTTCATTGACTAAATCGCACTCACCTAATGTGTGATCTTGGTGCACATTAGGTGAGCATTTTTTTTCATGATTTATGGTGTGAAGCATTTTTAATGTGTACTAATCGGCAGTTCTAATCACCTATTAGCATGATCTGTTAATTATTTGCTTCTTAACTGAAGTTATTTTTATTTGCTTGTGTTTTTTTTCTTATGATATATTTGGGTATTAACTTGACATATGGTAAAGAGCTAGCTAATACATTTAACTGCTCTATAGGCTGCTTCTTTATACTTTTAAGTTTTAGGATTTCCATGCATTTGTTTTGGCTTCAGCTTATACATAAAGGTCTGTGATTCGTTGTATAGTGGGAGAGACTATATAGAGGTTCATTTGTGTAGATAGATACTTTTCCAATGTGTTTGATTGATGAATGAGTTTGCCTGTTATGTAACACACCTATGTTATTTTGTTGACAATCACACAGTCATTGCTATTGTTCTGTTTCTGGATCTGCTGTTCTGTTAAATAGGGCTGTACATCTACTCTTCCGCCACTCCCATATTCTGATGGTCGTTTGGCTCTGCAGTATCATCTGGAATCATAGTTGGGATAACTTAGGCTCTGCTTTATGTAGCTGGGGATGCACTCCACACTCAGATTCTTTGTGCTTCAATGTAAAATTAGTTTTTTCCTGACTATTTTTGAGAATGTTATTCAATATATTGTGTGTTTCTTAGATTACTTCCCTATTCTTCTGCTTTCTGGTCTTTGTCCCTTCTTTGTCATGTTATCTGGGACTTAAACCAAGTTATTTGAATTTCTTCTTCATGGCTGTGCAATAAGCAGTCACTCATTCTCCATATGTGACCAGTAATAAGTCCTTGAAATAACTGTTGACCAGTACATATAAAGATTCTCTGACTTAGTCTGAAAACAGGCTAAAGTTGTGGACAGAGCTGATCCTGTGTATATCAGCACTGCACAATAAAGCTATCTCCTGGAACTCTAGAACAGGCTGGCCTGGAACTCAGAAATCTGTCTTTCTCTGCCTCCCAAGTGCTGGGATTAAAGGCATGCACCACCACTGCCCGGCTCTGGGAAGGTTTTTAAAGATTTATTTATTTTATGTATATAAGTGCTCTTTCTGCATGCATGCTAGAAGAGAGCATTGGTTTGAAGCGTAGAAGTATAGATGGTTGGAAGCCACTATGTGGTGGCTGGGAATTGAATTCGGGACCTCTGAAACAGTACTTTTAACCTCTGAGCCGTCTCTCCAGCTCTCTGGGTGAGGTTCTTGATGACTTCTTGCCCACTAGCTTACACTGCATCTTTTGTGACCATGAAGGCTATCATCAGGGTGTCTGAGATATTTCCTAGATATTATGGAGGTCTTAGTAGTCTGCTGTATTCTCACCATCATCTTGTTGATATATAAAACAACCTACTTTTATGGCTTATTTAAAGGATTATCAGAGCTGAGCTTTTTCATGGAATATTTATAATTTTTTTAAGTTGAGAATTATTTTTCTTGCTGAGTGGTGGTAGCAGACACCTTTTTTCCCAGCACATGGGAGGCAGAGGCAGGCAGATACTGTTCTCTATTCTCTGTAAGGGTTAGTGCTTACCTGTATTGCACATGAACCACCAGGTGAACAAGACCACTAGGAGTCCAACTTGTATGCAAAAGCAAAGAGTCTTTATTCAAGCTTGAGCTCAGACCCTCTAACCTACCCAGCATGGTGGATGGTATGGAAGGTCCTGAGCCTTGTAACAGCCTTGCCTTTAATCAATGTTGCTCCCCAGTTCTCTTGTATGCATTAATTCCTTGTGTAAAATATATTCTTTCCTTTGTTCTCATGGATAATTCATATCTTATTCTTCTGTGCATATTTTTATTATGTAAAGAGGTTCTTGAATAAAAGTGTCTTATCCTGCTGCAACCACGATAAAAGGCAAGGCTGTTACTAGCTTAGAACCCCTTCCATACCATCCACCATGCTGGGTAGGTTAGAGGGTCTGAGCTCAAGCTTGAATAAAGACTCTTTGCTTTTGCATACAAGTTGGACTCCTGGTGATCTTCGGTGGTCTGTGGGGATCTTGTAGTCCGGACATAACAGCTTTTTTTATTCAAGAACCTCTTGGCAGTTACATGGTTGACATTTGCGTGGCACACTTGTATTGGCTAATACTGATTTCAGCTTAGTATGAACAGTGGATGCTAGCTTAATCAATCTACTTTAGACATTAGGTACTTTCCCCTTAAGAACTGATTGGTTGTTGCTAGGAGTAGAGTGGCTGTTTGCACAGGAGAATTGTGATTGTTACCAGCGTGACATGGCTTCTGGAACAAGTTGGGGTTTTTCCAGTAGCTGAGTTCATTTGGGGACAAGTTAATCATAAAACAGAGTCTGAAAGCAATTCAGTTTGTAATGTTAAGCTGGGTCCTTCAACACTATGCCAATTCATGACCCCCTTCAAATGTACTTCTCTCTCAATTCTAGCAGTGATTTTTCCTGTGTGTAATCTATGGTTGACAGTTATTTTCTTTCAGGACTTTACATATTTCATGCTCACTGAACATTATAATATGAATAAATATTCATATGGATTCTATTTCCAAGCCCATGTAGGTATATGAGAATTGGAAAACAAGTACCCATTTACATAGCAATTAAATGTGAGGATAGCAAGATCGGTCTGGGAAATGAGGCAGCCTCAGAGAGACTATCCTAGGGATATTCTCCTACAAATCCAGAGGTACACCATCTGAATACCATGCATAACTGCCTTGAACTTCATCTATATAAAGTTCAATGCTCAATATTATATAATGTTCATGCTCAGATAAGCAATACTGATTTACAGATATCTGGGAGAGCTGAAACTCTTGCCCATCCTGCTTACTGCTTAGATCCTATGCTCAGGGCTCTTTGGATGGAAGTTCCAGATGTGCAGACATGGCTGTTAGAAGTGTGTGTGTGTGTGTGTGTGTGTGTGTGTGTGTGTGTGTGTGTGTTTGAGGAAATATCACTTCCAGATTTTAATGTAGAACCCCTGGACAGAAAACTTCATGGTGGAAGCATGTGAAAATATTAGTTACTCATCACACCGCAGGAAGACCTCCAGCCCATTCTCTGTGTATTGAAAATTAACATTTTCAGTTGAAGACAAGGAGATTAAGTCATGTGACACATTTTCTTCTCATATTAATTGAAATACAGCATCTGTCATTGGACAGAAATGTTTTTAACTGACAGAGGTGACAGTACTACTCAGCCTGAATGTCACAAGCAAAAGTTAGTAAGAGGTATACCAGGTGAAAACATGCTGATTTTTCTCTTAAAAATTCATATGTGACTGTGTCCATTTTTCATCACTATCCTATTACTGCCTATGAATCCCGTTTATAGAATTATAACTATTGGCTCTCAAAATTCTGTTGTGCATATTTTACTGTTATTGGTAACTTTTAGATCACACAAACTATAACACATTCTGGTTTTTCAATTTATATTATCAATATTAGGATATTTACAGAAGAATAGGTATAGTATTTGCATTATCTGTTTTTCTTGCTATTACAACTGTTTCAAAGCTCCTAGAATTTAGATTCATCCATGCTTCCCCAAATCCCTGTCTGCCGCTTGGATTTCAAGAGAGTGGCCTCTGTAACTCCCTGGAGAGCTTGCGCCATTACTGTGTCCTCTGTCATAGTCCTTTATTACATCCCTGGTTACCCAAATTTCTTCTGTTCAGTCCCTCTTGTACTTCACATTTTGTGGGACAGATTTTGAACTGGAGCCAGGCTGTTGTCACATATTCATAAATCCAACTGTGATGTTTTGTGACAGCATGAATTTCCATAACTCATTCCCCATTCTTTAACCCTTACATTATTTTCTACTCTTCTGTAATGTTCCCTGTTTGGATATGCTAAGAACATTTTCCTGTCATAGGCTGTGCACTAAACAGTTTCCTGAAATTAACAGTTTCTTGTTGGAAATTAAGTCTCCCTGACTGAGCTGATAGCAGTACTAGACTATGGTACAAAGAGAACTATTTCAAGGTAGTTTGAGTATTTTTTTTTTACATGTTGCTGTATTTCACCCTGTGACTGTTCCAGTCTTTGGGTTTTACCAACTTTCCAGCATCATCTGTGCATTTCTTTCATTGATTTATCCTCAGATGGAACCAGAAACCCTTTTACTCACTAAATAGTCTTGGCATTATTACATTACTGGACTTACTTTCCTAGAAAAAGGTATCTCAGCACATAGAATATGTCAATAGCCATTGACGATGCTCTCACCCAGCAGCCTTCAGAGCACTTTTAATAGTTTAAATGCCACACCTGTGCTTCCCAGACATTCATAGACACTGTGAGTGGTTTGCTGACTTTTCAGAAATGTACAAAACAAATTGATATTGGAGTTTATAACTTATTAACACAATTATCAGCTCTGAGATTTCTCATTGAACAGTTAGAATTCGATTCAGAGTTCTTGCAGAATTATGTTTCTTGTTTATTGGAAAAATATGCTGATCCAAAAGTTGTCATAAGCCAAAACACCTGAGAGTAGAGAACCTCAATTAAGAAAATGCTTCTATAAGAATAGTCTATAGGCAAGCCTGTAGGGCATCAATTAATTTTTAATGGGGGAGGGCCATCCCTATTGTGTGTGGTGGCATCCCTGGACTGGGGGGGGGGAAATCCTAGATTCTATAGGAAAGCAAGGTGAGAAAGCCTTGAGGTGCTAGCCAGTCAGCAGCATCCCTCCATTGTCACTAAACCAGATCTTGCTTCCAGGTTCCTGCCCTGTTTGAGTTCCTGCCCTGATGTCCTTCAGTGATGAACAGCAATACAGAAATGTAAACTAAATAAACCTTTTCCTCTGTAAGTTGCTTTTGGTCATGGTGTTTCTTCACAGTAATAATAACCATAACTGAGACTAATTTGATCAAGAGGCTTTACTGTTGATAGACCTGACTTTTTTTTTGGGTGAGGATTGTGGAAGGACTTCAGAACTTTGCGCTAGAGAAGTCATTGAGTGTTTCAAACTTGGTGAGCTTTTCGGTGGGAGCTTTGAAAATAAGAACATTGAAAACAATGCAGATGTTGCAGGCCTAGCTTGTGAAGTTCCAGAGGGAAGTTTTTGAGAGTTGTTTTACGACTATCAGGGCCATTTGCTATTTGGAGTTGACAATCTGGTTCTGGCTAGCTGTAGCTGAAGAATCATCTCTGATTAACAGAAGACTAGAACCACTGAAGTAAAACCTTTGCTTTACTGGGACAATTGTTACAAGAGTTAAGAAATCAGAGGTGATTAAGAAGAGACTGACATGATTGAAGTGAAATTTTCTGGAAAGTGTTTCTTCAGGGTCAGCACATAGAAGCTACGTTCCAGAGGAGGCCAAGGTTATACCTTGTACTTGAAGCTGAACTTGGTAGTACAAGAGTCACCTAGGTAGTATTTCTGTTGAAAGCATGAAGGAGTTATGGAGAACAATTTAGGCTTAGCACTGTGTGGAGTCCTGTAGAGAGTCCAGGAGAGGCCATTGGTGGAAGTTCAGCCTAGTTGTACTTTGACCCCAAGATTTTGGAGATGCCATGAGACAACCACCAAAAACCGCAGCAGTGGTGGAGTAGATCCAGCCAGAGCCTAGAAGACAAGTTATTTGTGCTGTAGAGGGTGGAGCAAGAGGACTGTCCCAAGTCTTTTGGATAAGACCAGAAAATCCTGTTTGGATCTCAGATATTGGACTTTGAGTTTTGTTTTGCTTTGATAGGGTTATAACCATGCCCCAATATTTCTTTCTTGGACTGAGAATGTAGTAACATATATTCATTTTTACAAGGGCTCAGCCCATTGTGGAGTAATGCCATCCCTGGACTGGTGATCCTGGATTCTATAAGAAAGCAGACTGAGCAAGCCTTGAGGTACAAGCCAGAAAGCAGCACTTCTCCATAGCTTCTGCATTACTTTCTGCTCCCTCGTTCCTACCCTATATGAGATTCTGTTCTAACTTCCTTTGATGATTAACAATGATATGGAAATGTGAGCCAAATAAACTCTTTCTTCTCCAAATTGCTTTTGGTCAAGGTGTTTCATTACAGCAATAATAAGCCTGACTAAGACACTTACCTTCAGAATTTTCTTCTTGGACAATTTGAAATTTTTCTCTGTCCTTGCTTTGGGCAATGGCTAATGCCCTTTAGTATGGAGGGAGAGGGTGCCTTTGTTTCTGTTCTGATTAGAGCAGAACGATAGCAACCATCCTCATTTTGTGTAATGCCAGGCTCAGGTTTTTGCTCATTGTCTTCCTTATGCTGAGGTATGTTCTTTGTGTTCTCACATTCTTCAGAACTCATATGGAGCCAGTGTGATATTTTGCCACAGGCTTTTCATGGATCTATTGACATGATTATGTTTCTTTTCTCACTGAGTCTACATATTTTGTGTCTTGAATTGGTTAGCTTGTAGGAGTTTAAATAGTCGTGTATCTTGGCATGAAGTCAGCCTGAGTTCAATTTCCACATTATTTAGAGAGAATCTCTTTTCCATATCCATTCTGGCAACTGGTCAGTAATTTTTATCTTTGTGTATATTTGTTTTTATTTGCTTTGGGTATCAAGGTGTGATTAATGTTTTTGGATATAAGCTTGGCTATATCTGGAACTAAAATAAAAAAAAAGAAGTCTGTCTTCCTTCCTTCTTTCCTTGCTTTCCTTCCTTCCTTCCATCCTTCCTTCCTTCCTTCCTTCCTTCCTTCCTTCCTTCCTTCCTTCCTTTTTGAGGAATTTTTGATTAATTTGAAGTGGAAAGATACGCGCGCGAGCGCGCGCGCGCGCGCGCACACACACACACACACACACACACACACACACACACACGTATAAAATTGCTAGGCATTTATTTCAGTTTCACTTTCTTAGCCACCATCCATTCTTGGCCACCATTCTTTGTGTGCTTCTCTGAACTTTGCAACTTTGTATTCCATGAAATCTCGTTGTCATTTTTTTCTTGGTTATTTGTGTGTTCCTAAAATCACTTTTGGATACTGTTTGCTCTTTTCCCCCCCCCCTGAATTGTTAAGCATTTCTTTATGTTTTCTTCTAGTATTTTCAACATTTCAAGTTTTCCAGGAAGGCATTTGAAATAGTTTGTATTGATTTTTGTACAGGGTGAGAGATATGGATCTAATATTACTCTTCTTCACATGGACAATTTTTTCTCAGCACAAAACGTTCAAAGAGTCTTTTTCTGGCTTCATCTTTGCCATACTTGTCATACATTACCTCTCTGCTGTGTTTATTTCTGGGTTCCCTGTTCAATCTTTTACATGTTTCTGAATGTGCCAGACCATGCTGTCTTTATCCTGGTGCCTCTGTACTATGAATATGATCAGGTCTTATGAAACCCCGAGGAATAATTTTTTGTTACATTTAGTTTTGATTTGTATGATTTTCTTGTGTCCATGTGACTTTCCAGGGGGTGCTGTTTGGCAAGCTGATTGGGCTTTGAGGAAACATTGAATGTCTGCAGGTAGGTCTCTTTTCCCTCCTATATTCTTTGTTTACATTCCAAATGATTTCCCCTTTCCCGGTTGCCCCCCCCAAAGTCCCATAAGCCTTCTTCCCTCCACCAGTTCCCCAATCAACCCCCTCCCACTTCTCTGTCCTGGTAATCCCCTACAATGCTGCATAAAGCCTTTCCAGGATCACAGCCCTCTCATTCCTTCCTTCCTTCCTTCTTGGGAATGATTTGATATGTGAGTTGTGTCGGGTATTCAGAGCTTCTGGGCTAATATCCATTTATCAATGACTGCATTCCATGTGTGTTCTTTTGTGAATGAGTTACCTCACTTAGGATGATATTTTCCAGTTCCAACCATTTGCCTAAGAATTTCATGAATTCATTGTTTTTAATTGTTGAGTAGTATTCCATTGTGTAAATATACCACATTTTCTGTATCCATTCCTCCATTGAGGGGCATCTGGGTTCTTTCCAGTTTCTGACTATTATAAATAAGGCTTCTATGAACATAGTGGAGCATGTGTCCTTATTGCATACAGGGGAATCCTCTGAGTATATGCCCAGGAGTGGTATAACAGGGTCCTTCGGAAGTGTCATGCCCAGTTTTCTGAGGAACCACCAGACTGATTTCCAGAGTGGTTGTACCATCTTGCAATCCCACCAGCAGTGGAGGACTGTTCCTCTTTCTCCAAATCCTTGCCTACACCTGCTGTCTCCTGAGTTTTTAATATTAGCCATTCTGACTGGTGTGAGGTAGAATCTCAGGGTTGTTTTGATTTGCATTTCCCTAATGACTAATGATGTTGAACATTTCTTAAGGTGCTTCTCAGCCATTCAACATTCTTCAGGTGAAAATTCTTTGTTTAGCTCTGTACCCCATTTTTAATAGGGTTATTTGATTCTCTGGAGTCTAACTTCTTGAGTTCTTTGTATATATTGGATATTAGCCCTCTGTTAGATGTAGGATTGGTTAAGATCTCTTCCCAATTTGTTGGTTGCCATTTTGTCTGATTGACAGTGTGCAGGCAGGTCTTATATGGGACTCCTATACCACTGTGACCTCTAGTAGAGCAGTAGGATTCTGCTAGAGCTGTAGACTGGAAAATAGTTTTGTATTATTTCAAGTTTGATATTCCCCCTGAAGTCTCTGGGGACTTCTATCATTAAGAATGAGCTTGGTGCCTTTCTTTTCTGCCATTTTCTCCTTTGTCTTCAAATTTCTCTGGTTTGCTCTTTCCTCCTCCTCCTTCTTTTTGATTTTTCATGAAAGAGTTTCTCTGTGTGTAGTCCTGGCTATCCTGACACTTTATCTATAGATCAGGCTGACCTCAAACTCATAGAGATCCTTCTGTCTGTGTCTCCCGAGTACTAGGATTAAAGGCATGTGCCACCACTGCCAAGCCAGTGTCTTTAACTTGATCTTATAACTCTGGATTCAGTAAGACTGGTGAGTGTGTGCATCTTTTCTCTGTACAGTGTTCTTGCTAATGCTGTTCAGTTTTCCATGTACTCTGTGTTGGCCTAGGTATGACATAAGTGCTCTTTAACTTGATGATACTCTTAGGAGTTTATCACAAAATCTTGTTCAACTGTGCCTATGATATTTTACAACTTTCTTCAAGTACACTTACTTGGCCATGAATTTTGAGTTGATGTACAGTGATAAAGTTCACAGTTATTTTCTTAGCCCCACTCTAAATATATTCTTCCACACTCTCTTCTGTATAGGAGTGTTGACAAGACTTCAAGTATCATTTTTACTTTGGTTACCTTTTATGACGTTTGACATCTGTAACACATTTGGATTAATTTTAATTTTATATTTTTGACTTCTCAATGTGGAAGCTCAACAAGAGTTCCAGTCTTTGTTCCTGAGACAGAAAGTCAGAGAAGAGTGACAGAGAAAAATGGCTGCTTCTCCAGTAAATGTGCCCCAGGTCAGTGTTGTGACTAGATTTCTTTGAAAATTGTTTTTATATTGAAACTGTTCATTCTTTTAATTTTCTGCCCTATAATGTCATTTAAATTGTTATTGTTTTGAATTTTTTCGTTTTTTGTTTTTTCCCTCTCTGGTAACCAGGATTAAGTCTTTATGTCTGTCACATATATAGCACAGCCTTATTCCAGTGTATCTTCCCTCAGTTATTATTGTAGGGACATAAATTTTCATGTACTTAGCTAAGACTGCAATTCTGAGATATTGCATTGTAAATGGTGATTAAAGAAATGCATTGATTCTCAGTTCCTGCAGAGAATAGATTTCTGTCCTTATGTATTAATGAGGAAGGTAGGTATTACATAGCTAGTGTTTTTTTGTTTTTGTTTTGTTGTTGTTGTTGTTGTTTTGTTTTTCGAGACAGGTTTTCTCTGTATAGCCCTGACTGTCCTGGAACTCACTCTGTAGACCAGGCTGGCCTCGAACTCAGAAATCCACCCGCCTCTGCCTCCCAAGTTCTGGGATTAAAGGCATGTGCCATCATTCCCCAGCTATAGGTAGTGTTTTTGGAATGAGTTTGAGACACTTTCCATCTGGAGTGAGCTTGAGATAGACAGCTTTCCATTTTGTTCTTTCAAAAAAAATTTTTTTTTGAGACAGGGTTTCTCTGTGTAGCCCTGGCTGTCCTGGAACTCACTCTGTAGACCAGGCTGGCCTCGAACTCAGAAATCTGCCTGCCTCTGTCTCCCAAGTGCTGGGACTACAGGCGTGCGCCACCATGCCCGGGAAAAAAAAAACATTTAAAGCCGGGCTGTGGTGGCACATGCCTGTAATCCCAGCACTTGGGAGGCAGAGGCAGGCGGATTTCTGAGTTTGAAGCCAGCCTGGTCTACAGAGTGAGTTTCAGGACAGCCATGGCTACATAGAGAAACTCTGTCTCGAAAAAAAACAAAAAAAAAATTTTTTTATCTATAAATGTTCATCTCTATGTTTTTCTGTGTACTAGATGCCTGCATGGTGCCTGTGGATGCCTGAGGATGGCACCAAATCCTTGGCACTAGATTCAGGTACTGTAAGTGAGCTGCTGCCTTATGTGTAGAGAAAATTAAAATAGGTTTCTTTCCAGGAACAGCAAGTGCCCTTTACTTCTGAGCCATCTTTCCAGCCCCCAGGTTTACATTTCTGGTTCATGACAGAGCCAGTATGTAAACTGTCATTTTCTAATTTTTGAAAAAGATTCAAAAGTAGTAATTATTTATGCAACCTAAAAACCTGTTAGATGATTGAGATGAAATAGTGAAGAAGAGAACTTATAAGATTAAAATTTTCATTTCTTTTTCTTTCTTTTCATTTTTTTTTGGTTGTGGGGTTCAAGATAGGGTGTCTCTGTCTAGTCTTGGCTGTTCTGGAACTTGTTCTGTAGACTAGACGGGCCTCAAACTCAAAGAGGCCTGCCTCTGCCTCCTGAGTGCTGGTCATTACTTGCCAAAGGCAAATGCCATCATTGCCCAGCTAAGATTCATATTTTCAATTGAGCCAATTTCTTGAGCAATAATATGTTCAGAATTAGTGAAGAGTTATTACATTGTTTACTGAACTTAATGCATTTGTTTTGATCACAGATAATCTTTCTACTTCATCTGAATGAATTTCCATACAGCTTGTTTATTTCCAGATACTTTTCTAACTATTCTGTAGAGAATATGGGATTTCTGAAATTGTTATTCACCTGTATTGGTTGTATAGATTTTTAGAAAAAATTTAGAGAATATTAATGCTGTCTCTTGATGTTTTGTCTATTTACTTTATGGTTGTTAAAATATTGTCGTAACCACACAAAATATTGATTCTGCTTCTGGTTGCAACATTGGTTGAATGCAGTAATGTTTTATTCTCCTTACTGTTAAAAAATGAACTATTTGACTTTTGACTCATCCATGAATTCTGCATTCCACATTCTTTGTTTTAGAAAGGATGCAGCACTACACATAGGCTCAGTTAGCATCTGAACTGAACAATTTAGAATAGAGTCAATTGAGACCCAACTGCAGACAGGATTGGTCTAGAGTCCATATTTCAACAGAATTGACAGCTGTAGATTTGAAAGCACAGTTTTGCTTGTCATAACGTCTCCATCTGAGAGGAGACACTGTGATCCTGTTTGTTATCTATACAGCCTGTATAGAATTACATTTCTATATCCAGCCCTCAATTGTGTATTTTATATTCCCTACAAACTTGCTGATTGTGAGACTATCATCACAATCCTCCTATTTTCACAGAGATAGGAAATACAAAATAAAGCATGATTGTTCCAGAAAGTATCCTTTTGACTTATTTATTTGATTTTTTATAAGATTTATGTGAGTACACAGTTGCTCTCTTAAGACACACCAGAAGAGGGCATCAGATCCCATTATAGATAGTTGTAAAGCTACCATGTAGTTGCTGGAAATTGAATTCAGGACCTCTGGAAAAAGTCAGTGCTCTCTTAACTGCTGAGCCATCTCTCCAACCCCTATTTATTTGAATTTTTGAAGCAGGTTTGTGTGTGTGTGTGTGTGTGTGTGTGTGTGTGTGTGTGTGTGTGTCCTGGCTGCCTTGGAACTTTCTCTGTAGACCAGGCTGACATCACACTCACAGAGATCTGCCCACCTCTGCCTAACAAGTGCTAGGATTAAAGGTATGTGCCACCATGTCCAGCTCAAAGTATCCTTTATTAAAATTAACTTTCATTTGTATTTTATGTGTGTGCGTATATTTGCTTTAATGGATTTGTGAATGTTATGCCTTCAGAATTCAGAAGAAAGCTTTAGATCTGATACAACTGGAGGTAGAATCTCTTGTTTAGCATGATGTGGGTGCTGGGAACCAAGTGTGAATCCTCTGGAAGAGCATCTAGTGCTCTTTTCTTCTGAATCATCTCTGTATCACCACTAGAAAACTTTTGTCATTGAATAATTGTCCTGGTCTATATCACAAAAATGTCTCCAATTCATCAGGTCTAATTCATTCGGTAATTTCCTTTTACCTAAGAAAACATCTTCCCCGCTCCCCAGCAGCACATGGTAAATGGGCAATTTTCCATTATAGGGTCTGTTGACATTAAGGGATGTAACTGTGGACTTCTCTCAGGAGGAGTGGGAATTCCTGGACTCTGCTCAGAGGGCTTTGTACATGGATGTGATATTGGAGAATTACAGCAATCTAGTCTTTGTAGGTAAGAATGTTCTTCTTGTAGAATCCCTGACTTATCCTTTGTATTTATCTACTTTGTATGTATGTAAAGGGAAATTCTAATAATGAGCTTTTTTTTCATGGTGCTTCTTTTACATTTTTCTTTGTTCTCTGCAATAGTAACCAATGCTATATACTGTGCAATTTCTCCATCTCTCTTATTTAATTTTTAAGGAAAACTTTAATGTTCAATGAAAATTCATTCAGAATATTTATTCAGAGCAAGAAAATGTGTTTCGGTACACTTAACTAATTGGACTATTTTGATTTTCATATTGAATTAAACTATCCACCTCTTCCTGATTTTTAAAAATTGAGAGGTTTTAGAATAAAGAGCTGTTGGTGGTAAGCATGTTGTTCTTTCTGTTTCTTTCTTTATTTGTTTTGTACATGTGGTCTCTGTAGTCCTGGCACAGCATGATTTTAATGCTAGCACTAGGGATGCTGAAGCATGAGGACTGCCGAGTTTCTGCAGAGCCTGATTTACATAGTGTGTTCCTAGGCAAGAAAGCCTACATAATGGACTCTGTTTCAAAACTATAAACAACAAGGAAATAGAGAAACCTCCTTTATATGACACTTTAGAGACCTGCTGTCTCAAAGTTCATTAGTGCTCCATCACTCATTTGTCCTGCCTCTGAAAGGTAAGTAGTTTAGATAAGAATGAAGAGATTGTTATTGGTCCTTTATATTTGATGGAGATCTTAGTGGAGGTTTTTTCTGAGCTTCCATTTAATGATTGTGAAACACAAAAGGCCTCTGTTGAGAGTGGTATTCCTAAGAATTGCTATTGTTACATGCTTTAGAGAACTTAAGGAAACATTAGTTATTGAATCTTATTCATGCGTCAAATCCCTATTATCCATAATTGTGCTAACTTTCCAGAGAACCATCGCATAAGTGGGAAATATGAAAAAATCCTCTATCAAGGCACAAAGCATATTGTCCATCAGCATGTGAATATCCAAGAGAAGTCATATAACTGTAATGATTTTGGCAAAATTGTTCATGAATGCTCTCAATGTACACCATATGACACATGTGATACTGCAGAAAACTGCAGTGAGTGCACATATGGTAAACACAAGGATGCTTCTGTTGAGTCTTCAACCATAAGCAGACATCAAAGTGGGGACTCTAGAGAAGAGCCTTGCAAGTTTAAAGACTGTGTATACTGTTTAAATTTATTTCCCATCATCAGTCAGAATCAAAGAATCCATTCATGTGTCAGTATACACCAGAGAAATCATTCTGGAGAAAAACCCCACAAATGTAAGGTTTGTGGCAAGTGCTTTTATCAGTTGTATCAGGTTAAATACCATTACAAAACCCATATTGGAGAGAAACCTTATAAATGCAGTGAATGTCACAAATGTTTTAGCCAACTGACACACCTAAGATGCCATCAGACAATTCATACAGGGGAGAAACATTACAAATGTAATGAATGTGGAAAAAACTTTAGCCGACTGACATATTTAAGAACCCATCAGAGAATTCATACTGGAGAAAAACCTTACAAATGTAGTGAATGTGACAAACGCTTCATTCAGAAAGCCCAACTTACAATACATCAGAGAATTCACACAGGAGAAAAACCTTACAAATGCAGTCAATGTGAGAAATCCTTTACATGTTGCTCAGGCCTTAGAAAACATCAAAGAATTCATACAGGAGAAAAACCTTACAAATGTAGTGAATGTAAGAAATCTTTTATCAGTGGCTCAGATCTTAGAAGACATCAGAAAATTCATACTGGAGAGAAACCTTATAAATGCAGTGAATGTGACAAATGCTTTATTCAGAAAGTCCAACTTAGAATACATCATAGAATTCATACAGGAGAGGAACCTTACAAATGCAGTAAATGTGTCAAAGTGTTTACTCATCTCTCAGGTCTAAGAAAACATCAGAAAATTCATAGTACTGAAGGAAAGTTTCTGTTTGTAAAGAATGTAGCATGTGCTTTATCCAAGTTCTGCTCTTAAAAACCATTGCACGCTCCATACTAGAAAACCATTATGAACATGATAATTTTCTGAAATCCTCTTATGTAATGTTTACATTTTAGAAAAAATTATTAAAATGTGACAGTGTATGAAATACTTTATTAAACATTCTGTCTTTTCAACCTCAAATACTTCATAATGAAAATAATATGGAAAAGCCTGAAGAAAATGCTATTTGTGTAGCAGTTTCCTGGAGACTGAAATGTTCCTTTTTGAAGAGAAACTGATAAAGGCAGGAAATATAATTCCCAAATGGCTTCATGAAGTCCATGAAACTGACATGCTTCAGTCTTAACTCCCATGAAGAAACTCAGATCACATGCTATTTAGTAGAAGTGTTGACAAACTGAACCACCAAAATAGGTTGCCTTTTAAGCAGTAGATACAACTGCATTTATACAATGTGCTTCAGGTGTCCAGTGCTTATAAATTGTTTGGCATGTTGGGTTGGAGTTTCCTGATGGCATCTTGAGTCCATTCTGCTGCAGTGTATACATGATAAAGTCTCATTGGGACAATAACATGGACTTAGGTGGTATGCATACTTTGTTGTCGGTTCCCAGTCCAGGAAAAGTCTCTCATCATGTTCGGGACCTGTTAATTGTTTTATCATGTTCAGCAGAAAATTAATTTTAAAGAGAAAGCATTTGATCAACTAAAGTAGGGAGAATTCTATGTGCTCTCTTCTCCAGGTTTACTGCTACAGTAATATTTGGTCTTGTTAAAAGGGCTCAACGTAGACAGAATATAGAGGCTTAGGAAAACCAGAGTGGACGCTACTCTCATTCTGCAAGAGAGTGAGAGGTGTATAGGGGGAAAAATTAAAATATGGTTACAAAACTGTCAGTGACAGACATAGTCCAAATTGGGCTATGTCCATGCATGGCTCTGAACTCATACTTAGCATCCATGAATCAGTGAAAGAGCAATTCCCCTCAGTACACTACTGCCTGTGAATAAATGCTGACTACTATCATGCTTTCCTTATGTTCAGCTATGCCATAGAAACTCCATCCTAAAAGCCCCATGATGTTAATTGAATTTTGTTAAATCCTTTATCCAATGCTAATATTGTAGACATATCAGAAAAAAACATGAAATAAAATCCAGGAAAATGAATTAATAAAGATATATTCAACTTAATTGAACGTTTGAGTTCATTTGTCCAAATATCAAGAAACTACAAAGCTTTAAAGAGTTATCTTATGAACAAAACAATATGTACATGCTCATGTAGAGTTTAAGTTTCCTCAGTGGTGTCCTGGAAGATCATTTTGAAGTACTGAAAAAAAAAGAAAATATTCAGTTCAGTGCAAAAGTACTGTATTAAGATATTGATACTTGAGGTGGCTATTTTTGATTATGTCTGTAATCAAATCTGTAATTAATCTCTAATTAAATCCTAAAAATAGAAGGGCACACCTTTGAGAGATTTTTGCTTAATTTTGAAGTGGGAAGATCTACTTCCTATACAGATCTTTGAGTTGGGAAGACAAACTCTTCATCTGTACGGAAGACACATCTTTAGTCCAAAAATTTGGAAGTGGGAAATCCCACATTTAATCTGGGCCACATGTTCTACTGTTAGCCTAAATAAGAATGTTGTGGAAGAAGGAAGTTTTTGCTCCTTGCCTCTCTAACAAGTCATCCCTTTACTGGCATTAGAGACTTCTTCTTCTGAATAGCTGAGACATTCAGCTTTGGGATTGAACATTCCTGGATTTTTGAACCTACTGTGCAGAGGCAACTCACTGCCTGCTGCTGTTACAAATCTATACTCTATTAGCACACCATCCTTAATATTACTTGTGCCAGGAATGGTTAGTAGTCCAAACAAAAATCATGCTGTACAACAAATGCAGATGAGTAGTCGTTTCCTTTGGAATCTTTCTTGAGAGTACTTTAAACCTTGTAAAATTTGCATGATTTTATTACATGTATTTGTTGGTATCTCAAGGAATATAAGTATAGCAGAAATTATATGATACATTTTCTTGATTTATCAATATTTTAACTAGCTTTAATTCGAAAGCTTTAGTCAATATATTTTTGACTAAAAAAGTGTTTCTATGCACTTCCTGTGTGATCCAACTGACTTGGATTTTCTTTGTATGAAGAAATGTTTGCATTAAACTATGGGTACATTTTAGGTTCATGTCAAAGTAAAGGATGAGGTGTGTCTTTTGTGTATCTACTGAAAATATACAACAGTATAACAAAAGAGCTACCCAAAGACATAAATTCACCATAGGTGTCATGGTAGTGTCATAGTTACTGTTCTATTGCAGTGTAGAAAAAACATGACCAAGGAAACTTTGAGAGCACTTAATTGGGGACTTGCTTTCAGTTTCAGAGAAATAGTCCATCATTTTCATTCCAGTAATTGAGGCAACATACAGACAGGCATGATGCTGGAGTCATAGCTGAAAACTTTATGTCCTGATCCTGTAGGCAGAGAGACACTCAGCCTGGCATGAGCATTGAATCCAGAGTCCAGCACTTTGAACATTAAGCATAGCTAGCTTGATTCCTATCAGGCTCTGTATACTGTATATAGTTTGTATGCAAGCAAGTGAGAGTGAGCATGAGTAATGGGTATTGAGGAACTCCCTACTCCTGCCAGTCCTATAAACTGCTTGTCCTCATGGGCCTCTGATTGGGAGACAAAGAAGGGCAGAAGAACATGCCAGTCCTATTAACAGATTTGAGAAGAACAATGAGTATTTTTGATGAGAGCTCCCTTCCAGATTTTAGAATAGAAGTCCTAGATAGGGGAGTTTATGTAGAAGGTAGAAGCATGTAAAACATGTATTATTCAGCACATGAATATCATCCTTTGCCTGGTCTCCAGAAAATGGAAAATGACCTCTTTTCAGTTGAAGACATGGACAAAAATATGTCATAGGATCCATTCTATTCAGAAACACAGTGTTGGTAAAGTTGGACTACAACGACTATAACTTGAGTGGGAGGTTTGGATGTTACAGATACTGGTAACAATAATACTCCACCTGAATATATGAAGTTATATGCCAGATGAAAATGCCCTGTTTTTCCCTTAAATATTCAGACATACTGGGCATCACAGTAGCACTGACCCTGATGGTGCTCCTCACCTCCCATCTGATGAGCCCAGCCTAAGGGCAGAAGCTTGGGAAAGTTTGACCCCTCACCCAGGCACTTGTCTGCCCTCTTTCCCTCCCTGTCCCTACGTGGCTTTTCCCTTTGCTGGCTGCAGCATTGAGTGATCTAACATAGGCAGTGCTGAACAGCTCACCCTGGTTGTGAGGATGTGAGATAGCAGATGAGCTGACAAACAGCTACAACCCATGCCCAGATCCATGACTTTGAGTTGTCTCACTACAACATCTACCCCATGAACTGCTGGACCACTTGAAAGGGCTACTCCTGGAGATCCAAAGCTGCAAGATCTTCATGACATAAGGCAACAACCAATGCCTCATTCAATGAACATTTACAAGTAAAAATCTGTGGACAAAAGGGTAGACACAGTGACACTGTGACAACTTTCAAGAAAAGATGGGGTTTCGTTTTGATTTTGTTTCTTTTGTGGGGGAGTTCCAAGGTCAGATTGTGGAAGGGATGGAGAGATTAGTGGGGTTGTGTTGGATGCTGGGAAACTCACGGAGTCAATAAAACGTTTTTTTTTTTTTTTTTTTTTTTTTTTTTTTAGGCATAGCTGTGCCTATTTTTTCTAAACATCATGTTGCTGACCACACATATCCTGTGCATGTAACTTCAAGTATTGTAAATTCCTGACAGCATTTTATCCTGTTACTGATGGAAAGTGCATGTTTGTGATTGTTGGTGTTATGTTCAGGAATTTTTCCCCTGAGCCAATGTCCTCAAGGGTCTTCCCCAGTTTCTTTTCTATTAGTTTTAGTGTGTCTGGTTTTATGTGGAAGTCCTTGATCCACTTGGAGTTGAGTTTAGTGCAAGGAGATAAGAGTGGATCAATTCTCATTCTTCTGCATGTTGACCTCCAGTTGAGCCAGCGCCATTTGTTGAAAAGGCTATCTTTTTTCCACTGGATGTTTTCAGCTCCTTTGTCGAAGATCAATTGGCCATAGATGTGTGGGTTCACTTCTGTGTCTTCGATCCTATTCCATTGATCCACCTCCCCGTCACTGAACTAATACCGTGAAGTTTTTAACACTACTGCTCTGTAGTATTGCTTGAGGTCCGGGATATTGATTCCCCCAGAAGTTCTTTTGCTGTTGATGATAGTTTTAGCTATCCTGGGTTTTTGTTATTCCAGATGAATTTGAGAATTGCTCTTTCTAACTCTATGAAGAACTGAGTTGGGATTTTGATGGGGATTGCGTTGAATCTGTATATTGCTTTTGGCAAGATTGCCATTTTAACTATATTAATCCTGCCAACCCACAAGCATGGAAGATTTTTCCCTTTTCTGATGTCTTCTTCAATTTCCCTCTTCAGAGACCTGAAGTTTTTGTCATATAAATCTTTCACATGTTTGGTTAGAGTCACTCCAAGATACTTTATATCATTTGTGGCTATTGTGAAGGGTGTCATTTCCCTAATTTCTTTCTTGGCCTGCTTATCCTTTGCGTATAGGAAGGCTACTGATTTGCTTGAGTTGATTTTATAGCCAGCCACTTTGCTGAAGTTGTTTATCAGTTGCAGGAGTTCTCTGGTGGAGTTTTTTGGGTCACTTAAGTATACTATCATATCATCTGCGAATAGTGATACACTGTGCCTCAGGTAAGTACAATGCACATGATATATTAACATTGAAGAAAATTAAATAGGTTAATGGAACACCATCTAACAGGATATAAAATAGCATGACACAGCACTGTGTTCAGTCTTGATTTAAGAAAGATAGTATAGACATTGAAGTCTTGGGAAAACCATGAAGTGCATGGTTATATTAAACTTCATATGAGTCAGATAAAAATGAAAATGCTATGTATCTTGAATCATGAACAAGCAGGATGTAGAAAGCTTAGATTCCATTATATATACACAGTCATGATGAGCCAGCAGATAGTAGCATTTGTGTATTAATGTATAGATGGTAATGCCAAGTTTTAATATCAAGGCATGTATATGTTCTCATATGTGTGTTACAATGAATTTAACTCTGTAATACTTGATATGTTTCTTACCCCAAATCATGTCAGCACATATTGTATACGTTTTGTTTGTTTGTTTGTTTTTGTTTTCCAGATAGGTTCTGATTCTTTACCCTTCTAGCCTGGAACATTCTAGGTATTCCAGGCTGACTTTAAATTCACAAAGACCTACCTGTCTCTGTTTTCAGAGTCCTGGAATTTAAGGCATGCACCAGTATCCTGGATGATGCATGCTTTAAAAATATCATTATAGCTCCTAAATCGTGTATTATTTAAAACAATAATAATTTGTTTAGAATTTCATTCAAAATATTTTTAAACTATTGACATTCAATTCTGCCTGGGTCTAGCCTTTCCTTCCTAGCACCCTTCCAAATCTGTGCTTTTCTGATTTTTAAATTTAAAATAATTTCAAGTCCAATCTTGGTTATCTACATACTTTTGGGTAGTTGTCCATACACTGGAACATGGTGAACTACCTAGGATCCACACTTTTAAAGTAAACAAACTCTCTTCCCTGGAAACACTCAACTCTTTACTGTTCAGATAGGGGCGAGGGCTCATAAAGCCCTTTCCACATCATGTTAGCATGTTGGCTTGCTGGAAATTGTATGAACAGTCATAGATGCTGTTAGGTTATGTGGAGAATGGTCTTCTCATGTTCAAAATACACTGTTTCTCTTTTTTGTGTGTCTCTTGAATTGTTCTCCCTGACCTCTGTCTTTTGTACTCTCTCCATCCATTCCCTTTTTAGTGGTGACATCCAAGCACTGGGGAGGAGATAATGGAGATTCTCCAATTGTGGCTGATCATTCCTCAATCTAGTAATCCCTCTATTTTGACACTCGTGATTTTCTGCATTAATTGCCATGTAATAACCACACAGAATTACTTCTCTGCTATTGACTGGGAGCTGCCCAATCCTATGGGTAGAGAGATATGTATATAGAAGAGGATGTCACAAGGTGTTTTTTTCCCCAGAATAGTAATAGGTTCACCCTTGGGGCCTCTGAGCTTCCCACTCATGGTTTTTCAGCCACATTTGCAGTACCAGGAATATTTTTCCTCCTGTGTAGTGGACCTTTAGTGTAATCAAAGTGTGTTCTTACATTCTGTTAATATTTATAAATGTTAATTTTCATCAAATGTAATAATTCTTTTATGATACATGTCATTTAAATTTATTTATCCATTTGAAAATAAGTAAAATGATACAATATACCACATGACCAGATTATTATCCTTTAGGATTCAATTAAACATCAATTTGATGTTACCTTTTAGTGTCAATGTTACTATGTCAATTTAAGAAAATATATCAGATTTCTCTTAACACCTCAGTTTACCTAATTCTGCCTAACTTTACATGATGTCTGAGCCACTATTATACCTATGGATATATCATGCAAGGTCACCTTTGAAGTTCTGACCTTTCTCATTTGGGTAAGATGGTTAATGTGTTCCAAGGACCAGACTCAGCATGGAGAGGGGTTCCTGAGAGATGGATGTTTGGGAACCTGTCAAATTATGGGTCCAAGATTGTGGCCTAGGTTGTGCTGTGATGGCTTTCCAGACTGCTATTTCTCTCTTTGTTCTGTTCTACCCTAGACAGTTTTTTCTTGCTATTCTAAAAACTCTGTGGTTGATACAGATACCTACTTGAGACAGCTCAAGAGAAATGAGACAGACAGACTCTATGGCAGGCTTCAAACTGGCAGGTTAGGAAACTAGGCCTTAATTTCTGTCTCCCAGAACTGGACAAGTCTAAACAAGTAAGTTACTGGAAAAACCCCAGACCTCAGGCAGCCAATCAGAAAATGCCCTACCATCAGTGAGGATCAGGAATTCAAGGTACATACCTAAATATAAAACCAATAATCAGTAAATCAGCAACCAGTATCAAATTAAGTAGAGAGATATGTGAAGCAACCCCACAAAAGTCAGGGATAAGAAAAGGCTGCCCACTATCTCCATATCTATTCAATATAGTACACAAAGTTCTAGCTAGAGTAATAAGACAACAAAAGGAGAACAAGGGGACACAAATTTGCAAAGAAGTCAATGTATCACTATTTGCAGTTGATAGTATACATAAATGACTCAAAAAATTGTACCAGAGAATTTCTACATCTGATAAAAAACTTGAGCAAAGTGGCCAGATATAAAATTAACTCAAACCAATCAGTAGCCTTTCTTTATACAAATGAAAAACAGGCTGAGAAAGACATTAGGGAAACAACATCCTTCACAATAACCACAAGTAATATAATATATCATGGGGTAACTTAACCAAACAAGTGAAATATCTGTATGACAAGAACCTACAGTATTTCAAGAAAGAAATTAAAGAAGGCCTCATAAAATGGAGAGATCTCCCATGCTCATGGATTGGTAGGATTAACATAGTAAAATGGCCATCCTACCAAAAGCCATCTACCGATCCAATGCAATCCCCATCAAAATTCTAACACAAATCTTAACTGAAATGGAAAGTAATTCTCAATTTCATATGGGAATAAAAGCCAGGATAGTGAAAATAATTCTTTACAATTAAAGAACATCATGGGAAATCACCATCCTTGACCTCAACCAGTTCTACAAAGTAATACTGATAAAGACTTCATGGTCTTGGTACAGAGACAGACAGGTTCATCAATGGAATAGAATTGAAGACCCAGAAATAAACCCACATACTTTATGGACACTTGATTTTTGACAAAGAAGCCAAAAAATAAGCAATGGAAAATAGAAAGCATCTTCAATAAATAGTCTACTAGTCACCTTGCACAAAGCTTAAGTCCAAGTGGATCAAGGACCTCAAGATAAAACCAGATACACTGAATCTAATAAAAAAAAAGTGGAATCGAGCCTCAAACTCATTGGCACAGGGTGGGAATTGGGGTGGAAATTTTCTAAATAGAACACCAGTGGCTCATGAAACTGAAAAGCTTCTGTAAGCAAAGAATATAATCAATAGGACAAATTGGCAACCTACAGACTGATTATCCCACATCTGATAGAGGGATAATATCCAAAAAATATAAAGAACTCAAGAATCAAACTTTCAAAAAATAAAACCCAATCAAAAAGTGGTATATACAGCCAAACAAAATTCACACAGAGGAAACTTGAATGGATGAGAACCACTTAAAGAAATGTTCAGTCTGTAGTCATCAGGGAAATGCAAATCAAAATCACTCAGATTCCACCTTACACCAATCAGAATGACTAAGATCAAAACCTGAGGTGACAGCACATGTTGGTGAGGATGTGGAATAGAGAAACACTCCTTCCTCCATTGATGGTGGGACTGCAAACTGGTAAAACCAATATGAAATGGAACCTGGAGGTTCCTCAAAAAATTGAAAATAGATCTACCTGAAAATCCAATTACACCATTCTTAGTCATATACCTAAAAGATGCCCCATGATACAGGTGCATGTGTTCCACTATGTTTATAGTGGGCTTATTTGTGATAGCCAGAAGCTGGAAACAGCTCTGATGTCTGACAATGGAAAAATAGATACAGAAGATGTGGTCCATTCACACAATGGAATACTATTGAGCTATTAAGAATGAGGATACCATAAGTTTTGCAGGCAAATGGATGGAACTAGAAAATATCATCCTGAGTGTGGTAACTTATACCTAAAAGGACATGCATGGTATGTACTCACTAATAAGTGGATATTGGCCAAAAAAGTACAGAATACCTAGGATACAATCCTCAGAACTCAAGAAGGTTCACAAGCAGAGGGGCCCACGTGAGGAAGAATGCTTCAATCCCACTTGGGAGTGAGAAAAAAATCCCTGGAGGCAGAGGGAGGGAGGGACCTGGGTGGGAAAAGAAAGGGAGAGGAGAAAAGGAAACATGATCAGTTATGGGGGGGTGGAGACAGGAGAGAAGAAGCTCTGAGGGCCAGCAGAATAAATGGAAATACACCCCCCCGTTGGGAGTGGAAGTGGGGGGCACCTTGAAAGTACCAATAACCTGGGAGGTGAGATCCTCTCAGGACTCAAAGGGATGGACCTTAGATGAAATGCCCAACAGTGGGAAGAGGGTATTTGAAGAATCCACTTCCAGTAGAAAGACAAGATATCAAGTGGAGGGACGGGCTTGCCATCCACAGTTAAAACCTCTAAAACAGAATTGTTCTAAAAGAACTGTGGGAACAAAAATGAAGAGACTGAGGTAAAGGTGGTCCAGTCACTGGCTCAAGTTGGGATCCATCTCAAGGGGATGCGCCAAGAACTGATACTATTACTGATGCTATGGTATGCTTAGAGACAGGAGCCTAGCATGGCTGTCTTCCAAGAAGCCCAAGAAGCAGCTAAGACAGATGCAGGTACTTATACTCAGTCATTGGAATGAAACTGGGACCTGTGTGGTTGAATTAGAGAAGAGCTGAAAGAAGCTGAGAAGGAGGGTGACCCTATAAGTCTCAACTAATATAGACCCCTGAGATCTCACAAACACTGAGCCAACAACCAGGCACCATAAACAAACTGGTCTGAGGCCCCCACACATATATACTCAGGGCCTCAGTGAGAGAAGATGTGTCTAAACCTCAAGACAGTTGAGCTCCTAGGGAGTAGACAGAGGGGGTGGGGGCATTTTCTTGAAGACAGGGATGAACAGGAATAGGATTAGGAACTGTTGGAGGGTGAAGTGACCATGATGGAAAAGACAGGATATGGCTACAGCTGTTGCTTAGGGCCAGATCTACCAACAGGAGAGACCAAAACTGAGCCACAGATATGGCATCATTCCCCAGGGTGAACTACCAGTAACCTGGTTGCAGATTGACTGCATTGGATCACTTCCTTTCTAGAAAGGACAATGCTTTGTCATTACTTGAGGAGATACTTTTCTGGCTATGGATTTATCTTTCTTGAATGTAATGCTTCTTCCCAAATCACAATCTTACAGAATGCCTTATATGGAATTTCAGAACATTTGTTGACCACCATGTCATTCTACACAGTATTGAACCTGACCAACAAACTTATTTCATAGCCAGATAAGTGTGACAATGGGTCCACAATGGAAATTAAACATTTCATGTCTGGAGCGCAGAAGATCCTTTGGGGAATCTCTAGGTGCTACCAAGCTTTGATGAAAGTGAAGTAGAAAATGCAAAAGCCTCATCCACACAGCATGACAAAGAGCACAGATACATCAGAAATACAGAAATACAGGGTCACTCCTCCAGGAAAAGGGTCACAATTTGCTGAGGTGCTAGTAGAGGAGGTGGAGGAACTACAAAATGAGTAGTAGAGGAAGGGAGTTATAAATATGAACTAAGCCCACATGACCAATTATGGGAAAGGGGATTCTGTCATCATGTTTTATTTTGATAAGAATACATTTATGTATGTTTGTATTTTCTTTCCTTAATTTCTTTATCAGATGATGTAACATCAATATAGAGAACATCAGTGGCAATCATATTTAAGTTCACCATAACAAAAGAATATTTCTTAGCAGACATTGCCACCTATTTGTAATTTATAATATGTTTGCAGATGTCCATGTCTCTTTGTGGGGGATAAGATTTGAACCTATACAGGTCTTATGAATGGGCAAATTTCTCTTTGAGTACATATCAGCCAGTCCTTTTCTGTCTTGATGATATTTTCTTTGAACTCACCCGTGACTTCTGCCCCTCAATAAACTACTTTTCCAAATATATCTCTAAGCCTTGAGTAGTATTGTTACTATATACAAATTAGTGGTAAGGAGATACTCCTGCAGACAAACCTTATTTATGTCTTCAAATATGGAAAAATTGAGTAGGTCCCTAACTATTAGCTTCACCTCTGCTGACTAGAACTCAAGTTGCTGATATTCTTAGCATATTAATTACAATGTGCAATGCGGTCACCAAGCTCCACACTCTGCTGGCATCCACTCTTCCTTCTCTTTTCAAATCAATTGCTTTTTTAAATCAATACTCTATGGTATTCCCAATCACAATGGAGGCAACTTACCATTTGGTTTATGTCTTAGTATCTATTGTTGTAAAAAATACCATGGTCAAAAGGAACATGTGAAAAAAGTATTTGTTTACATATGTACCATGGTTACATATGTTAATAGAATGTAGCCAAGGCACACACTTTAATGTAGAAACTCAATGAGAGTTCATTTTTTAATGCTTGTTGCTGGTTCCTGGTGTACAAAGGCCCCTTTCTTATAAATCCCAGAACAACTTGCCTAGAGGTGCCACTCTCCACAAGCAGTAGCATCATTCCATATTGATTATTAATTAAGAACATGCCTTAAACATATACCTCCAGGTCAAAATGATGGTAGTCATTCCTCAGTTGAGATTTTCTGTTCTCAATATGTTTAGGTTTGTGTACTCATGAATGAAACCATTTTCTATTCAAACTTAGAAGTTGGTATTACATTAAGTAGTACTGTCCAGTGTTTTAAGTACTAACCTTGTACATTATTTAAAATTTTTGTATGAGTTGTATTACTCTTGTTAAGACAAAACATAAATACATATTGAGTTTCATCTTACACATTAAAACTGTTGAAGTTTCAATAAGGTAGTTTATCTTTGTACTTCTGAAGAGAATTTGATTCTGGTCTAGCTAAAATAACATAACACTTTGGGATAAAGATACACCCTAGCACCCCTGCACTAGAAGCCAAGATGGAAAAAACCTCCACAACCACCATGAACTTCCCCCTGGTGCTGTGGTAGACAGGGAGGAAAGTAATCCAGACACTGAAGAACACCAGCATGCTGAATGTTAGGAACTTGGCTTCATTGAATCTGTCAGGAAGATTCCTGGCCATGAAAGCCACAATGAAGCTCCCCAGAGCCAAGGAGCCCAAGTATCCCAGGACAATGTGGAATGCAATGGTTGAGCCTTTGTTGCAAACAATGATGGTCTTCCCATGCTCAGACTGTCTATCTCTGTCAATAAAGGGAGGAGATGTTACAAGCCAGATTCCACAGAGAACAAGTTGTATTAGGGTACAAATGGGAATGACCAAGTTAGGTGTTCCTGATGTCAGCATCCATCTCATCTTTATTCCTGGCGTAGTAAGCTTGAAAGCCATGACCACAGTTATTGTTTTGGCCAACACAGTAGAAAGAGTGACTGTGAAAAATACTCCAAATGTGGTCTGCTGCAAGATGCAGCTGGCCTGGTTGGGATGTCCAATGAAGAGCAATGAGCAGAGAAAACACAAAATGAGAGAGATGAGCAGGATGTAGCTGAGAATACGGTTATTGGACTTGACAATAGGAGTATTCTTGTACTTCACAAAAGTGACTAGTACGAGAACTGTGATGGCAGAGAAGCCCAGAGCCATGCATCCTAGAGCCATTCCCAATGGATCTTCATAAGACAGAAATGACACAGTTTTTTGGAGGCAGTGTGTTTGCTCTAAATTGGCATACTTATCATCTGGACATCTCACACATTGCTCCATACCTGCTGGTAAACAACAAACCTTCATGAGATATCATATTTCTGTATTTTATACTTCAGTGTTTGTATTATTCAGAGGATACCTCAATAATTAATTTGTTCTTGAGCACATATTCCATTCCTTGTTGTTGTTATGTGCATCACTGACTTAAGTTTGAACAAAAGAAAAAAACAAAGAAAGAAAGAAAGAAAGAAAGAGAAAGAAAGAAAGAAAGAAAGAGAGAAAGAAAGAAAGAAAGAGAAAACACTGTGGTGTTTTTCAGTTCATTATGAATAATCATGTGCATAATCTAAGACTAGTCAATTCCTGTAATTTTAAACTCATTACTAACAGATCTGAGCAGTGTGCAGACATTGTTCTCAATGCCAACTGATGAATTACACACCTTGTTAACTTTGAGGGTTGTGCCCTTTGTATAGTAAAATATGCATAAGAGCATATATTTCCTCATGCAAATTCTGTTTGCATAAAGCAATATTTCCCTTCTTGAAGCTGTATGGCTCACAGAAGTGTACATGTCACCCACATTGTGGTAAGGTTTTTATTTTTTTTCCCAACTACATATTCCAAGCTGTATAGAAGGAAGTTTATGGACATTCACACTCATCTCTGTTTCCTTAGCTAGACTGTGATTACTCATGAGTACTATCATATCTTTGTGTGCATGATGGATATCTTCACTGTTCTAATTCTTTTAAAACAAAAGCCTCATCCTTTAAGTCATCTAATCTTTTAAATGTGTTTCCTTAAATAACAACTGATGCTGTGATCATATGGTCTTTACCAGGGACCAAGCTGGCTGATAGGAGGGAAAGACTGTGAACCAATCATGTAGTCAATTTGCTTTGTACAAAGAATCAAGGAAGATTAAACATACCCATAGACTATGCCTAATTTTTTGTTTAAAAATAGTTACAAATGTCTTTTGAAAAATATAAAATAATTGACTATTATATAGTGAGAGAAATAATTTGTTTGTAGAATATATTTCAGGTTATTTGTAGGGTTCAAAAAATGTTGATACCATTCAAAGGATTAAAGTGTGAAACACATAGATTTCAGATCTTCAGTTTCCATCTAGGCCATTTCATATTTCTATTTTGGAAAGATAAGATACTCAAGATCAGAAATTATTTTCTTGCACGGAAACGTACCTGTCTCATTGGAAATCTCATTTTCTGGGCACTGAGCACAATCAAAGCAGCAGTCTGCTGTTTGTTCACGATGAATTTTCCTGAATCCAACTGAGCATGTCACACTACACATGGAGGTGGGAACCTGAAGTAATATATATCATATATGAACATATAAATATACATCATATAAATATACACAAATATATACACATACATAAGCACATACATATACATGATCATTAACAGAAATGGCTATGCATATTCTGCTGCTAACCAGCATCACTTATCAATTCAAGATACCTTTTTTTAGAACCTTGAAATTCCCTGAAGGTTATACACTATTTACTATATCATCTGATATTATATCTGTAATATTTGGGTTGTAAAGATTAAACATTTCCTTTCTCTGCTGATTAAATTCAAAAGAAATATTTATATAGCACTGGCTTCTTTCACATAATTTATAAAAATAAGGATACTGAGTTTGATGGGGAGAGATGACAGGGTAGATCAGGAAAACTTTGATGAATATGAACAAAGTATGTTGTTTAAGACTCTAACAGAATTAATAAACTTTTTCTAAGTTTAAAAGAAAACCTTGAATGTGGAGAGAAATTTCTGTTAATGATTGCATGCTGTACTTCATTAGGTAATCAAGATGTTTACACAGAATCACAAAATTTTGTATATTATGCGTTGTTACAAAATGTTATTTATTTACAAATTTACATACATAAAACTTAAAATTTCATAAATGTGTTTCTGTAGTGTGAGGTGAATATGCATATGGGTACAGTTGACCATGTAATCTAGAGGTCTTTGATCCCTATGACCTTGATTTATAGGAAGTTGTGTTACCAAATTTTGATGCTGGTAACTGAGAATGGGCCTTCTGCGAAAGCAGCAAGTGATCTTTTTTTTTTCTGTATTCTTTGTTTACATTCCAAATAATTTCCCCTTTCCCATTTCCCCGCTTCCCATAAGTCCCTTAAGCCCTCCTCCTTCTGCCCATTCCCCAATCACCCCTTCCCATTTCTCTGTCTTGGTAATCTCCTACAATGCAACAAGTGATCTTAATCACGGGGCTAACACTTCATGCCACATATTTTAAAATTTAGATTTCCTGAAAAGAAAACTGAAGCCGGGGGGGTGGTGGTGGTGGTGGCGCATGCCTGTAATCCCAGCGCTCCAAGAGGCAGAGGCAGGCAGATTTCTGAGTTCGAGGCCAGCCTGGTCTACAGAGTGAGTTCCAGGACAGCTAGGGCTATACAGAGAAACCCTGTCTCGAAAAAAGCAAATTCCCCCAAAAAACCCAAACAAACAAACAAACAAACAAAAACAAAAAAAGAAAAAGAAAACAGGGCACGACACTTCCAGAGGACCCTGCTATACCACTCATGGTCATATACCCATAGAATTCCCCAGCATGTAATGAGGATACATGCTCCACTATGTTCATAGCAGCCCTATTTATAATAGCCAGAAGCTGGAAAGATCCCAGATGTCCCTCAGTGGAGGAATGGATACAAAAAATGTGATATATATATACACAATGGAGTACTATTCAGCCATTAGAAACAATGAATTCATGGAATTCTTAGACAAATGGATGGAGCTGTAGAACATCATACTAAGTGAGGTAACCCAGTCTCAAAAGAAAGCTCATGGTATGCAGTCACTGATAAGTGGATATTAGCCTAGAATCTTGGAATACCCAAGACACAATCCACATATCAAATGATGTCCAAGAAGAAGGAAGGAGTGGACACTGGTTCTGGAAAGGCTCAGTACATCAGTGTAGGGGACTACCAGAACAGGGAAGTGGGAAGGGGGAACAGGGGGAGGGAAAAGGGCATATGGGACTTTTGGAGAGCTGGGAGCCAGGAAAGGGGAAATCATGTGAAATGTAAATAAAAAATATATTGAATAAAAAAATTTAGATATACTGAAAAGAATGAAAATTATGGTATACATACCATTGTTATTCCTGTGGCCCATTCCAAGTCTTCAGATATATGAAGTTTTTGGCTCTGTGGGAAATACGGAAAATAGCTTCCTATTTTCACTCTCAATCCAAGGCCTTGTGGAAAATTCCAAGTGTCAAAAATGTCATACACTGCACATTGATTTTCTCTATGACTCATCTTCACCAGTTCTCCAATAGGGTTAGTAAATACCCTGGTCTTCAGCACGGAAGCCACCTAAAGGAGATGTATTATTAGATGATTACATATGTATATGAAATCAAGACAATATGAAATTGAGAACTTAGCATAATTTTTAACTGGCTTCCAAAAAAGACAGCTGTATTAAAGTTATTCCATGTAGTAAATATACTAAATCTCATGGGTAATTAAAAATTAATATACTTCATATTAATCTCCCAAGGTAAAATGTGCTTGAACAACAGCTTACCAAATAACAAGTAACATGGGGTGTGCATATGTGTGTGTGTAAAATAAGTTGGAAGCCTAAATGTCTGGAAGTTATGGAAAAAGAGATTGGCACTTGCTCAATCATGTCCCATACAGTGTATATATGTGAAATGAACATAAATTCAAAAAATTGTGCAGTGCTCATCATTTATGTTTTTTTAAATAAATGTTATTTTAAATGAATATTATTATTATTCATTAATCACAACTATTAATCACAGTGTATATATCAAATCTTGAGAAAATTATTCTAGTCTAGTTATCATTTAAGGCTTTTATGATAAAACTTTTGGCTCCTATTTTCAATATTGCACTCATTTGTAAAGATGTTGAGACAAATTTTCAAAAAGTTCACTGATATTCATACAAAAACTATTCTTTCCTATTAAATTTTATACTTGTAAAAGATTCCTTAGGAAGTTTTGTAGTATAGAAATATTTTTATTGATAGAATTCACTCTAACAAATATATGTGACTTTGTCAGTGGCCATTTAAAATATTACATTGAAAAATCTAAGCAAAATCAAATGTAAGAAACTTTACCTGCTGACAGTCATGGAATAATGCTTTGTTTTTTCTCTTTTTCTGAGATGCTACTTGTTGAAAAATGAGTTCATGGTATGTGTGGGCCACAGCATACACAGCATTATATAAATTGTAACCTTCTTCACTTAGGTCCATGTGAAATTTCTGCTGTGCTAACCATTCCCATGTGTTGTTGAATATAAAATGATCAAGTATGCTATTGTTTTTAGAGGTTGAACAATTAAAATAATTCCACCCAAGTTTAGTTTGAGAAAGGTCTATTGGATATGTGGAAGTATCCATTGTTTGCATAAAGTTCCAAAATTTAGAAATCTCACCATGGTGGTGTGCAAAAGTGACAGTCCCATTAAAGAAATCAAGACTGAAATCACTTTTCTTTGTGATGACATCCCATTGTGAGGTTGTGATCCAGATTCTCCATACTCCTAAATGTTCCCATCTTTTAAAGCTGATTTCTAGAGTAGAGTTCCTTTCACCATAAATGATAACAACCTTTGCCGATGAAGTCATGATTTCTTTATCATATATCATAGCCCTTGCCATGTATATCTCCATGGTTTCTGGTATCACATTCACAAAAGATAAACAGATCCCATGTCTTTGCATTTCTTCTCTCAAGTCTAAGTGAAACTGTAAACCCTGGTCATTATTTGAGATGACTACTCCTATCCAAGTCCATTTAAAATGAAGCATCAAGGAGACCATGGCATGGGGCAAACACGTGTCCTTTGTTGCTATCTGAGAGACATAGGGAAACTGGCCATGGTCATTCAAGTTAGGATTAAATGGTCCAAAGAAAACCTAAAGGATGTGGAAAAGACAATTGAACATCCTGTTAGGAAGTTTGGTCTAATATGTGAGTAATGTTACTCACCTTTCAGAATTCTGATTAAAGGATAATAAGATTCCCTTATAAACATCATGTATTATTCCTATTATATTCCAGAACATTCCTGAAAAGCCTGAATATTCTAGGAATAGTTTTGGCCCTTCTCCCAATACACCTATGATCTTAGTATCTAATCTTTTGAAATATATGAATAACAGCACAGTCACTAATGCATGCTGCCCAAGTTTTCTCGCTAGATACATGTAGTGGAATAAAAAGGTGTTAACTCATTCACATTCTCACCTTTGGTTTCCCATTATTAATAGCCAGTTTTAAGGCTGTCGTCCATGATGGTCCTGTAAGTTGTATATCACATAAACTCTTTACTCCACAGTCATAATTAATAAAACTCCAAGTAGGTTTTTGTGGTGAATATTTATCATCCAGAAATTTCAGTGTGTCTTCACACATGCCCATAATGATGGAAAACATCAAAGACATGTTTGGTAATAGATGAGGATTTTTGTTGATCTCATTGGTAGCAAAAAACATTACCAAAAAATGCTCATAATATCTTGCTGGTATTCTAGAGGAACGCAAACTGATTAAGGAGAAAGTAAAAAACATGGACTTTTTATTCAATTGCAGTAAACGTTGCACTACAAGACACGATAAATTGTTGTAAAATGCCACATTTCCTGAAATATGCCCAGGCAATTAGACATCACAAGAGTTGAAATCAATTTAAGAATTCATGAACATAGGTTGCTTTTATATGATAATTTTATATTTGTTAAAATCCATAAAGAGCTTGTTTTATCTCTGAATGTCATCCAAGAGCTTAATTATACTCTTAGAGAGTAAGACATCATGCTATGCAAGAGTCTTAGAGTTCTAATTCCACAAAACAAAACAAAAAAAACCCCATGACTAGAACTATATGTCTAATCCATAATCTTCTTCAATTTTTATTAGTTAAAGGTTTTCAAGTATCAAATATCTTAAGCATATTAAGTATTTTAAGAATCAAATAATACATCAAGATATTTGTTCGACTCTTATATTCATATCTTTTAGGACCCTAAAATATCATTAACACATCTTTAACAATATCCCTAACTTAGGATCCTATTTCCCTTTTAAAGATTTATTTATTATATTTCTGTGAGAATACTGTTTCTATCTTCTGATACACCAGAAGAAAAATTAAAGACTATTACTGAGGGTTGTGAGCCACCATATGGTTGCTGGGGATTGAACTCAGGACATCTGGAAGTACTGTCAGTGCTTTCAACCACTGAACCATCTCTCAGGCCTTGGGATCCTATTTCTAATCCTTGAGTACTAAATTATGTTTTGAATTATATAAAATAAAATATTGTTTGGAATTGAATCACAGTAAAAGAGTATAAAATATTAGAGTGAATCATTAAGAAATATATGCAAAAGCCATTATATGATACTACCTGACAGAGTGAGAGTATTCAAAGTATATGATATATCTGCATAAATTGTCTAACAATCAGTTTACTTAAAAAATGTACTCATGTTTCTATGAGAGTATTTATTCAATCAGTAAGAAAATTTTATAAGTAGGAAAACAGGACAAACTCATTCAAGTTAAATATAAAGAAAATGCTCATGTCCTGCAAAATGAGAACAATTACCAGGAATGATATTTCCAGGATGGATTTATAATGTTCTGTTAATATTTATAAATGTTAATTTTCATCAAATGTAATAATTCTTTTATGATACATGTCATTTAAATTTATTTATCCATTTGAAAATAAGTAAAATGATACAATATACCACATGACCAGATTATTATCCTTTAGGGTTCAATTAAACATCAATTTGATGTTACATTTTAGTGTCAATGTCACTATGTCAATTTAAGAAAATATATCAGATTTCTCTTAACACCTCAGTTTACCTAATTCTGCCTAATTTTACATGATGTCTGAGCACTGAGATCTTTCCTTCATAAGAAAGGTGTTCAATAGCTCCAGCATAGTCTCAAAGTGTTTCTGTTGCTATTGGCAATTTCCTCTCATCAGAAGTAAAAACACTAAACATGCTGTTTTGTACAGATTTACATTTTTCAATTGAGTGTTTAGAGCTGTTTTTAATTTTAAACTACAAAACTGCTTAGATAAAGTTCATGTATTTTAATTATAATCCCTATTAATTATAAAGGTATCATGAATGAGATTATTCATAATTTTCCCAATGAGTTGTGGGATAACATAGGATACCACAGAATGAAATTTCTACTGAACTGACATCCAAGAATAATAATTTTAAGCTACCCTCAGTATCAAAGTGTGCACAGTGTATTGGGGCCAACAATTTGAAAATGTATTCTTAAAATCCAAAAGAGGTGCAAATTAAAAAAAAATGGGATAAGAGTCAGAGACAGGAAGGCACAGGAAACCTCAGTTCAAAGAAGAGAGAAGTCCTAGACAGAGTGAATAGGTAACAGGTGAGCTATTTCAACACTTCTTTCTTCCTAACTATAATCTGCAGCTTCCACTGATATCATCACACACTTGGGATCTGAGAACTATGTAGACATATTGAGAACAGATTCTTATCTACAAGAAGTATAATACTCCTAAAAGTATTTCTCTAATGTTATGTTTATTCACTAATTAAGATCAATATTGACCACCTATCTGATACTGATCATGAACCTAATCTGTGACTGGGCATATGCAGAAGTGGACCAAAATAATACTCTAGATACAGGATCTCAAACCTGACAGCTTTTCCACATGTATACTCACAATTATACATGTAATATTATACATTTAATCATGTATAGTAAACACATAAATATTTCAAAATATGAATGTATGCCCAAATGTTAAAGACCAAAAGGAAGTAATTTTTTATGAAGGTATTTAGAATGCATGCTGATATAGGAATCCTTGGCAGACAATTGAAGAGAGGCAGTAATGCAGCCTCATTATATTGAGCTCTTGATAGTGGTGTGAATTTTTAATTCAAGCCAGACCAAGACACGTTGTGCAATGGAATCTTTCAACATATGAAATCCACGAGGAGGCAAATTAAAGAATTCACTTTCTCTCACTGTCCAGCTTTGTAGATTGGAGCTCAATGTACTAAAACTGAACTAAACTGTGACACATTTGAAAGTATCCAAATAGTAAGTAATGTGAGAGTTAATTTTCAGTAGTTACTAATCTTACAGTGGGAAGAACAGGACAGGAAAATCACAGTTTGTCTTTACAGCTACATATTTCTAATTAATAACATTGAAGAAGGAAATTAAGATGAAAATTTACCTGAAATAGATAAGTTCCTTATAATATCCTTCTTCTATGGGGTTCTCCTGTACTATAAGAACAAAACCACAGTCATTTTGCAAATCTCCATCACTATCTTCATCATTTTTTATTCTCCAACAGCAACCAGTTTCAGTTGAACTGCAAAAGATGAAAGAAAAGTTCAGGACCAAGACGCAAGTAGTGAAAGCACAGAGCTTCATCATGTCTGCTAGGATATAAGTTAGAGCAGTTGTAAAATCTATTTCTTATGAAAACAAACATAACATGCAAATTTAATCTTATATGTCTCTTTTAATATTGCTGCTGTCTGGAAAGCCATTTAAATATATTCCATATTTTCTTCCCACTCATCCTAAGACTTTCTCTCTGGATACATCTGAAAATTTAGGGCCTCAGGCTCTGCATCTGAGGTCTAATGATTTTGATCAACATATTCTGAAAACATGTTGTGAAGATCTTGTTTTCCATACACAGGTGCCATGATTTCATTCTCATCCATGACATAAGTCCCAGTGACAATCTTCTCCTCAGCCACTTGGGCTAGACCATGTGTCAACAGCTATATGTATGAACACAACTGGCAATCATAATAATGTATTTCATCAGAACTTTCATAGTAAGACAAGAGTTGAGAAGGTCATAAAGGTCCCATGTTATTCATACTTTGATTTGAATCATGGGACATTATGATTTCCATTGTCTAGTTTCTGGAAGGGTTCTCTTATATGCAACATTGAGATAGCAGTTGAGCATTTCTCTGTTGCTCATATATTATTGTATGCTAGTCATGTTTGCAAAATCTCCTAAAACTTGCTATGATTCTTGTTATCTGGATAACCTCTCATCTGATAACAATCCCAAAGTACATGGAATTATTCTGATTCATTGGCTACTTTTCCTCCCTGGCAGAAGTGGGTGTGTGGGGCAACACCCTCAGAGAAGCAATAAGAGGTGGGTTGGTATAGGGTGCTTCTAGGGATGGGATATCTGGAAAGGGGATGGTATTTGAAATGTAAATAAAGAAAATATCCAATAAAAAAATACAGGAGAGCACAGGTAAACAGGTAGAAGCCCTTAAAGTGGAAACACAAACATCCCTAAGAGAATTACAGGAAAACACAACACTGCAGGTGAAGTAACAAAACCATACAAAATCTAAAAATGGAAATAGAAACCATAAAGAAATCACGAAGTAAGGGCTGGAGAGATGGCTTAGCAGTTAAGAGCACTGACTGTTCTTCCAGAGGTCCAGAGTTCAAATACCAGCAACCACATGGTGGCTCACAACCATCTATAATGAGATCTGATGCACTCTTCTGGTGTGTCTAAAGACAGCTACAGTGTACTTACATATAACAATAAATAGATAAATCTTTAAAAAAAGAAATCACAAAGTAGGACAACTGTGGAGACAGAAAACCTTGCAAAGAGATCAGGAGACATAGATGTAAATATCACCAACAGACAAGAGATAGAAGAGAGAATATCATGTGCAGTAGACATAATAGAAAACATTGACACAACAAAGAAAATGCAAAAGGGAAAATGCTCCTCACCCAAAACATTCAGGAAATCCTGTATGCAATGGGAGGACCAAGCCTAAGAATAAGTGGTACAGAAGAGAGTGATGATTCCCAACTTAAAGGGCCAGAAAATATCTTCAACAAATTTACAGAAGAAAATTTCCTTAACCTAAAGAAAGAGATGCCTATTATCATAAAAGAAGCCTATAAAACTCCAAATAGATTGTACTAGAAAAGAAATTTATCCCATCACATAATAGTCAAAACACCAAATGCACAAACAGAAATATCAAATGCAGTAAGGGAAAAAGTCAAGTATCATATAAAGTCACACCTATCAGAATTACACCAGACTTCTCACCAGAGACTGAAAGCTTGAAGATCCTGGACAGATGTCATACAGACCTTAAGAGAACATAAATGCCAGCCCAGGCTAAAAACCTAACAAAATACCCAGCAAAACTCTCAATTAACATAGATGGAAAAACTATTTGGTGACAAAACCAAATTTATACAATATCTCTCTACAAATCCAACTGTACAAAGGATAATAGATGGGAAACTCCAACACAAGGAGGTAAACTACATCCTAGAATTAGCAAGAAACTAATCACTTAAGAATACCAAAAGAATTCGAGGCCAGCCTGGTCTACAGAGTGAGTTCCAGGACTACACAGAGAAACCCTGTCTTGAAAAACAAAACAAAACAAACAAACAAACAAAAAGAATGCCAAAAGAAGATAGCCACACAACAACAATTCCACCTCTAACAACAAAAACAACTGGAAGCAATAATCACTATTCTTTAATAGAAGCATGTAAAGAAATATTCATCATCCTTAGTCATCAGGGAAATGCAAATCAAACAACCCTGAGATTCTACCTCACACACATTCAGAATAGCTAAGATCAAAAATTCAGGTAACAGCAGATGCTGGCAAAGATGTAGAGAAAGAGGAATACTCCTCCACTGCTGGTATGGTTGCAAGCTGGTACAATCACACTCTGGAAATCAGTCTCGTTTGTCCTCAGAATATTAGACATTGTACTACCTGAGGACTCAGCTATACTACTCCTGGGCATATACCCAGAAGATGCAACAACATTTAATAAGGACACATGCTCCATTATGTTCATAGCATCCATATTAATAATTACCAAAAGCTGGAAACAACTTAGATGTCCCTCATCAAAGAATGCATACAGAAAATGCGGTATGTTAACAAAATGGACTACTGCTCAACTATTAAAATCAATGACTTCATGAAATTCACAGGCAAATATATTTATCTAGAAAATATCCTGAGTGAGGTAACTTAGTCACAAAAGAACACAGAAAGTATGTACTCACTGACAAGTGGATATTAGGCAAAAAGCACAGAATACACATGATACAACTCACAGACCATCTGAAGCTCAAGAGGAAGGAAGAGCAAAGAGTGGCAGCTTCAGTCCTACTTAGGAGGGGAAATAGTATAATCAAGGTATGTAGAGGATGAAAGGGACTTGAGGTGGAAGAGAGAAGCGGGAGGAGAAAAAGAAGGGCAGAATCAGGTGTGGGAGGAAATGGGAGAGATGTACAGAAGGTCAGAAAATTGAACAGAAATATATAGTAATGGGTGTTGGAGAACTGGAGGGGTGGGCAACAGGAAAGCCCCAGATGCCAGGGAAGCAAGAGCCTCCCTGGACCTCATTGGGAAGGCATTAGTTGACCTTTTGTTCATATCCAGAGGTTAGGTATGCCTCCATCCCTCTCCCCCTAGATTGAGGGATGGGCCACACACCCATCTCCAAAATTTTAGCCCAGAATTGCTCCTTTCTAAAGGAAATATAGGGATGAAGAGTGGATAAAAGACTGAAAGAAAGGCCATCCAGAGACTGCCTCACAAGGGGATCCATCCCACATATAGACAACAAATCCAGATACTATTGGTGATGCCAAGAAGGGGTTGATGACAGGAACCTAATACAGCTGTCTCCTGAGAAGCTCCTCCAGATCCTGACCAGTACTGATGTGGATGCTCCAAGCCAACCATTTTACTTAATACAAGGACCCCAATGGCAGTTAAAGGAATGACTAAAGGAGTTGAAGGGGCTTTATCTGGAATCAATAAAAGGGGAAGTCCATGGTCCTGTGAAGGCTTTATGGCTCACTGTAGAGGAATGCTAGGGCAATGAGACAGGAATGGGTGGATGGGTTGGGGAGCACCTTTGTAGAAGCAGCATTAATGGAGGGATAGGATAGGGGTTTTGCAGAGAGGACACCTGTAAAGGGATAATTTGAAATGTAAGCAAATAAAATATCCAATTTAAAAAAGAGGGCCTTAAGGGTAGATCAAGACAGAGTTGAATGTCAATAGGTTCAAAATATTTTGAATTAAACCCTAAACAAATTATTATTTTAAATGACATGCAATTTGGAAGCTATAATGACCTTTTAAAAATATGTATCATCCAGGCTTGCTGTGCATGCCTTAAATTCCAGAACTCTGAAAACAGGGATGGCTAGATCTTTGTGAATTTAAAGCCAGTTTGGAATACCTGGAATGTTCCAGGCTAGAAGGGTAAAGAGTCAAATCCTATCTGGAAAACAAACAAACAAATAAAAAGTACACAATATCTGCAGATGTGATTTGGTGTAAGTAATGTCAAGTATTATAGAGTTAAATTCATTGTAACATACACGTGAGAACATACACACGTGATATTAAAACTTGACTTTTGTATCCAAACTGTGGCCTTGGAACTCCTGTACAAAACACAGAAATAAAACAAAATAAAAACTCGTCAGGAAAGCTGTCCCAGTTTGTCCACAGACTTTTACTTGCAAGTGTTCATTGAAAAGAGTCATTGGTCTGGTTTGAAGCCTCTGGCTTCTGCTATTCTAGCAACACTAGATCGTTACTGGGACATCTCTTGCATACCCTGTTGTTGCCCTATATCATGAAGATCTTGTAGCTTTGGATTTCTGGGAGCAGCCACTTCAAATGGTCCAGAGGTTCATAGATAGGGTAGATGTTGTGGAGGGCCAACACAAAGTCCTGGACCTGGGCCTGAGTTTTAGCTGTGTTGTTCAGCTCACCTGCTATCTCACATACACACAACCAGGACCAGCTCTCTAGCACTGACCCTGCTAGCTCACGCAATGCTGCAGCCAGCAAGGGACAAATTCAGGGAGGGGCAAGTAGGGAACTATAGCAGACAAGTGCCTGAACTGGGGACAAATTCTCCCAAGTTCCCCCACTCAGGGTGGGATCACCAGACTGGAGGTAGAGAGAGCCATCAGGGTCAATGCTACTGTGATGCCCACACTGCCTGAATTTTTAATAGAAAAACGGCCTTTTCATCCAATACATAACTTCATGGTCCTTGCCTGTGACTATATTCAGATGGAGAACAATTTTTGCCACTATCTGTAATATCCAAACCTCCCACTCACATGATAGATGTTGTAGTTCAACTTTAGCAACACTGAGTTTCTGAACAGAATGTGTCCTATGATAGTCTGTCTATGTCTTCAACTGAAAAGAGGCCATTTTCCATTTTCTAGAGACCAGGCAAAAGATGATATTCGCGTGATAAATAATCCATGTTTATACTTTCTACCTTTTCCTTAATGTCCCCTGCCTAGGATATCTAGTTCAATATCTGGAATGTAGCTCTCATCGAAAATACTTATTGTTCTCAGAGGTGTTACTAAGACTGGAATGCTCATCTGCCCTTCTTTGTCTCCCAGTTAGAGGCCCATGAGGGCAAGATCCAAGCAGTTAATAGGACTGGCAGGAACAGGGAGGTCCTCAACACCCATCACTCATGGTCACTATCACTTGCTTGTATATAAACGATATACAGTATACAGCATCTGATAGGTTATAAGCTAGCTATGCTTAATGTTCATTGTGCTGGACTCTGGATTTATGCCCATGCCAGGCTGAGTGTCTACCTCTCTGCCTCCAGGATCAGGACATAAAGTTTTCAGTTATGTCTCTAGCATCATGCCTATCTGTGTGGAGCCTCAATTACTGGAATGACAGTGATGGACTCTTTCTCTGAAACCGAAAGCAAGTTTCCAATTAAGTGCTCTCATTTATAAGAGTGTTCTGGGTCATAGTGTTTCAATACTGCAATAGAACAGTAACTAAGACACTACTATGACACCTATGGTGAATTTATGTCTTTGGTTAGCTCTTTTGTTATACTGTTATATATTTTCAGTAGATACATCAAAGGCACACCTCATCCTTTATGGTGACATAAACCTAAAATAAAGGTGCATTTTTTAAAATTAAAAATAAGATTGGACCCAGTTTTGTAGATCCAGAACAGAGAAATGGGGGGGGCGGTGATTGGGGAATAGTTGGGGGGAGGACTTATGGGACGTATGGTGGGGGGAACTGGGAAAGGGGAAAGCCTTTGGAATGTAAACAAAGAATATAGAAAATAAAATTTAAAAAATTTAATTACAATATTTCTGATAGTGTAATTTCAGATTATCTCCTTGACAATAGTACACATCTCCCTAGGAAGGGTAAAAAATGGCCCTTCCTAAGGAGATGTTCACTAGTGACAAGGAGATAATCTGAAATTATCACTCCATTTGCCCAGTGATGGATACAGATATCAAACTTACAAAGGAGGCTCTCTAGCATTACATACTGTGTCAAAATGTAGAATATTTTGTGTAAGTGCAGAAAATGCAGCTGGAATTTCACTTTTACATTTAAGTAGTGCTACTTTCAAGGAGCAATTTATTCTTTTTAGAATTTGTAATATGAAAAATATGAATATAATAAACTTATACTCCCTCATCATTTTCTGTGATTGAGCCATCCAGCAACTCTACCTTGTCTTCCAGCCTGATATTCTGTCTGAAACCTAATCTCTTTGAGTTATGATTATCAGGCTTATTGTATTTTTATTCTCTTTTCCATTCATCTCATTTTTTCTGTGTTTCTATTCATTAAAATTAACTTTCATATTCTACATTGGCCCATTTCTGTCAAGTATTTGGTATCAGGTTTTTGTTGTTGTTGTTCATGAATTATTTTGTTTCTGTCTTTTTTGAGTTGATTCACATGCAATACAAGCTTTGAGCTTCTTTAACATGTCTGGCTTTTTTCAGTTCTGTGTAATGGGAATTACTTAAATTGCTCTTCTTAGGAGATACAGATGAAGTTTGTTCGTTGAGCCAAGTTACTTTATCTTAGTTTTAGGTCGTTTTTTCTCAGGGTAGCCAGGTCCTGAGCATCAATTTTAAGATATTTGCCCTTTTTTGGGTGTTTTTAGCCCAGGGGAGGAGAGAGTGCAGGCAGGCAGTGGAGAGTGGCACTGATATACCAATTTGAAAATATAGGCTAAATAACCTTTATCTGAAGGGTTTAGAACCTTGCGGGGGGGAGGGGTGTCAGACACCAGGGAACTGCCTCATACTTGATCTGTTTCTGGTCTAGGCTGGCAATGAGTATGTGATGAGGCTATGCAGAAAGGGTCCAGAGCAGCCTGAGAAAGAGTGGGAAGGGTGATTCAAGGAAACAGTACAAGGAAGAATTTGAAGTTATCACTGCTAGTGTGAGGGTAAGTGTAAAGTCTGGATAAATGATTTCAAAGGGCCAAACGGAAGAAATACATGTCAAGTCAGTAGTAAGTATTGGTTTTTATGGTCTATGGAATCTCATTTATGTATATATCCTGTCTTTGATAACAGCTGTCTAGGTCAAGGCGACAGCAGCTGTTGTTTCCCTGGCAATGCCTGCAATGATGGCCACAATGATGGCAGCTGTAATACCAAAATTCTCCTTTCCCTGCTGTAGGGGTTATAAGTGAGTCTGGGCCATCAGGGTTCTAGCATGAAAGTGGGTGATATTTACCACAGTGATCCAAATGGTGACTGGTTCCCTCATCAGGATAGCCGTTGTTGAGTACCATATCCAACAGGTAATCAGGAGACATTTCTTATTAAAGCAGTGAAGGCTGTCTCTGACAATGGAGGGATTGGTGACCAGAAAGAAAAGGGAGATCAGACACAGACTGTGGTGGCTTTCCAGCCCATATACCTGAATATGGTCACATACATGGGGTGACCCCAGTGCACATTTTTGCTAGCCTGCTTATTAGGAAATATCTCATATTAAAGAGATGGGAACCTTTTAGGAAAGTAAGGTGGTGTAAATCTGGACAACTAGAGGGGCCACATAAATACCAATTGCTCATAATGGGGTCATATCAGAGTCTACTGGGATCCCTGTTAGCATAGGGAGTAATAATGGTAACATCATGTGAGGTAAACCTCCACATGCCAAGTGTAAGATTAAATGACAATATTGGATAGTCCCCAGCAAATTTTATACCAAGTGCAGCCTGCCAGTACTCCCAATGGAAATGAAGTCCCAAGAAAGTGACCACTTGAGGGACCCTTGAACATCGGGGAAGGTAACCCTTGGGGGATCCTTTGGAGATTTGTAATCAGTAATGGGCAAGTAAAGTTCCATCCCTACATGATGAAATAGGTTAGATTACTATGAAAGTCTCCCTGTTCATATTGTGTAGCTGGATCCAAGGTCTGACCATTGGTGGTAAAGCAGAGAATCTCCTCAATTGGCCCGATGCCTTCTAATCCTCACATAGTAGTAACTAAGTTCACGAAGGGCAACCCAAACTTACAGTAAAAGAGGAATGATCAGGGTATTTCACTGGCAAAAGAATGGAGGACGAGGCACCAAAGCCCAGAGTTCATAGGCTTTTCCAGGCTGAAGAAAAAATTATAAACAGTATGTACATTATGTCTCCACATCCTGGTCTTCTTCTGGCTCCTTAATTGCTCTCTGGTTCATAGCCAGTAAGCATGTCAAAAATAGAATTAAGATTTAGAGTTCTACACCTTTATCTGAAGGTTGCTAGCAGAATACTTGATTCCAGACAGCTAGGATGAGGGTCATATATCCCATACCCACAGGAACACATGTACACCAACATGGCCACACTTTCTAATGGTGCCACTCCCTGGGCAAACATATGCAAACCATCACATCCACCATTGAGAAAGATGTCCATGAACAGCACAGAAAACCAATAATGCCTCACAGGCCTTCAGACCTGTACACAACAGCAGAGTATCTGCAATCTTCTCAAACCTCAACCAGTATACTCCAAGTTGGTCACATCTTAAAAATAAAACAAATATTCAAACTTAGAACAGGTCAAATTTTTAAAAGGGTGTTCTTGCAAAACTGGGATGCTCATATCAACATATCTGTGGTACATGATAAAATACTACATAAACTGCATAAAAGAGACATAAATACATACTTCCAACTAACATGTTCTCATTCAAGCAGGAAAAAATTTAAAAGGATATTTGTATTCTGTAAATATTCTAAGTAATCTGTACCAAGAATTTACAAGCATTTGCTATAGAAGAAAATCTTCCTGATATTTATAAAATTGTGAAAAACTATAAAGACTTCAAAAGTTATGAGAGAAGGATAACAACAGAGATGATTTAAAAATTTATAAAAGATTTAGTGATAGAAACCTTGGAGTGATGATACAAAGAAAGATGAAAGGACTTACCAATTAGAGGACAATGTATATGGAGTTTAATATTCTTCAGAGATATTAAGCAAAACTTACCAAGATTCTCTTGCTAGTGATTCAGAAAATGGAAACATTAACCCTAAAAGATCCAGAACCTAAAGAAAGAAAAAAGTGCTCAAAAAACACTGACAGCGGTTCCCCAAACCCATGCAGCAGCGGTCAGTCTCCATCTTGCCACCAGGCCACCACTAGAGAGGCCCAGGTATACAGACTTAATCTGTGAGTACCATTGCTCCGGTGGATCTGACAGGCTCTCTCCACTAGCCAGGGCCAGGGCAGCAGCTCAGCAGGACATCTCCACGGCCACCAGTCATGCACCAACTCGGTTGGGAACTGCCTTCCCTGAGGGTCTTTTCAGCACTCGCAGAGGCAGTATCTATCTTGCAGCCTGGTAATCGGTAGAGTACCAACAGGCGGGCCCAGCCTCACAGGAGGTTCAAACACCAGCTAGTGACAACAAGGCCAACTAACGCCAGAGATAACCAGATGGCAAAAGGCAAAAGTAGGAACATTACTAACAGAAATTAAGGCAGCATGGCAGCATCTGAATCCAGTTCGCTGAAAACAGGAAGTCCTGGATACCCCAACACACCAGAAAAATAAGATTTGGATCTAAAATCACTGGTCAGGATGCTAATAGCAGAACACATAGATAAATCTCTTAAAGAAATACAGGAGAAAGTGGATCAAAAGTTAGAAGCCCTTACAAGGCAAACACAAAAATCACTTAAAGAAATTCAGGAGAATATGGATCAAAAAATAGAAGCCAATAAGGAGGAAATACAAAAATCACTTAAAGAAATACAGGAGAACGTGGGTCAACAAGTAGAAGTTATGAAAGAGGAAACACAAAAATCTCTTAAAGAATTACATGAAAACACAAACAAGCAAGCAAAAGATCTGAACAAATCCATCCAGGTTCCAAAAACAGAAGTAGAAACAACGAAGAAATTGCAAAGGGAGACAACTTTGGATATAGAAACCTTGGGAAGAAATCAGGGGTCGTAGATGCAAACATCAACAACAGAATACAAGAGATTCAACAGTCAAAGAAAATACTAAATGCAAAAAGCTTGTAACCCAAAACATCCAGGAAATCCAGGACACAATGAGAAGACCAAACCTAAGGATTATAAGTATAGATGAGAGTGAAGATTTACAATTTAAAGGACCAGCAAATATCTTCTACAAAATTATGGAAGAAAACTTTCCAAACCTAAAGAGAGAGATGCCCATGAATATACAAGCAGCCTACAGAACTCCAAACAGACAGGACCAGAACAGAAATACCTCCTGTCACATAATAATCAAAACCCCAAATGTACTAAACAAAGAAAGAATATTAAGGGCAATAAGAGAAAAAGGCCAAGTAACACAAAGGAAGATCTATCAGAATTACACCAGACTTCTCACCTGAGACCATGAAAGCTAGAAGATCCTGGGCAGATATCATGCATACTCTAAGAGAACACAAATTTCTGCCAAAACTACTATACCCAGCAAAACTCTCAATTGCCATAGATGGAGAAACCAAGGTATTCCATGATAAAACCAAATTTGCATGATATCTTTCCACAAACCCAGCCCTACAAAGAATAATAGGGGGAAAACACTAACACAAGGAGGAAAACTACACCACGAAAGAAGCAAGATAAAAACTTCGTCTCATCAAACCCAAAAGAAGATAACCTCTCAAATATAAAAAATGATTTCAAAAATGTCAGGAGGTAATAATTACTATTCCTTAATATCTCTTAACATCAATGGACTCAATTCCCCAATAAAAAGATATAGACTAACAGACTGGATATGGAAATAGGACCCTACATTTTGCTGCATACAGGAAACAAATCTCAGTGTCAAAGACAAACACTACCTTAGAGTAAAAGGCTGGAAGGCAATTTTACAAGCAAATGGTCTCAGGAAACAAGCTGGAGTAGCCATTCTAATATCAGATAAAATTGACTTTCAACCTAAAGTCATCAAAAGAGACATGGAAGGTCACTTCTTGCTGGTCAAAGAGAAAATCCACCAAGAAGAACTCTCTCAATACTGAACATCTATGCTACAAATGAAAGGGCACGGGGCTGGAGAGATGGCTCAGCGGTTAAGAGCATTGACTGTTCTTCCAAAGGTCCTGAGTTCAAATCCCAGCAACCACATGGTGGCTCACAACCATCTTTAAAGAGATTGGACACCTTCTTCTGGTGTGTCTGAAAACAGCTACAGTGTACTTACATATAATAATAAATAAATATTAAAAAAAAGAGAGATTGCCTGCAGCTTCCCGTCCAGCTGGTGGTGGGGAAGCCAGAGTGTCAGCCAGTGTGCCAGGTGCTCAGACCCAGCCGGTGGCGGCAGAACCAGGTACCCGAGACAGCCCGAGCTTAAGACCTTCGGGGACTCAGGCCTGGAGTGGGAGTTGGGCACAGAATAGAGGCTGCACTCTGCACTCGCGGGGTGGACCCCGAGCTCCCTGCAGGCAGCTGCCATATTGCCTGCAGCTTCCCGTCCAGCTGGTGGTGGGGAAGCCGGACTGTCAGCCAGCGTGCCAGGTGCTCAGACCCAGCCGGCAGTGGAACCAGGTACCCGAGACAGCCCGGGCTTAAGACCTTCGGGGACTCAGGCCTGGAGTGGGAGTTGGGCACAGAGTAGAGGCTGCACTCTGCACTCACGGGGCGGACCCCGAGCTCCCTGCAGGCAGCTGCCATATTGCCTGCAGCTTCCCGTCCAGCTGGTGGTGGGGAAGCCAGAGTCAGCCAGCGTGCCAGACCCAGCCGGAGGCAGAACCAGCCTCCCATCCAGCCGGTGGCAGGGAAGCCGGAAACCGGACCCAGCCAGCTTCCCAGCAGCTTGGAACCAGCAGGCGGAACCAGATAACTGAGATATCCCAACTTTAAGACCCCTGGGGAAACAGGATATCAGACAGCAAACCCTGAGCAGGAGCAGTGCAGAGCAGCCGCCCAACAGGCAGAACCAAGTACCTGGGATATCCTGAGTTTAAGACCTCGGGGGACTCAGGCCACCTGTCAGCAATCTGTGAGCAAGACCCCCGCAGGACAGTGATTCAGGTATCCCAGTCGCTGGGAAATAGCCTTACAACCCCACAGGAGGGTCAAGCGCCAGCTAGTATCTACAGGACCAACTAACACCAGAGTTAACCAGATGGCAAAAGGCAAACGTAAGATCGCTACTAACAAAAATCAAGGCAGTATGGCGGCATCCGAACCCAGTTCCCCAACAGCAATAAATATTGGATACCCCGAAACACCAGAAAAACAAGACTCAGATCTAAAATCACTGGTCAGGATGCTGATAGAGGAACACTTAGATAAATCTCTTAAAGTAATACATGAGAAAATAGATCAAAAGCTAGAAGCCATTGCAAGGCAAACACAATTAAATCCCAGATATCTCAACACACCAGAAAAACAAGACTCAGATCTAAAATCACTGGTAAAAATGCAGATTGAGGATCACTTAGATAAATTTCTTAAAGTAATAAAGGAGAAAATAGATCAAAAACTAGAAGCCCATACAAGGCAGACACAAAAATCACTTAAAGAAATCCAGGAGAATATAGAGCAAAAAATGAATCCCAATAAGGGGGAGAAACAAAAATCACCTAAAGAAATACAAGAGAACATGGGTCAACGAGTAGAAGTCATAAAGGAGGAAACACAAAAATCCCTTAAAGAATTACAGGAAAACACAAACAAGCAACTGAAAGATCTGAGCAAAACCATACAAAATCTAAAAACAGAAGTAGAAACAACTAAGCAATCGCAAAGGGAGACAATGTTGGAGATAGAAAACCTTGGGGAGAAATCAGGAGTCATAGATGCAAATATCAACAATAGAATACAAGAGATAGAAGACAGAATCTCAGATGCTGAAGATACCATAGGAACCATGGATTCAACAATTAAAGAAAATGCAAAATGCAAAAAGCTGGTAACCCAAAACATTCAGGAAATCCAGGACACAATGAGAAGACCAAACCTAAGGATTATAGGGATAGATGAGAATGAAGATCTACAACTTAAAGGACCAGCAAATATCTTCTACAAAATTATGGAAGAAAACTTCCCCAACCTAAAGAGAGAGATGCCCATGAATATACAAGAAGCCTATAGAACCCCAAATAGACTGGACCAGAACAGAAATACTTCCTGTCACATAATAATCAAAACCCCAAATGTACTAAACAAAGAAAGAATATTAAAGGCAGTAAGAGAAAAAGGACAAGTAACATATAAAGGAAGACCTATCAGAATTACACCAGACTTTTCACTTGAGACCATGAAAGCTAGAAGATCCTGGGCAGACCTCATGCAGACCCTAAGAGAACACAAACTTCAGCCAAGACTACTATACCCAGCAAAACTCTCAATTGCCATAGATGGGGAAACCAAGATATTCCACGACAAAACCAAATTTGCAAGATACTTATCTACAAACCCAGCCCTACAAAGGATAATAGGGGAAAAATACCAACACAAGGGGGGAAACAACACCCCAGAAGAAACAAGATAGAAACCCCATCTCATCCAACCCAAAAGAAGAGAACCACTCAAATACAAATAATAATAACAATGCCCAAAATGTCAGGAAGTAATAATTACTATTCCTTAATATCTCTTAATATCAATGGACTCAATTCCCCAATCAAAAGACACAGACTAACAGACTGGATACAGAAACAGGACCCTACATTTTGCTGCATACAGGAAACACATCTCAGTGTCAAAGACGAACACCACCTTAGAGTAAAAGGCTGGAAGACAGTTTTACAAGCAAATGGTCCCAGGAAACAAGCTGGAGTAGCCATTCTAATATCAGATAAAATCGACTTTCAACCTAAAGTCATCAAAAGAGACACAGAAGGTCACTTCCTGCTTGTCAAAGGGAAAATCCACCAAGAAGAATTCTCAATACTGAACATCTATGCGCCAAATGTAAGGGCACCCTCATTCGTAAAAGAAACTTTACTAAAGCTTAAAGCACACATCGCACCTAACACAATGATTGTAGGTGACTTCAACACTCCACTCTCCTCAATGGACCGATCAGGAAAGCAGAAACTAAACAGGGACACAGTGAAAATAATTGAAGCTTTGGACCAATTGGATTTAACAGATATATGTAGAACATTCCATTCTAAAACAAAAGAGTATACCTTTTTCTCAGCACCGCACGGTACCTTCTCAAAAATTGATCATATAATTGGTCACAAGACAGACCTCAACAAATACAAGAAGACCGAACTAATCCCATGTCTCCTATCGGATCACTATGGAGTAAAAGTGGTCTTCGATAGCAAGAAGAACAACAGAAAGCCCACATACACATGGAAACTGAACAATACTCTACTCAATGACACCCTGGTCAAGGAAGAAATAAAGAAAGAAATCAAAGACTTTTTAGACTTCAATGAAAATGAAGGTACGACCTACCCAAATCTCTGGGATACAATGAAAGCAGTGCTAAGAGGAAAACTCATAGCCCTGAGTGCCTCCAAACAGAAACTGGAGAGAGCATACACTAGCAACTTAACAGCACACCTGAAGGCCCTGGAACAAAAAGAAGCTAACTCACCCAGGAGGAGTAGAAGAGAGGAAATCATCAAACTAAGGGCTGAAATCAATCAAGCAGAAACAAAGAGAACCATACAAAGAATCAACAAAACCAAGAGCTGGTTCTTTGAGAAAATCAACAAGATAGATAAACCCTTAGCTAGACTAACCAAAGGGCACAGAGATAGTATCCAAATTAACAAAATTAAAAATGAAAAGGGGGATATAACAACAGAAACAGAGGAAATTCAAAAGATCATCAGATCCTACTACAAAGGTCTATACTCAAAACAACTGGAGAATCTGGAGGAAATGGACAATTTCCTAGACAGATACCAAATACCAAAATTAAATCAGCATCAAGTAGACCAGCTAAACAGTCCCATAACCCTTAAAGAAATAGAAGGGGTTATAGAAAGCCTCCCAACCAAAAAAAGTACGGGACCAGATGGTTTTAGTGCAGAATTCTACCAGATCTTCAAAGAAGACTTAACACCAATACTCTGCAAACTATTCCACAAAATAGAGACAGAAGGGACACTGCCCAACTCGTTCTTCGAAACCACAATTACGCTGATACCTAAACCACAAAAAGATCCAACAAAGAAAGAGAACTACAGGCCAATTTCTCTTATGAATATAGATGCAAAAATACTAAATAAAATTCTTGCCAACCGAATCCAAGAGCATATCAAAACGATCATTCACCATGATCAAGTAGGCTTCATTCCAGGAATGCAGGGATGGTTCAATATACGGAAATCCATCAATGTAATCCACTACATAAACAAACTAAAAGAAAAAAAACACATGGTCATCTCATTAGATGCTGAAAAAGCATTTGACAAAATTCAGCATCCTTTTATGCTAAAAGTCTTGGAAAGAGCAGGAATTCAAGGCCCATACCTAAACATAGTAAAAGCAATCTACAGCAAACCAGTAGCCAACATCAAAATAAATGGAGAGAAACTTGAAGCAATCCCACTAAAATCAGGGACTAGACAAGGCTGCCCTCTCTCTCCATATCTTTTCAATATAGTACTTGAAGTTCTAGCGAGAGCAATTAGACGACATAAGGAAGTCAAAGGGATACAAATTGGAAAGGAAGAAGTCAAAGTATCATTATTTGCAGATGATATGATAGTCTACTTAAGCGATCCAAAAAACTCCACCAGAGAACTTCTACAGCTGATAAACAACTTCAGCAACGTGGCTGGTTATAAAATTAACTCAAGCAAATCAGTAGCCTTCTTGTACTCAAAGGACAAGCAGGCTGAGAAAGAAGTTAGGGAAATAACACCCTACACAATAGCCACAAACAACATAAAGTACCTTGGCGTAACTCTAACCAAACAAGTGAAAGATCTGTATGACAGGAACTTCAAGTCCCTGAAGAAAGAAATCGAAGAAGACCTCAGAAGATGGAAAAATATTTCTTGCTCCTGGATTGGCAGGATCAATATAGTAAAAATGGCCATCTTGCCAAAAGCAATCTACAGATTCAATGCAATCCCCATCAAAATCCCAACTCAATTCTTCATAGATCTAGAAAGAGCAATTCTCAAATTCATCTGGAGCAACAAAAAAACCCAGGATAGCTAAAACTATTCTCAACAATAAAAGGACTTCTGGGGGAATCAATATCCCTGACCTCAAGCAGTACTACAGAGCAATTGTGTTAAAAACTGCATGGTATTGGTACAGCAACAGGCAGGTAGATCAATGGAATAGGATTGAAGACCCAGAAATGAACCCACAGACTTATGGTCACTTGATCTTTGATAAAGGAGCCACAACCATCTGGTGGAAAAAAGATAGCCTTTTCAACAAATGGTGCTGGTTCAACTGGAGGTCAACATGCAGTAGAATGCGAATTGACCCACTTTTATCTCCTTGTACTAAGATCAACTCCAAGTGGATCAAGGACCTCCACATAAAACCAGACACACTGAAACTATTAGAAAAGAAACTTGGGAAGACCCTGGAGGACATGGGCACAGGGGTAAAGTTCCTGAACAGAACACCAATAGCTTATGCTCTAAGATCAAGAATTGACAAATGGGACCTCATAAAATTACAAAGTTTCTGTAAGGCAAAGGACACTGTCAGAAGGACAAAACGGCAAGCAACAACGTGGGAAATGATCTTCACCAACCCCACATCCGACAGAGGGCTAATATCCAATATATACAAAGAACTCAAGAAGTTAGACCCCAAAGAACCAAATAACCCTATCAAAAAATGGGGTACAGAGCTAAACAAAGAATTTTCACCAGAAGAAATTTGGATGGCCGAGAAACACCTTAAGAGATGTTCAACATCATTAGTCATCAGGGAAATGCAAATCAAAACAACCCTGAGATTCCACCTCACTCCAGTCAGAATGGCTAAGATTAAAAACTCAAGAGACAACAAGTGCTGGCGAGGATGTGGAGAAAGAGGAACACTCCTCCACTGTTGGTGGGATTGCAAAATGGTAAAACCGCTCTGGAAATCAGTGTGGCGGTTCCTCAGAAAATTGGGCATGCCACTCCCAGAGGACCCTGGCATACCACTCCTGGGCATATACCCAGAGGATTCCTCTGCATACAACAAAGACACATGCTCCACTATGTTTATAGCAGCCTTGTTTATAATAGCCAGAAATTGGAAGGAGCCCAGATATCCCTCAAAAGAGGAATGGATACAGAAAATGTGGTATATTTATACAATGGAGTACTACTCAGCAATTAAAAATAATGAATTCATGCAATTTGTAGGTAAATGGTTAGATCTGGAAACTATCATCCTAAGTGAGCTAACCCAATCACAAAAGAATACACACGAAATGCAATCACTGATAAGTGGATATTAATGAGCCCAGAAGCCCTAAATACTCAAGGCACAATTAGCAAGTCAAATGACTCTCAAGAAGAAAAAAAGGAGAGAACCCTGGGCCTGTAAAGATTGGATCCAGTATTGTAGACCCAGAACAGAGAAATCGTGTGTGGGGGGGGAAGAGTGGGGAATAGCATGGGGGGGGAGAGGAATTATGGGACATATAGTGGGGGGTAACTGGGAAAGGGGAAAGCCTTTGGAATGTAAACAAAGAATATAGAAAATAAAAAAATATATATAGAGAGAAAAAATTTTAATTTATGTGTTCCTCGCAAAAAAAAAAAAAAAAAAGAAAGGGCACCCTCATTCATAAAAGAAACTTTACTAAAGCTTTAAGCACACATTGCACCTAACACAATATTTGTGCATGACTTCAACACTCCACTCTCTTCAGTGGACTGATCAGGAAAGCAGAAACTAAACAGGGACACAGTGAAACATTGAAACTTTGGACCAATTGGATTTAACAGATATATATATATATAACATTTCACCGTAAAGCAAAAGAATATACCTTTTTCTCAGCACCACATGGTACCTTCTCCAAAATTGATCATATAATTGTTCACAAGACAGATATCAACAAATACAAGAAGATCGAACTAATCCCATGCTTCCTATCAGATCACTATGGAGTAAGAGTGGTTTTCAATAGCAACAAACAACAGAAAGCCCACATACACATGGAAACTGAACAATACTCAATGACACCCTGATCAAGGAAGAAATAAAGAAAGAAATCAAAGACTTTTTAGACTTCAATGAAAATGAAGGTACAACCTACCCAAATCTATGGGACACAATGAAAGCAGTGCTAAGAGGAAAACTCATAGCCCTGAATTGCCTCCAAAAAGAAACTGGAGAGAGTATACACTAGCAGCTTAACAGCACACCTGAAAGCCCTGAAAAAAGGAGGTAATTCACCCAGGAGGAGTAGAAGACAGGAAATCATCAAACTCAGGGCTGAAATCAATCAAGTAGAAACAAAGAGAACCATACAAAGAATCAAAAAAACCAGGGGCTGGTTCTTTGAGAAAATCAACAAGATAGATCAACCCTTAGCCAGACTAATCAAAGGGCACAGAGACAGTATCCAAACAAAATTAGAAATGAAAAGGGGGATATAACAACAGAAACTGAGGAAATTCAAAAGATCATCAGATCCTACTACAAAAGTCTATACTCAACAAAACTGGAAAATTGGGAGGAAATGGACAATTTCCTAGACTGATACCAAATACCAAAATTAAATCAGAATCAATTAGATCAGCTAAACAGTACTATAGCCCCTAAAGAAATAGAACGGGTTATAGAAAACCTCCCAACCAAAAAAAAAGTATGGGACCAGATGGTTTTAGTGCAGAATTCTTCCAGACCTTCAAAGAAGACCTAACACCAATACTCTTAAAACTATTCCACAAAATAGAAACAGAAGGGACACTGCTCAACTCATTCTACAAAGCCACAATTATGCTGATACCAAAACCACACAAAGATCCTACAAAGAAAGAGAACTACAGGCCAATTTCCCTTATGAATATCTATGCAAAAATACTAAATAAAATTCTTGCCAACTGAATCCAAGAGCACATCAAACAATCATTCACCATGATCAAGTAGGCTTCATCCCAGGGATGCAGGGATGGTTCAATATATGGAAATCCATCAGTGTACTCCACTACATAAACAAACTAAAAGAAAAAAACCACATGGTCTTCTCATTAGATACTGAAAAAGCATTCGACAAAATTCAGTATCCTTTCATGCTAAAAGTCTTGGAAAGAGCAGGAATTCAAGGCCCATACCTAAACATAGTAAAAGCAGTATCCAGCAAACCAGTATCCAACATCAAACTAAATGGAGAGAAACTTGAAGCAATCCCACGAAAATCGGGGACTAGACAAGGCTGCCCTCTCTCTCCATAGCTTTTCAATATAGTACTCAAAGTTCTAGCAAGAGCAATTAGAAAACATAAGGAATTCAAAGGGTTCCAAATTGGAAAGGAAGAAGTCAAACTATCATTATTTGCAGATGATATGATAGTATACTTAAGCGACCCAAAAAACTTCACCAGAGAACTTCTACAGCTGATAAACAACTTCAGCAAAGTGACTGGTTATCAAATCAACTCAAGAAAATCAGTAGCCTTCCTGGACTCAAAGGACAAGCAGGCTGAGAAAGAAATTAGGGAGATAACACTGTTCACAATAGCCACAAACAACATAAAGTATCTTGGCATGACTCTAACCAAACAAGTGCAAGATCTCTATGACAGGAACTTCAAGTCCTTGAAGAAAGAAATCAAAGAAAACCTCAGAAGATGGAAAAATATTTCATACTCTTGGATTGGCAGGATCAATTTAGTAAAAATTGCCATCTTGCCAAAAGCAATCTACAGATTCAATGCAATCCCATCAAAATCCCAAATCAATTCTTCATAGTTCTAGAAAGAGCAGTTCTCAAATTCATCTGGAGTAACAAAAAACCCATGATAGCTAAAACTATTCTCAACAATAAAAGGACTTCTGGGGGAATCAATATCCCTGACCTCAAGCAGTACTACAGAGCTATTGTGTTAAAAACTGCATGGTATTGGTACAGCGACAGGCAAGTAGATCAATGGAATAGGATTGAAGACCCAGAAATGAACCCATAGACTTATGGTCACTTGATCTTTGATAAAGGAGCTACAACCATCTGGTGGAAAAAAGATAGCCTTTTCAACAAATGGTGCTGGTTCAACTGGAGGTCAACATGCAGAAGAATGCGAATTGACCCACTCTTATCTCCTTGTACTAAGATCAACTCCAAGTGGATCAAGGACCTCCACGTAAAACCAGACACACTGAACCTTATAGTAAAGAAACTGGGGGAGACCCTCGAGGACATGGGCACAGGGGAAAAGTTTCTGAACAGAACACCAATAGCTTATGCTCTAATATCAAGAATTGACAAATGGGACCTCATAAAATTACAAACTTTCTGTAAGGCAAAGGACACTGTCCGAATGACAAAACAGCAACCAACAACTTGGGAAAAGATCTTCACCAACCCTACATCTGACAGAGGGCTAATATCCAATATATACAAAGAACTCAAGAAGTTAGACCCCAAAGAACCGAAGAACCCTATCAAATGGGGTACAGAGCTAAACAAAGAATTTTCACCAGAAGAAATTTGAATGGCTGAGAAGCACCTTAAGAGATGTTCAACATCATTAGTCATCAGGGAAATGCTAATCAAAACAATCCTGAGATTCCACCTCACACCAGTCAGAATGGCTAAGATTAAAAACTCAAGGGACAACAGGTGCTGGGGAGGATGTGGAGAAGAAGGAACACTCCTACACTTTTGGTGGGATTGCAAGATGGTACAACCGCTCTGGAAATCAGTCTGGCCGTTCCTCAGAAAATTGGACATGACACTTCCAGAGGACCCTGTCATAACACTCCAGGGCATATACCCATCGAATCCCCTGCATACAAAAAAAAGACACGTGCTCCACTATGTTCATAGCAGCCTTATTTATAATATCCAGAAGTTGGAAGGAGCCCCGATGTCCCTCAAAGGAGGAATGGATATATGGAAAACGTGGTATATTTATACAATGGAATTCTACTCAGCAATTAAAAATAATGAATTCATGCAATTTGTAGGCAAATGGTTGGATCTGGAAAATATCATCCTAAGTGAGTTAACCCAATCACAAAAGAATACACATGAAATGCAATCACTGATAAGTGCATATTAATGAGTCCAAAAGCTCTGAATACTCAAGGCACAATTAGCAAATCAAAAGATTCCCAAGAAGAAGGAAGGAGAGGACCCTGGTCCTGAAAAGACTGGGTCTAGTTTTGTAGGAGAGTATCAGAACAGAGAAATGGTGCGGGGGTGATTTGGGAATGGGCTGAGGGAAGAGGACTTATGGGTCATATGGTGAGGGGGGAACTGGGAAAGGGGAAAGCCTTTGGAATGTAAAAATAAAAAATAAAGTAAAATAAAAATGTAAAAAAAAAAAAAAAAGATACCATCATGGAAGAGAGCCCTGACAGCAAACTACCATGGTGGAAGAGAAAGCTGAGAGATAAGGTTGTTTTTGTTGCTTTTTCGTTTTTTTTTTTTGGATTTTGGTTTTTTTGAGACAGGGTTTCTCTGTATAGCCCTGGCTGTCCTGGAACTCACTCTGTAGATCAGGCTGGCCTTGAACTCAGAGATCTGCCTGCCTCTGCCTCCTAGAGTGCTGGAATGACAGGTGTGTACCACCACTGCCCGGCTGAGAGATAAGATTTTTAACCATGCTTACTAAGTAGAAACTCAGAACTAAGCTGTTTTGAGGCATTCGTCTCAGATTATGCACCAGTGGCATACTTTCTCCAGTGATTCTCCAGCAATTAATTTGCACAAAACATTTTGACTCCTGGAGACTTAGATTTTAAATGCATGAGCCAATAGGGAGCAATCTTATTCAAATCATGTACTAGCCTCCTAATATTCATGCTACCAGTGCTGTTCTCTTCTTTTTTTTTTTTCATTTTTTAAAATTTTATACACTGTATATTTTATTCCCCATCCCACCAACATGTCTATCTTCCAACATTCCCTACCTACTCCCCTCTCTGTCTCCATATGGCTGTCCCTACCCCCACCCCACCTGACCTATAAACTCCCTGGGGCCTCCAGTCTCTTGAGGGTTAGGTGTGATTCCAGGGATCCATATTAATTGAGACTGCTAGTCCTCCTACAGGCTTGCCCTCAGCTTCATTCAGCCTTCCCTAATTCAACAGCAGGTGTCAGCTTCTTCTGTCCATTAGTTGGCTGCAAATATCTTCATCTGACTCTTTCAGGTTCTTGTTGGGTCTTCAGGAAAGCTGTTAGGTAAGGCCCCTTTTTATGAGTGCTCCATAGCCTCAGTAATAGTGTCAGGCCTTGGGATCACAGAGCAGTTGGTTAGAACCCTCCCCTCCTCCTGTACTCTTCTTTACATTAAACAAAGACAGTGAGATTTTTGTAGGGGAACAACAACAACAACAAAAACCCTACAAAGCTGTCAGCAAGAGTCATCATGCATATGGGAATACGTTGTTGCATGTCTCTGAACTCTAAGCACATTATTAGAATATTTTAGATTGGAGACAGGGCACTATGTTACAGTGAAGAAACACATGTATTTACATAAATGTTCAATGGATGGCAGTGCAAGAAGATAGACAAACTCAATTGCTTAGTACAATCAAGAATAAATTTTTGTTCTTGTGGCCCAATGATCATATGATAAATTGAATTAATTTCTAATGTATCAGGACTGATTTATCTAAATCAGAAGACTGTACAAACTTCAGTTTATATACAATAAAATTCTTGCCTCTTAACAATATTGAGAATGCAAGCAGTTGGACATACTGTTGAGGCCAATCTCAGATATGTTATGAATTGAAGCCCCTCTGCTTGGTGATCTTTATATCATTATCTAACTCCTCACAGATTTCTGATGATCTGGGAAATATGTAAAGTGATATACAATGAACAGACATATCACCTTCTACACCTCGCACAACATTATTAACATTTTATAACCATTTGTGAACACAGTTGTTTTATATGATGTAGCAACTATATGGGGCAGGAGGGAGGCAGAGGGAATGTGGATCAGTCTGGGGTCTGCCTAAAAACTGGCACTGTTTGGAAGGAAAACAGAGTGAGATGAACACTGGTATCATTGGGCCTGGACAATCTCCTTATCAAAGGTGGCATGAAATCAAAGAACAGAAACTTTTTCTGGTTGGAATTTCAGCAGCATTAGTAGAAGTGTTTTTGAGTCTGTTCAGAAGCCCTGAGAGACTAACCAGGAGCTGACTCATTTTTAATCAGATTAGGGTCTCAATTATGATCGCAAATTATGGCTTACTCACTGATAAAACTGACACAGCAGGACAGTTTGATGAAGAAGCCCCAATCCCTCTTTGGGACAGGGTTTTATAGGAAATTGGAGCAAGTGAAGGGACTCCAGCTGGCAAGCATCTAATAGAATGACTAAGTCAATTGGTGAGTTATCTGAAGCAAGACCATGAACAATCACGAAAGGTCTTTGCATTATGGTGAGTACAGGTTTTTGTAGAGAGATCTAATGATTTTTTGGGTTTCCTCAGTGTCTTTTGTTATGTTTCTGTTTTCATTTGTGATTTTTGTTAATTTGTATACTGTCTCTGTGCCTTTTAGTTAGGATTGCTAAGGGTTTATCTATCATGTTAATTTTCTCAAAGACACAGCTCTTGGTCTTGTTGATTATTTGTACTGTTCTCTATTTCAAATCGATTGATTTCAGCCCTCACTTTGACTATTTCCTGCTACCTACTCTAGAGCATTTTGCTTTTTTTTAATCTAGAGGTTTCAGGTGTGCTATTAAGTTGGTCTTGTGAGATCACTCCAATTTCTTTATTATTATTATTATTATTATTATTATTATTATTATTTTACTTATTAATTTTACATCCCTCTCACAGCCCCCTCCCTCTCACTCTGTCCCACAATTCTTCCCCCATGACACCCTCCCCTTCTCCTCTGAGCAGATGGGACCTCCACTGGGTATCCTCCTACCTGGTCCATCAAGGCTCTGTGCCGGGAGCCAAACTGACCTTCCTTTGTGTTTATAGTGTTCATTTTAAAGATATACTTAGGTTTTAACTTCTCATTAGCTACAGACCTTGGAGAGATTGGGTGGTCAATGGTCACTGTGCCCTCCCAGAAGAAGAAAACATCTTACAGCTGCCAGGGATTCAATTTTGCAGAGTGCCCGGGCTATTTGAAAAATCCCACTTGCCTTGCTTCTTCCCCTGCCTGTATAAGTTCCCTGATAAAATGCAGTTTTGGGGGCCTTGAACGAGTTAGTCTTGGCCTTGTTCTTCGTGGTCCCTGTCTGTTTCTCTGCCCTTTTCTCCGTGTCCCCTGTCGAAACCCCCGCAGGCTGGGGCAACTGGCGACCAATGTGTGGCCCCTCCCTGAGTAAGGATCACAGAGAATGTCGTCTTAAAGGAGTGGCTACTCATCTTTTGGAACCACTGACTCATCAGGTCTTTGTTGGTCAGTCACCACGGAAGCGCTCGCTTGTGGGAGATCTGAGGTAATTTGTCACCATAGAAATGCTTGTCTGTGGGAGATCTAGGATAATTGGTCACCACAGAAATGCTTGTCTGTGGGAGATCTAGGATAGTTGGTCACCACAGAGAGAAATGCTTGTCTGTGGGAGATCTAGGATAGTTGATCACCACAGACAGAAACACTTGTCTGTGGGAGATCTAGTATAATTAATTGGTCACCACAGAAATGCTTGTCTGTGGGAGATCTAGGATAGTTGGTCACCACAGAGAGAAATGCTTGTCTGTGGGAGATCTAGGATAGTTGGTCACCACAAAGAGAAATGCTTGTCTGTGGGAGATCTAGGATAACTGGTCACCACTGAGCTGCTTGTTTGTGGGAGATCTGGGATAGTTGGTCCCCACAGAAACACCTGTCTGTGGGAGATCCAGGGTAAGTCAGACGACACATTATGGGACAGGTATTAAGTAAAGCAGGAGGCTTTTCTTTTTGGTCTCAAGGTAGCCCTCAAGGCGTGAAGAATAAGGGTTAAAAAATAAGATCTTTACAAATGTTTTATTTTTATATAAAATAAAATAAAAAGACTAAACAACAAAAAACATGCTAGAAAGATTCTTAACTCAAGTATGTTTGTGCTATTCATGGCTTTTGGAAGTGAAAAGTGATGGGTATGTAAATAGAAGGTCTGTGAATGTTGAAGAGGGATCAAGAAAGTTAGAAAAGCAGGACACTGGGGAGCAACTATCAGTAGCTGCCACTGTGCCTCCTCTCCCTTCTCTGGCAGAATTCCCAGAAGAAGAAGGAGATAAAGAGTTAGGTCTTGAGAGAGAGAGAGAGAGAGAGAGAGAGAGAGAGAGAGAGAGAGAGAGAGAGAGAGAGAGAGAGAGAGAGGTTTCAGAAAAGCAGTTGTTTCAACAGAAGGAAAATGGTTATAGGTTATTTCAGGTGTCTCCTGGGGAGGAGAGGAAAGCGGAAGACATCCTGCATCCTCTCTGGATCCTACTGGAGATACCCTTAGTCCTTGTTAGGATATCTGGATCTCTTTGGGACATCAGGTTCTCTTCACTCTCTGTCTATTGTCTGTCCTTGGTGCACCATATGTCCATCTATATGTCTGTCAATTTATGTTTGTTTTGTTGTTTGGATAATTGATTGTTTTGTGTTTCATGTTAAAAAATATGGTTAACACTTTATCTGCTGGCTGTCCACTGTTTGATTTAGTTTAACTTGTTTAAAAGGCAGTCTCAATTTGCACAGCAAAAACTGATGTTACCCTGCACTGTGGCTGGGAGCCAAGTGCAGCTGGAGAAGTCCTGCTAGGGGCTGGTTGTCTACACAGGCCACTCTTAAAGGGTCCAACAGCTTTTCAACTTTGGTAAGAGAGCTCATGGCTGTTTTTTTCCTAGAGAAACCACTGTGATTGTGTTTATTGGGTTCAACAAGTGACAAGGTGCTTTTCTCTTGAAATTATAGTTAAAAAATTTAAGAAACTTTTGTCTGGTTTAAATAAGTATATGCTTATAGCAGTTTCTCTTTTGTTCCTGACTGGTTTTTAAGATATAAATTTGATATACATGTCTTGGTTATAAAGTATTGACTTATAAATTATTAGATATGATTAAAAATTTATAACATTGATAACAAAGGTTAACTTCAATTGGTAACTCAGAGTTGGAGTCATTCTAAAAAACAGGTGGCATGAGCCAACCCAGAAAAACAGATATCTAAAGATAATTCTAAATTGAGATAATATTTATGTAATTCTTATCCTGGAAACTAGACTTATAAAAGATAAAATTTAGAACAATGTCTCTTTACTGATGCATTAAAAGCTGCACTGTCATGCATTTATAAGAACTAGCAGTCAAACTTTATATGTAAAAGTAAGGCTCTTGATATTGATTTTAAAGAAAATAGATTATTTAAAACAGTTTTGTCCTTCAAAATTATGGACATGCTCTAATATTACAAAAGAAACTTAAAAATATTCAAACTGCCAGTGTTCCATTAGTGGCAGTTTACAATTCAATCACAAGTTCAGAATTTTAACTCACTCATAATTGTAATAAAAAAAGATAATCAAATAGCCTAAACAAACTGTGGCACAGAAAATTCAAATAAGAAAAGATAGTTTTTATTTGATTTAAATGATTTTCAAAAGCTTTGAGAAAATGTCAATTTGTTAATACCTCACCTTAAGCTTGCCACAGGAGAACTTAAACCTCTGTTTGGTAGTCTCAAGGGGAATGCAAATCCTAATCCCCTGGACAATTAATTGATGAGGGATAAATAACTTTGCAAAAAGGTCAATTGTTTGCTGTTTCGCAGCAGTCCTTTGGCAAAAGGGACCATTAATATAAATTCATATTTCTTCACCTCCAAGTAAAGTTTGAACACCCTATTATGAATCTGTTTCTATGTTAATACAAAATTATAAGATAAAATTATAAAAATGTTTTATAAAATAACTATATTTATTCCTTAGTCCAAAGAACAATTAGATTGGTTATTGAAGAATACTAATATTTGGCCTATTGCATAGCAAACTTTTTAAGCAAATTTGAGAATCATTATTCTAAAGACAAGTTTTTAGAATTCGCCTCTATGCATACTTTTGTAATTTAATGCATGCAGCCAATGAAAAATACATTTACTATATTTATAAACAGCTCCTCTAATGATAAAGAAATATATATATATAATTAGATCACATGTTTATTCTCTTAAATTTTCCTCCTGCTTCACAAATAATTAAATTACGTGCTATACCCACTTTTTTTTTAAAAACGTTGAATAATCAAGCTTTTAATTTGTAGATTGATAATTATAATAGATAGATCATGGTTTACAATTGCTTAAAATTATATTTTTTAGATATTGCTAATTTTAAAATTTTATACAAATACAGCTTAATTTAAGAAGCATGTACTGTTTCTTGCTTTTAGAACACTTAAAAGTTCATACTAGACTGTCCAGACTTCTTAATGAGGACAATGCCACAACAGGTTTACCTATCAGGCAGATTATAGACTTTGCACAAGAACAATTAGTCACACGATCTCATTCTTTACATCATCAAAATAATAATAGCTTAAGACAATAATTTGATATTTCTAAAAAATGTACAACTCAAATTATAAAGACTTGTCCTCAGTGTCCTCAATTTCTTCATGTACCACATAATAGTGTTAATCCTCGAGGAGTCATACCTAATCAAGTCAAATATATGTAACTCATATTTCTGATTTTAAAAAAATTAAAAAATATACATATGACTATTGACAGCTTTTTAAACTATTACAACTGTTTTAACAGGAGAAGCAACTAAAACTAAAATTAGTCATTGCCTATGTTGTTTTTCTATACTAGATGTTTCAAATACGATTAAGACAAATATTATAACTTTTATAGTAAGCCATTTAACATGTTTTGTTAACAATTTAATATTAGTCATATTACTAAGATTCTTTATAATCCTCAAGGACAAGATATTGTGGAGCAGGCCCATGGAACTTTAAAACAATATTTTTATAAATAAAAGAGGGGAGAATCATATCTCCATACACCACAAAATTTTTAAAATTTCAATGCCAAGAAACTCTGAGTGTGTGGAAAAGGGCATGTTTATGTTTTTTCTGCAGGATGCGAAGGAACATGCTAGCTGCCAGAGTATGCTGATCATTGGAAACAGCCATGGTCCTTGACACCTTTAGATGCCTCCTACCAATGCTGACACTACAGACATCTGCAGACTCAACATCCCCTGCAAATTTATGTCTTCTGAACATTTCAGAAGAGAGAAACGTGCGTTATTTTTGTCCTTTGTAATCGGCCTTTCCCTGACTACCTCTGTGGTGGCTGCTGGATTGGCAGGTGGATCACTGGGACATTCTATTATAGTCACCAATAAGTTAGCTGGACAATTTCAATTAGCTATAGAGGCTTCTGCTGAATCTTTGGCTTCCCTGCAAAGGCAAATAACCTCACTTGCCCAAGTTACCTTGCAGAATCGCAGTGCCTTAGACCTCCTCACAGCTGAGAAGGGTGGAACCTGCCTTTTTCTTAAGGAAAACATGTTGCTATTATGTTAATGAATCTGGCCTAATAGAATTACAGGTGTATCAACTCCATATGCTAAGTAAAGATCTTCAGAGACAGAATTTTCTAGAGCTGCCACTGATTGGTAGCATGTTTTCCCTCCTTATGCCCCTTGTTGGGCCTTTGCTTGTGTATAAGATTTATTAGACAGCAGGTTGACTCCATGGCATTCAAAACCATACAAGTACATTATTATCAACTTGATTTGGCTGACAGAGGCCTGGCTGAGCCATGCGAGGACATCGCAGCCACGGGGGATGCATAGAAACTCAGAACTATACACACTGGTTCAGGAGGGGTTTAACTCAGTGTGGGTACCTGCAAGGGGTGTAGAGCAAGGCGTTGCAGGAGGACACAATTGTCCGCTTCTGATTCCCCCGTGAAACACACCCGATCTGCATAGGGGTTGGTATCGGTCCTTGGACCACTCTACATTATGTGGGGGTCTCCCACCAAGATAGGCTCTGCCCCTCCTCTCCAAAAGACACCAAGAGCCACCTAAGATGTGGGAAGAACAATCCTTTGTTCCCCACGAGAGGGATTGTGTCAATACTTCCCCTTTTTGGTTAATGCCCACTCATGCATCAAGGAGACCTATAGATGTCTGCTTTCTTGCTGGCCTCACAAAAATTAAATAAAAAGGGAGGAGATGCCGGGAGCCAAACTGACCTTTATGTTTAGAGTTCATTTTAAAGATAGGCTTAGGTTTTGACTTCTCCTCAGCTACCGACTTTGGAGAGATTGGGTGGTCAATGGGCACTGTGCCCTCCCAAAAGAAGAAAACATCTTACAGCTGCCAGAAAGTCACCTTGGCAGAGAGCCCAGGCTACGTGAAAAATCCCACTTGCCTTGCTTCTTGCCCTGCCTGTATAAGTTCCCCGAGAAAATACAGTTTTTGGGGCCTTGAACAAGTTAGTCTTGGCCTCGTTCTTCGTGTCCCGTCTGTTTCTCTGCCCTTCTCTCCTAGTGTCTCCTGTCGAAACCCCCGCAGGCCGGGGCAGCTCTGTGATGCTAGGTGCTTCTGCGCCCACTGAGGCCAGATAAGGCAGCCAGCTAGAAGAACAAATCCCATGTGCAGGCAACAGCTTTTTGGATAGCCCCATTCCACTTGTTCTGGACCTAGACAAGGATCAAGCTGCACATCTGCTACAGATGTGCTGGGAGGCCTAGTTCCAGACTGTATAAGTTCTTTGATTGGGGGTTCAATCTCTGGGAGCCTGAAGTGTCCATGTTAGTTGACAATGTTGGTCTTCCTGTGGAGTTCCTGTCCCCTTCAGGGCCCTCAACCCTTCTCCCAACTCTCCCATAAGAGTTCCTAATCTCCATCCACTGTTTGGCTGTGGGGCTTTGTATCACAAAAGGAGTAGATCTGAAGAAATTATCAAAACCTTCAATGATAAAAAAAAAAAACCTAGAAGAATGAATTTCCCTAACTTGGCAATACACTACAATGATATTGAAAACCATTTACTACTGCTATGAAGACACAAAATAGATATGGATAGAATGGTGACATCATCACTGGCATGCATAGTTGACGAGTATATAATAATTTCTCCTAGTAATACTTCTTATATAGAAAGTCATTCACATGAACATTAGGAAAATCTGGAGCTTATACATGAAAGATTACTGCAGATTAATTATGGAGAGACAGAATGTTGTGAAACCAATTTCTACCACCTTTGTTTCATACCTTTTCCTTGGATTTTTTTTAGCTGATATACTTGCAGTGTGGCTTTCTCCTAAACCATGGGGAGGAGCAAGAGATAATGCAAGATAACTATTCTCACCCATAAGAGCCACACAGCTGCAGTTCTGGAGCATCTAATCTCTATAAAAAGCAAGTAGCACATGGTCCACTTAAAGACCCTCTATAAAGCCCTCAATAATATCTACACAGAGTGTTTTATTCTGAAGAAATCCAGCATTCTGGGCTCTACCAGCTCCAAAGATGAAGGCACTCTAGCGAGTTCATATTCCTGATTTGAATCACCTTAAGGAATTCTGAGGAGGAGGAGGAGGAGGAGGAGGAGGAGGAGGAGGAGGAGGAGGAGGAGGAGACATCCATCTTTATTTGTTGGTTTTATCTCTAGGAACAATCCAGAGCATTTGCTGGAGTGTGGGAGACTGAGTACATTACTTTTTTTTATTTCTTTTTAGTTTTGGAGACAGGCTTTCACTGTATAGATTTGGCTGTCTTGGAACTCACTCTGTAGACCAAGCTGGCCTTGAACAGAAATTGGTCTGCCTCTTCCAAGTGCTGGGATTAAATAAACACTTAAAGAAATGTTCAATCTGTAGTCATCAGGGAAATGTAGATCAAAAGAAATCAGATTCCACCTTACACCAATCAGAATGGCTAAGATCAAAACCTCAAGTGACAAAACATGTTGGTGAAGATGTGCAATAGAGAAACACTCTTTTCTCCCTTGCTGGTGGGACTGCAAACTGCTAAAACCACTCTGGAAATCAACCTGGAGGTTCCTCAGAAAATTGAAAATAGATCTACCTGAAAATCACCTGAAAATCCAACTACCCATTCTTAGTCATATACCCAAAAGATGCCCCATGATACAGGTGCACATGTTTCACTATGTTCATAGTGGACTTATTTGTGATAGCGAGAAGCTGGAAACAGCCCATGTCTGACAATGGAAAGCTGGATACAGGAAATGTGGTCCATTTACACAATGGAATACTATTCAGCTATTAAGAGCTATTAATAGCTGAGGACATGATAAATTTTTCAGGAAATTGGATAGAACTAGAAAATATCATCCTGAGTGTGGTAACTTATGCCCAAAAGGACATGCATGATACGTACTTAGTAATAAGTGGATATTAGCCAAAGAAGTACAGAATACCTAGGATACAATCCACAGAATTTAAGAAGGCTCACAAGCAGGGGGTTCCATGTGAGGAAGGATGCTTCAATCCCACTTGGGAGTGAGAAAAAATAAACAATTCCTGGAGGCAGAGGGAGGGAGGGACCTGGGTAGAAGAGGAAAGGGAGAGGAGAAAGGGGGAACATGAACAGGTATGGGGTGTGGAGACAGGAAAGAAGCCCTGAGGACCTGCAGAATAAAAGGAAATATGCCTCCTTTGGGAGTGGGAGTGGGCAGCACCTTCTTGAAAGTACCAGTGACCTGGGAGATGAGAGCCTCTCAGGACTCAAAGGGAGTGACCTTAGATGAGATGTCCAACAGTGAGAAGAGGGAATTTGGAGGGTCCACTTCCACTAGAAAGACAAGACACCAAGTAGAGGGACTGGGTTGCCATCCACAGTCAAAACCTCTAAAGCAGAATTGTTCTGGTCTAAAAGAACTGTAGGAACAAAAATGGAGCAAAGACTGAGGGAAAGGTGGTCCAGTCACTGGCCAAACTTGGGATCCATCTCAAGGGGATGCTCCAAGAATTGATACTTTTATTGATGCTGTGCTATGCTTAGAGATAGGGGCCTAGCATGGCTGTCTTCCAAGAAGTCCAACAAGCAGCTGAGTAAGACAGATACAGATACTTACACTCATTCATTGAAATAAAATCGGACTTGTGTGGTTGAATTAGAGAAAAGCTGAAAGAAGCTGAGGATGAGCGTGACACTATAAGTGGGGTCCCTAATATAGACCCCTGAGATTTCACAGACACTGAGCCAACAGCCAGGCAGCATAAACAAGCTGTTCTGAGGCTCCCACACATATATAGCAGAAGACTGCATGATCTGGCCTCAGTGAGAGAAGATGTATCTAAACCTCAAGACAGTTGAGGCCCCAGGGATTGGATAGACCTAGTAGGGAGTGGGCATTCTCTGGTAGACAGTGATGAGCAGGAATGGGATTAGGAACTGTTGGAGTGTGAAGTGACCATGATGGAAAGGTCTGCGTTTATGCAAGGATTATATGGCTACAGATGTTGCTTGGGGACAGTGCTCCCAACAGGAGAGACCAAAACTGAGCCACATATATGGCATCATTCCCCAGGATGAACTGCCAGTAACCTGGTTGGAGATAGGCTGCATTGTATCACCCCCTCTCTAGAAAAGACAACGCTTTGTCATTACTTGAGGAGATACTTTTCTGGCTAAGGAAGTATCTTTCTTGAATGTAGTGCTTCTTCCCAATACACAGTTTTGTAGAATGCCTTATATGGAATTTCAGAACATTTGTTGACCACCGTGGCATTCTACACAGTATTGCACCTGACCAACAAACTTATTTCATAGCCAGAGAAATGTAACAATGTGCCCACAATGGAAATTAAACATTTCATGTCTGGAGTGTAGAAGATCCTTTGGGGAATCTCTTGGTAATACCAAGTTTTGCTTAAAGTAAAGTAGAAAATGCAAGAGCCTCATCCACACAGGATGAAGTGAGCACAGATACATCAGAAATACAGAAATACAGGGTCACTCCTCCAGGGAAAGGGTCAAAATTTGCTGAGGTGCTAGTAGGGGAGGAAGGAGGAACTAGAAAATGAGTAGTAGAGGAAGGAAATTATAAGTATTAACTAAGCCCACATGAGCCTTAATGGAAAAGAGGATTCTGTCATCAATGTTTTGTTTTATTTTGGTAAAAATACATTTATGCATATTTGTGTTTTCTTTTCTTAATTTATTTACCAGGTAATATAACATCAATACAGAGAATATCAATAGTAGTCACATTTAAGTTCAAAATAACAAAAGAATATTTCTTGGCAGACATTGCCACTTATATGTAATTTGTAATGTGTTTGCAGGTGTGTATGTCTCCCTATGAGTACTGAGATATTATAAGATTTGAACCTATACAGGTCTTATGAATGTGCAAAATTCTCTTTGAGGACATATCAGCCAGTCCTTTTCTGTCTTGATATTTTCTTTGACCTCACTGATGACTTCTGCCCCTCAATGAACTACTTTTCCAAATAGATCTCTGAGCCTTGAGTGGTAGGTATTGTTGCTATATACAAATTTGTGGTAAGGAGATACTCCTGCAGACAAACCTTATTTATGTCTTCAAATAGGAAAAAATGAGCTGTTCCCTTACTATTCCCTTTACTTCTGCTGACTGGAATTCAAGTTGCTGATATTCTTTACATATTAATAGTACATTGTAGAGCTATTGCAAAATCCAGGGCCTCTGTGATAGCCATCAACAATGTGCAATGTTGTCACTAAGCTCCACACTCTGATGGCATTCACTCTTCCTTCTCTTTTTAAATCAGTTGCTTTTTTGAATCAATACTCTATGATATTCCCAATCACAGTAGAGGCAACTTTGATTTGGTTTATGTCTTAGTTTCTATTGTTATAACAAAACACCATGGCCAAAAGGAACATGTGAGAAAAGTGTTTGTTTATATATGTACCATGGTGACATATGTTAATAGAATGTAGCCAAGGCACACAATTTGATGCAGAAACTCAGTGAGAGTTCATTCTTTAATGCTTGTTGCTGGCTTCATGGTGGTGAAAGCCCTCTTTCATATAAATCCAAGAACAGCTTGCCTAGAGGTGCCACTGTCCACAAGCAGTAGCATCATTTCATATTAATTATTAATTAAGAACATGACTTAAACATATACCTACAGGTCAAAATAAGGGTAGTCATTCCTCAGTTGAGATTTTCTGTTCTCAATATGTTTAGGTTTGTGTACTCATGAATGAAATCATTTTCTATTCAAACTTAGAAGTTGATATTACATTAGGCAGGTACTGTCCTGTGTTGTAAGTAGTAACCTTGTACATTATTTAAAATTTTTGTAGGAGTTTTTAGTCTCTAGTTAAGACAAAACATAAAGATATATTGAGTATAATCTTACACATTAAAACTGTTAAAGTTTCAGTAAAGTGGTTTATCTTTGTACTTCTGAAGAGAATTTGAATCTGGTCTAACTAAAATAACATAACACTTTGGGATAAAGATACATACTAGCACCCCTGCACTAGAAGCCAAGATGGAAAAAACCTCAACAACCACCATGAACTTCCCCCTGGTGCTGTGGTAGACAGGGAGGAAAGTAATCCAGACACTGAAGAACACCAGCATGCTGAATGTTAGGAACTTGGCTTCATTGAATCTGTCAGGAAGATTCCTGGCCATGAAAGCCACAGTGAAGCTCCCCAGAGCCAAGGAGCCCAAGTATCCCAGGACAATGTGGAATGCAATGGCTGAGCCTTTGTTGCAAACAATGATGGTCTTCCCATGCTCAGACTGTCTATCTCTGTCAATAAAGGGAGGAGATGTTACAAGCCAGATTCCACAGAGAACAAGTTGTATTAGGGTACAAATGGGAATGACCAAGTTAGGTGTTCCTGATGTCAGCATCCATCTCATCTTTATTCCTGGTGTAGTAAGTTTGAAAGCCATGACCACAGTTATTGTTTTGGCCAACACAGTAGAAAGAGTGACTGTGAAAAATACTCCAAATGTGGTCTGCTGCAAGATGCAGCTGGCCTGGTTGGGATGTCCAATGAAGAGCAATGAGCAGAGAAAACACAAAATGAGAGAGATGAGCAGGATATAGCTGAGAATACGGTTATTGGACTTGACAATAGGAGTATTCTTGTACTTCACAAAGGTGACTAGTACTAGAACTGTGATGGCAGAGAAGCCCAGAGCCATGCAGCCTAGAGTCTTCCCCAATGGATCTTCATAAGCCAGAAATGACACAGTTCTTTGGAGGCAGTGGGTTTGCTCTAAATTGGCATACTTGTCATCTGGACATCTCACACATTGCTCCATACCTGCTGGCAAACAACAGACCCTCATAAGATGTCATATTTCTGTATTTTATACTTCAGTGTTTGTATTATTCAGAGGATACCTAAATAATTAATTTATTTTTGATCATGTATTCAATTCCTTGTTGTTTGGGCACCGCTGACTTAAGTTTGAATGAAAAAAAGAATGAACGAAAGAAAGAAAGAAAGAAAGAAAGAAAGAAAGAAAGAAAGAAAAGAAAGAAAGAAAGAGATAAAGAATGAAAGAAAAAGTAAGAAAGAAAGAAAGAAAGAAAGAAAGAAAGAAAGAAAAAGAAAAAGAAAGAAAGAAAGAAAAGAAAGAAAGAAAAACATACAGACTTTGGTGTTTTTCTGTTCATTATGAATAATCATGTGCATAATCTAAGATTAGTCAGTTCCTGAAATCTTAAACACACTACGCACAGATCTGAGCAATGTGCAGACATAGTTCTCAATGCCAATTCATGAAATGAATTACACACCTCATTGACTTTGAGGGTTGTGCCCTGACATATACACAAGAGCATGTATTTCCTCATGCAAATGCTGTTTGCATAAAGCAGTATTTCCCTTCTTGAACTTGTATGGCTCACAGAACTGTACATGTCACCCACATTGTGATAAGGTCTTTTATTTCCCAGCTACATATTCAAAGCTGTATGGAAGGAAGTTTATATACATTCACACTCATCTCTGTTTCCTTAGCTAGGCTCTGATTACTGGTGAGTACTATCATATCTTTGTGTGCATTCTTGATATCTTCACTCTTGTTCTAATTCTTTTAAAGCAAAAACTTCATCCTTTAAGTCATCTAATCTTTTAAATGTGTTTCCTTAAATAACAACTGATGCTGTGATCATATGGTCTTTGTCAGGGACCAAGCTGGCTGATAGGAGGGAAAGATTGTGAACCAATCATGTAGTCAAGTTGCTTTATACAAAGAATCAAGGAAGATTAAGCATACCCATAGACTATGACTAATTTTTTGTTCAAAAATAGGTACAAATGTCTTTTGAAAAATATAAAATAATTGACTATTATATAGTGAGAGAAATAATTTGTTTGTACAATATATTTCAGGTTACTTGTAGGGTGCAAAAAAGTGTTGATGGCATTCAAAGGATTAAAGTGTGAAACACATAGATTTCAGATCTTCAGTTTACATCTAGCCCATTTCACATTTCTAGTTTGGAAAGAGAAGATACTCAAGATCAGAAATTATTTTTCTGCACGAAAACATGTACCTGTCTCATTGGAAATCTCATTTTCTGGGCACTGAGCACAATCAAAACAGCAGTCTGCTGTTTGTTCATGATGAATTTTCCTGAATCCAACTGAGCATGTCACACTACACATGGAGGTGGGAACCTGAAGTCATATATATCATATATGAACATATTAATATACATCATATAAATATACACAAATATATACACAAATATATACATACATGTACATTGTCATTAACAGAAATGGCTATGAATATTCTGCTGCTAACCAGCCTCACTTATCAATTCAAGGTACTTTTTTTAGAACCTTGAAATTCCCTGAAGTTTATACAATATTTACTATATCATCTGATATTATATCTGTAATATTTGGGTTGTAGAGATTAAATATTTCCTTTCTATGCTGATAATTTATAAATAAAAAAATAAGGATACTGAGTTTGGTGGGGAGAGATGGTAGGGTAGATCAGGAAAACTTTGTTTGATGAATATGAATGAAGTATATTGTTTAAGACTCTCACAGAATTAATTAAAGTTTCTCTAAGTTTAAAAGAAAACCTTGAATGTGGAGAGAAATTTCTGTTAATGATTACATGCTGGACTTCATTAGGCAATCAAGATGCTCACACAGAATCATAAAATTTTGTGTATTATGTATTGTTACAAAATTTTATTTATTTATAAATTTATGTACATAAAACTTAAAATTTCATAAATGTGCTTCTGTAGTGTGGGGTGAGTATGCATATGTGAACATTTGATCATGTAACCTAGAGGTCTTTGATCCCTATTACCTTGATTAATAGGATGTTGTGTGTTACCAAATTTTGATGCTGGTGACTGAGAATGGGCCTTTTGCAAAAGTAGCAAGTGACTTTTTTTCTATATTCTTTGTTTACATTCCAAGTGACTTCCCCTTTCTCGTTTCTGCCCTCCCCATAATTCCCTCAAGCCCTTTTCCCTCTGCTCATTCCCCAAACACCCCCTTCCATTTCTCTGTCCTGGTAATCCCCTACAATGCAGCAAGTGATCTTAACCACGCTACTAACACTTCATGCTACATATTTTAAATTTTAAATATACTGAAAAGAATGAAAATTATGGTATCCATACCATTGTTACTCCTGTGGCCCATTCCAAGTCTTCAGATATATGAAGTTTTTGGCTCTGTGGTAAATATGGAAAATAGCTTCCTATTTTCACTCTCAATCCAAGGCCTTGTGGAAAATTCCAAATGTCAAAAATGTCATACACTGCACATTGATTTTCTCTATGATTCATCTTCACCAGTTCTCCAATAGGGTTAGTAAATACCCTGGTCTTCAGCATGGAAGCCACCTAAAGGAGATGCATTATTAGATGATTACATATTCTTATGAAATCAAGACAATATGAAATTGAGAACTTACCCTAATTTTTAACTGGCTTCCAAAAAGCAGCTGTATTAATGTTATTCCATGTAGTAAATATAATAAATTTCATAGGCAATTAAAAATTAATATACTTCACATTAATCTCCCAAGTGCTAGAACAAATGCTTACCAAATAACAAATAACATGGGGCATGTGTATGTGTGTGTGCAAAGAAAGTTGGAAGCCTGAATGCCTGTAAGTTATGGAATTAGGGATTGGCACTTGCTCAATCATGTCCATAGAGTGTATATATGTGAAATGAACATAAACTCAAAAAATTGTGCAGTGCTCACTATTTATGTTTTTATGAGTTATTTTAAATGGATAATTATTAATCACAGTGCATATATCAAACGTAGGAACGTTACTAACATATATCAAGGCAGCATGCCAGCATCCAAACCCAGTTCACCGACAACAGGAAGTCCTGGATACCCCAGCACACCAGAAAAACAAGATTTGGATCTAAAATCACTGATCAGGATGCTGATAGCAAAACACATAGCTAAATCTCTTAAAGAAATACAGGAGAAAGTGGATCAAAAGTTAGAAGCCCTTAGAAGGCAAAAAATCACAAAGGGAGACAACTTTGAAGATAGAAAACCTTGGGAAGAAATCAGGGGCCATAGATGCAAATATCAACAATAGAATACAAGAGATAGAAGAAAGAATCTCAGATGCCGAAGATACCATAGGAACCATTGATTCAACAGTCAAAGAAAATGCTAAATGCAAAAAGCTTGTAACCCAAAACATCCAGGAAATCCAAGACACAATGAAAAGACCAAACCTAAGGATTATAGGTATAGATGAGAGTAAAGATTTACAATTTAAAGGACCAGCAAATATCTTCTACAAAATTATGGAAGAAAACTTCCCCAACCTAAACAGAGAGATGCCCATGAATATACAAGAAGCCTACAGAACTCCAAACAGACTGGACCAGGACAAAAATACCTCCTGTCACATAATAATCAAAATCAAAACCCCAAATGTACTAAACAAAGAAAGAATATTAAGGGCAATAAGAGAAAAAGGCCAAGTAACATATAAAGGAAGATCTATCAGAATTACACCAGGATTCTCACCTGAGACCATGAAAGCTAGAAGGTCCTGGACATATATCATGCAGAGAACACAAATTTCAGCCAAAACTACTATACCCAGCAAAACTCTCAATCGCCATAGATGGGGAAACCAAGGTATCCCATGACAAAACCAAATTTGCACGATATCTTTCCACAAACCCAGCCCTACAAAGGATAATAGGGGGAAAACACCAACACAAGGAGGGAAACTACACCACGGAAGAAGCAAGATAGAAACCTCGTCTCATCAAACCCAAATGAAGATAACCTCTCAAATATAAAAAGTGATTTCAAAAATGTCAGGAGGTAGTAATTACTATTCCTTAATATCTCTTAACATCAATGGACTCAATTCCCCAATATAAAGATATAGACTAACAGACTGCATACGGAAATAGGACCCTACATTTTGCTGCATACAGGAAACAAATCTCAGTGTCAAAGACAAACACTACCTTAGAATAAAAGGCTGGAAGACACTTTTAAAAGCAAATGGTCTCAGGAAACAAGCCGGAATAGCCATTCTAATATCAGATAAAATTGACTTTCGACCTAAAGTCATCAAAAGAGACATGGAAGGTCACTTCTTACTGGTCAAAAGAAAATCCACCAAGAAGAACTCTCAATACTGAACATCTATGCTACAAATGCAAGGGCACCCTCATTCATAAAAGAAACTTTACTAAAGCTTAAAGCACACATTGCACCTAATACAATAGTTGTGGGTGACTTCAACACCCCACTCTCCTCAATGTACTGATCAGGAAAGCAGAAACTAAACAGGGACCCAGTGAAATTAATTGAAACTTTGGACCAATTGGACTTAACAGATATATATATATATATATATATATATATATATATATATATATATATATATATATAGAGAGAGAGAGAGAGAGAGAGAGAGAACATTTCATCCTAAAGCAAAAGAATATACGTTTTTCTCAGCACCGCATGCTACCTTCTCCAAAATCGATAATATAATTGGTCACAAGACAGATGTCAACAAATACAAGAAGATCGAACTAATCCCATGACTCCTATCAGATCACTATGGAGTAAGAGTGGTCTTCAATAGCAATAAAAAAAACCCAGAAAACCCACATACATATGGAAAACTGAACAATACTCTACTCAATGACACCTTAGTCAAGGAAGAAATAAAGAAAGAAATCAAAGACTTTTTAGGATTCAATGAAAATGAAGGTATGACCTACCCAAATCTATGGGACACAATAATAGCAGTGCTAAGAGGAAAACTCATACCCCTCAGTGCCTCCAAAAAGAAACTGGGGAGAGCATACACTAGGAGCTTAAGAGCACACCTGAAAGCCCTGGAACAAAAAGAAGGTAATTCACCCAGGAGGAGTAGAAGACAGGAAATTCTCAAACTAAGGGCTGAAATCAATTGAGTAGAAACAAAGAGAACCATACAAAGAATCAACAAAACCAAGAGCTGGTTCTTTAAAAAAATCAACAAGATAGATAAACCCTTAGCCAGACTAACCAAAGGGCACAGAGACAGATTCCAAATTAACAAAATTAGAAATGAAAGGGGGTGTATAACAACAGAAACAGAGGAAATTCAAAAAATCATCAGATCCTACTACAAAAGCCTATATTCAACATAACTGGAGAATCTGGAGGAAATGGACAATTTCCTAGGCAGATACCAAATACCAAAATTAAATCAGGATCAATTAGATCAGCTAAAGAGTCCCATAACCCCTAGAGAAATAGAAGGGGTTTATAGAAAGTCTCCCAACCAAAAAAAGTACAGGACCAGATGGTTTTAGTGTAGAATTCTATCAGACCTTCAAAGAAGACCTAACATCAATACTCTTCAAACTATTCCACAAAATAGAAACAGAAGGAACACTGCCCAACTCATTCTACAATGCCACAATTACGCTGATACCAAAAGCACACAAAGATCCTACAAAGAAAGAGAACTACAGGCCAATTTTCCTTATGAATATTTGATGCAAAAATACTAAATAAAATTCTTGCCAACTGAATCCATCAAAACGATCATTCACCATGATCAAGTAGGCTTCATCCCAGGGATGCAGGGATGGTTCAATATAAGTAAATCCACCAATGTAGTCCACTACATAAACAAACTCAAAGAAAAAAAACCACATGGTCATCTCATTGGATGCTGAAAAAGCATTTAGCAAAATTCAGCATCCTTTCGTGCTAAAAGTCCTGGAAAAAACAGGAATTCAAGTTCCATACCTAAATATAGTAAAAGCAATATAAAACAAACCAGTAGCCACCATCAAAATAAATGGAGAGAAACTTGAAGCAATCCCACGAAAATCAGGGACTAGACAAGGCTGCCCTCTCTACATATATCTTTTCAATATAGTACTTGAAGTTCTAGAGAGAGCAATTAGACAACATAAGGAATTCAAAGGGATACAAATTGGAAAGGAAGAAGTCAAACTATCACTATTTGCAGATGATGTGATAGTATACTTAAGCGACCCAAAAAACTCCACCAGAGAACTCCTACAGCTGATAAACAACTTCATCAAAGTGACTGGCTATAAAATCAACTCAAGCAAATCAGTAGCCTTCCTGTACTCAAAGGACAAGCAGGCTGAGAAAGAAGGTAGGGAAATAACACACTTCACAATAGCCACAAACAATATAAAGTATCTTGGCATGAGTCTAAACAAACAAGTGAAAGATATGTATGACAGGAACTTCAAGTCCTTGAAGAAAGAAACCAAAGAAGACCTCAGGAGATGGAAAAATATTCCAGGCTCTTGGATTGGCAGGATCAATAAGGTAAAAATGGCCATCTTGCCAAAAGCAATCTACAGATTCAATGCAATCTCCATCAAAATCCCAAATCAATTCTTCATAGATCTAGAAAGAGCAATTCTCAAATTCATCTGGAATAACAAAAAAACCCAGGATAGCTAAAACTATTCTCAACAATAAAAGGACTTCTGGGGGAATCAATATCCCTGACCTCAAGCAGTACTGCAGAGCAATTGTGTTAAAAAAAAAAACTGCATGGTATTGGTACAGCGACAGGCAATTAGATCAGTGGAATAGAATTGAAGACCCAGAAATGAACCCACAGAGTTATGGTCACTTGATCTTTGATAAAGGGGCTACAACCATCCAGTGGAAAAAGATAGCCTTTTCAACAAATGGTGCTGGTTCAACTAGAGGTCAACATGCAGAAGAATGAGAATTAACCCACTCTTATCTCCTTGTACTAAGATCAACTCCAAGTGGATCAAGGACCTCCACATAAAACCAGACACATTGAACCTAATAAAAAAGAAACTGGGGAAGACCCTGGAGGACATGAGCACAGGGGGAAAGTTTCTGAACAGAACACCAATAGCTTATGCTCTAAGATTAAGAATTGACAAACGGGACCTCAATTACAAACTTTCTGTAAGGCAAAGGACACGATCAGAAGGACAAAACAGCCATCAACAAATTGGGAAAAGATCTTCACCAACCCTACATCCGACAGAGGGCTAATATCCAATATATACAAAGAACTCAAGAAGTTAGACCCCAAAGAACCAAATAACCCTATCAAAAAATGGGGTACAGAGCTAAACAAAGAATTTTCACCAGAAGAAATTCGGATGGCTGAGAAGCACCTTAAAAGATGTTCAACATCATTAGTCATCAGGGAAATGCAAATCAAAACAACCCTGAGATTCTACCTCACACCAGTCAGAATGGCTAAGATTAAAAACTCAAGAGACAACAGGTGCTGGCGAGGATGTGGAGAAAGAGGAACACTCCTACACTGTTGGTGGGATTGCAAGATGGTACAACCGCTCTGGAAATCAGTCTGGCCGTTCCTCAGAAAATTGGGCATGACACTTCCAGAGGACCCTGTCATACCACTCCTGGGCATATACCCAGAGGATTCCCCTGTATACAATAAAGACACATGCTCCACTATGTTCATAGCAGCCTTATAATAGCCAGAAGTTGGAAGGAGCCCAGATGTCCCTCAAAGGAGGAATGGATACAGAAAATGTGGTATATTTATACAATGGAATACTACTCAGCAATTAAAAATAATGAATTCATGCAATTTGTAGGCAAATGGTTGGATCTGGAAAATATCATCCTAAGTGAGTTAAACCAAATCACAAAAGAATACACATGAAATACAATCACTGATAAGTGGATATTAATGAGCCTAGAAGCTCTGAATACTCAAGGCATAATTAGCAAATCATAAGATTCCCAAGAAGAAGGAAGGAGAGGACCCTGGTCCTGAAAAGACTGCATCCAGTTTTTTAGGAGAGTACCAGAACAGAAAAAAGGCATGGGGGTGTGATGGGGGAATAGGCGGGAGGCGGGGTTGGGGGAAGCTGACTTATGGGACATAGGGTGAAGGGAAAACTTGCCAAGGGGAAAGCCTTCGGAATGTAAACAAAGAATATAGAAAATAAAAACATAAAAAAGTATATATAAATTTAAAAAAAGATATCACATTGCAAAATCTAAGCATCATCAAATGTAGGAAACTTTACCTGCTGACAGTCAAGGAATACTCCTTTGTATTTTCTGTTTTTCTGAGACTGTACTAGCTGTAAAATGAGTTCATGGTATGTGTGGGCCACAGCATACACAGCATTATATAAATTGTAACCTTCTTCACTTAGGTCCATGTGAAATTTCTGCTGTGCTAACCATTCCCATGTGTTGTTGAATATAAAATGATCAAGTATGCTATTGTTTTTAGAGGTTGAACAATTAAAATAGTTCCATCCAAGTTTAGTTTGAGAAAGGTCTATTGGGTATGTGGAAATGTCCATTGTTTGCATAAAGTTCCAAAATTTTGAAATCTCACCATGGTGGTGTGCAAAAGTGACAGTCCCATCAAAGAAATCAAGGCTGAAATCACTTTTCTTTGAGATAACATCCCATTGTGAGGTTGTGATCCAGATTCTCCGTATTCCTAAATGTTCCCATCTTTTAAAGCTGATTTCTAGAGTAGAGTTTCTTTCACCATAAATGATAACAACCTTTGCTGATGAAGTTATGATTTCTTTATCATATATCATAGCCCTTGCCATATATATCTGCATGGTTTCTGGTATCACATTAATAAAAGATAAACAGATCCCATGTCTTTGCATTTCTTCTCTCAAGTCTAAGTGAAACTGTAAACCCTGGTCATTATTTGAGATGACTACTCCTATCCAAGTCCATTTAAAATGAAGCATCAAGGAGACCATGGCATGGGGCAAACATGTGTCCTTGGATGCTATCTGAGAGACATAGGGAAACTGGCCATGGTCATTCAAGTTAGGATGAAATGGTCCAAAGAAAACCTAAAGGATGTGGAAATGACAATTGAACATCTTCCTGAGTAATATGATTGGTAGGATGTTTGGTCTAATATATGAGTAATGTTACTCAACTTTCAGAATTCTGTTTAAAGGATAGTAAGATTCCCTTATGAATATGATGTATTATTCCTAATATATTACAGACTATGCCTGACAAGCCTGAATATTCTAGGAAATAATTTTGGCCCTTCTCCCAATACACCTATGATCTTAGTATCTAATGTTTAAAATATATGAATAGCAGCACAAATGCATGCTGCCTAAGTTTTCTTGCTAGACACATGTGGTGGAATAAAAAGGTGTTAACTCATCCAGTGTCATACATTCTCACCTTTGGTTTCCTATCATTAACAGCCAGTTTTAAGGCTGTCGTCCATGATGGTCCTGTCAGTTGTATATCACATCTATGCTTGACTCCACAGTCATAATTAATAAAACTCCAAGTAGGATGTTGCGGTGAATATTTATCATCCAGAAATCGCAATGTGTCTTCACACATGCCCGTAATGATGGAAAACATCAAAGACATGTTGGGTAAAAGCTGAGGATTCTTGTTGATCTCATTGGTAGCAAAATACATTACCAAAAAATGCTCATAATTTCTTGCTGGTATTCTAGATGAACGAAAACTGGTGATTAAGGAGAAAGTAAAAAACATGAAATTTTTTATTCAATTTCAGTGAACATTGCACTACAAGACATGATAAATTGTTATAAAAGGCTACATTTCCAGAAATAAGCCCAGGCAATTAGACATTATGAGAGTTGAAATCAATTTAAGAATTCATGTCGCTCTTATATGATAATTTTATATTTGTTAAAATCCATGAAGAGCTTGTTTTATCTCTGAATGTCATCCAAGAGCTAGATTACAGTCTTAGAGAGTAAGACCTCATACTATACAAGAGTCTTAGAGTTCTAATTCCAGAAAACAAAAAAAAAACATGACTTGAACTATATATCTAATCCATAACCTTCTCCTTCAATTTTTATTAGTTAAAGGTTTTTAAGTATCAAATATCTTAATTATATTAAGTATTTTAAGACTCAAATAATACATCAAGGTATTTCATTTGACTCATATTCATATCTTTTGGGACCCTAAAATATCATTAACACATCTTTAACAATATCCATAACTTAGGATCCTATTTCCCTTTTAAAGATTTATTTTATTTCTGTGAGAATACTGTTTCTATCTCTTGATACACCAGAAAAGACATCAAAGACAATTACAGAGGGTTATGAGCCACCATATGGTTGCTGGGGATTGAACTCAGGACATCTGGAAGAGTCGTCAATGCTTTCAACCACTGAGCCATCTCTCAGGCCTTGGGATCCTATTTCTAATCCTTGAGTACTAAATTATGTTTCAAGTTATATAAAATATTGTTTGGAATTGAATCATAGTAAAAGAGTATATAATATTAGATAGTGAATCATTAGGAAATATATTCAAGTGCTCGGTGCTGGTGGCACACACCTGTAATCCCAGCACTTGGGAGGCAGAGTCAGGTGGAATTCTGAGTTCAAGGTCGGCCTGGTCTACAGAGTGAGTTCCAGGATAGCCAGGGCTACGCAGAGAAACCCTGTCTCCAATATATATATATTCAAAAACAATTATATGATACTACCTGACTGAGTGAGAGTGTTTAAAGTATACGATATATCTGTATAAATTGTCTAACCATCAGTTTACTTAAAAAATATATTCATGTTTCTATAGAGAATTTATTTAATTGGTAAGAAAATTTTATAAATAGGAAAATAGGACAAACTCATTCAAGTTAAATATAAAAAAAATGCTCATGTCCTGTAAAATGAGAAAAATCACCAGGAATGATATTTCCAGGATGGATTTATAATGCTCTGTTAACATTTATAAATGTTAATGCTCATCAAACATAATAATTCTTTTGTGATACATGTCATTTAAATTTAAATATCCTTTTGAATATATGTAAAATGATACAATATACCACAAAACCAGATTATTATCCTTTAGGGCTCAATTAAACATCAATTTGATGTTACCTTTTAGTGTCAATGTTACTATGTCAATTTACTAGAAATATATCAGATTTCTATTAACACCTCAGTTTACCTAATTCTCTGCCTAACTTTACATGTTGTCTGAGCACTGAGATCTTTCCTTCATACGAAAGGTGTTCAATTGTTCCAGCATAGTCTCAAAGTGCTTCTGTTGCTATTGGCAATTTCCTCTCATCAGGAGTAAAAACACCAAACATGCTCTTTTATACAGATTTACATTTTTCAATTGAGTGTTTAGAGCTGTTTTTAATTTTAAACTATAAACTGCATAGATAATGTTCATATATTTTAAATATAATCCCTACTACTTATTATAAAGGTGTCATGAATGAGGTTATTCATAATTTTCCCAATGAGTTGTGGGATAACATAGGATACAACAGAATGGAATTTCCACTGAACTGACATCCAAGAATAATAATTTGAAGGCACCATCAGTATCAAAGTGTGAACACTGCATTGTGGCTAACAATTGGAAAATATATTCTTAAAATCCAAAATAGGTGCAAATTAAATAAGAATAGGATAAAAATCAAAGACAGGAAGGCACAGGAAACCTAAGTCCAAAGAAGAGAGAAGTCCTAGACAGAATGAATAGGTAACAGGTGAGCTATTTCAACACTTCTTTCTTCCTAACTATGATCTTCAGCTACCACTGATATCATCTCACACTTGGGATCTGAGAACTATGTAGATATATTGAGAACAGATTCTTATCTACAAGAAGTATAATAAGCCTCTGAGAATTTCTCAAGTGTTCTATTTATTCACTAATTAAGATCAATATTGACCACCTATCTGACACTGATCATGAACCTAATCTGTGACTGGGCATATGCAGAAGTGGACCAAAATAATACTCTAGTAGCAGGATCTCAAACCTGATAGCCTTCCACATGTATACTCACAATTATACATGTAATATTAAACATTTAATCTTGTATAGTACACACATAAATATTTCAAAGTATGAATGTATGCCAAATTGTTAGAGACCAAAGGTTAAGTAAATTTTTTTATGAAGGCCTTTAGAATGCATGCTAATATAGTAATCCTTGGCAAAAAATTGAAGAGAGGCAGTGATGCAGCCTCATTAAATGGAGCTCTTGATAGTGGTATGAATTTTTAATTCAAGGCAGATGAAGACACCTTGTGCAATGGAATCTTTCAACATATGAAATCCACGAGGAGGCAAATTAAGGAATTCACTTTCTCTCAATGTCCAGCTTTGTGGATTGCAGCTCAATGTACTAAAACTAAACTAAACTGTGACACATTTGAAAGTATCCAAATAGTAAGAAACATGAGAGTTAATTTTAGTAGTTGCTAAGGTTACAGTGGGAAGAACAGGACAGAAAAATCACAGTTTGTCCACACAACTACATATTTCTAATTAATAATATTGAAGAAGGAAATTAAGATGAAAATTTACCTGAAATAGATAAGTTCCTTATAATATCCTTCTTCTATGGGGTTCTCCTGTACTATAAGAACAAAACCACAGTCATTTTGCAAATCTCCATTGCTATCTTCATTATTCTTTATTCTCCAACAGCAACCAGTTTCAGTTGAACTGCAAAAGATGAAAGAAAAGTTCAGGCCCAAGAAGCAGGTAGTGAAAGCACATAGCTTCTTCATGTCTGCTAGGATATAAGATAGAGCAGTTGTAAAATCTATTTCTTATGAAGACAAACATAACATGCAAATTTAAACTTATATGTCTCTTTTAATATTGCTGCTGTCTGGAAAGCCATTTAAATATATTCCATATTTTCTTCCCACTCATTCTAAGACTTTCTCTCTGGATGCATCTGAAAATTTAGGGCCTCAGGCTCTGCATCTGGGGTCTGATGATTTTGATCAACACATTCTGAAAACATGTTGTGAAAATCATGTTTTCCATACACAGGTGCCATGATTTCATTCTCACCCATGGCATAAGTCCCAGTGACAATCTTTTCCTCAGCCACTTGGGCTAGACCATGTGTCATCAGCTATATGTATAAACACAATTGGCAATCATAATAATGTATTTCATCAGAACTGCCATAGTAAGACAAGAGGTGAAAAGGTCATAAAGGTCCCACGTTATTCAGACTTTGATTTGAATCATGGGACATTATGATTTAAATTGTCTAGTTTCTGGAAGGGATCTCTTATATGCAACATTGAGGTAGGAGTTGAGCATTTTTCTGTTGCACATATATTATTGTATGCTAGTCATGTTTGCAAAATCTCCTAAAACTTGCTATGATTCTTGTTATTTGTACAGGCTGTCATCTGGTAAAAATCCAAAAACACATGGAATTATTTTGAATCATGGGCTACTTTTCCACCCTGGCAGAAGTGGGTGGGTGGGGGAAACACCCTCATGGAAGGAATGGGACATGGTTTGGTATAAGAGGCTTCCATGGAAGGGGTATCTGGAAAGGGGATAATATTTGAAATGTAAATAAGGGAAATATCCGATAAAAAATACAGGAGAACACAGGTAAACAGGTAGAAGCTCTTAAAGATGAAACACAAACTTCCCTTAGAGAATTACAGGGAAACACAACTGATCAGGTGAAGTAACTGAACAAAACCATACAAAATCTAAAAATGGAAATAGAAACAATAAAGAAATCACAAAGTGGGACAATCGTGGGGACAGAAACCCTTGGAAAGAGATCAGGAGTCATAGATGTAAACATCACCAAAAGACTACAGGAGATAGAAGAGAGAATATCAGGTGCAGAAGATATAGAACACATTGACACAACAATCAAAGAAAATGCTAAAGGGAAAATGCTCCTAACCCAAAACATTCAGGAAATCCAGTATGAAACAGGAAGACCAAACCTAAGAATAAATGGTACAGAAGAGAGTGATGATTACCAAATTAAAGGGCCAGAAAATATCTTCAACAAAATTACAGAAGAAAATGTCCTTAACCTAAAGAAAGAGATGCCCATTAACATAAAAGAAGCCTACAAAACTCCAAATAGATTGTACCAGAAAAGAAATTCATCCCATCACATAATAGTCAAACACCAAATGCACAAACAAACAGAAATATTAAATGCAGTAAGGGAAAAGGGTCAAGTAACATATAAATTCACACCTATCAGAATTACACCAGACTTCTCACCAGAGACTATGAAAGCTTGAAAATCCTGGACAGATGTCATACAGACCTTAAGAGAACATAAATGCCAGCCCAGGCTAAAAACCCAACAAAATACCCAGCAAAACTCTCAATTAACCTAGGTGGAGAAACTATTTGGTGACAAAACCAAATTTAAACAATATCTTTCCACAAATCCAGCCATACAAAGGATAATAGATGGAAAACTCCAATACAAGGAGGGAAACTACAGTCTAGAATTAGCAAGAAAATAATCTCTCAAGAATCCCAAAAGAAGATAGTCACTCAAACATAATTCCACCTCTATTTGGTGACAAAACCAAATTTATACAATATCTCTCCACAAATCCAACTGTACAAAGGATAATAGATGGGAAACTCCAACACAAGGAGGTAATCTACATCCTAGAATTAGCAAGAAACTAATCACTTAAGAATACCAAAAGAATTCAAGGCCAGCCTGGTCTACAGAGTGAGTTCCAGGACAGCCCGGGCTACACAGAGAAACCCTGTCTTGAAAAACAAAACAAACAAACAAACAAACAAAAAGAATGCCAAAAGAAGATAGCCACACAACAACAATTCCACCTCTAACAACAAAAACAACTGGAAGCAACAATCACTATTCTTTAATAGAAGCATGTAAAGAAATATTCATCATCCTTAGTCATCAGGGAAATGCAAATCAAACAACCGTGAGATTCCACCTCATACACATTCAGAATGGCTAAGATCAAATCTCAGATGACAGCAGATGTGGTTAAAGATGTAGAGAAAGAGGGACACTCCTCCACTGCTGGTTTGATTGCAAGCTGGTACAATCACTCTAGAAATCAGTCTTGTTTTTCTTCAAAAAATTACACATAGTACTACCTGAGGACCCAGATATACTACTCCTAGGCCTATACCCAGAAGATGCACCAACATTTAATAAGGACATATGCTCCACTATGTTCACAGCATCTATATTAATAATTACCAAAAGCTGGCAAAAAATCGGATGTCCCTCAAAAAGGAATGCACACAGAAAATTCGGTATATTTACAAAATGGAATACTGCTCAGCTATTAAAATCAATGACTTCATGAAATTCACAGGCGAATATATGTATCTAGAAAGTATTCTGAGTGAGGTAACTCAGTCACAAAAGAACACAGAAGGTATGTACTCACTGGCAAGTGGGCATTAGGCAAAATCCGCGGAATACACATGAAACAACTCACAGACCAACTGAAGCTCAAGAGAAATGAAGACTAAAGAGTGGATGCTTCAGTCCTACTTAGAAGGAGAAATAGTATAATCAATGGATGTAGAGGGTGGGAGGGACTTGATATGGAAGAGAGGAAGGTGAAGAGGAAAAGAGGGTCAGAATCAGGTGTGGGAGGAAATGGAGGAGATATACAGAAGGTCAGAAAATTGAACAGTATAGTATATATGTATAGTAATGGGGGATGGGGAACTGGGGGTGGGCAACAAGAAAGTCCCAGATGCCAGGAAAGCAAGAGCTTCTGTGGACCTCATGGGGAAGACATTAGTTGACCTGTTGATCATATCCAAAAGTTAGTCATGCCTCCACTCTCCTCCCCCTAGGATGAGGGATGGGGCCACACACCCATCTCCAAAATTTTAACACAGAATTGCTCCTTTCTAAAGGAAATATAGGGATGAAGAGTGGATTATAGACTGAACAAAAGGCCATACAGAGACTTCCTCACCTGGGGATCCATTTCACATACAGACAACAAACCCAGACACTATTGCTGATGCCAAGAATGGGTTGATGACAGGAGCCTAATACAGCTGTCTCCTGAGAAGCTCCTCCAGATCCTAACCAGTACTAATGTGGATGTTCCAAGCCAACCATTGGACTGAAGCCAGGGACCCCAATGGCAAGTTAGAGGAAGGACTAAAGGAGTTGAAGGTGCCTTATCTGGCATCAATACTAGGGGAAGTCCATGGTCCTGTGAAGGTTTTATGGCTCAATGTAGAGGAATGCTAGGGCAGTGAGGTAGGAATGGATGGGTGGACTGGGGAGCACCTTTGTAGAAGAAGCATTAATGGGGGGATAGGATAGCGGTTTTGCAGAGGGGACACCTGGAAAGGGGATAACATTAGAAATGTAAACAAACAATATACAATTTTTAAAAAAGGACGTCAAGTGCAGATCTAGACAGAGTTGAATGTCAATAGGCTAAAAATATTTTGAATGAAATTCTAAAAAAAATATTATTTTAAGTGACATGCAATTTGGAAACTATAATGATATTCTTAAAATATGTATCATCCAGGCTTGTGGTGCATGTCTTAAATGTCAGAACTCTGAAAACAGAGACAGCTAGGTCTTTCTGTATTTAAAGCCAGTGTGGTATAACTAGAATTTTCCAGGCTAGAAGGGTGAAGAGTCAGATCCTATCTGGAAAAAGATCAAACAAACAAAAGTACACAATATCTAATGATGTGATTTGGGGTAAGTAATGTCAGGTATTACAGAGTTAAATTCATTGTGACATACACATGAGAACATACATATGCCTTGATATTAAAACTTGACATTCTTATCCACACTCTGGCCTTGGAACTCCCGCACAAAAAAAAAAAAAAAAAAAAAAAAAAAAAAAACAAATCTTGTCAGGAAAGCTGTCTCAGTTTGTCTACAGAGTTTTACTTGCAAATGTTTATTGCAAAGAGTCATTGGTCTGGTTTGAAGCCTCTGGCTTCGGTTACTGTAGCAACATTAGATCCTCACTGGGAAATCTCTTGCATACCCTGTTGTTGCCCTATATCATGAAGATCTTGTAGCTTTGGATCTATGGGAGCAGGCCCTTCAAGTGGTCCAGAGGTTCAAAGATGGGGTAGATGTTGTGGTAGACCAACACAAAGTCCTGGATCTGGGCCTGGGTTTTAGCTGTGTTGGTCAGCTCACCTGCTATCTCACATACACACAACCAGGACCAGCTCTCTAGCACTGACCCTGCTAGCTCACTCAATGCTGCAGCCAGCAAGGGACAAATTCAGGGAGGGGCAAGTAGCGAAGGAGAGCAGACAAGTGCCTGGGTTGGGGACAAATTCTCCCAAGTTCCCCCACTCAGGGTGGGCTCATCAGACTGGAGATAGAGAGAGCCATCAGGGCCAATGCTACTGTGATGCCCACACTGCCTGAATTTTAAGAGAAAAACAGGGCATTTTCACCAGGCACATAACTTCATGGTCCTTGCCTGTGACTATATTCAGATGGAGAACTATTTTCTCATATCTGTAACATCCAAACCTCCAACTCAAGTGATATATGTTGTAGTTCAATTTTACCAACACTGAGTTTCTGAACAGAATGTCTTCTGTGACACAATTTGTCTATGTCTTCAACTAAAGAGGCCATTTTCCATTTTTCTGGAGACCAGGCAAAAGATGATATTCATGTGATAAATAATCCATGTTTCTACTGACTATCTTTTACTTAAAGTCCCCTGTCTAGGATATCTAGTTTAAAGTCTGGAATATAGCTGTCATCAAAAATACTTACTGTTCTTATCAGAGGTGTTATAGGACTGGCCTGTTCATCTGCCCTTCTTTGTCTCCCAATCAGAGGCCCATGAGGGCAAGATCCAAGCAGTTAATAGGACTGGCAGGAGCAGGGAGTTCCTCAACACCCATCACTCATGGTCACTATCCCTTGCTTGTATATAAACTATATACAGTATACAGCATTGGATAGGTAATAAGCTAGCTATGCTTAATGTTCAGAGTGCTGGACTTTGGACTCAAAGCCCATGTCAGACTGAGTGTCTCCCTCTCTGCCTGCAGGATCAAGACATAAAATTTTCAGCTATGTCTCTAGCATCATGCCTGTCTGTATGCTGTCTCAATTACTGGAATGACAGTGATGGACTATTTCTCTGAACCTGAAAGCAAGTTTCCAACTAAGTGCTCTCTTTTGTAAGAGTTTTCTTGGTCATGATGTTTCTAGGCTGCAATACAACAGTAACTAAGACACTGTGATGACACTTATAGTGAATTTATATATGTCTTTAGGTTGCTCTTGTGTTATACTGTTATATATTTTCAGTAGATACATAAAATACACACTTCATCCTTTATGGTGTTGTGCACCTAAAATTTTCCCATAGTTCAATGCAAACATTTCTTCATACAAACAAAATTCTAGTCAGTTGGATCACCCAGGAAGTACATATAGTAACAGAGTAAAAAAATATATTGACTAAAGCTTTGTAATTAAAGCTGCCTAAAATATTGATAAATAAAGAAAATGTACCATTCAATTTTTGCTATACTTATATTGCTTAAATTGCCAAGAAAAACATGTAATAAAATTATGAGAATTTTATGAGGTTTAAGGTGTTCTCAAGAAAGATTCTGGCAGACATAGGCCGAGGCTAACATCATTTGGGTCTCAGCCTTTCAGGCTTTTGCCTGAACCCAGGGCCTGGGCAGCTCTACCAGCTGTCTGCATGCTAACCCTGTCAGGGGTCATTTGCCCTGCAGACTGAGTGGTGCTTGGAGGGGTGCTCTGCCATCTTGACTGCCGGACATCAGAGGTCTAACAGAAAGCGCCAGGTACACAGATATGGCCCGAGGCTAACATCGCTTGGGTCTCAGCCTATCAGGCTTTTGCCTGAACCCAGGGCTCTACAGACCGTCTGTGTGCCAACCCTGTCATGGGTCGTTTGCCTTGCAGAGTGATCAGCACTTGGAAAGGGTCCCTGTAGCATCCGCCATCATTGCTCCCTGATAGAGCAGACAAGCAGCACCAGGTTCACAGAGACAACACGAGTATAGCATTACTTGGGGCAAGACACACCAGGTCTCCAAGGATACCCAAGAGAAGGGCAGCCCATCAGCAATCTGTGCCAGGGGAAACCCAGTCTTCCAGCAGTGTGGAATTAGCCTTATGGGCTCACAGGAGGTTCAAGCACCAGTCAGTGACAAGACCAACTAACTCTAGAGATAAACTGATGGCAAAAGGCAAACACAGAAACATTGCTAACAGAAATCAAGGCAATATAGCAGCATCTGAACCCAATTCTCCAACCACAGCAAGTCCTGGATACCCCAACACACCAGAAAAACAAGAGTTCAATTGAAAAGCACTGGTCATGATGCTGCTGGAGGAACATAAAAAAGACAAACAAATCTCTTAAAGAAATGCAGAGGAACATGAATAGGGTAGAAGCCCTTACAATGCAAACACAAAAATCACGTAAAGAATTACAGGAGAATATAGCTCAACAGACAGAAGCCAATAAAGAGGAAATGAAAAAAATCACTTAAAGAAATGCAGGAGAAATTGAGTCAACAGGCAGAAGTCATGAAATAGGAAACACAAAAATCTCTTAAGGAATTGCAAGAAAACACAAACAAGTGAAGGAACTGAGCAAAACCATCCAAGATCTAAACACAGAGGTAGAAACAACTAAGAAATCACAAAGGGAGACAACTTTTGAGATAGAAAACCTTGGGAAGAAATCATGGGTCGTAGATGAAAATATCAACAATAGAATACAAGATCAAAGTAAGAATCTCAGATGCAGAAGATACCATAGGAAGCATTGACTCCACAGTCAAAGAAAATGCAAAATGCAAAAGGCTTGTAACCCAAAACATCCAGGAAATCCAGGACACAATGAGTAGACCAAACCTAAGGATTATAGGTATAGATGAGAGTGAAGATCTACAATTTAAAGGGCCAGCAAATATCTTCTACAAAATTATGGAAGAAAACTTCCCTAACATAAAGAGAGAGATGCCCATGAATATATAAGAAGCTTACAGAACTCCAAACAGACTGGACCAGAACAGAAATACCTCCTGTTACATAATAATCAGAACCCCAAATGTACTAAACAAAGAAAGGATATTAAAGGCAGTAAGAGAAAAAGGCCAAATAACATATAAAGGAAGACCTATCAGAATCACACCAGACTTCTCACCAGAGACCATGAAAGCTAGAAGATACTGGGCAGATATCATGCAGACTCTAAGAGAACACAAATGTCAGCCAAGACTACTATACCCAGCAAAACTCTCAATCAACATAGAAGGAGAAATCAAAATATTCCATGATAAGACCAAATTTACACAATATCTTTCCACAAAACGAGCCCTACAAAGGATAATAGGTGGAAAACTCCAATACAAGGAGGGAAACTACACCCTAGAAAAAGCAAGATAGTAACCTTCTTCCATCAAACTCAAAAGAAGATAACCACTCAAAAACAAAAATAACATCAAAAATGACAGGAAGAAATAATCACTATTCCTTAATATCTCTTAACATCAATGGACTCAATTCCCCAATAAAAAGACATAGACTAACAGACTGGATACGGAAACAGGACCCTACATTTTGCTGCATACAGGAAACACATCTCAGGGTCAAAGACAAACACTACCTTAGAGTAAAAGGCTAGAAGACAATTTTACAAGCAAATGGTCTCAGGAAACAAGCCAGAGTAGCCACTCTAATATCAGATAAAATTGACTTTCAACCTAAAGTCATCAAAAGAAACAGACGGTCACTTCTTGCTGGTCAAAGGAAAAATCCACCAAGAAGAACTCACAATTCTAAACATCTATGCTCTAAATGCAAGGGCACCCTCATTCATAAAAGAAACTTTACTAAAGCTCAAAGCACACATTGCACCTAACACAATAATTGTGGTGACCTCAACACTCCACTATCCTCAATGGGCCGATCAGGAAAACAGAAACTAAACAGGGACACAGGGAATCTTATTGAAACTTTGGATCAATTGGATTTAGCAGATATATATAGAACATTTCATCCTAAAGCAAAAGACTATACCTTTTTCTCAGCACTTCATGGTACCTTCTCCAAAATTGACCATATAATTAGTCACAAGTCACACTTCAACAAATATAAGAAGATCGAACTAATCCCATGCCACATATCAGATCACAATGTTGTCTTCACTAACAACAAAAACAACAGAAAATGCTCATACACATGGAGGCTGAACAATATTCTACTCAATGATACCTTAGTCAAAGAAGAAATAAAGAAAGAAATCAAAGACTTTTTAGAATTTAATGAAAATAAAGGCACAACATACCCAAATCTATGGGACACAATGAAAGCAGTGCAAAGAGGAAAAATCATAGCCCTGAGTGCCTCCAAAAAGAAAATGGAGAGAGCATACACTAGCAGCGTAATGGCACACCTGAAAGCTCTATAAGAAAGAGAAGGTAATTCACCCAGGAGGACTCGAAGACAGGAAATCATCAAACTCAGGGCTGAAATCAATCAAGTGAAAACTTACTGAACAAAAATTCAACAAAACAGGAGCTGGTTCTTTGAGAAAATCAACAAGATAGATAAACCCTTAGCCAGACTAACCAAAGGGCACAGAGACAGTATCCACATTAACAAAATTAGAAATGAAAAGGGAGATATAACAACAGAAACTGAGAAAATTTCAAAAAATTCAAAAAAAAAATTTTTTTTGTAGGTCCTACTACAAAAGCCTATACTTAACACAACTGGAGAATCTGGAGGAAATGGACAACTTCCTAGACAGATACCAAATACCAAAATTAAATCAGGATCAAATAGATCATCTAAACAGTCCCATAACCCCTAAAGTAATAGAAGGGATCATTGAAAGTCTTCCAATCAAAAAAAGCACAAGACCAGATGGTTTTAGTGCAGAATTCTATCAGACCTTCAAAGAAGGCCTAACACCAATACTCTTCCGACTATTCCACAAAATCAAAACAGGATTTAAGACCCAGAAATGAGCACACACACCTATAGTCACTTGAGGACATGGGTACAGGGGGAAATTTCCTGAACAGAACACCAATACCTTATGATCTAAGATTAAGAATTGACAAATGTGACCTCAAAAATTTACAAAATATCTGTAAGGGAAAGGACACTGTCAATCGGACAAAACAACAACCAGCAAATTGGCAAAAGATCTTCACTGACCCTACATCTGACAGAAGGCTAATATCCAATATATACAATGAATTCAAGAAGTCAGACTACAGAAAACCAAATAACCCTATTAAAATAGGGTACAGAGTTAAAGAAAGACTTTTCACCTGAAAAACATCTGATGGCTGAGAAGTACCTTAAGAAAATTTCAACATCATTAGTCATTAGGGAAATGCAAAACAAAACAATCCTGAGATTTCACCTCACACCAGTCAGAATGGCTAATATTAAAAACTCAGGAGACAGCAAGTGTTGGCGAGGATTTGGAGAAAGAGGAACACTCCTCCACTGCTGGTGGGATTGCGAGCTAGTACAACCACTCTGGAAATCATTCTGGTGGTTCCTCAGAAAACTGGGCCCGAAAATTTTGGAGGACCCTGCTATACCACTCCTGGACATATACACAGAGTATTCCCCAGCAAGTAATAAGGATACATTCTCCACTATGTTCATAGCAACCCTATTTATAATAGCCAGAAGCTGGAAACAATCCAGATGTTCTTCAAAGGAGGAATGGACACAAAAAATGTGGTATATATACACAATGGAGTACTATTCAGCCTTTAGAAACAACGAATTCATGAAATTCTTAGACAAATGGATGGAGCTGGAGAACATCATCCTAAGTGCGGTAACCCAGTCTCAAAAGAACACTCATGGTATGCACTCACTGATAAACAGACATTAGCCTAGATGCTAGGAAAACCCAAGACACAATCCACATATCAAATGATGCCCAAGAAGAAGGAAGGAGTGGCCCCTGGTTCTGGAAAGTATCAATGCAGCAGTGTAAGGGAATACCAGAACAGGGAAGTGGGATGGGGTGGATGGGGAAACAGCGGGAGGGAAGAGGGCTTATGGGACTTTTGGGGAGGGGGGATCCAGGAAAGGGGAAATCATTTAAAATGTAAATGAAGAATATATCGAATAAAAAATGAAAAAAATGAAAGTGGAGCTGAAGGTTTTGGGAGAGGGAAAGAGGATAAACAGAGGCATATAGCTTGGAGATACTGCAATTATAAAGGGTCTCATAGATGGGAAAGATGGTAGTGTAGTGGTAAATCTGCCTAATCTAGGCAAACACTTTGTATTCACTTTCTAATTGAGTTGTTTTCACTGCTATGGCATATTTGGGTTGGAGACTTACTGCAACAGATATGCACTCTCTCATAAGTACATTTTAGCTGAGAAGCTCAGAATGCCCAAGATATAATTCACAGGCCAAAGGAAGCTCAAGAAGAAGGAAAACCAAAGTATGGATACTTTGGTCTTTCTTAGAGGGGGAACAAAATAGCCATGGGAGGAGATACAGAGACAAAGTGTGGGAACAGAGACTGAAGGAAAGACCATTCAGAAACTGCCTCACCTGGGTATCCATCCCATATACAGTCACCAAACCCAGAGACAATTGTAAATGCCAACCAGCACTTGCTGACAAGAGCCTGATATAGCTGCCTCCTGAGAGGCTCTGCAAATACCTAACAAATACAGAGGTGCAAGCTCTCAGCCAGTCATTGGACTGAGCACAAGGACTCCAATGGAGGAGGTAAAGAAAGGTTTAAAGGATCTGAATGAGCTTGCAGCTCCATAGGATGAACAACAATGTGAACTAACCAGTACACTCTAGAACTCACCAATCAAAGAACACACATGGAGGGACCCAAGGCTCCAGCTGCATATGTAGTAGAGGATGGCCTTTTTGGACATCAAAGGGTAGAGAGGCTCTTGGTCCTGAGAAGACTAAATGCCCCAGTATAGGGTAATACCAGGACAAGGAAGAGGGAGTGGGTGGGTTGGTGAACAGGGATACGGGGTAGGGGGAGGGAAGATTCAGAAGGGAAAAAAGGAAAGGGGATAACATTTGAAATGTAAATAAAGAAAAAAAAAGGAAAAGAAAGATTCCAAAGGAAGCAACTGCAGTTTTACCAAGTGATTAAAGATTAGCTGTGCAGGGACTAAAGAGATGGCTGAGTTTAAGATGCTATTCCATAGGACCCTGGTTCAATTCCCAGAACTCACATGGCAGCTTACAACTGTTTGTAACTCTAGTTTAAGAAGATCTGAAACCCACCCAGACATACATTCAGGCAAACACAAACACACATTAAATAAACAGACAGACAGACAGACAGACAAATAGAAGTAATGTAAAAAAGTAGTAGCCATGAAATTGGCCATTATTTTACATATGGTGAAATAAGGTATGAAAGGTTTAGCCTGGTAGAGTAAACATGTTTTTCATTGAATTTCTACATATAAACATTAAAGTCATTTGTTTTTAGTCATTAAAACAAAATTCTCTTATACAGTCTTTAAAAATTCATTAAAGACAGCAAATGTGATTAGGAGAAACATTCCACTTCTATCACACAGAAGGCCCAGAGGCTTCTGCTCATCATGGACAAACAGCTGAAACATAGGTAGCTGAGGTGAATCCTGTCAAGCACAATTATATCTGTTATAGTATTAGTGTGAACTTTCCAAAATGTCTGTATAGCCTCTTCCCACATAGTTTTAATTGATGACATCCAGCCACTCCATGTGTAGGTATTTGTCACCAACACCGGGATTTCCTTGACTTTCCAGAAATCAGCAGCAAGATTTATTACAAATGTTCAGGGTTGTCCCTTTACTTTACAGACAGGAATGCACCATAGTGAAAGGCATTTCCTTATACTACAAAAATAAAGCTCATCTGCATTTGTTGTGCAGATGAATTTTGTTTGGGCCACTAACCATTCCTGGCACAAGTAACATTAAGGATGGTTTGCTAATAGAGTATAGATTTGTAACAGCAGCAGGCAGTGAGTTGCAATGGCTTCACCTGTAATTTGCAGTGACTTTGGAATCCTGACCTCAGATAATGAGAACAAAATAGGAATCATATGGGCTGAAGAACTGAGCACTTCAACCATCATATATCATTAGGTGGAAGAAAGAGGAACTTTTGGACCTAGACGTGTTATAAAAGTATGTACTATTTACATGGAGAAGGATGTGTGATTTTATATGGTTACAGAACAATGTGCACAATAGCAGACATCTTACTTTTCTGTTGGTTGAAAAAACATTTATCATAACCAACTTGGGGCCAGGCATAGTGGCACCTTAATCCCTGTATTGGGTATGCAGAGGTAGCTAGATTTATGTGAGTTCAAGATCATCCCAGTCTACATTTGGAGTTCCATGACAGCCAAAATTAATAGTTATATCCTGCATTAAACAAAAAATTGCTGAGCCTGCTGTGTCCTTGGTGTTATGAGTGACATAGTTTCTGCTCCTGGGACATGGCCCTGGTGTGAACCTACACTAGTTGCTGAACTCGATGTGGCCTAGCAGAGACAAAGTGAGGAGGGTCAAGGTCCTGGAACAAGACCCCAGCGTAAGCCTCCAAGAGTATCAATGGCTGCTGTGGCCATAAGGCCTGTTTGTAATAATAATGTACATACTTCACATTCCTCTAAGGAATGTCCTCCCTGTTAATGTTAATGATTCCGTGATAATTAGAAACAAAATGAGTCCAAGAGTTGAGGGTATGGCTAATGTTTGAGCAAAATGGTAAATGATGATGGAACCTTCAGGACAGCCCTTAAGTCTATGAAAAAGAACTCTAAAAATGAATTCAAAAATATATGATTTCTTAACTATGTAAAAATATAAGGCTGCAATATGAATAATGAGGGGCTTCATGAATCTGAAAACAAAGGCAGCTGCATTAATGAGCCAGCTTGTCAGATACAGAGACAGGTAGATACAAAGGCAGGTTGATTCCTGAGTTTAGAATCAGCCTTGGGCAGAGCAAGTTAGGCTCAGGTGTGGTGAGAGGATAATTTCGGGCAAGGTCCCACCCAATTAGGTAATCTGTGCTTAAAAACAGCAGACAGATCTCTGAATTCTTTTGAAATGTTAAAACCATATGCTTGCTCTCTTAAGAATCAAAGGGCTAGGGTCCTGGAATGTTGCTTCACAAGATAAGCAAAAGGAAGCCTGGAGTAAATAAATGAATAGATATGTAAAATAAAATACTGGGCCTGTGTTCTGCAGGAGATGAGCTATCCAAAGAATTTTTTCAGGATAAAAAGAATTGATGGATACACAGCTACACACACACACACACACACACACACACACACACACACGCATGCAAGCATGTGCACGCACACGCACACAGAGGCATGCACTCAACTAAGAAGGACATAAACAGAGAGATCTCTTAGAATAGCAAGCAAGAAGTATATAAAAAGAAAAATCTCCAGAGAGAAAGCACAACATAGAAAGCAGACTGGAAGCCTCTGTCAAGCAGAACATGGGTCATAAGGTTGTATCCACAACTGACTTTGAGTCAGATCTTCTCTCGGAACCTCTCTCCAAGTGGAGGCTAGTCCTTGGCACACAAAAACAAAAACAAACGAACAACAGCAACAGCAACAAAAAACTTGGGAAGGAACAGGATTTATTTCATCCCAGAAGTTACAGTTCATCACTGAGGGAAAGCAAAGGAGGAATCTGGATACAAAAACCATAGCAGAGGTGACTGGGTTGTTGTCCAAGGACAGCTTGCTTTCTTATACAACCATGTAAAATTTTCTCATGGATAGCAATATCCAAGTGAGCTGGTTCATCCTATAGCAATCACTAATAAAAATGTCATATAGACATTTCTGTCTTCAATTCTATTCTATTGATCTACCTGCCTGGAACTGTACCAGTACCATGCAGTGTTCATCACTATTGCTCTGTAGTATAGCTTGAGGTCAGGGATGGTGATTCCACCAGAAGTTCTTATATTGTTGAGAATTGTTTTCCCTATCTTGGGTTTTTTGTTATTCCAGATAAATTTGGAAATTGTTCTTTCTAACTCTATGAAGAATCAAGTTGTAATTTTGGTGGGGATTGCATTGAATCTGTAGATAGCTTTAAGCAAGATGGCAGGCTTTAATATTAGCCCTGACAATCTATGATCATAGGAGATTTATCCATCTTCTGAGATCTTCTTTAATTTCTTTCTTCAGAGACTTGAAGTTCTTGTCATACAGATCTTTCAATTGCTTGGTTAGAGTCACACCAATGTCTTTTATATTATTTGTGGCAATTGTGACAGGTGTCATTTCCCTATTTTCTTTCTCAGTCTCTATCCTTTGAGGACAGGAAGGCTACTAACTTGTCTGAGTTAATTTTTTATTCAGCCACTTTGCTGAAGTTGTTTTTGAGGTTTAGGAGTTCTCTGGTGGAACTTTTGGGGTCACTTAAGTATACTATCATATCATCTGAAAATAGTGATACTTTGACTTCTTCCTCTCCAATTTGAATCCCTTTGACCTCCTTTTGTTGTCTAATTGTTCTGGCTAGGACTTTGAGTACTATATTGAACAGGTAGGGAATGAGTGGACAGCCTTGTCTATTCCCTGATTTCAGTGGAATTGCTTCAAGTTTCTCTCCATTTAGTTTAATTGTCTACTGGTTTGCTGTATATTGCTTTTACTGTGTTTAGGTATGGGCCTTGAATTCCTGATCTTTCCAAGACTTTTATCATGAAGAGGTGTTAGATTTTTGTCAAATGCTTTTTCAGCATCTAATGAGTCATGTGGTTTTTCTCCTTTGGGTTTATTTATATAGTGGATTACATCCCCAGGATGAAGTCTACTTGATTGTTTGATGTGTTCTTGGATTCTTTTGGCAAGTATTTTATTGAGAATTTTTGCATCTATATTCATAAGGGAAATTGATCTAAAGTTCTCTTTCTTTGTTGGTTCTTTGAGTGGCTTAGATATCAGAGTAATTTTGGCTTCTTAAAACAAATTGGGTAATGTTCCATTTGTTTCTAGTTTATGGAATAGTTTGAAGAGTATTGGTATTAGGTCTTCTTTGAAGGTCTTATAAAACTGCATTGAACCCATCTGGTCCTGGGCTTTTTTGGTTGGGAGACTATTAATGACTGCTTCTATTTCTTTAGGGGTTATGGGATTATTTAGATCATTTATCTGATCCTGATTTAACTTTGGTATGGGGTATCTGTCTAGAAAATTGTCCATTTCATCTAGATTTTCCACTTTTATGGAGTAGGAGTAGTAGTAGGATCTGATAATTTTTTTGGATTTCCTCAGTATCTGTTGTTATGCTCCCTTTTCTTTTCTGAATTTTCTGACATGGATACTGTCTCTGCCCTCTGGTTAGTTTGCCTAAGGATTTATCTATTGTGTTGTTTTTTTTTCAAAGAACCAGATCCTGGTTTGGTTGATTCTTTGTATAGTCCTTTTTCTTTCTACTTGGTTGATTTCATCCCTGAGTTTGATTATTTCTTGCCATCTACTTCTCTTGAGTGTATTTGCTTTTGTTCTAGAGCCTTCAGCTGTGCTGTCAAGATTTTAGTGTATGTTCTTTCCAGTTTTTTTGGTTTGTTTTTGTTTTTTTGGTTTTTTTTTGTTTTTGTTTTTTTGGAGGCAGTCAGAGCTATGCTATGAGTTTTTCTCTTAGCACTGCTTACATTGTGTCCCATAAGTTTGGGTATGTTGTGCCTTCATTTTCATTAAATTCTAAAAAGTCTTTAATTTCTTTTTTCATTTCTTCCTTTACCAAATTATCATTGAATAGAATGTTGTTCAGGTTCCATGTGCATGTGGGCTTTCTGTTGTTTTTGTTGTTGTTGAAGACCAGCCTTAGTCTGTGGTGATCTGATAAAGTGCATGGAATTATTTCAATCTTCTTATATCTGCTGAGGTCTGTTTTGTGACTGAGTATATGGTCAATTTTGGAGACAGTATTGTGAGGTGCTGAGAAGGCATTTTTTGTTGTTGTTTTAAGATAAAATGTTTTATAGATATATGTTAAATCTACTTGGCTCATAACTTCTGTTAATTTCACTGTTTCTCTGTTTAGTTTGTGTTTCCATAATCTGTCCATTGATGAGAGTGGGGTGGTAAAGCCTCCCACTATTATTGTGTAGGGTGCAATATGTGTTTTGAGTTTTAGTAAAGTTTCTTTTATGAATGTGTGTGCCCTTGTATTTGGAGCATATATGTTCTGAATTGAGAGTTCATCTTGGTAGATTTTTCCTTTGATGAGTATGAAGTGTCCTTCCTTATCTTTTTTGATTACTTTAGGTTGAAAGTTGATTATATTCAATATTAGAATTGCTACACCAGCTTGTTTCTTGGGGCCATTTGCTTGGAAAATTGTTTTCCAGCCTTTTACTCTGAGGTAGTGTCTGTCTTTGTGCCTAAGGTGAGTTTCCCATATGCAGCAAAATGTTGGGTCCTACTTATGTATCTGGTCTGTTAGTTGGTATCTTTTGATTAGAGAATTGAGTCCATTGATATAAAGAGATATTAAGAAGTGATTGTTGCTTCCTGTTATTTTTGTTATTAGATTAATGTTTGTGTGGCTCTACTCTTTTTGTTTTGTCAGAAGATTCATTTCATGCTTTTCCTAGTGTGTAGTTTCCCTCCTTTTGTTGGTGTTTTCTATTCATTATCTTTTGAAGGGCTGGATTTGTGGAAAGATATTGTGCAAATTTGTTTTTGTCATGGAATACCTTGGATTCTCCACCTATGATAATTGAGAGTTTTGCTGGGTATAGTAGCCTGGGCTGGCATTTGTGTTCTCTTAGGGTCTGTATGATGTCTGCCCAGGACCTTCAGACTTTCATAGTCTCTGGAGAGAAGTGTGGTATAATTCTGATAGGTCTGACATTATATGTTACTTGAACATTTTCCCTTTCTGCTTTTAATATTCTTTCTTTCTTTGTTTAGTGCATTTGGTGTTTTAATTATTATGTTACAGGAGGAATTTCTTTTCTGGTCCAGTCTGTTTGGAGTTCTGTAGGCTTCTTTTATTTTCATGGGTATTTCTTTCTTTAGGTTAGGGAAATTTTCTTCTATAATTTTGTTGAAGACATTTACTGGCCCTTTAAGTTGGAAATCTTCACTCTCTTCTATACCTATAATCCTTAGATTTGGTTTTCTCATTTTGTCCTGGATTTCCTGAATGTTTTGGGCTAGGAACTTTTTGCATTTTTCATTTTCTTTGACTATTGTTTCAATACTTTCCATGGTATCTTCTGCATCCCAGATTCTCTCTTCTATCTCTTGTATTCTGTTCTTGATGCTTGTATCCATGACTCCTGACTTCTTTTCTAGGTTTTTTATGTCCGGAGTTGTTTTTCTTTGTGATTTATTTATTTCTATCTCCATTTTTAGATACTGGATGTTTTTGTTCAATTCCTTCACCTGTTCTGATGTGCTTTCCTGTAGTTCTTTAAGGGCTTCTACCTATTTACCTGTGTTTTCCTGTCTTTCTTTAAGGGACTTATTTATGTCCTTCTTGAAGTCCTCTATCAGCATCATGACCTGTGATTTTTAAAACCAAATCTTGTTTTTTCTGTGTGTTGTCATATCTAGAACTTGCTGTTGTGGGACAATTGCATTCAGAGGGTGCCATTGTAGCCTTGCTTTCTGTTGGTAACATTCTTACATTTGCCTTTTGCCATCTGTTTATCTCTGGTGTTAGTTGGTCCTGCTGTCTCTGGTTGGTGCTTGTCCCTCCTGTGGGCCTGCAAGCCTGTATCAGCACCCCTGGCTCTCCCCTGGCACAGAGTGATGTGGTGCTGCCCAACTCCTGGGTGCAGATGGAACCTGGATGGACCCTGGCCCAGCTGCTCTGCTGCTCCTGTGTTCCCTGCACTCCTGGCTGTACCTGTCTGCTCAGACACCAGAGAGAAGATGGCCTTCTATATTGAACCAGTATATTTTACTTCAAAAGCCTAATTCTCTCCAGCTTTCACTCTTCTTCCATCAAACTTGGAAGTCCTGCCTACTCAAAAATGGTCATCTTGCCTAAAACAGTCTACAGATTTAATGAAATTACATCAAAATTCCAACTCAATTCATCATAGAATTAGAAAGATTAATTCTCAAATTCATTTGGACTAACAAAAAACACTGGATAGTGAAAACTATTCTCAACAATAAGAAAACCTCTGGGAGAATCACCATCCTTGCCCTCAAGCCGTAGCAATAGTGATAAAAACTGCATGGTATTGGTACAGTGACAGGCAGGTAGATCAATGGAATAGAATTGAAGACCCAGAAATGAACCCACACACCTATGATCACTTGACCTTTGACAAAGGAGCTAAAACCATCCAGTGGTAAAAAGACAGCATTATCAAAAATTGGTTATGGTTCAACTGTTGGCCAACATGTAGAAGAATGTAAATTGATCCATTCTTATCTCCCTGTACAAAGATAAAGTCCAAATGTATCAAGGACCTCCACATAAATCCAGATACACTAATTTAACAAAAGAGAAATTGGGGAAAAGCCTCAAAAATATGCGCACAAGAGAAATTTTCCTGAACAGAATACCAATGGTTTATGCTCTAAGATCAAGAATCATCAAATGGGACCTCACAAAATTGCAAAGATTCTTTAAGGCAAAGGATACTCTCAGTAGAACAAAAGGGCAACCAGCTGATTGGGAAAAGATCTTTATGAATCCTACATTCAATGGAGAGCTAATATCTATTATATACAAAGAACTCAAGAAGTTAGGCTCCAGAGAACCAAATAACCCTATAAAAATGGGGAAGAGAGCTAAACAGAATTATCAACTGAGGAAACTTAAATGGCTGAGAAACACTTAAAGAAATGTTATTATCCTTCATCAACAAGGGAACTCAATTTCAAAACAACCCTGAGATTCCAACTCACACCAGTCAGAATGGCTAAGATCAAATCTCAGGTGACAGCAGCTGTTGGCAAGGATATGGCAAAGAAGAACACACCTTCATTGTTGTTAGGATTTCAAGCTGGTCCAACCACTATGAAAACCAGTGTGGCAGTTCCTCAGAAAATTGGACATAGCATTACCTCAGGACCCAGCTATACTACTCCTGGGCATATACCTAGAAGATGCTCCAACATGTAATAAGGACATAGGCTCCACTATGTTCAAAGAAGCCATATTCATAATAAGGACACATGCTCCACTATGTTCACAGCAGCCATATTCATAGTAGCCAGGAGCTGGAAACAACTGAGATGTTCCTCAACAGAGGATTGGATACAGAAAAATGTGGTATATTTAAACAATGGAATACTATTCAGCTATTAAAAACAGTGAACTTATGAAATTCACAAATGGATGGAACTTGAAAATATAATCCTGAGTGAGGTAACTCAGTCACAAAAGAACACACATGGTATGCACTCCCTGATAAGTGGATATTAGCCCAAAAGTTCAGAATACCCAAGATTTAGTTCACAGACCATATGAAGCCCAAGAAAAAGGAAGATGAAAGTGTGGATGCTTCAGTGCTTCTTACAAGGGAGAACAAAATACAGGAAAAAATGTGGAGACAAAGTATGGAGCAGAGACTGAAGGAAAGATCATCCAGAGACTGCCCCACCTGGAGATTCATCCCATATACAGTCACCAAATATAGACACTACTGTAAATGTCAAGAAGTGCTTGCTGACAGGAGCCTGATATAACTGTCCCATAAGAGGTTCTGCCAGAGTCTGACAAATACAGAGGTGGATGCTTGCAGCCAACCATTGGACTGAGCACAGGATCCAGATGGAGTGGCTGGAGAAAGGACTGAAGGAGTTGAGAGGTTTATAGACCCATTCAGGGGGCAACATTGTCAACTAGTCAGATGCCCCAGAGCTCCCAGGGACTGTACCACCAATGAAAGAGTACACATGGAGGGACCTATGGCTTCTGTCACATATGTGGCAGAGGATGGCCTTGTTTGACATCTGTGGGAGGAGAGGCTTTTGGCCCTGTGGGCACACAATGCCCCACTGTAGGGGCATGCCAGGGCAGGAAGACAGAAGGGTGTGTGTAGGTGGGGGAGCACCCTCATAGAGGCAGCGGGAAGGGGATTGGATGGGAGGATTCTGAAGGGGAATCTGAAAACATTTGAAATGTAAATAAAGAAATTATCCAATAATAAAAAAAGAACAAGAATCAGAGACTTTTTGTGATATAGACCAGGATAATTATTCAATGACAAAAGTTTTCTAGAGGTTCTACAGAGATGGTTCATAAGGAAAGAGCAGTAGGTGCTCTTCCATAGGATTCACACTTGGTTCTCAGCACTCATGTTGTGCTAAGCAAGAGATTCTACCTCCAGTTCTATCAGATCTAATGCTTCATTCTGAATCCCGAAGGCATAGCATTCACAAACACATGTAAGCAAATATACTCAACACACAAAATAAAAATGAAAGCTAATTTTAATAAGGGATACTTTGAGCTAGGGATGGTGGCACATGCCTTTAATCTCAGCACTTGTTAGGCAGAGGCAGGCAGATCTCTGTGAGTTCGAGGTCTGGTCTACAGAGAAAGCTCCAAGGCAGCTAGGGCTACACACACACACACACACACACACACACACACACACACACAGTATCTCCCCCACTCAAACTCTCTAAAAAAATCAAATTAATAAGGGCTGGAGAAATGGTTTAGCAGTTAAGATCACTGTTCTTTCAGAGGTTCTTAGTTCAATTTCTGGCAACTACATGATGGCTTACAACCATTTATAATGGAATCCAATGCCCTCCTCTAGTGTGTCTCAAGAGAGCAGCAGTGTACTCATATACATAAAATAAATAAATCTTTTTTAAAAATCAAATATGTAAGTCAAAAGGTAGAACAATCATACTCTGTCTTGTATTTCCTATGTCTGTGAACATAGGATTATTGTGATGATGGTCTCACAATCAGCAAGCTTGTAGGGAATATAAAATACACATTTGAGGTCTAGAAGTGGAAATGTAATTCTATACAGGCTGTATAGATATATAACAGGATCACAGTGTCTCTTCTCAGATGGAGAAATTATAATGAGCAAAACTGTTCTTCCAAATTCTGTAACTGTCGATCCTGTTGTAATATAAACTCTAGATCAATCCTGTCTGCAGTTGTGTTCTAACTAATTGACTCTATTCTAAAATGCTCAGTTCTGATGCTAAGGCCTATGTGCAGTGTTGCACCCTTTCTAAAAACAAGAATATGGAATGCAGAATTTATGGATGAGTCAAAAGTCAAATAGTTCTATTTTTTTTAACAGTAAGGAGTATAAAACATTACTGCATTCAACCAATGTTCCAAACTAGAAACAGAATCAATATTTTTTGAAGTTTAGAGAATATTTTGATATCCATAAATTGAATAGAAAAAACATTAAGAGACAGCGTTAATAGTCTCTAAATTTTTCAAAAAAAAATCCATACAACCAATATAGGAGAATAACAATTTTAGAAATCCTGTATTCTCTACAGAATAGTTAGAAATATATCTGTAAATAAATAGCCCTGTGAAAATACATTCAGATTAAGTAGACAGACTATCTGTGATCAAAACAAATGTATTAAGCTGAGTAAACAGTATAATAACTCTTCACTAATTCTGGACATATTAGTGCTCAAGAAACTGGCTATAAATATTAGATGATGGCACTGGGCTCCCAGAGGATGTGGGTCTTCATGAGGGTCTCTAACAAGTTGCTCTGCATACAGTGAAACTCCCAGGATGCCTTCAGGCTGTGGTATCTTCAGATAAGCAGATAAGCTGGTGAACTGCCTGGCAGGAAGTGAGTGGAATTCAGCCTGCAGGAGACTTGGGGGGCCAGTGATGGGCCCCAAGTTCACTGTACTCCCAGTGGGCCTTTGGGAGGGTCCCTTACCAGTGGCCCTCTGTTCAGCAGAATTCCTGGGATGCTTTCAGATTGTAGTGTCCTCAGGGAAGCAGACAAGCTGCAGATCTGCTGAGTAGAGGGTGTCAGCTGGAAGAGTTTCGCATCACTTTAATATAATTCAAAGTACTCTTATGCAGGCAGACTCACGAGAAGACAAAAAAATGGTATATTAGTTCTAAGACCATGGAAAATATGTGTTTTCTTATGGTTTTATTCAACTCCTGTGAAGAGTTTCATTCCACCCTCAAAGGTGTTTCTACCCATGTATTGAAAAACATTGCTCTAATATTCATTTTATGTTATAAGTTTACAGAAAATATTAATGGGTTCAGCATGTTTTCTTGTTTGCTTGTTTTATTTTTTTTTGTAGGAGACATTTTCTGGAAGACAGAACATGTATATTTACCTACCCATCCAAAGTGGAAACTGAACATAACTGAGTCCAACTTGTTAAACCAGTGAGCTTTATTGGAGTTACATACAGGACTCAGGGGAAAGAGTTAGTAAATGAGAGCCCAAGGGGCTCAAAGACAATTTCTTTCCTGAAACTTAAAACCAGCATGTGATACACATTATGAGTGCTGGACACTGGGAGCAAAATGAATAGCTGTAGGCATATCTACCAGATAAAGAGCATCCTGTCTTTGTGGCTCAGTTTTTCAAATCCTATTTTAAGAAGTATAATTTGTCTGAGTATCTTATTTTGAGTTAAGCATACAGAATTCTGTCAGTTTTATTAGCTATTTTGAGGCATGTATTTCCTGCCTTACCCAGCTTCTCTTTGAAATAGATCATTTCTGTCTCCAGGAAACTTTACACAATTTCATATACTTCTAGCCTCTCCATTGTGTCTTCATTACAATGTATTTGAAAGTGAACAAGTAGAACTGTTAATGAAAGATTGCCTTCATTGTCACATTTTCAGTTTCTCTCAGCATATTCCCTGAGTAGTTTCTAAGATCTGAGCATTAATTAAACACTGTCACAAGTTTCTCATACATATAATTTTCTAGTCTGAAGCCTCGAGTGTTGCAAACAATATGACTTGGATAAAGTATGTGCCACATTTTTTCCTGAGGACACATTTTTCTAACTATAAATTACCAGGTATTTTCTTAGATCTGAGTTTTGGGTAAAGACCTTTCCTCATACATTATATTTTTTGAGGTTTTTGTCCTGTATGCATTCTTTGATGTATTTAATCAATGAGACAACAGTAAAAAATTTCTACATTTACTACATTTGTAAGGACTCTCTTATATGTATTCTCTGATAAATTCTAAGATGATCTTCCTTGGAAATGGATTTACTTCATTTGTGAAATTTCTCTACTTCACATTCTCTGATAAGTCCTAAGATTGTTTCTGGCTAAAGAATTTTTTTCATTCACTGTATTTTAAAGGCTTTTCTCCTGCAGGGATTCTCTGATGAATTATAAGACTGTTTTCACAGGTAACACGTTTTTCAAAATTACTTATATTTGTAAGGTTTCTCTCCTCATTGAATTCTGATGAATAAGAAGACTGAATTTTTGGGTAAAGCATATGTCACATTCACATTTGTAAGGTTCTTTCTCTTCTATGAATTCTATGATGTTTCCTTAGATCGCCTTTGTGGGAAAAGCACTTGTCACATTCACTACATTTGTAAGGCTTCTCTCCTGTATGAACTCTCTGATGAACATTAAGACTGCTTTTACGGGTAAAGCATTTGTCACATTCACTACATTTGTAAGGTTTCTCTCCTGTATGAACTCTCTGATGAATAATAAGACTTCCTTTTTGGGTAAAGTATTTGCCACATTCACTACATTTGTAAGGTTTCTCACCTGTATGAATTCTCTGATGACTCCTGAGCCTGGCTTTCAGGGTAAAAGATTTGTCACATTCACTACATTTGTAAGGTTGATTTCCGGAATGTATTCTCTGATGAGTTCTAAGACAATATTTGTCAGTAAAGCATTTGTCACATTCAGTGCATTTGCAAAGTTTCTCTCCTATATGAATGCTCTGATGAATACTAAGACTGCTTTTGCGGGTAAAGCATTTGTCACATTTACTACATTTGTAGGGTTTTTCTCCTGCATGAATTCTCTGATGAACAATAAGACTGCATTTTTGAGTAAAGCATTTGTCACATTCACTACATTTGTAAGGCTTCTCTCCTGTATGAATTCGCTGATGAATTCTAAGATTGCCTTTCAGGGTAAAAAATTTGTCACATTCACTACATTTGTAAGGTTTTTCTCCTGAATGTATTCTCTGATGAATTCCAAGACGGTATTTCTTTGTAAAGCATTTGTCACATTCACTACATCTATAAAGTTTCTCTCCTGTATGAATTCTCTGATGAATACTAAGATCACTTTTGAGGGTAAAGCATTTGTCACACTCACTACATTTGTAAGCTTTCTCTCCTGTATGAATTATCTGATGAATGATAAGACTACATTTTTGGGTAAAGCCTTTGTCACATTCACTACATTTGTAAGGTTTTTCTCCCATATGAATGTTCTGATGTCTTCTAAGATCACCTTTGTGGGTAAAGCATTTGTCACATTCACTACATTTGTAAGCTTTCTCTCCTGTGTGGATTATCTGATGACTTCTAAGGCCACTTTTGTAGGTAAAGCATTTGTCACATTTACTACATTTGTAAGGTTTTTCTCCTGTATGAATTCGCTGATGTTTTCTAAGATCACCAATTTGGGTGAAGCATTTGCCACATTCACTACATTTGTAAGGTTTCTTTCCTGTATGAATTTTCTGGTGTTTTCTAAGATAGCCTTTGTGGATGAAGCATTTGTCACATTCACTACATCTGTAAGGTTTCTTTCCTGTATGATTTCTCAGATGAATATTAAGACTGTATTTTTGAGTAAAGTATTTGTCACATTCACTACATTTGTAAGGTTTCTCTCCTGTATGAATTGTCTGATGTTGTCTCAGCTTGCATTTCTTGGTGAAGCATTTGTCACATTCATTACATTTGTAAGGTTTCTTTCTATTATTTGTTTGTTTCAGAATCAGTTTTTGTTTAGAGTCAAAAACCTTATCAAGCTCTGTATCACTGTATTCTTTCTTTCTTCTGTGGATTTCCTGAGTTAAACTATTGGTAGAGCATGAATTTAAACAGTTAACAGGGTTTTTATATTTGCAAGGTTCTCTGTTGTTTCCAGTTTCATGTCTGCTTAGGTTTGACGATTCAACAGATGTATCCCTGAGGTTACTTTTATAAGGTGTACTTTGGGTGGATTCATGAATGATTTTGCCAAGCTCATGACATTTATAAGATTTCACTTGGATATTCACATGCTTGTGGACAATATGCTGTAGGTCTTGATCCAAGATGTTCTCATATTTATGACACATCCCATGATTCTCTGAAAAGAAAATGCATTTAGAGATGGCAGCGATTAGTGGATGAATACAACAATATCTCATGTTCCCTGAAAATTTTCTGATGTAAATTATTCTCAAGAGTAGAGCTCTAAAAAAATGGTCTTTCCTGTTTCACAATCTCAACATGGATACTTAGAACAATCTCAATTTTCATCTATATTAAATAACAGGAAACAATAGTCTTCTATTTCTTATTTAAACAGTATGCTTTGCATAAGATATAAACAATAGGTGATGGAGCAGTAAAGGACTTTGAGAAAGGATCTTTCTGAAGGATCATGTATAAAAAAAAGTTTCTCTATTTTCTTGTTTATGTTTTGTGACAGAGTAACACAGTGTAGGTTTGGTCAGCAAGGAGTTCATTATGTAATCCACATTGGCATGGAACTCATGATATAAAAGTCATACTGTACCAGAACTAAACATGGAAAACACAGGTCTAAAACTAAATAAATAAGCTACGACAAAAATTCTCACAACCAATAGCTCTTTTTCTATTTAGAAACTTTGGCATTTTAAAAATTCATAAACAACTGAAGATATTAATGCAACAGTAAAATTAGTATAATCCAATTATTACAGGTATAGAAATATATTTTCTTGCTCTGAACATTCAGGGTGTTTTGAACTTTGAAGTTTTGATTAAAAGTAGATACAATAGTTTGAGAGATTATACAGAATACAACACTGGATCCTCTTCTAAAGAATGGAGAGAAATATAAAGGAAACACAATGAATAGGTTATGTTGGTATACAGAATTTCACTTATTCTGGAAGTCTCTAGACATATCAGCACACAGTAGGTAAATTGAAAGAATGAATCAGGAATTCTGCAAAAAGACTATGCATACCCACAAAAAACAGATTGTTGTAATTCTCCAACATCACGTCCATGTACAATGCCCTCTGAGCACAGTCAAGACATTCCCATTCCTCCTGTGAGAAGTCCACAGCCACATCCTTGAATGTTAACTGACCCTGTAATAGAAAATTACCTGTTATCATGTGCTGCTGGACAAGAGTGTTTTCCTAGATTAAAAAAAAAAGACCTAAAGTATAAGAGGCACTTTGTGATGAATATGAGTCATGGCAAATATTCAAGGACAAACAACATCTTCTAGAAGTACTATAGAAATTTGTCAGAAGTTAAGCATTGCTACTCTTATTAAACAATGCATAGAATGACAGAATATATTGAGTACTTCCTAAGGTCTCTGTCCTTCATGAATTTTCTGGTGTTTTCTGAGACCTTAGCAGCAGCAGCAGATGAAGAGGCCACCATCACTTCATTTGGAAGTTTGTGTGCAGTTTGGATTCTATAATTTTAAATTGTTTCCAAGCACCCACATGAACCACATAGCAGATTTTTATTTCTAATCCTTTAAATCTAATGGTCTCTTCTGAACTCAACAAGCTGGAGGAATATACAGCACATATGCATACATTTAAGCAAATATACCAAGATATATAAAAGAAACTAAAATGTAATTTTAATAAAGGATGTTACCTAACATAGTCTTAGTCTTTATCATAATTTTCTTTTTCTCTGAAATAGGATTACATAATAGAATCATAATCAGCAAACTTTTAGGTAATATACACATAAGAGGTCCATAGGTAGGAATGTACTATTGTGAATTATAGGGTTGTTATCAACCACAATCCCAGTGCCACATCACAGATGGTCAAGTTACAATGAGTAAAACTGTGCTTCTAAATTCTACAGCTATCAGCCTTGCGTAACTACAGATACTGTATCATTCCTGTCTACAGGTGGGTCTCACATGACTCTATTCTAAAATGCTTAGTCATCATCCTGAGGCCTGGGTACAATGCTGTAACCTTTCTAGAACAAGGAGGAAGAAAGTGAATGCAGAATTGTTAGATGAGTTAAGAACTGCACTTTTTCTATAAACAGAAACAGAGCATAATATCAATGAACACATTCAACATTCTAAAGGACACACAGAACCAAGTACTTTGTAAAGATATTTTATTAAACTATATTCACAACAGTAAATATATATTAAAAACAGTATTAGACGGCATTAAAATTATTTAAAGTTTTCCTGAAGTCGACATATGCAATACAGATAATAATTTCATAAATTCCATAGGGTCTTTTATTACAGAATAATTAGACATGTATATGTAAATAAGTGGTATATGTGACAGTGCACTCAGATGAAGAAGAATAATTTTCTTTAATCAAATTGTGTTTTGAAGTTGAGAGAATTATACTCACTCTTTTAAATACATTATTGCTAGTGAGAATGACTTAGGTGGAAACTTGAATCTTCTAATTTTAACTTTCTTTTCTTTCTACACACATGGCAGTTAAATACCATACCAGACTTCAGCCCCAAGAGCCTGATGCTGAACTCAAGGATTCAGGGCATAATGTGTCACTCAGAATACATGAAAACATGCAGATGAGCACTTATATACTTAAACATGTAAAAAGAATATTATCATAAAGAAACAGCACCACAACTCTTCACAGTTTTTCCCTACGTAATACATAGCTTGGAAGAAAGGAAAAATATGCAAAGGATGGAGCATTCTTCCCATACCCATGGTATGCACTCACTGATAAGTGGATATTAGCCTAGAATCTTGGGACACCAAAGACACAATCCACATACCAAATGATGTATGACAAGAAGGAAGGAGTAGACCCTGGTTCTGCAAAGGCTCAAAGGATCATTGTAGGGGAATACCAGAACAGGGAAGTGGGAAGGGGTGAATGGGGGAACACGGGGAGGGGAAAGGGCATGTGGGACCTTTGGGGGACAGGGAACCAGAAAAAGGGAAAAGAAATGTAAATATAGTATATATCCATTAAAAAATATTTTTTTTTAAAAAAAGAAAACCTAGGGAAAAAAAGAAGAAGAGAAGAGAGCAAATTAAGATGGACACTCATTAATGTTTGAAATTTCAGGACTTATACAAAGTACCTAGGCAATACTCTCCAGAAAAAAAAAATTATTAGATATATTCTTTATTTACATTTCAAATGATTTCCCCTTTCCTGGTCCTCCCCTTTGTCGACAGTTCCATAAGCCCTTTCCCCTCCCCCTGTTCCCCAATCAACCCCCTCCTGCTTCCCTTTCCTGGTATTCCCCTACACTGCTGCATCAAGCCTTTCCAGGACCAGGACTTTCCAGGACCAGGAATCTCTCCTTCCTTCTTCTTGGACATCATTTGATATGTGAATTGTGTCTTGGGTATTCCAAGCTTCTGGCCTAATATCCACTTATCAGTGAGTGCATACCATGTGTGTTCTTTTGTAATTGGGTTACCTCACTTAGGATATATTCCAGTTCCAACCATTTACCTAAGACTTCCATGAATTCACTGTTTTTGATAGCTGAGTAGTATTCCATAGTGTTAACATACCACATTTTCTGTATCCAAAACTCAGGAGACCACAGGTACTGGCAAGGATGTGGAGAAAGAGGAACACTCCTCCACTGCTGGTAGAATTACAAGCTGGTACAACCACTCTGGAAATCACTGTGGCGGTTCCTTAGAAAACTGGGCATGATACTACTGGAGGACCCTATTATACCACTCCTGGGCATATACCCAGAGGATTCCCCAGCATGTAATAAGGACACATGCTCCACTATGTTCATCATAGCCCTATTTATTTTTTTTAATTTTTTTTTATTTTCTATATTCTTTGTTTACATTCCAAAGGCTTTCCCCTTTCCCAGTTACCCCCCACCATATGTCCCATAATTCCTCTCCCCCCCTTGCTATTCCCCACTCTTCCCCCCCACCCCCACGATTTCTCTGTTCTGGGTCTACAATACTGGATCCAATCTTTACAGGCCCAGGGTCCTCTCCTTTTTTTCTTCTTGAGAGTCATTTGACTTGCTAATTGTGCCTTGAGTATTTAGGGCTTCTGGGCTCATTAATATCCACTTATCAGTGATTGCATTTCGTGTGTATTCTTTTGTGATTGGGTTAGCTCACTTAGGATGATAGTTTCCAGATCTAACCATTTACCTACAAATTGCATGAATTCATTATTTTTAATTGCTGAGTAGTACTCCATTGTATAAATATACCACATTTTCTGTATCCATTCCTCCTTTGAGGGATATCTGGGCTCCTTCCAATTTCTGGCTATTATAAACAAGGCTGCTATAAACATAGAGGAGCATGTGTCTTTGATGTATGCAGAGGAATCCTCTGGGTATATGCCCAGGAGTGGTATGCCAGGGTCCCCTGGGAGTGGCATGCCCAATTTTCTGAGGAACCGCCACACTGATTTCCAGAGTGGTTTTACCATTTTGCAATCCCACCAACAGTGGAGGAGTGTTCCTCTTTCTCCACATCCTCGCCAGCACTTGTTGTCTCTCGAGTTTTTAATCTTAGCCATTCTGACTGGAGTGAGGTGGAATCTCAGGGTTGTTTTGATTTGCATTTCCCTGATGACTAATGATGTTGAACATCTCTTAAGGTGTTTCTCGGCCATCCGAATTTCTTCTGGTGAAAATTCTTTGTTTAGCTCTGTACCCCATTTTTTGATAGGGTTATTTGGTTCTTTGGGGTCTAACTTCTTGAGTTCTTTGTATATATTGGATATTAGCCCTCTGTCGGATGTGGGGTTGGTAAAGATCATTTCCCACGTTGTTGGTTGCTGTTTTGTCCTTCTGACAGTGTCCTTTGCCTTACAGAAACTTTGTAATTTTATGAGGTCCCATTTGTCAATTCTTGATCTTAGAGCATAAGCTATTGGTGTTCTGTTCAGGAACTTTACCCCTGTGCCCATGTCCTCCAGGGTCTTCCCAAGTTTCTTTTCTAATAGTTTCAGTGTGTCTGGTTTTATGTGGAGGTCCTCGATCCACTTGGAGTTGATCTTAGTACAAGGAGATAAGAGTGGGTCAATTCGCATTCTTCTGCATGTTGACCTCCAGTTGAACCAGCACCATTTGTTGAAAAGGCTATCTTTTTTCCACTGGATGGTTGTGGCTCCTTTATCAAAGATCAAGTGACCATAAGTCTGTGGGTTCATTTCTGGGTCTTCAATCCTATTCCATTGATCTACCTGCCTGTTGCTGTACCAATACCATGCAGTTTTTAACACAATTGCTCTGTAGTACTGCTTGAGGTCAGGGATATTGATTCCCCCAGAAGTCCTTTTATTGTTGAGAATAGTTTTAGCTATCCTGGGTTTTTTGTTGCTCCAGATGAATTTGAGAATTGCTCTTTCTAGATCTATGAAGAATTGATTTGGGATTTTGATGGGGATTGCATTGAATCTGTAGATTGCTTTTGGCAAGATGGCCATTTTTACTATATTGATCCTGCCAATCCAGGAGCAAGAAATATTTTTCCATCTCCTGAGGTCTTCTTCGATTTCTTTCTTCAGGGACTTGAAGTTCCTGTCATACAGATCTTTCACTTGTTTGGTTAGAGTTACGCCAAGGTACTTTATGTTGTTTGTGGCTATTGTGAAGGGTGTTATTTCCCTAACTTCTTTCTCAGCCTGCTTGTCCTTTGAGTACAAGAAGGCTACTGATTTGCTTGAGTTAATTATATAACCAGCCACGTTGCTGAAGTTGTTTATCAGCTGTAGAAGTTCTCTGGTGGAGTTTTTTGGATCGCTTAAGTAGACTATCATATCATCTGCAAATAATGATACTTTGACTTCTTCCTTTCCAATTTGTATCCCTTTGACTTCCTTATGTTGTCTGATTGCTCTCGCTAGAACTTCAAGTACTATACTGAAAAGATATGGAGAGAGAGGACAGCCTTGTCTAGTCCCTGATTTTAGTGGAATTGCTTCAAGTTTCTCTCCATTTATTTTGATGTTGGCTACTGGTTTGCTGTAGATTGCTTTTACTATGTTTAGGTATGGGCCTTGAATTCCTGCTCTTTCCAAGACTTTTAGCATGAAAGGATGCTGAATTTTGTCAAATGCTTTTTCAGCATCTAATGAGATGACCATGTGGTTTTTTTTCTTTTAGTTTGTTTATGTAGTGGATTACATTGATGGATTTCCGTATATTGAACCATCCCTGCATTCCTGGAATGAAGCCTACTTGATCATGGTGAATGATCGTTTTGATATGCTCTTGGATTCGGTTGGCAAGAATTTTATTTAGTATTTTTGCATCTATATTCATAAGAGAAATTGGCCTGTAGTTCTCTTTCTTTGTTGGATCTTTTTGTGGTTTAGGTATCAGCGTAATTGTGGTTTCGAAGAACGAGTTGGGCAGTGTCCCTTCTGTCTCTATTTTGTGGAATAGTTTGAAGAGTATTGGTGTTAAGTCTTCTTTGAAGGTCTGGTAGAATTCTGCACTAAAACCATCTGGTCCCGTACTTTTTTTGGTTGGGAGGCTTTCTATAACCCCTTCTATTTCTTTAAGGGTTATGGGACTGTTTAGCTGGTCTACTTGATGCTGATTTAATTTTGGTATTTGGTATCTGTCTAGGAAATTGTCCATTTCCTCCAGATTCTCCAGTTGTTTTGAGTATAGGCCTTTGTAGTAGGATCTGATGATCTTTTGAATTTCCTCTGTTTCTGTTGTTATATCCCCCTTTTCATTTTTAATTTTGTTAATTTGGATACTATCTCTGTGCCCTTTGGTTAGTCTAGCTAAGGGTTTATCTATCTTGTTGATTTTCTCGAAGAACCAGCTCTTGGTTTTGTTGATTCTTTGTATGGTTCTCTTTGTTTCTGCTTGATTGATTTCAGCCCTTAGTTTGATGATTTCCTCTCTTCTACTCCTCCTGGGTGAGTTAGCTTCTTTTTGTTCCAGGGCCTTCAGGTGTGCTGTTAAGTTGCTAGTGTATGCTCTTTCCAGTTTCTTTTTGGAGGCACTCAGGGCTATGAGTTTTCCTCTTAGCACTGCTTTCATTGTATCCCAGAGATTTGGGTAGGTCGTACCTTCATTTTCATTGAAGTCTAAAAAGTCTTTGATTTCTTTCTTTATTTCTTCCTTGACCAGGGTGTCATTGAGTAGAGTATTGTTCAGTTTCCATGTGTATGTGGGCTTTCTGTTGTTGTTCTTGCTATTGAAGACCACTTTTACTCCATAGTGATCCGATAGGAGACATGGGATTAGTTTGGTCTTCTTGTATTTGTTGAGGTCTGTCTTGTGACCAATTATATGATCAATTTTTGAGAAGGTACCGTGTGGTGCTGAGAAAAAGGTATACTCTTTTGTTTTAGGATGGAATGTTCTATATATATCTGTTAAATCCAATTGGTCCAAAGCTTCAATTAGTTTCACTGTGTCCCTGTTTAGTTTCTGCTTTCCTGATCGGTCCATTGAGGAGAGTGGAGTGTTGAAGTCACCTACAATCATTGTGTTAGGTGTGATGTGTGCTTTAAGCTTTAGTAAAGTTTCTTTTACGAATGAGGGTGCCCTTGCATTTGGCGCATAGATGTTCAGTATTGAGAATTCTTCTTGGTGGATTTTCCCTTTGACAAGCAGGAAGTGACCTTCTGTGTCTCTTTTGATGTCTTTAGGTTGAAAGTCGATTTTATCTGATATTAGAATGGCTACTCCAGCTTGTTTCCTGGGACCATTTGCTTGTAGAACTGTCTTCCAGCCTTTTACTCTAAGGTGGTGTTTGTCTTTGACACTGAGATGTGTTTCCTGTATGCAGCAAAATGTAGGGTCCTGTTTCCGTATCCAGTCTGTTAGTCTGTGTCTTTTGATTGGGGAATTGAGTCCATTGATATTAAGAGATATTAAGGAATAGTAATTATTACTTCCTGACATTTTGGGAATTGTTATTATTATTTGTATTTGAGTGGTTCTCTTCTTTTGGGTTGGATGAGATGGGGTTTCTATCTTGTTTCTTCTAGGGTGTTGTTTCCCCCCTTGTGTTGGTATTTTTCCCCTATTATCCTTTGTAGGGCTGGGTTTGTAGATAAGTATCTTGCAAATTTGGTTTAGTCGTGGAATATCTTGGTTTCCCCATCTATGGCAATTGAGAGTTTTGCTGGGTATAGTAGTCTTGGCTGAAGTTTGTGTTCTCTTAGGGTCTGCATGAGGTCTGCCCAGGATCTTCTAGCTTTCATGGTCTCAGGTGAGAAGTCTGGTGTAATTCTGATAGGTCTTCCTTTATATGTTACTTGTCCTTTTTCTCTTACTGCCTTTAATATTCTTTCTTTGTTTAGTACATTTGGGGTTTTGATTATTATGTGACGGGAAGTATTTCTGTTCTGATCCAGTCTATTTGGGGTTCTATAGGCTTCTTGTATATTCATGGGCATCTCTCTCTTTAGGTTGGGGAAATTTTCTTCCATAATTTTGTAGAAGATATTTGCTGGCCCTTTAAGTTGTAGATCTTCATTCTCATCTATCCCTATAATCCTTAGGTTTGGTCTTCTCATTGTGTCCTGGATTTCCTGAATGTTTTGGGTTACCAGCTTTTTGCATTTTGCATTTTCTTTAATTGTTGAATCCATGGTTCCTATGGTATCTTCAGCATCTGAGATTCTGTCTTCTATCTCTTGTATTCTATTGTTGATATTTGCATCTATGACTCCTGATTTCTTCCAAAGGTTTTCTATCTCCAACATTGTCTCCCTTTGCGATTGCTTAGTTGTTTCTACTTCTGTTTTTAGATTTTGTATGGTTTTGCTCAGATCTTTCAGTTGCTTGTTTGTGTTTTCCTGTAATTCTTTAAGGGATTTTTGTGTTTCCTCCTTTATGACTTCTACTCGTTGACCCATGTTCTCTTGTATTTCTTTAGGTGATTTTTGTTTCTCCCCCTTATTGGGATTCATTTTTTGCTCTATATTCTCCTGGATTTCTTTAAGTGATTTTTGTGTCTGCCTTGTATGGGCTTCTAGTTTTTGATCTATTTTCTCCTCTATTACTTTAAGAAATTTATCTAAGTGATCCTCAATCTGCATCTTTACCAGTGATTTTAGATCTGAGTCTTGTTTTTCTGGTGTGTTGAGATATGTGGGATTTAATTGTGTTTGTCTTGCAATGGCTTCTACCTTTTGATCTATTTTCTCATGTATTACTTTAAGAGATTTATCTAAGTGTTCCTCTATCAGCATCCTGACCAGTGATTTTAGATCTGAGTCTTGTTTTTCTGGTGTTTCGGGGTATCCAATATTTATTGCTGTTGGGGAACTGGGTTCGGATGCCGCCATATTGCCTTGATTTTTGTTAGTAGCGATCTTACGTTTGCCTTTTGCCATCTGGTTAACTCTGGTGTTAGTTGGTCCTGTAGATACTAGCTGGTGCTTGACCCTCCTGTGGGGTTGTAAGGCTATTTCCCAGCGACTGGGATACCTGAATCACTGTCCTGCGGGGTTCTTGCTCACAGATGGCTGACAGGTGGCCTGAGTCCCCCGAGGTCTTAAACTCAGGATATCCCAGGTATTTGGTTCCGCCTGTTGGGCGGCTGCTCTGCACTGCTCCTGCTCAGGGTTTGCTGTCTGATATCCTGTTTCCCCAGGGGTCTTAAAGTTGGGATATCTCAGTTATCTGGTTCCGCCTGCTGGTCCCAAGCTGCTGGGAAGCTGGCTGGGTCCGGTTTCCAGCTTCCCTGCCACTGGCTGGATGGGAGGCTGGTTCGGCCTCTGGCTGGGTCTGGTCACCTGGTACACTGGCTGACTCCGG